>CM022472.1:22575778-22681829 GCA_011952105.1 Coreoperca whiteheadi
TACATACTTTTTTACACATACTTTTTTTACACATACTAACACGCATTTTTTACACATATTAACACATGTACTTTTTTACACATACTAACATGCATACCTTTTTATGCCTTTACACATACTACCACACACATTTTTACACATACTAACACAAACATTTTTTACAAATACTAACATACTTTTTTCACACGCTAACACATGTACAGTTTTACACATAGCAACACATATTTTTAATACACATAATAACATACATACTTTTTTTAACACATACTAAGATACTTTTTTTACAAATACTAACACACAATTTTTAAACACGTACTTTTCACACATACAAACACATGTACTTTTTTACGCATACTAACACGCATACTTTTTCGACACATACTAACGCATATGTTTTACACATACTAACACACACATTTTTACACATACTTACACACACAATTTTTTTATACTTACTAACACAAATAGTTTTTTACGCATACTTTTTTCCACATACTTAAACAAGTACTTTTTTCCACATTCTAACACATACTTTTTTCCACATACTATTACACATACTTTTTCCACATACTAACACACATACTTTTTTTACACATGCTAACACGTCCTTTTTTACACATAGTAACACATACGTTTTTCACATACTAACACACATACTTTTTTTACACATACTAACACGCGTACGTTTTGAAACATGCTAACACATATACTGTTTTAAACATACTATCACATACTTTTATTACACATACTAACACACACAATGTATGTGTGTATATTTCTATATATGTGTGTCATATGTATGTCTGTATATATACATAGGTGTGTGTATATATGTGTGTATACATGTGTGTATATATACACGTTTGTGTGTGTTTGTATATGTATATATATGTGTCTGTATATGTATGTGTGTATATGTGAGTGTATATATATATGTGTTTGTGTATATATGTGTGTATATATTTATGTGTGTTTGTGTGTTTATACTTGTAAAATGTTACCTTCACTTCATCTGGTGTCTCCACCACGACCTCTCTGCTCTGCTGTCCGCTGTGTGCTTGTGTTTGAGTGTGTGCGTGTACAGGGGTTCACTGACTGGCAGTGCGAGATGCTTTGCTGAAGCAACAGCACAAAACACAACATTGAAGCTCTTTTATTTATTATGAGAAGTGTAAAAATATTTCCGGTTCATTTTGCAACTGTGGTGGGACAAATTAGATAATTTATCCGTCACGGTCTAGATAATTAATGGGAAACATCGGACTTGATAAGAAGGAGCTTTTGTGCTTTCAACATTGGTTCACATGTTTTTTATGAAAAAAAACTAATCTGCAAAGTAAGTATAGTTGCCAAATAAATGTAGTGAAGTATAACTATTACCTTTTGAAATGTGGTCGAGTAGAAGTGTAGTTGTTTCTAGTCTTTAAGCTAAACTTAGCTAAGCGGCTGCTGGCTCTATCTTCGTGTTCACCATATAGACGCACGAGTGGTATCAAGCTACTTATTTTATTCTTTTTGGAGAAGATGATGAAACTATCAGTGCTTAGTTCTCATTGGGAGGATACCAATTACCTGCATCGTCTTTATAATAACTATAGCAGAGCTAACGCAAGAATATGTGCTTTTTCCAGCCTTGCCTGTATGTGTCACTCTTTCCACTACGTTAAGAGGCTGCTGGAGACGTTGTTTGTCCACCGCTTCTCTCATGGAACAATGCCGTTACGCAATATCTTTAAGGTGAGATACATTCCTCAACTCAAGCTCTGTCATAGCTTGCCTTCCCTTAATATGTGCTAAAGTGTATCTCTCTCTGCCACCATGCACAAGTCTCAGTGACAATGTTCATGTCACATTCTCCGTTACAGAACTGTACCTACTACTGGGGCTTTGCAGCATGGATGGCCTATTATATCAACCACCCGCTGTACACACCACCCAGTGAGTATGCTTGCACCTGCATGTCCATACATCAGCACTCAGATATACCAGTGTGTCACTGTAACTCCTTTTCATCATTACTCATGTCAACCGTGTCTTGTTGCAGTCTATGGGGAGCAACAAATCAGACTGGCCCTCATCATATTCTTGGTAAGAATCTTTTCTTCCTCGACACTTTTGTAATTTATCGTGCATTTAGTTAGATTTGACTGACAAATATAAACAAATATGTCATTTATATTTTTTAAATTTTTTTCCACTAGTCTTTGTCTCTTTGTCATCCTCAGAATTGTACAAGTCTTTTTATTTTTTTTTTCAGAGACATTGTAATTATGTTTTGCTGTGCACATAACTCAGCATTAAATAACTTTTGTAACCATTTTCTTTCTTAGTTCTGTCAGATTGGCAACTTTTCCATCCACATTGCTCTTCGGAACCTCCGTCCACCAGGTACACACACCTGTGACACCTGTGCATCTCTGACTGTCTCTCACGCACACAACTGTACAGTTTTGGCCAGAGTGAAAGTTAAGCGCATTTTCAGGAATGCCTTCTTTTTCCTTTATTTGACGGGTTATTGTCAAATATACGGCTACAATGTAATACACTTACAAAATTGGATAATTGTTGTGGTAAAGTAGTTCCTGTTCTTGGGTCGTGTGTGTTCAAAACATTTCCAAGGTCATGGCTCATAAACCATGAAGAAAATCCAATGCAAATCAGTTGGTATCCAAATATATTTGAGTGCTTTTCAATGAAAGTCCCTAAAAATATGCAGAAATTTCACATCTTAAGTATTTTCCTGTAAAATTAAACATTCATGAATATTCATAAAACAATCAAGTTAGTTCAAAAATAGATCCTGATACAAATATTGCTGAATCCTGATTGATTGATTGATGTATTTGATAAATATTTTTTTTCAAGCTAAGCCCCACCCACGTCAAACCAGTAAACACAGAAATCTCTCATGTGAAATAACTGTTCATACTTTGGCAGATAATTGTGTGTTCATACAGGACCCCATTGCTCACAGTATGACGATATATGAGAAAATTGGTTTTCATGGCATTTAAGGTCAATTTAAAATATCATTCAGTATGTCTAATTTCAATATAGGGCCAACATGTTAACATAGGAATGAGTAGATGGATTTAAAAAAACATTTGCTTTGACATTCCCTTTCTTTTGTTACCTCCATCCAGGCTCTAAGACCAGGAAGATTCCCTACCCAACCAAGAACCCCTTCACCTGGATCTTCCTGCTGGTATCCTGCCCCAACTACACCTACGAGGTAACATGCTTTCTTCATCAAGTGATGGTTGATGAGTTTTCTCTGCATGAACGTGACATAGATTTGCTTGAAAATAGAGGGGGGGGGGGATTGTAAAATGTAGCTTAATAAGAATATCTGACATTTATTGCACAGCTGGAAGTTTTAATCTCTTGTGAAAGTAGTCCACCTGATTGTGTTGTCCCATGTCAAGCTTTTTTCATTGTATCATTATGTACCATTTTTCCCCTTGAAAAAACACTGAAAGTTTTGTTCGTTGAACTTGTGGCTGCTGCCCTCTTGTGGTATTAGTCTGTGTGTAACATCCCTCCTCTTCCTCTTGCAGCTGGGCTCCTGGCTTGGCTTCACTGTGATGACCCAGTGCCTGCCGGTGGCCTTCTTCACCTTGGTGGGTTTCATCCAGATGACCGTGTGGGCCAAGGGGAAGCACCGCAGCTACCTTAAGGAGTTCCGCGACTACCCTCCACTCCGCTCACCCATCCTGCCCTTCGTCCTTTAGAGGACCGCTCCCTCATCCATTCAGCTCTCCCTGTTTGTAGGAGACAACTACACCCCCACTTAACTGAAAGGGTGGTGTCCCTTTTTTTTTTTTCCTCCCATCCTCCAAAATCTACACTGGAATTAGTAGACTGACTGACAAATCTAGCCCTGTCCCCTCTCTTTTATCCCCCCCTCAAGCCCGTGTTCTCTTTCCCTTCCTGTCTGCGATCGGTCGTGTTGAGTGAAAATGTAAAACACCTGCTATTTTTTTTTATTACCCACAAACAAACCCATTCAGATTGGTTAATAATTGACTTGTGTGAATTTGAGTTCCCAGAGCAGTCTTTGTCTTCAATTGAGCCAGTGTGTACTGAATGACCTACTGTAAGATGTCCAACCACTCTTATGTCATCTGTTGTTTTGTAACCGAATCTGCATCTGGTGATATTCAGTGAAACTTAACTGTTCAGTTTTTATAACCATTCGTCTAAATTTGAAAGCATGACAGCATTTAATTTTGTTGATATCTGAAGTAATTTATTAAAAAAAGGTAAACCCAATTGTTCTTGCCTTGCTCAGTTATGTATTACAGGTGTCACTCTGTATTTGTGCCAAAGACTCTGCCACCAACACTCCTGTCTGGGAGTACTGGAGCTTTTCAGACTCATCCAAATACTGTTTGGTTATGATGGATGAAATGTGTAGCAGGAGTGAGAGAAACCTTCGGCCTAACATTTAAAGTGGTGGATAATCTATATTGGGGGGAATAGTTTAAGTCTATATGGGTAGAATTGTCCTGAACTGGGGTTTGGTGATTTTAGCCAAAATATAAATTTGCATTGTAATTGGCCACATGGTGGCGCTAAATTTACATTCATCACTTGATCCTTTGACTCCTTGGCACAGAATTCATTTCAAATCTCACTGTCAACCAAAGACGACACTAATGTCATCCAGAGGATTACAATATGTCTTGACATTACTAAGACTGAGGGTTGTAGAGCTTAAACAATATTGTTTATTGTGAACAGCAGCACATATATACAGAGAAGAAGTAGGACCAAAGGATGTACTGATCATGCAGCTTCAGCTTGAGCCTCGATTCTCTTCTTCCTCAGCTGGAGCCTCCTCTCTCTCTCATACTCCTTCATACGCATCACATAGCTGGAGACAGAAGAACACATGGTACGTAGTCAATGACAAGGCGGATGCATATTATCACCTTTTGACAAGTGTAAAAGTTTAATCGTTAAATCTGAAGTTGAGAATCAAGTGTCGTTACAAGTTAACCGATTCAATCTCTGAGCACAATGCTATTAGGAAACTGTCCTGACAAATAAGGAGAAAAACAACATCAAGGGTCTCAAACATCTTTTGAGTTTTTGTGGAGTCCTAACTTTCAAAAAGGAAAACTAGCTACTTAGTTTACACAATCGTGAAGATCTTTTTAAACCAACATGGATGAAAAGTCCTTCTAATGCTCACAAAAATGGGAATCTACATAGACTATTCCACAACTGGGCATTGTCCATCTGCTGAGGAAGATTGTGTGATACAATCAAAAGCGAATGGTGAAATTGTTTTTAAATCTTGAAGAATTAACTCCTATTACTGAAAGGCAGGCAATTGCCATTAGATTGAGGTTTTCTGAGCTTTTGTTCTGGCTACTAGATTTCTATTTCAACTTTATTAGAGTGACAATCAAACGAACTGGATACGAATAATGTATGGGTTAGATCTGTTGCATATCTGATAATACTGCATGTCGCCCAGTGTGAGTAGTTTTACACCTCAGTTTTCCCTGTACACATAACAAATGGTCTAACATACAGTTAAACCAAAAGCAAGTGGGTCTGCTGAAAGCATCACTGTCTAGGAGAGTCAACCCTGTAGAAAAGGCTGACTAGAGGGGGGTGCTCGAGAGTACGGTTGCAACAACGAATCAATAAAATTCGATTATTAAAAGAGTGAAATTCGTTGTGTCGCGCAAATATTACGCCACTCAATAAGACAAGGAGATGTAGGAGTATAAAAAGGTGCAGTTGAGCGCGAAGCAGAGCGGAGCAACAATAAAAAGAGCAGAGCGGAGGTAGAGGAAAGACCATCGCAGAGACCCGTAACGATGTACTGAAAAGCAGGGAAACTGGTCACTTGCCCAGGGGCACAGGACATCTAAGGGGCCCTGGGCACTGTCAAATATTATGTTAGATCACGTTAAAAACACAGTCCTCACTTTCCTAATTAGTGTGAATGCAGCATTCACACTATTTTTATTCCGTTTCTTTATACTTAAACTTATTATTCTTCTTCCGTACATTTTTTGCATCGCAACTCCTTCCGCATTTTTTCAGCTACAGAAACCATTTAACTATTAAAATGTTCAGCTCTTTGAGGACATTTATGCTTGTATTTTTCTTTTTTCTAACTTTTATAATTTTTAAAATGATACGCTTTTTATGAATTTTTTTTATAATTGAAGTCTATGGAGCAATCTTCAAATCTTCAAACATACTCATACTTTGAAATGCCACTAGTTCTGCATACTTTATGCAACATTTAAACTTTAAACAGTTCACACAACTTTCAACTATTAAACTTGTATTCAGCTTTTGGATATCTTTTATAGTTTGTGAATTATATCAGTTTAAGTTTGATGCTGTTTTCTGTCCTTTTCTGAGTTTCCAATGGTTGTGTATGGGGCGGAATGCTCAGAGCTAGAGTGGGTGACATCATCGCTAGAGCGGATACTTCTTTTTCTTTTTTGGTTACATTTATTCTACATATTCTATGCTTAATTTTTGCCAGAGAGAAGCCGGCAGTACATCTAGCACACGACTCCGTTTCACCAATCAGACGTAGCGATACAGTGACATGACCACACACAAACTGTGCCTCAAAAAAAAGATTTATTGTTCTCACAGCTCAGGTCCCTTTCAACAACAAAAAAAAACAAAACATCTTTTTGTGCACTTTATTTAAAAAAACCTATATATTTCGCAGATTTAAAGCATACATGTTTATGCTTTTTGTCTTAGTCCATTTCTTTTTTTTTTTATTCAAGGAGCAACCTGTTTGTGCACTTTCTGAAGGTTTTTGAATAAAAGGGTTGGAAACTGATGGTTTTTTGCATTTTTTTTTTTTATCCAATTAATCATCCAAATAATCGACAGATTAATCAATTTTTAAAATAATCGTTAGTTGCAGCCCTACTCGGGAGCACTGCATGGAGTAGACGCATTTTAGGGGGTTCCTCCATTAACCTCGGCAAAATTAGTTTTATTCAATCATAAACAAAACAAAAAACTACTCCACCAAGCCCGAAGTCAAGATGACGAAACCTAAAGCGAAAAAATGGCTCCAATTGACAAACGCAGATGAACAACTGTAGGAAAAGCAAACGCTGACTGATCAACCAGCTAGTGCTACTGCTAACGACGAGTCCGTGGCTTCGTGTCCTATCCTGGCAGCTACCCAATCCAAGTCAGTTACACATCAAGCTTGACGACCTGCGGGGCCGTTCTCAACGGCAAAACATAAAAATCGCTGACAACGAAGCTTTCACCAACACAATCGCTAATGGAACTTGACTTTTTAAAATCACGCTCATCTGTCCTTGCCAGTGCTCACAGCTGCTCTATACCTATGGAACTATTAAGTGAGTATGCCTATGTTCTTACGCTGTGTTAGAGACTGATGTTTCGTACATGCAAGCAAAAAAGGCTGATATTGCTTGCAATTGTACATACCCAGCAATACCAAGACTATTGATTTTTTACTGAAACCATTTTCTTCCTGGGACCATCACTTTGACATTTGGCCGTGTGCATGCCCATAAAATGATGCTGGCTTCGTGCCAATGTTCAACACTAATGTTACAAGTGCCTGGGACGAAGGAGGAGCCGTTTCTACTTGGCAGTTAGTTTGTTCAGGTGACCGATGTCCTATTTGCTCCTTAGGCAGCCTTGTAGCTTCACAGTTCTTATGGGGTTTGTTTTTTGTACTCCACTTCATTTGGGGAAGTCGATTAGAGGGAGGGGGAGGTTGTTAAGATTTTTCCTGTTTTTCTTTCTTTCCTTTTGCGATTACATGTTGAATGTTATATGTTTTGTCCTGTATACCACAACAACCTCAGTTCCACATAATCATTTCAACAACGCTGTAGCCCATCACATTGGTATATAACATGACACATTCAGGTTGTAATATTAATCTGGCCAGCTGGAATGTAAGAGGCATCAATAACCGGGCTAAAAGGTTTGAAGTTCCTACTTAAACTCAATCATCGCTAATATTATATTTATGCAGGAGACGCCTATTAAACACAATGAACAAAGGCTTCTGAGATGTAACTGGGTCTCACAGGTATTCCAATCCATCTTCTTTTGCGGAGCCAGAGGGGTCAACATTCTGTTCCGCAAAACAGTTCCCTTTAAGCACTTATCTACTATTTGTGACCCAAATGGTCGATATCTAATAGTCTATGGTCTAATTTCTACAGTACATATTACACTTTTGAACATATATGGACTGAATTATGACGACCCATCCTTCTTTTGCAAATTTTTCAACCTCTTGCCCAATCTGTCAAACACACACGTTACAGTTGGCGATGTCATCAATGTGGTTTTGGACCGGTGGGGTCCAAAACCCGCTCTGTGGGTCACCTGCCTAATTCCACTACCACCCTGAATGAATTCATTAACTCACTTGACATGGTTGATGTCTGGAGATTAGAGCATCAAAATGACAGACAATAAAACTTTTTCTCCCACGTCCACGTCCACAGCTCATAATCTAGAATAGATTTTTTCATTGCTGGATCATGGTTGCCTCATGTGTAACTTCTATGAAACATCATAATATGATCATTTCAGACCATTCTGCAGTGACCATTTCTCTTGACCTCTTTGAAACCAAACCTAATTATAGCTCGATAGCGATAGCGATTCAATCCTACATTAGTTCTTGGTCCCCGCTTTTCCCAACGTGTCAACGAATGGTTTGATGAGTATCTTTTGATATAGGGGATGTGTCCGACTCTACTCTGTGGAAGTAATTTAAGGCTGTACTAAGGGGACACATCATATCAAATGAATCTGGTTGAAAAAACAGGAAAGCACGCCGTCAGAAATTCAAGCTTGTCTTAACCATCTTGAACAATAACACGTAGACTCTACAAACCCTGACCGTCTCAAAGAAATCACAGCATTAAAGCTAGAATATAATACAATCCTTTCCAACAAAATAAAACAAAAGCAATTCGAACTAGGGGACAAACCAGATAGGCTACTTGCACGTCAGCTGAAAAGCATTCAAGCTAATAGAACCATTCACCAAATTAGAAAAAAAGATGGAAGATTAGTGACAAACCCCAAAGATATCAATGATTGCTTGAGAGAAATCTATGAAGCTCTATACGAGCCTCGGACCCCTGCCACCCCTTTCCCACTTCCTCCATTCATTACACCTCCCCAAATTAAATGATGCAGAACGTGACACCCTTAATGCAGATATAACGTTAGATGAGATACTCAAAGTCATCGCCTCTTTCCCTAGTAAAAAGGCCTCTGCACCTGACAGCTTTGGAATTGAATTCTACAAAAGATATTCTCTGAAAATCGTTCCACTTCTGCTGAGGTTATTTAATCATTCTATTAATAATCAAACATTTCCACAATCAGTGTATGATGCCAACATCGCTTTAAGCCTTAAAAATGGGAAAGAAGAAACGGATCTGGCTTCATATCGCCCCTTAGCTCTTCTAAACTGAGATCATAAAATTTTTACCAAGATCCTTGCAAATAGGTTAAACAAATGCATAAAATTGATTTACCCTGACCAGACTAGCTTCATCTCAGGGCGCTTCTTCTTTAATGTAAGACAACTAATGAATATCCTATACTCAAAGCATGATTCTCTCTTGAATATTGCCATCTTATCCCTGGACGCTGAAAAAGCTTTCGACCAAATTGAATGGAATTACATTATTTCATTGCTCCAGGAGTTTGGGCTAGGAGAATCATTCACTCTTTGGGTAAAAATGCTTTATGCTAAGCCCAAGGCCTCAGTACTTACTAATTTTGATAAATCCCCTCAATTCTCCCTGCACAGAGGCACTAGACAAGGGTTCCCACTCTCGCCCTTACTTTTCACCATCGCTATAGAACCCCTCGCGGTGGCCATAAGAAATAACCCACTTATTTTATCTCCCATCATAGGCCAAGTAAATCATCATATTTCCTTATATGCCGATGACGTTATTCTGTACCTTGTTAATCCAGAGCGGTCTGTCCCACCCTTATTAGACTTACTGGGGACCTTTGGGAAATTCTCTGGCTACACTGTAAATTGGCAAAAGAGTGAATTCATGTCTGTAAATAACAAAATCAACCCAGGCTTCATTCAAAACCTACCCTTCAAAATCACAACAGGTAGTCTGAAATATCTTGGGGTCATGATACCAAAAAATACCAAGGATATATATATAAATTAAACTACTTAGCCATGCTAGAGAGCTTGAAACGTAATATAGAAAGCTGGAGGACCTTCACACTGTCTATGATAGGACGTGTAAATGCAATCAAGATGGTGACACTGCCCAGATTTCTATACCTTTTTCAAAACCTGCCAATTTTCCTGCCTAAATCTTTCTTTAAAGCCCTGGATTCGATTATATTGTGATTTTTGTGGGGCTTTAAAGCACACCGTATTTCTAAGCTACATGTATGTAAACCGAGGTCGTTGGGCGGATTAGGTCTGCCAAACTTCCAGCATTATTACTGGGCTGTAAACTGTAGAGCCTTATCAGATTGGAAAAAATCTTTTTATGTGGGGCAATTTCATCCTGGCTTGCCATCGAACAAAGTGCTACGAACTACTCTCTCTCTTCCCTAATTTTTGCAGCACCTGTGCCACCGATAACAGTGGCCAACGCAAATTTTATAATTTTTAGTTCTTTTAAAATATGGTGCCAGATTTGGAAAGCGTTTAAGTTACCGCCCACCACATTATCTAAACCTGTCGCCTACAATCACGCCTTTAAGCCATCACTTACTGATTCCACATTTTTATCTTGGTCCAGTAAAGGAATGGTAGCAGTGAGAGACGTGTACGTAGGTGGTAAATTCCCCACATTTCCCCAGCTGAAAGAGAAATTTGATCTTCCAGCGTCACATTTTTTCAGATAACTTCAGCTTAGAAATTATGTTTGCATGTCTATCCCACGAAAATGAAATATACTTTCTGCCCCTCCTGATGCCTCTAATCTGATTTCTCGTTTTATGGATATTTTCACCAGCCAGCTCAACATAACTACCCTACATCTGAAAGATTCTTGGGAAAAGGATTTATGTACTCAGATATCTGATGAGGACTGGGTTAGGTCTATTAAGATGTACATGTTGAAGTACATGTTCTATCAACTCAAGGCATCAACTAATTCAATATAAAGTAGTACACAGACTTCATTATTCTAGGACTAAGCTTAGCAAATTCTATCCTTCCACCTCCTCTATCTGTAACAACTGTGAATCTGATGAAGGCACCCTGGGACATCTCTTTTGGCCACGCCCGAAAGTGTATGAGTTTTGGCACGAAATCTTTAAATTCTATTCAGAAGCTTATTCTTGTGACCTCTCTTTTGACCAGCTATAGCTGTTTTTGGCTGGTCCAGTTCTCTCCATGGCTTTAGCTATCGAATTCAGCAAGCCCTATAATTTGGTATGGTGGTAGCAAAAAAATAGTTCTACATCTATAGAAAAAGGCATCAAAACCACTTTTTAATTCTTGGCTGGCTAAACTCTCCACTACTTTGCAGAGACTTAGACGTAACATCTCAGGTAATATTGCAGGCTTTGAAGCCACATAGGAACCCTTTCTTAACTATCTATCGACTGTTAGCGATAATAGCTTAAAAGTTTGACACTTTTCATCACCTATACGTCTACTTTATACTGCCGAAGTCCAATGGCCTGGAAATATATGTATAGCATCTCAAAAATATATAAAATGTATGGAACTGATCTAACTTAAAGGTTGTTAAATTCCATTTTGTTTTTTCTCTCGTTATTATTATTGTTGTTGTTTTCTTGTTGTTGTCTTATTTCCAAAATAAAGTCACAATACACACAAAAAAGGCTGACTAAACCAAATCTTTCAAAAGTCTTAACTTTTAGTATACTGTAAACACTTACTCCTGATGTTCGCAGTAGTCCCAGTCGTGTCTCTCATGCTTGCAGGCCAGGAAGTTGGGCCAGTTGTCCCTCTTGCACTTCATGAGTTTCAGGAGGTACTGGGCACAGTAGTCCCTCTGCTCCAAAGGCAGCTGGGCCAAGTTCATCTGCTCCTGGGTTGCTACCATCTCTGGCAAAAGGGATACAAATTTTCAGGGTCATATTTCAATATACAAGGACATGATGTTACTATATGGATGGTTGTGGGAATCTAAAGGAGTGGCCAAATACAGTGTCTCTTATGAAAGTCCTGTCCACAGGTGAAGGCTCTGCATAGTCATAATGCATACTAATCTAGTATGCACCATACTCAGGCTAGATTTTAAATAGTCCATTCTTTAATTTGAAAAGGGGAAATTTCTCAAAGTGGGGTCCACTGACACTCCCTTCATGAGGTATTTTTTGCTTGACATATTACATATATCGCAAGCAAAAGTTATGAACCAGAACATGTGCAAATCCCAGCAAAATCACCACAGGATCTATAAGAGTGTCTAAAGAGTTGTTCCATCATTCACTGTATATGGGATCTCTTGCTAGACAACATCACAATCCCTTTTTGCTGTTTCAACTTTAAACTTGATTACATTGGCCCAATCAAAATGATCTCTGCAGCAGACATACATGTGAAGTGTATTGTTATGGTAGATTTTACCTTTGCATATATTCGTATCTGCACAAGGCATCAATTTACTACTGAAATACACCTTACAGTTCAATGTGAAGTTCTGTCTTTTGGAACAACCAGGCACTTGTGGTGATGGGCAGTATATCGACCTATAGTGTGTATTGCTTACGTTTAAACATATTACAGGATTTGTGTTTGTCTGAAAACAGTGCTAACTTACAAAATTGGTTGATAGACCCATTACAACAAACCCGCCATTGCTATGTCAGGTTTCTCCCTAAACAGAGGGATATTCTCTATCTTGTCACCTTGCCAAAGTCTCGAGAGGCTACAAAAACAGGCATCGATAACTCATCCGAAATCCTGCGTGTAACGTTACGCAGGATTTCTAGCCGATTACGTTATAATTTCGATGTTTACAGAATAGCGATTTTGCAGATATAAGCACAAGCTGGAGCCCATGGTTCACACAAGCAGCCGCGGACTAGAAAGGGTTCAAACCGCAACAGCTCACTTTACACTAAGTAAACAGCTGGTAAGCTAACCAGCGTAGTATTCCGCTCATCAGCGCAAAGCTAGCTCGGCTCACGATTGACGAGCTGCGCTAGCATGGCTGATAAGGAAATCAATTTCTATCCAGATGATTAGAAACACATGGTAGGATGCAGTTATACGTTCCTCTGAGCTGATAAATGTTGACAAACCTCTCTCCTTCCTCTCCGGGAAGCCAAACTGGGGGTCGAACTCATTCCTCCTCGCTGGGTCCGGCTCGGTTTCAGTCTCGGTGACATACCGTCTGACCAGGTGAGCTCCCATGGCACCGACGCTGTCTACGCACTGTTTGCTAAAATTAATATAACGATATACTGTTTGCTTCTGCTGCGCGCTAATCTAATATTTCCAAACTGATTCTGCCGTCGGCCATTCGGTCACCTCCACAAGCCCTCTGCTTCTACTTCCGCCTCGCACGGGAAATAAACAGCCGAGTGGTACGTCAGAGAAACATCTTCCCTCCTGCCAAATAACGAAGGTTCCGCTGGCAGTTGGCCGGCGTTGTTTCCAATAGCTTAGTATGTACGAACATTGGTAATGACAATGACAAAACTACTGATTCACTTGCTAATATTTAATGATGTAAACCATAGAAACATTACACTTCAGCTTTGATATTCAATCTTTTCTCGAACGGCTGCATTACCAAGTGGCAACTGCACCAAGGCCCAGACTCTCAGGGGTCATGAAGGCCTGAGATTCACTGTCAATTTGTTTTTGGTCACATTTCCATAAAAATGAATGGCTTTTACATTTCTCAAATATCTTTTTTGATGCTTTGAGGGCCTGAACATTCCATTTAGATGAATTGTATTGGGATATATTGGCACCTCAATCCTTTAGCAAATAAAACTGAGGCTATGCGTATTACTAGACAAGGTCTTTGTGGGGAAATATATTCTTGTGTGAACTGACTGTTTTGTGTGGCTCAATCTTGCGGCTCTCTCTTGTAGAGAAGCCTGTGTCATATCTAGTCTTGTCTGTTTATATTGTGCGTACATGATGCATATAACATTTGTGTTCAATCAAATTGGCCTTTTTCACAGCAGACAATTTGACGTGTCATAGTAGGAAAAGCACAGGTGTTACTAACAACATGGCTCCATTCTTATTCAAGTGTCCCAGTTATGACAGTGTGACAGTGAGCCAGCATGCAAAATACTGGGACTCTGAAACTGAAGCAGCTAAATGGAAACCATCATGAGCCCCAGTATCATTTAAGAGTACTCTAAACTGTACTCTTAACTGATACTTGTACAAAAATACTGCAATCAGCATTCCAAGATAAACCGTGTAAGAAGGATCAAAGAGGCATACAAATAAATGTATTTATCACATTTTAAACTCACACATACACACAACTAACATAATGTTCATAGTGCAAACAGATTACAGTGTGTGAACACTCAAGGTTTTGATGTTATAATGGTTGACTTTTTTTTTTTTTATCTCAGTGTCAATGTCTTACAAGTGTAGTGGTTTTTACATTGAAACTCAATATTATAACATACTTTCTAGACAGATATTTTCCATCTGATTTCTTGTTTGATTCAGGTTATTTCCTGTGTTTTAAAAGTCTTTCAAAAAGATTACCTATTATCTTTATTATTATTATGTTGCAATGATTCCCTTTGATTCTTGCCATTTTTTCCTCTCCCATTATTATAGTTTCCATTCCTCCAAGGAAGCCAAGCACAGTAGTCGAGGAGAAAAACGTTCGTCAAACGTTGTGCAGCCGTTCAACTATGTGATGTGTTTTATCACTGGTAGAGATCATCATTGCCTTCCTCTCTGTCCAGGCTTGGCCTCCCTGATCCAGAAACTGACCCCTGACCCCCAGACCGGGTACCAGTAGCAGAAGGGAACCTAGGTGGAGAAGAAAATGGAATGAGCCTTGAATGTTGTCTTGAGAAATCAAGGCAACATTTTCTGTAGTGACACGTGTATTAGTTGCATACTGTATGTGTACCTGAAGTTTCCAAACCCTCGGCTCTGCTGCAGAGTTTGAGCAAACATTTCATATTTGCGGATGTCGTTGTCACTGACAGAGCGACGGGCAAATCGCATCGCCTCTTCAAAGTGGTCCTTCCTGATCTCTGGGACTGGATCAAAGTCCTCATCCTGTAGAGAGAGAGAAAAGCATTTTGAGCACTTCATGTGGAAACAACACACTGAATGTGAATGTGTGTGTATGTTTGTCTATCTGTGTGTGTGTGTGTGTGTGTGTGTGTGTGTGTGTGTGTGTGTGTGTGTGTGTTCCCGGTCCAAAGGCTGAAAGTTACAAAACACACAGCCGCCCTTTAGGGAACTTTTTTATCTTCCACAGTCTCTTTCTGTACCAAGCACACACAGCCTGGTACTGTTTTGAGAAGTGGATCATGTGTGTGGGTTGTGTTAAGGAGAGAAAAAGTCAGAGAGACCCAATTGTCAGTCTCCTGTTTAATACAGCATAGTATGGTGTGAATAAGGAGGTATTGAGCGGTAGCAGTCTGACCATGGGGATGCCTGGTCTGTTCTGCCTCTGACGCTCAGCCTTGATTTCAGCTTCGATGGCCTCACGGATGGCCAGCTTACAAGCCCGCTGGCAGATCTCTGTCAGGTCAGCTCCAGAGAAACCGTCTGTGATGCCAGACAGGTAATCCAGGTCCACATCCTACAGGAAGGAGAGAAAGGAGGAGCAAAAGGAAAGAGAAATAGGCAGAGACTAAGGCCTTGTGAAAACCTTTAATCTAAAGATTCACATTATTTGGTTCATTCTCAGAGAACTGGGGTTACCCTACTAACCAAACATTTTACAGCTATTAGGTAAAAGCACTTTACTTGAGTATTTATTTTGAATAAGATTTTATGTTTTTACTACAATACATTTATCTGCTGAATGTAGCTAGTATTTCCTTTGCAGCATAAGGTTTTAATGCAAAACTTAAAATAAGCTCATAAAATATGATGTGCTGTCAGAGTTTTAATTGCCCAACAGTATATATGTAGTCGTTCGATCAACTACGGCATCAGAATTCCTTTAGCAGGTTAATAGGAACATTCCGCACAATGAGTACTAGTGATTCTTAAATACATTTTACTATAGTCCTCTACAGACTAACTTTGATTTTCTGGTCTCTCTCTCTTGTATACATGAGGAAGATGCTGCATGGAGAAATTAATATGTGTGTGTATCACTAACTCGTGCGACAGGGGACTTTCGTAGGTTGGCGTTTAGGATTGCTGTGCGAGATGGTTTGTCTGGAAGCGGGATGTAGATGAGCTGGTCCAAACGGCCCGGCCGCAGGATGGCAGCATCTATGATGTCTGGTCTGGTGTGACGAGTGGAGCAGCGATGAACAGAGAGGAAAATCAGTAAAGATTATACTCCCAGTGTACTGACCTCTCAAAACACAATCATAATACAGATTCCCACATGTACACCTGTTCGTGGCGCCAATAATGAACACGTTTTTTTTGTCGGACATGCCGTCCATCTCTGTGAGTATCTGGTTGATGACTCGGTCAGCTGCACCACCTGCATCCCCGGCTCCGCCTCCTCTGGATTTGGCAATGGAGTCTAACTCATCGAAAAACAGAATGCAGGGGGCCGCCTGTCTGGCCTGCAGGCAGAGAAGAGGCCAGGAGGTCAGCAAGGTTACAGTGTGAAACATTGGAGATACAAATCCCAAATGTATTAATATTAATTTTTCTTTCCTTCCTCTGCTCTCACCTTATCAAACACGTCTCTGACATTGGCCTCTGATTCTCCAAACCACATGGTGAGCATCTCCGGTCCTTTGATGGAGACAAAGTTTGCTTGGCACTCGTTAGCAATGGCCTTAGCCAATAGGGTTTTCCCACAGCCTGGAGGGCCATAGAACAACACTCCACGAGAGGGAGTCATGCCAAACTTCAGGAACTTGTCCGGATGCTCGACAGGGTACTGAGGAGAGTGAGATGAAGATAGATGGATTGTTGATGGGACTTGTGTTTGTAGGCGTGTGCAGAGTCTGGTGATGTGAGTGTGTGAGTGTTTCTTCCACCTGGACGAGCTCTTGCAGTTCTCTCTTGACCTCACCCAGTCCCCCGATGTCCTGCCAGCTCACCTGAGGCACCTCTGCAACAGTCTCTCTCAGAGCTGATGGGTTGCTCTGACTCAGTGCCCACTGAGGGAGGACATGATGATGTCCTCATTTACAAGTGCATCAAGAAACATTCATGTCTAGATTTCATCGTGCGGTTACAAATGTACAGTTGTTCTTCGTGGGACTGATACACCCACAAACAGTACGGCAAAACTCTGTATGTATGTATTTGTGTGTATGTGTGGGTGTGTACTTGGAAGTCGTCCATGGTGACAGCCAGTGAGTTGAGCAGGTCAGCGTCGATGCATTCGTCCTCCAGGTCTATGAGGGTCATCTTCTTGCGGATGGCTTGCAGAGCAGCTTCTGAGCACAGAGCAGCCATGTCGGCGCCTACATGACCGTGGGTCTCTGTGGCGATCTGAGATATGTTAAATGGCTCAGGGACATCTATATTCATTTATTAAACAGCACCCATGCATATCAAGATGGGGATGGATGTCATCGGGAAGGTGGTGTCAAATTTTTGTTTATAGCTCATTTTTTCAACAACACTGAAATTAGACAATGACAAAATTTGATGGCAATGATGTTGATAGATTATAAACATGAATGATGAAAAATGCTAACAGTATGAAAACACAGGGATTGACAGGGTCTTCTGCAAAATAAATTTGCTAAATATTTAACTTCAATTCAATTCACTAGGAAAAAAAAATCCCAACATTAAATTCACTCTTAGCACTTTTATCTCAGCGAAGGTAATTACACAAACCTATTTTAAATTTAAAAATATTCTCATTTCATTTCACTTCACGGGGAATATTCTTGAAAGTCTGTGACATCCTCATCCTGTAACATGAGGACATTTCAGAACACCTCATTGAACTATTGCTATCGGAGCTGCAAGAAATGATTATTTTCATAATCCATCGACCAACTAATTTCTCGATTCGCTGATTGATTGTTTAGTGCTTAAAAAGACTGAACATGGTGATATATCCTTAGCACAATTTTCCAAAACCCAAGGTGATGTCTTCAAATGTCTTGTTTCATGCAAGCCAACAGTCTAAAACCCAAAGATGTTCAATTTACTATCACATAAGACAAAGAAAAGCAGCAATCCTCAGAATTAAAAAGCTGGAACTATGTAATGTATGACATTTTTGCTAACAAATTAGTTAGTTAATCAGTTAGTTGATTATCAAAATAGTCGCTGATTAATTATTTGTCAATGAACTAAAAGTATCAGCTTTAATTATTGGAGAAATAAAAAGATATGTTTTTGTTTGTTTCGCCCTGGGCTGCTACACTTCCTCACCCTCTCCAGCTCGACGTCGTCAGCCAGTTTCATGTTTTTGGTGTGAATCTGCAGGATCTCCAGTCTGCCAGTCGAATCTGGGATTCCAATGTCAATCTCCCGGTCAAACCTGCCTGGAGAGAGACATCACCAAATTTGTAAATGAATGTGTGTGTGTGTGTGTGTGTGTGTGTGTGTGTGTGTGTGTGTGTGTGTGTGTGTGTGTGTGTGCAAGTGTGGCTGTCCTGACCAAAGCGTCTCAGAGCAGAGTCTATGCTGTTTGGTCGGTTTGTGGCTGCCATGACAACCACATGAGCTCTTTGCTTCAGGCCATCCATCAGGGTCAGGAGCTGGGAGACTATACGCCTCTCCACTTCACCATGGGTCTACACACACACACACACACACAAAGTTGCATTGACCTTATACAGCAGAAACTGGCATTTTGTACTTGTTCTCTATTATTTACCTTCTCTCTCTTGGGAGCGATGGCATCCAGCTCATCAATAAAGATGATGGCTGGAGCGTTTTTCTCCGCCTCCTCAAACGCCTTTCTTAGGTTGCTCTCTGACTCTCCTGCCAGCTTACTCATGATCTCAGGACCTGCACAGAATAATGCAGACCATGTGAAACACACTCCTACATAGATCTCTAAATAAAAAAACAATGAGTAAATAGGAATTTCCAATCAAGTTCTAGTAACTCTGTACTTTAGTCTCAAAGTTTTTCACTTTGCAAGAGCAGGACTAGCTAATTTCTTCCTCTCTTCCTCTGTACAGCTGGTCTCACTGTGTCAACATAAAACAAATTCTTACCATTGATGAGGAAGAAGAAGGCCCCCGTTTCGTTGGCTACAGCCCGAGCCACCATGGTCTTCCCCGTGCCTGCAGGGCCGTACAGCAGGATCCCTCTGGGGGGCTGAGAGAGAGGAGGGAAGAACGCACTGAGTCATGGAAAGAGAAATGCCTAATGTTAGAATCAAAGGAAGCAGAGGTATGCACGGATGGGCGCTAGGGTTTGTGTGTGTATGCATGACACCTTAACTCCTATAGTCTTGAAAAGACCGGGGTGTCTGAGAGGAAGCTCCACCATCTCTTTGATCTGGGCCAGCTGCTTCCGACAGCCTCCGATGTCGTCGTAGCCGATGTCATTAAGGCTCTCTTCCTCGTCCTGTCACAGGGCAATATGCAAGAGTCACATCTGGCTGAGTTTATTCTCAATCACGAACGTGGTATACACTTAGTGGCCCGCTTCCTGATGCCAACAAAGTTACAACTCACCCAAACTGGATGATACTCTGATACTTTATACAGTATTCTAACCTAGTTTTCAATGTGTACAAACTTACTATGGATAAGAGAGAAGGGACTGATTGCTTTGGGAACAAGTGTAGTGACAAAATGTAGTAGATGATGATGCAATAGATTGAACGACAGTTTAGATAATGAACAATAAACTAACAAATGTTTAGAAAAACTTTTACTACTTCTTCAGGTTTTTGAATTTCAAATTGGTGCCTGTGTTGCAGCCTGGCTGATGTCTGTCGGTGTATGCCTTGGATCATTTCCTGTTAGTAGTACATATTGTATACTTTATAACATTAGTACTATTGTATAGAGCTCGGACACAAGCAAGCGATTGTGAGAATTATGCAGCATTTCCAGCATCTTGTTGCATCAGGGCTTTATGACATCAGCTCAGTGTCCCAAAGTGGCCTCTGCATGTTGACACATTAAACAGTCCAGCGCCTCATAAATCTCTCACAGACCTCTCTTTTGATGGGCTCTCCCTCACAGTAGATGACGGTGTCTGGGGCAACAATGCAGTGAGGGCTGGGCTCAGTCTCAACCACCTTGAACTCCACCGCCCGCATGCTCCCCCTCACCAAGAAGATGTCATCTGGCAACACAGATAAGACGTTACCACATACAGGAGCATCTGAATGTGTTCTAGTTGCTGTTGGGGTAAGGTTAAATGATCTAAGAAACAAGCTGAGATGAACAAAAAGAGGTTGGTAACACATTTTGCGATGAGGATCTGATCATGTTATGAACAGAGCTGTTTAACTGGGGTATGATCAGTGGCAGAGTTGTTGCAGTACCTTTATGTACGGGCCGGTAAGCCTCCAGAAAATACGGTTTGAGGAAAACCTCAAAGATGTTTCCTGTCAGGCCCTCAATGGTTTCATCAATAGGGAGGACATGGATCTTTTTCCCATACTTGATATCAGGGCAGGCATGAATACTGTGATAAAACACAATTCAAGAGCAATCAGTGGATTATTCCTGATTATTTCAGATAATATTCTCAAAACTCACATGTAACACAAAGACACAGGTGTGAAGTCTACCTGATGACGTCACCGAGCCGGACACGCAGGTTGTTGCGCGTCACACGAGTCATGCGGATTCGTTCATCCCCACAGGTGTCATCAGTCAGGACGATACACACCGTTTGGCGACGCTTCCGCCCTTTCAATACCACTGTGTCCCCCCGGAAGAGCTGCAGCTCCTCCGTCTTATTCTAGTGGAAATACACACACACAAATCTCAGAAGAAATACAGTACATACATGACTCGGGTATATATTTACACCTTACACAGACCTGTGGCATGCTGACAATGCTGCTGTCTTCATTGAGAGCTTCATCCACAATGAGTCTGTTAGGTCTGTGTTTCTGCTTCAGGATGGCAGTGGAGAAATCTTCTCCCTTAGGGCTTCCAAACAAGAGACACACTATGACTCTCTCACATGGAGGCTCTGCACTTGGAGCTCTAATTTCCTCATGTGACACTGAGCTGTATTTAGACTCTCTTTGGCTCTGCACGTAGCAACTACATAAGTCTGTAAACATATAAAAATCTCTTATTAATTTCATATCAGTAGTTTTGAGATCAATGTTTAAACAATTTGCACAATGTATAAGTAGGTCCGGTTTTATGACACAAACATCTATATTGGATAAAATGTCAGTACGCCATATCTATGAAATATTGTACAATATGTTCAAATATGTATAAGTAAGCACACACAAATATATTGTACACATGCAGCTGTTTCACTCACTCAGCTCCTCCTGAGCCTGGCATGACTGCTCTCCTTTGTCAAATCAGATTTCAGATATCCTCAATTTTTTACACTAGAATCTGCTCCCTCACGGTTGTCTGCAGTTGTTTACTGTGCTATATTCAGGAACTAAACTTGTATGGTCTGACTGCCTGTCATCAGTGCCAAAGGTTTCAGGTTCTGCCTGATCTGATCTGCCCTGGTGTGCTTTTGGTCTTCCTGGAGGCCAGGAGTTCCCAGCAGAGAGTCTCAGTCTTTTCTTTTTCCTCCATTGCCTTGAACCACCATGTTTGTGGGAGGTGAAGCCTGTCTGTTTATCAGTGGCGGTATAAATATAGGATCATCTGCTTCCCTCTCTTATTTGCAACCCCATCGTATGCACACACACACACACACACACACACACACACACAGAGATCCCAAGCACTTACCTTGGAGAGTGTCCCAGGACAGATATAGCGTGATATTTTGATATTTCCTCCTCCCCCTGCTTTTAACCAGCAGATGCTGGCACATGTGTCTAACTGGTCATGGAGAACACTTCCCGGCTTACTGTGAAATATTTACAGATCAAAATGAATGCTGCATAGAGCCTATTTTCCAAAAGAACAGACTTATAGTCCATCTCGTCTGGATAAGTCTTTCCTTTTCTAACACGCACCATGGTCTCTCCTCCTTGTCGTTGTGACTGAAGGGAGCTGCTGTTGTAACCCAGCTGCTCCAAACCCTTGTTGGATTCCCTCACACACACACACACACACACACACACACTACATATGCACATTTATGTCTGGTACATACACACAGCCCCCACATTAACAAAAACTTGCACAAACACTGTTTATACTTTTTACAACATGCAACATGAGTTCACACACATTCAGAATGAACTCGTTGTGGTGCTTTAATTGAAACTTTTATTACTAAAATTGTCCTTTAACAAATAACTTGAGACAAGCGAAAAGGGCATAGACGCACTGTACACCCCCCTTGTGAGAATCTGAATACAGCTGTCCTCCGTGACAGATTTAACTAATAAGAATGAAATGATCTGAATGCTAACAGTGGCAACAACCATTCTAAAATACACAGTCAACTAACTGTAATAACCTGAAAATGTATTCTTGGCAGTTGCAAAGAAAGTGAAAGTGAAGGGGAAACTGAGGGGGCAGAGGTAGAGGAGGTTTAAATGCACAAAGAAACATTTATTTGGACATCGGTGTGTGGAGAGTGGACTGAAAACATTCACAAAATGAAACCAATATACTGAAAACAGAACATACAAATATGAGAATAAAAACAGTACTTTTTATAATCCATGCACAGAGGAGATGCCAAACCTGGAATGTGAAGGTGGGAATGAGATGCGTGACAATTTGTCAGCATTTGGTTTCTAAGGTTTGACAGGTACAAACAGTTAAAAAATGCTGGTGGTATGAGATTAGTTGATTGATTGACTCAGCTTTACCCTGCGTATAACATATTTCAGTTAGATAACTGTATTTCAATAATTTACAAATGGTGGCCGGCTGATGTATTAAATGGACTTATTTTCAATGTATTTACATATTCACTCTATTACATCTAGTTGACAGTTGATTGATCTGCTGATTTCAGTTCAGTTAACTGGAGCGTTTGATCAACATTTCTGGAGCTGAATCATGAAGCCAGTATCACAAAGATATTTTACACTGGTCTGTAGTGTTAGGCCGGGCCTTAATTCTACTCTTAGATTAGTCTAATGCAAGTTTGAACTGACAAGTTAGCCACCCAACCACGAGGCTAGCTCTGAACTAAGAGCCATGTTTCCACAGTAACAATCAGTGACAAAAATCAACTGCTCATAATTAGTGGTTTGCTAACTAGGTTGTGGAGCGAGAAGGGAACGAGTTTTTAGGAAATATACAGCAGTGAGGACATTGTCAGTCAATTTCATTCGTCCAAAGAAACTATCCTGAGTCTGATGGACGAGTTGGCAGAAGTACTGAGTCCTGCCACATTAAAAAGCCACAGCCTCTCAGCTCTGCTACAGGACTGAACTGCGGGGAAATTTCTTTTTATTTTAATGGAATTTTTTCTATTGTTACACTCTTTGCTGAATTTTCCCAGAAAAACAAGTCCTGGCTAGCTTTGAATCCTTCCAGAAAACACATTTTCTGCTGGAGTGAGTGGAGCTGAGTGGTATGATGCAGTTGCTCGGTTAGCCATGTTTTTTCATTTGAAAACAAGTTTAAATTTACCCCAAATCACTGCAAATTAGTCCTACTTCAGGTAATCTAGAACTACACAGCTTTGTGCAACAGATTCATTTTGACGTCTATCTGAAGTCGGACTATTGTTATCTAAGCCTAAGTCTATCGTTGAGAAACCGGCCCCTGATGTAGTGATGCAGAGGTCAGAACGGATCGTGGCTAGCTCTATTTAAAAACATTATGAACAAGTTCACGTCATAGATTTTCATCTGAAACATTTAGCTACAAGAAATCAACCACCTGCCGATCTACGAGCAGACAAGGCAACAACCTCTCAAACATCTGGGGGGGAATTATCAGCTTATTGCTTTGACTATGATGGGTCAGCATCCCAAATCCACTCCAACTCCTGGGAATGTATTTATTCTGGTCAACTTCTAATTAGTTTCTGTTCAATTTAGCAGCTCTGTCAAGCCTCCACCACATACAGTACAATGACAAAGACACACCCACAACTGAGAAACCCATGCGTCACAGCCTCAAAAAACGAATTTACTTCCACATAAAATAACCACCAGGTCTTTCAAAATGTGCATAAAGGTCAGCAGAAAATAACAGTTAAAAAAAAAACCCATCTTGCAAAGTTTAATTGAGAAATTGCAAAGTGCTTGATCATTGTAAATAAAAAAAGAGAAATTGCATTCATTTTTTTAACCTCTGCATCTTTTTATGAGTCTACTTTCTCCCTCCACCATTTGTGCCCTCTTTGGTAGAAAATCCTTGTTGTTCAGGAAATCCAGTCTCATTTCTGCGTGTTGTTTCTGGACCAGAGCAGTCGTAGAGGGCCAGGAGGAAGAGAAACAGAGGTGTGTGTGTGTGTGTGTGTGTGTTTTTGTGTTGTTTGACATGAGATGAAAAGTGAAGTGTATTCTATATCATGCATACATTTTTATATGATTACTTGAGCTATATGTAGATACAGACATAACAGCCTTTGTGTGTATTTCATGTGTCTGTTGTTAGCAGTCGTCATCCTCAAAGTGCGTTTTCTGCAGAACCTTTACATGACGCTCATAGATCTTGAGGGCGGGGCCGAGTCTGATTGACAGGCCAGTCAAAACATCGTTACGCTGCATGAGGAGAAGAGACTTGCCATCGATTTCCTAATGAAGAGAGCAAAGCAATGTGGGTAGGTAGATGTAGGTTAGAACTGCATAACATTAAAGTACAGCCATTAATCCTGTCACTGGTGGCCTCTAGTGGTTGATAAAGGAGGTTACAGGCTCACCTGGGTCCTGAAGGCAGCAGCCTGCTCAGGGAAACCTGCTGCCGTGAAATAACTGACCACATCAGACACTGTCCAGTCCACCGGGCTCCCAATGGCCCCCTCAGACTTCATAAACCTAGAGAGATGAGGAAGAGGGCGGTTGGTCTCTTACAACTCTTGCAATAAAGTCAGCAGTTTAATTAAGGAATGTAGTTTTGTGTTGTTTTAATTTAATGGGTATTTCTTTCCTATGTTTTGGTAGTCAGTATTGGTTTATTAAAATAGGAGCAACAGTTTTTACGGATAAATAAAAGCCTCGAACCTGTGTCATTGTTAGTGTAAACAGGAGCATCAGATATTGTGTTCTGATTAATAGTGGATGGCTAGCCTTTGTTTCATTTAAATTTAAAGTGGCTATAATCAATATTTATTATTATTAAAATAACTAATAAATGTATCAATTGACAATGTGAAAGGGGTCCCTGTCCCCTTGCCTTCGTGGTGAGTTGGAGCTCTCAGTGGATAAAGACAGGACAACTCATTGTTTAGCTGTCACAACCTTACTGTTTTGTTTTGCTCTCACTGCTCTTATAGCGTTGATTTCAGCAACAGCAGGCAGTTGTTTTCAGCAAAAAAGCTAAAAACCCACTGTGCACAACCTGCTCAGCACTAAACAACAGACAGAAAGATTTAGCAAGTAGCTGGTGAACATAGTGGAGCATTTAGCAGCTAGAGAGCCAGATATTTCCCTCAGGACTTGGTAGAGCCCAAAAAAAGCAAAAAAGGAGATTCAATAAAGGTCTTACATTCATCGGGTGGTCAGAAACACAGGTGCAAATCAATTATAATGTTGCTCTGTAACTGCTGGTTGTGTAAATAAGTGTTCACAAGTGGTTTCCTCTGCCCCCAAGTGGCCAAAAGGTTTAAGGGTAGGGTTCTCTTGGACTGATGATATGGAGAAAACATGCCATGCCTGATGGTGATTTATTGAGATGGAAATTGACCTCACAGAGCCATTCATACAGTGACGTGAGAAAGTATTTTTTGTATTGGCTCTGTACTCCAGCACATTGAATTTAAAATTCAACAATAAAGAACCAATTTTCCGCTTTAATTTGAGGGTGTTTACATCCATATTAGGTGAACAGTGTAACCCATAGCCCTGTTTTTATACACAGTCCCCCAAATTTAAGATGATACGGCAGCACAATGACCCTGAACATACAGACAAGGCAACCAAGGAGTTTTTTGAAGGCCAAACAGTGGGACATTCTCAATTGGGTGGTAACATGACCTCAGTCCAGCTGTATGGAAGCCCAAAATGTTCAATATTAAATAAATAAAAAAGACATTATGAAATAAATAATCCTATAAATAAACTGTGTAAAATCTATAAATAAACCAACTATTTGGGAAATAACTGAGGAAACTATTCAAATTCAATTTATTATTCTAAAAATGCTGTTTGATAATTCATTTTCATAATTAGAGCATTTTTATTGGATATCATTTTTATTTTAATACAGACATTTTATATCACAATGGCATTTTTCCCAGTGAGACTTATTTGATCTCAAGTTTTACTTCATAATAAAACATAATGTCACTTGGTCATAAGTGACAGTGGAGTTGTCACTGCCCTCTCACCTTTCAGCCAATCACATGTCCCCTGCCACTAAGCCAGCAAGTACAACAACTGCAACCAGACTTTGATTGCGCTGAACCAACCAACAATCTAGTGGCTTCTACTGTAAATACACAGTACACAGACACAGTAACTAGACTTCTGTAGCTATTAAGCCTTAGCTTATCAAGGCTGCTAATGGAACACCTATAGAATCAAAACGCTGCCGAATTAACTCTGAATTACGCAGCTAGCTGCTGCCGTTAAGACTGTCTCTTCACTTTGACGCTGAGTAATAAACCAAGCTCACAAACCAGCCTAGCTAGTTAGCCAGCTGGGTAGTTGCAGCTTTTTTTAAGCTAAATGAAAGGAGATGTTAGTTTCAGTGTTTATTTACACCAGCAGCTAGTTGATTCCAAGGCAAACCCCCACATTCACATTAAAAACCATCCAGCGGTGCCTCCTTACTCCATGCCTTGTTTTCAGTGGTTTTCTGGCTCATTGTGCTAAAAAAGAGGGAGCTACAAGAAGGAAATGGACTTTGCAACAGATCCAAAAAAGCAAGAGGTGAGCAGACGTCGCCTCCCCAATGAATCTGCTGTACTCACCCTCCACTACTAACACCTCCGTTTATCCCTCGTTCCTCAGACAGGCCAGAGTCTCGTGGGGAGGCAGTGGGTGTGAGCAGGCAGGACGACACGCCAACCTCTGTCTTAGACTCCGAGCCTACAAGGGAAAAATTAAGCAGTCTGATTACCTGTCATCACCAATAACCACCAAACACAAACATACACAGATACGCACGCATTTTGAGATTATTTGTAAAGCACAACTCACTGTTGAAGACTGTGGAGGTCTGGTTGATTCTGTCATGCTGCATCTCACTCTGTATATGGAGAGAAGAGAGGGGGTCAAACAAAGATGCAAATAAATGAGCATGACAAAAGAGCGATATCTGCTCCCTGAAACAAGCCAGAGTCACTAGAGACAACGGCAGAGGTAAAACTATGTTGAAAGCATCAAAAGTAATATGACCTCCACCTAAACTCAAGGATTAAAGGAGCTGGCAGCGTCAAAATGTATTATGACAACACTATCTGATGTGGAAGTGTGAATGATGATGTGCAAGGTAGAAAGTGGACTGGTGGGGAGACAAAGCTGTGTATATATATATATATATATATGAGGAAGTTACATCTATGTTCTGAGAAATTACACGGTAAATGATGGGAACTTACACTCTAAAATGCAGGCTGTATTTTAAAGTGTTACCCAAACATTAATTTCATTATACAACCTTGTGATGTAAAATGATAAATAAATGAACTTGTACCTTATAGTTGAATGCTAGGTTGCTAGAGTGTGTTTTAGTTTGACAGGTGAGAGTAGTGCATAAGGCTTTTAATTTGTTCGTTTCAGTTACTTTCAGCTGTAGTGAGTCAGCGGGGAGCTGGTATGAAGGTGTTATTGGAGTAGAACAACTGATCACCTGTGACAGTGGAATCTTTAGTTCTAGAAAATAGTCACACACGTGTGTCAGTAAATTTGATGTCACAGAGAAAAACGCTTTAGGAGTTGCAAACTTGTAGAGTATTTTTTTCTCTCCCTTCATTGCAGGTGCACAAGTCCTCTGCTACTAATCACAAATTAAGAAACTCGGACGCTCACAGTTTCGCTGCAGCTGCTGCAGTGAATATGGTGCAAAAGACATTCACACACCAGGATCAAAAAATGTGATCTCTTGGACAAAATTTGCACATCCACAAATCAGTATGTGAATTCATGCAATGAGAGTTGCAGACCGTTAGAAAATGTTGTCACAAAAAAAAAATTTCTTGGTTACTTTTTCTTGCACAAACACAAGTCAATAACTACAACTGCTCGAATCTGCTGCTACGAGTCTCAAATGCTGTTTTTTCACTCACAAATGACAAGTTCTGGGTAACTCCCACTTTTGCACCACATGTCTCAGTGAAATGTGGCGCAAAACTGATTTGTGTACCTGTAGAGCCGGGGGCGGGCACTGTTCAGAGATAGAACCCTTTTGGCCAATCAAAGAAGCCCGTTTGGGCGCCTGTCCGTCTATCATTTTCCCAACAGAGTTTAGATTAACCACGCCCACTTCTGTAAAGCTTGGAAAATAGCAACATGAGGCACTGAAATAGATGAATTTACTGTTTATCAGAGTGTTGAGTAAACATTACAGAGTTTAGTGATGGGAAACGTTCATTCTGGAGGACTGAGTTAAGTTTAGAGGCTGTATTATGATGTGGAGCTCTGCATGGCTGTGTCTGTGTTTCTCTTGCGGGTTGGTTTGTACAACAGCCAGCGTTGCTCACAGGCCTACAGCGGGTTGTGAGCTGTAGTTTCCCCGGTGAGCACACTGCTGCTGCTCGGGGTCACTCCTCCTCGGGAGCCGCTCTTCGCAGCCGCTGTGTCTCTGGGGCGCAGAGCCGCCGAAACCAAGTAGTCGTGGCTGCAGCCTGCTTCCATTACTTTTCCAAGCTCGGTGCGTGTGGAGGGCGGACACCCGGCGTGTCCTGTTCGCTCTGCGTGGCACTCTGCATCCTGCTCACTCGGAATTAACAGATCACATCTAATATCATAAGAATTGTGTTCCATCAGTGCCACCAATCAAATCATGAATGGTAGAAGTAATTAGTTTGCAACTCCTAAAGCATTTTGCTCTGTAACTTCAAATTTACTGATACACATGTGTGACTATTTTCTAGAACTACAGATTCCACTGTCAGAGGTGCTCAGTTGTTTTGCTCCAATAACACCTTCATAGATCTGTCAGGTCCTGTTCCGTTTTGTTTGTTTCATCATATGGCGCCACCCACAGGCCTTCCGCTTTATGATTCGCCTCACTTGACTCCTTTGTCTGTTGATCATTTGGTATTTAACTGTTGAGCAAAAAACCTGTAACTTTGTAATTCATATTATTGTCGGTACACTAAACAACATATGATAGTGCTTGCCTGACTACACTGGCAGTATGTTGCTTCCCTTATCCCTAGACACCTGCAGGGTTGTAACAATGTACGATTCAAACAAAAAATTTAAAATATTAGGCTTGACATGTTTTATGAAGATGGAAATGCATTCAGTGTTTTATTAGGCCTCAAGGATACAGGCAATGCATTTTGGTGAGGAACAGTGAATGTAAACATTTAATATGCTTCTTTAGAATAAAACTCCACAAGGCTGTAAATAAATTACGAGTATTGGTTGGGTTTTTGTGCTTGCAGACAAAGTGTTGCAGTGATGGTATTTTTTATGTGGATCCTGTTACACTTCAGTGAGTGAATGTTAATTGCTTGATCATAGGGATTCATTTCCATGAAAGCTAGTTAGTTAGCCGTAACCAGCTTGAACTCAAGTTGAATTGTGTGTGTTTTTTAAATCCAGCATTTCTTAAATACAATGCAGTTTCAATAGGCCTTTTTCACAGCAGACATTTTGACTTGTCATAGTAGGAAAAGCATGGGTGCTACTAACAATGCCTCTGTTCTACTGAAGTGTTCCAGTAAGCCATGACAGTGGGACAGTTAGCCAGCACGCACAATACTAGGAAACTGAAACTTAAGCAGCTAAATGGAATTTAGCCATAATTAATTTTATGATTTACCCCCATTATATTCTTATGTGAGAAAGGCCTATTGTATGTATGTAGTATGCAGGGGCCAAAAAAAAGAAAGAACTACTCACAATTCAAAATTCACAGAGCAGGGACGCATGCTGCCATAACAAACCATAAGCTGTACATAGATTAGCTAAATTGCTTCATCTATGTCAAAAAACACTGTCCCAGAAAAAAGATTTTTGAATATAATTTTCTTTTCATGTCTGTACATAAAAATGTCGTGAAAACAGTCTCCATCCCCAATGTTTCAAATTCATGCGGTAATGAAATGTTAATTATATAGTTTATATTCCATTCCACATTCATTTTCTTCTATTCACTGGAGTCTTTGGCATCCCAAGATGCATTCGCTCACATAGGCTTCTGTACTGTAATACATTCGGTACCACAAAACATGGCACAAAATGCAGCACGTATCACACCGTGGTACATGAACTTTAAAAGCAAACAAACGATGTCCTCTTTCGTCTCTTTTACTTTTGTTCTTTGGATGGAGTTTAAATGTTTGGACACACTGTGTGCACCTTCATATCGCTGCTCATTCTAACTACTGATTCTTCCTCAATTTATTCCAAACAGCAACTGTTGCTGCTGCCAGAGATGTAAAATGCATCAGTGTGTACACAATAAAAGCCATCAGGGGTTCACAGCAGCATAACATTTTTTCATTAACTGTGTGTAGGGTGAATGACAGCTGTGTATTAACATTTGGCAATATGGTGGCAAAACCAACATTTGAGAATCAATCAATCAATGGCATTTTATTTATATAGGACCTTTCAGACAAATCAAATGCAATCAAAGTGCTTTACAATGAATTACACAATTTAGGATATTAAAAATGGACTTAGTGACTAATACACACTAAAACAATCAAAAACTAAAAGTTAAATGAATAAGACAACAATAAAACAATAAAATAATCAATAAATGAATCAATAATAACAATAAAATAATAATAACAAAATTAATAGATAATGATAAAATATGTATAAATAATAAAAACCATAAAATTATTTTTAAAAATACTATGTAAAAGCCAAACTAAAAAGACGGGGTTTTAGTTTATGTTGGAATATATCAAAGTTTTCAGCTCCTCTCAGATTCCTGCTCGAAAACCGCTACTACGATTATTATTTTTAGTCTTACTACTATCATTATTTGTGGAATTTGCATTGTGCTACTGTATGCTCTCTTATCTCCTGCTCTCTCTCTCTCTCTCTCAACAAAACCGGTGAGGGATGCCGAAGATTTCTGCCTCTTAAAATGAAGATTTTCCTTGCCACTGTCGGCAAGTGCTTGCTCATGGTGGGAATTGTTAGGTCTCTGTGAATAATATTATGAAGAGTACGGTTTAGGCCTGCTCTATAGGACAATGAGATTACCTCTGTTATGAATTGGTGCTATATAAATAACATTTAATTGAAAAGGGCTATTCTTTATAATGAATACTTTTACTTTTAATACTGAGGTAAATTTGAGTAATCCAAATCAGAAGCAGCTTTATTGCCAAGTAGGTTTACACATACGAGGAATTTGCTTGGGTATTTTTGGTGCAAAACAATAAACATAATAGGAATATAAAGATGTTGAAGAAACATAAGTAAGCACTGCAGGTGAAGAATCCTACAAAATAGACAATAAGATATTAAATAATAGGTTTATAATATAATAAAATGTTATCAGAATATACTAATCATAGAGTATGTACAACATGACGACATGGTATTTAAGTTGCAGTATATGCAACGCAACATATTTACAGGTGAATGTGCAAACCAGAATTACTGTACTGAAATGGTATAATGAGTCAGTCAGGGCCTTGTTGAAGAGGCCGATTGCAGATGGAAAGAACTGTTACTGTGGCGTGCGGTGTTGGTCCTGATAGACCGCAGCCACCTGCTAGAGGGCAGTGTCTGAAACAGTTTGTGTCCAGTGCGGGACTGGTCAGCCACAATCTAATAATACTTTACTGTAGTTCTACTTAATGAATATTTTGCATGGTTTTACTTGAGCATTTTTACATTATGGTATTAGTACTTTTAAGAAGGTAAAGGATCTCAATACTTCTTGGCTGGCTACTTCTCCACTATTGCTAAAGGAACTGAGATGTGGGACATGTTTTGAGTATATTTTTGGGCATTTTAGCCTTTTTAAAGACATTTTTAGAGAGATGACAGGAAATGAGGGAAAGATAGATGCAACAAAGGTTTCCAGTCAGACTCGAACATAGAACATTGCATTTCAAGGTTGGCGTCTTAGCTACGTATGAGTAATTCTGACTTGTGCATGGGAATGTCATCATCCAACAATAAATACCAACAGGTGCAGGATGCATGTGCTCGCACTTACTTGTGCCTCCATATGTTGTTGATCAGGGACGACAACTCGCTCCTCCAAGTGTGCACTGCTACATTGTGACAGGGCAGCTCCCTGAACAGGTGGGCAGGGCGTCCTGGTGAGGGGATCAGGCCCGGACATCCCTGAGAGAGCAGCAGCTGAACCCAGATGAAAAGAGGGAGAAGAAAATATTCAAACTAGTTTTTACTTTTATCATTATTATTATTAGTAGTAGTATTAGTGGTGGGTAGTTGTAGTTACAAAATCCTGCTTTTCGTATTTATTCAGTAAATAAAAAAACTGAGTCATAAAAAAGTGTTTCACAGCAGAAACAAAAAACAAAACAGAAATGATAGTAATATTTATTTACCATAAATAAGGTTGGGGACAATAGTAGATATTGTAGTAGATATCTCATCTCATCTCATTTTCTACCGTTTGTTCCCGTTAGGGCTCGGTGTAGTAGATATAATAGTAGATATGTTATATTAAAACTAAAAATATGACTTAGTTATAATCACAAGTTTACACAAGTAAATAAAAGTAAAAACTAGTAGTACAAGTAGGTGAAAGTAGTAGTAGGAGTCATGATGATACTGATTAGCAGAGGAAGGTCACGAGCAGTGATATTTAGAGTCGACGCACACGCGTGCACGCGCACGTTCCGCCACACACACCTTTGCCACTGTGCTGCTGCTGCTGGGGGCTCTGCTGCTTTGATGCTGTCTGGTTCTCAGCATCTTCTGGGGTTTCCTCAGTGAGCTCTGGTTCGGTTGTCATGGCTACCGGAGATAGTCCTCCCTGCTCATCAGAACTCCGGGGATCATCCTCCTCTTCCTCATTCTCTTCCCGTTCCTCTTCTTCACTGGCTGTTTCCATTGGCTCATTCTCCTGGAGAGAGGGCATAGGCGTCAAATGGGTATGGCAAGGTATAGCTGCCATACCTTGGAATCAGTTTTTTATGTTTATTTTTTTGTATAATCATTTGCAATTATAAGTCAGTAATGAGCAAATCTTGAGCGAGACATATCTCCATTATCTCTCCTTCTCTCTTCCCAGCTGATTCAGCTTGATGCGCAACTTAGCGGCTCCGCTTACGTAGCTCTCTCTCTCTCTCTCTAAACCCGACAAAACAAATCCATCTACCAGACACCCTTAAATAGGATCCTCGCTCGTCCATGACTTAATACTGCTCCGCATCCTCACATCAAATTCTTACTAATAATGTTAGCCAACTTCAAAAAGACAGCGCCTGCATGACTACTGTAATTTACTCACCACCACTAGCCTTACACTTGTAAAAGGGCTATTCATAGGTAGGCTACACAGTATTCCCCATTTGCTGAGCAAGAGTTTTGAATTCAAATTAAATTATAGCCTATCCCAGATATAGCATGGTTGTATTCAATAGGCTAATTGATGGAGATAAAAGCCCGTGGACAGAGAGCAGAGGTCTACTTGTTAGTCATTTTTTAAAACAGAAAATAAATGACATGCATTGAATTAGGCTACATGCTTTTAGTAGGTGTCTGTCCAAAATGCACATTTGGCCCAACATGCGTTGTAGTTTCAAAGTGGGCTACTAAGGCCTGAGCACGGAGGCTGATTTCAGCCTTCAGTGACATGTTTGAATTCATTCGTTTCCAGAAAGAACCCATAGAATCAGGGGCATCATTTGTACAGGCTCTGGGGCACTTAGCCTCTCTAAAGCAGCTGGGCAAAATGCCTCCAAAACACACTGTCGAACAAACAGGTTCACTCATGTGAACACAGTATATCCAGACTGTAGGCTACACATTACTGTAAAATAGGCCTGAAATTACAAACAACAGTTACTGTGAAACTGACACTCATATATTCACTCACGGGCCTATTGTGGACCTTTCAGAGGTCTATTTTACCTCATAGACCAATGGGCCTGAATGAGTGCACTACACGGGACTCGGCTTTTAAATGAAGTTTTAGATAAGTTCATTTTTTTCAAATCACATCGTCACTGAGGATTTCTGTGAAGGCATCTCACATGGCTGTAGGCTACCTTGGCTTTTGCTGAAACAACGCCCCTGAGAGAGGGGGGGCAGGCGGCAGAAATGACATATGAAGTTGCATTAAAAAACAAACGTCTCCGTTAAAAAGGGAGCAAGGTGGAGCTAAAGCGCCTCCTGGGAGGTGAAGGGGCAACACCTGAGTTTGATCTATGGGTTCTCGCTCAGGCTTGGCTCATCGTAGGACCGGATTTCAGCTTTTAAACAGCATATTGGGCTACTGCTGCGCTTCTCCGGGGCGGAAAGAGCAGATAAAACACCTCCCACTTGGAGAAACACAGATATCAGAAATAACGCCTGCCGCCTACTGTAGCCTACTCAAGTCTGCACCCACAAGGGAGGAAGAGAGGGAGGAGAGCGCGCTGTCAGAAATGATACAAAGGGTTTAATGAAGCAGGAAACGGGAGAGATGCGGTGGTGCCAAGTGGAAGAGAAAAGCCAAACTGCAGGGTTAGAAACGCGCTTCAAAACACGCACCGTGTCGCCTAATAGTGGACAAACGCGATGTTCGGCTGCTCGGGGACGACTCCCTCCGCCGGCCTGCGCGACGGAGCGGCGCACACGGGAGAGCGGCAGCGGCACGTCTCAAGTTTAGACAGACACCGCCTACTGCGCGGCAGGCCCAGACACCCCGCGCTGCCTTCCGCACAGCGAAAGTTCCTGAGAGCGACATGAAATGTTATTGACCCCAAATAGTGATGCGGCGACGGAGCCACAAACTGTGCACAGACGCTCTTTATGGGGCGGCGCGGGGGAGCTGTCTGCTCGTGTCACCCGCACCTTTTGTGCAGGAAGCCGAGCTGCGCGCGCGCACACACACACACACACACACACACACACACACACACACACACACACACACACACACTGTACATCTACCGACGCTATAGAGGACAAACACAGCACAGGCACGGTCGCATCCCGCTGACAATTAGCCTAGAGAAACAGCAATTCGTCTTCCTACATGTGGGGAATCTCATCAAACACTTTTGCGTTTAAAGCGTCGAGGTTGAACACGAAACAAAAAAAAATATTTGGCGAGGGGAAGCCGAGCGCGTCCTGCTGCCGTGCGTGCGGTTTGAACCGCTGATCATTAATTTATGAGCAAACCATCAGCGCGCCCGGCACAAGGTGACGTGTTGGAAATTGTAAGTTAGCAGTGCTCGGGGCTCACCTTTTTCACAGCGTGCTTGTCCTGCAGTGCGGTCTTTACAAGTCTGTCAGCGGGCGCATTCTTTGGCGTCGGCTCCTCCACCGCCATCCCCCTCAGAGGAAGAGTTATGTTCCCGCAGCGGGTCCTGCGCAGCCTGCCCCTCGCCACCTCTCTCTCCATGACCACTTTGACTTTGCCCCGGGTCAGCTTCTCCTCCGACAGCCGTTCCTGGCTGCTCAGATAGCCCAAAATCTCCTTCAGCCCGAGTGGCTTCATGTGGCCTCTGGTCGCGGCGGCGGCGGCGGCGGCGGCGGCGGCGCCCCCTCGGAGGCTCCTCTCGGACAGGCTGCGAACAGAAGCCACCAGTCTGTCGCCCAGGTCGCAGGTGGCGTGATTCCCCGCTGTTTTGGTGCCCCCTCCTCCTCCGCCTCGAAGTTTGGGCTTGAAGGGTACAGCCTGCTTCTGTCTAGGTTCTTGAGGGAGGTTGCTGACGCTCGCGGAGCAAGTTTTGTTCTCTCCGGACAAACCCGGCTCTTTCCCTCCGCGAACGGCATCGGCTTTGCTCGTTGTTATCCTGCTGGCATCACCGCTGTCGTGTGCGCTTGTTCTGGGGCCGAGTCCGGGCGAGGGGCAGTCCCCCGCTCCCTGCTGTCCTAATCCCTTGTCTCTCTGTGCACTTGCTTTCTCCTCTTTACAGCCGCTCCCGACATCGCAGTCCGTTGTTGCGCCACAGCTGAGGCACCCGTTTCCGCTACTTGGGCTGGAGGCAGCCTTGAGCTTTTTGTCGGTGGTGCTGGCTAATGTTTGAGTGTGGGGATCTGGGCTGGGCTCCGAGTCCTCCTCTCCCTCCTCCTGGTCGGTGAAGCTGTGCGCACTGTCGCCGTTGTTGTTCAGATGGTCGTGTTTGGTCCGCTCCCTCGCTGCCTCCGCGCTGCTGCTGCTGCTGCTGCCAGGGGCCGTAAACTCACTCTTCTTTCTGCTTTTCCTCTGCACCTTCGCCGCGTTTCGGTACGATATGGACCCCTTGTAGCTAACTTTGAGCACCGTCTGCTCTTGAATCAGTTTTTCCAGTTCTGTCCTGGTTCGGTCCGGGTCTGACCCGTGTCGTCTCCGGACCATTCGACAAATCCTCTCCAGATCCGGACGGGCTTTCCGCGAGCGGAGAGAGTCGATTGTTTCCAGGATCCATTCTCGGTACTTATTAGGCTCGGACATCTTCTCCTGCGGGTGCGGATGGGGTTTGGCCCGAGTGCGTCTTTCCCCCCTCTGTTGTTTCACAAGTGACGCTATGTCAACGCTGGGAAGCCAGAGTGCGATCCCCGGCTGGAGAATGAGGACGGAAGCCTGGCTGGTACGCTTGCGTTCGTTGGCCACATTGTGCGCTTAAGGTGGACCGAAGATGGCGCCTAGATCTCAACCACAGACGCAAATGGCATTTAAGGTGGAATTGGCTTGCTTTTAGCGCATCGGATCTATGCTCTTTGTTCGCGGTCTGGTCCTGCTCAACGCGCACTTTTTAATATCCGACACACAAAGAAATAGGCTACCAATGCGCGATCCGAATAGCGAGGAGGGGAGGCGGTGGAGCGGAGTGTCGCGTTTTTAAGCGTTATGGCGAATCAGATTGATCCGAGCGGTCAACAGATGGGTGGGTGTCGACTCAATTCCGCACCCAGCGGCAGTGATGGATGTCTGACCTCTAGGCTACAACACTCAGCCCCCGAGACATTCCAAACATCTTATCATGCACGATCCTCTCTTTCCCAAACTCGAGTTTTGGGAAAGAGCTGCACTGTCAACTAAACACACATTCAGGAAGCACACACAAGTTCAGTCGAATTTTACAAGTAAAACTTTATTGGAATGATACTCATGTTGCAAAATATTACACTTCGTGTTTTATGCCACTGCTCTCGTGACTTTAGACGCTTCCCTTTGCAGTGTGTGTGTGTGTTTGTGTGTGTGTGGTGGGGGTTAACATGGTTTACATTGGGGTCTCATTTCCTTAAAAAGTGCGACAGTATGTACCAGCATTGTGCCTGCATCGAGAGGAAGTTGTTTCACTGCAAAAAACATTGAGGAGAAACAGAATAATATTGTATTATAACTTCAAACATTTTGTCCATGATGATATAGTCAACATTCAACTTGACATGGAGGAAATACAGCAAATGTAAAGTCTCAACAAGTGGTTTACAACAATGTCATAATAATATTAAAAGGTTTGTAAATTAGACCATAATAACCACTAAGACAGCTGATAACTACAAGTAGGAGTGTATCCACCTTGCAGCTCTCGCCATGATTTTGACTTCAGGTCAAATGAAATGTTGAGTTTTTCAGCTGCCCCACCTCTCTCTCAACAAGAAAGAAGTGGAATCTGAGCACTAAATATGAAAAGTATGGTAATATAGGGGAGGGGATGAACCCTTTTGGTCACAGGTTGGTTGCCTTGTATGTGACGTATTTCATTGATAGAAAACAAATGAATCAAAAGCCCATTTACTGGACCACTGGTGAGGCTGAGGATTACCAACAGGGCAAAAGCCCCAGGTTCACAGCAGCAATTTGCTTGTCATAATTTTGTGTGTGTGTGTGACAGGGACATGTACATACATACATACATCCATCCATACAGACACACACACACACAAACACACATATATATACATACATATATCTATATATATCTATATATAAGCCTGTATTACAAACTGTGATCAGGGAGTGTTGAATGACAGATGACTTGTACATAGCTTGGAAGTTGACTTGGCGTGAAGTTAACTTCCACGCGTAATTAACGACTGGGGAATCTCGGATTTTTCTGAAAGCTCCGATATATCCGACGCTGTGATGACTCACATCAGCCAAAGTCCGTTGTCTTTCAATGTAATTAAACCAAAATTGAATGGATATAATTTCATTTTGTCAATGCACAGTATTTTAAACCCTAAAACAGCCAACTCAGTTATCATACAACCTTCTTGAGTTGTCAGATGATGTCAACAATCGAAAGTTGTTAACACGGGAATTTTCCTCATCTCTACCATCCGTCCCATATGACGTGAATGCGGCAAAATAGTCAGGATATCTAGGCCTCTGCTACCTAGATATGCCTCTTGCAAGTTTTATGGAAGAGCAATACTGAATCACTGGAGTGGCCCTTCAAGACCTTCATTAATTCAGTGGATACTGTGCTTACATGCTGCATATTCCTAAATCCATTTATGTTTAAAATCAAATTACCACACAGTAAACCTGGGGCCATGTAATATTATCCAGTAAATGATACAGTACACAACATAGAGAGAGTGGGACGAATGGTGGGTTAATAGGGGGCCCGGCCGTGGACACTGGGCTACAAAGACCAAAAAATAATCTGTAACAGATCATTTAGTCCACTATCAAAATTCCTTGGTCATTTCAAATATCCTTCCATATGACTGATATGATTGTACGAATGTGTAATTCTGAGAAAAGGCTTGTTATATTTTCCCATAGCTGAACTGTTTTGGACAGGAAGGACTCGTGTGAATAAAAAATATCCAGATTTTAAAATGATCAGAGGAAAACGGGAGTGCCTGTATGAACCAAATTAGAATATCTTCATTACTGTGGCATATTAAAATACAACTATGAAGAAGGCATTTGAATGTTTGAAACACTAGAATCACTTTATTTTATCAATTCTGAATGACCAAATCCTACAATGACCACCATTTTGGGCATTGCCTAAGTACTTTGCCATCATAGCTCAGGAGCTAAGGCACCTGAAGTGCCCAAAGTGTCGTGAACTTTAAATAGGCAGCTTGTATACCACTAAGATTATTTTTGTCCCTTCTCAGTACTGCTCTATTTAACTCCAGGTGCTCTACCTTTTCCTTTTCCTCACTTGTTCAATGGAGTGCCAGTCATCTTAACATCATCACCACATGAAAAACTCAATTAAAACAAAAACTGTGCATGTAAACACAGAGATGGGAATGGATTTGCGGTCACATGTAAGACTGTCACATGATGTGTGGTCCAACTCTGGAAGTGATAAGAGGAGTGGGCTGGGTGCTGGGGAGATGAACATCAACACGGGTTTCTATAAAAGACCATAAAGCACACTATCCAGACCGTCTTTAATGACTGGTCAAAGTGCTCTGGTGACCACCAGCCAGAGGTAGTTTGAGGTAGTCTGCCTCAGATGGTCTCTTGTAGTTGGAGTTGGCAAGGGCCAATCGGTTGATTCAAAATGCAGAATCAAATGGACTAGTAAGTGAGCTCTGAGCAGGGACAACGAGCGCTTTCAAGACCAAACAGTTGTTGAGTTAGTCAAACAAAGTCTTCTGGAAGGGGAAACTGTGGAATACGCTAACCAAAAGTCTGAATATTCCAATATGTTCCTCGTTAATGCTAACCAGAACTTTAAATTCCCAAATCTATGTCGTAAGCAAGTATCTCACAGATCGTCTTTACATGCTAATCCCTTATATGTTGATAAAATGTCTATTAAGTGATATGTTCAAACCTGAGATACCATTATCTTATGGTGTTTCTTCACAACACCCTGAAAACTGAGAAATTTCCCTTCCCTTATCCACATATCCTTTTTTGTTAGCGTGACATGAAATCGTTGGAGCCACTAGTAGGAACATTGAAAAATTGAGTATTGTAGATATGCACGAAGCCCGGCTATGCTAACAATGATAGGAAGTGTAGATAGAGTTACTCAGTTGTAAACGTAACTGACGTTTCCCCCTGTCATCTGTCTCTGACCGAAATTTGTTTGAGCACACAATGGATCATCATTTTTTAAAATGTTGGCCAATCATGCCAGTGACTCGAAGTATGCTGTCCATGATATGAAACGGTAATGGTTATAATATTTGAGGAAAAAATTGAGTCATGACTGCAAAACACAAGTTATTTTGGTGCACATCTGTGTGATTCATTTAAATGTTCAGTTTAATGCTCCTCCTACACGTCAGTTTAAATTGTTGTGCAGACTGAGACCTCCACTTGTATGACTCAACGGGCTTCATGTAATGACCAACAGACTGCAGTGGATTAACAGACTGACTGATTGCTCTATGATGTGGCCTAAAAGTGACTAAATGATGAATGAAACAATAAAAGAGCAGGGAAGATCTTGGGTGAGAATGTGTAGAGGCATATTTAAATAAGTGGGGGTTCCCAACACCCATGAATCTGAAGCACACATTCTTTATAAAGGGATCCATAAATAAGACAGAATAATAAATAAAATACAACAGAAAAGGCAACACTGCTGGTTATCAGTCTCCTTGCTCTTTTTTCCCCTTCTCTATCCCATTTTTCCTCTTTTTGCCGCTGGTGCTTGTGATTGGACAGGAGACAGTGCTCTCTCCTTATGTCTCCCACTTGACCAGCCTACCTTTGACTCTCCCTACTTCCTTCTTTCTTCCTCTCTCGCTCTCTGACTCTAGAACTCTGTAAACTCCTTGGCACATTTCTCCGTGAAGGAGACGCGGATCTCCTCCTCCTCGTAGTCGTCAAAGTTGCTGGTGTCACCTGGTCCTTTGAACTTGGGGACGAAGGGAGCTTCCACCTAGAGACAATTAAAAGCACTGCTTGAAAAGCAACGTTTAAAGAGGGGAGATCACGCAACATACACAACATAACACCCACAGACACGCTTACCTTTTTCTGGTAGATGGCAATCCAGTCAGTGGTTGCAAACCACTTGTGTCCCTTGATGTCGTTGACACCGTTCTTGAGGTTCCCGTAACGTTTTGTGAGATCCACCTGAGGATAATACCAATACATTTTCCTCACCTTTACATTATAATGGTATCAGAACACGCAGCAAAGTAAGCGTAACCTTAACATCAGAATGACTGAGATATTTGCTGTCACCTGTAACAGGTTCCTCAGGAGGTCCTTCAGGTCTGAACTGAAGTGAGATGGGAAACGCACCTGAGACGGAAGACCAGAAGAAGAAATGAAGAGAAGTTAACAGATGTTTGCTGTTCTGAATCCCTCACTATTTGATTACATCTGTACAGGAAGAGTAAGTAACTAATGCTTCACCTCAACTACTCACTTCCCAGGTGTGATTGAGTGACAAGTGACAAATAATGTTGGAAAAAATGCAAAGTGTGCAAAAACAAACAGTCACATTCAAATAAATATCTATTTTTATGCTCCTGTTGCACAAAGAATGTTGTTTTGAACCTTTATTGAAGCAGGGAAGTTTGGCTGTGAGCAATGCTCTCTTTTTCAGGAATGGCCTGTTGACACTCAGTTACACACAGGCCTGCCCAAGGGAACCTCAGCAGCGGTGATGGGGGAGGGACAAGCACTGCTCGTTTACTTTCCCCGCCCAGATTTAGGCTATCCTGCTGGTCCAAGGCTCAATCCCGGTGTCCAAGCCCGCCTCTCAACCTTTAGGCCACCACTGCCCCATGTGGTGCTATGACTAGTGATAACCAACATGGCTGAAGAGAAACTCAAACTTTACCAAAAGAAAATTCGAAGAAAGTAGACATCGAAGTGTCGACACTGATTGTAAAATGATAAACAGAAAGTAGATTTTGTTTGGCAACCAAAACAATATTAAGATCTTGTGGCTTAAAAACAAAACTTTGATTACTAAATCTTATAAACCTCTTATAGGGAATGAGGCATATAAGATGTAACAAAAATATGCATACTAACAGGGCACAGCAATGACAAAGAAAAACAGAGACACTGAGGTGGTCTGGCTTGGAAAATGCAACATAGCAATTGACTGGAGCAGAAAAGGAGGGAGGGGGGCGCTGTGCGAAGTGCACCAGTTGTGTGTGTGTGTGTTACACTAGTGAATCTGTGTTTTCCCCCCACGTATGCACCGCTCACACGCAACAGAGGAAGTGTTAGAATAAAATAAGTGTCTCCGTAAATGAAAGCATATTGTTGGGACAGAAAACAGAAGCACCTGGAAGGCAGCACCTGTATTCAGGTGATAAACTGACCTTTCTTCCAAACTAAACAAAACTAAAATAAAATCTAACCAACCAAAATACAACTGATAATAACTGAAATTGTGTATCTTTATTATCCTTAAATGAAGGCAGTCCGCAGAGTACAAGAAGACATAGGACATATTATGTATCACCTGCCTTCAAAGTGTACAGAGACACGCTTGACCCAAAATTGACAAAAACCACTGAGGAGCAATTTCAACTTTCTGTTTATTTCCAGAATGGAGCTATACTGTAAATATAAACTAAACTGAAATACCTTTCTACAATAAACGAGCAGAAAGAAGTCAGGGACTTGGGAGGAGAGGTGGGTATTCTAGCCTAAAGCAGCAAGTGTTGCAAACAGATACTGAATGTCGCACAAAGGGTTATTCAGAGTCAGACTCACCTTCCCTGATACGATCTTTTCATAGATCTGAATGGGCTGGTCAGCAAAGAAAGGCGGGTACCCTGCTGCCATCTCATAGACGAGTACGCCCAGCGCCCACCAGTCTACTGCCTTGTTATACCCCTGGTGGACATAACAAGGAAGGAGGAAAGGGGTAGAGAGAAAAAGAGACAGCATTATACATAGTTAATCAAGATACAGCTTAGAATGTTGCTTTTGTTTTTTAAAATACCGTTTAGCTCGATTAAACTTCATTCATCCTACATCTTAATTTTCATTGCGTCCCATCTAAATGTTCAGAATGAAGTCGCATGACCGTTGCATATAGCAGGTCACTGGCAGTAATGAATTAGTCAAAATAGGTTTTTGATATTATACTGAAGACGAGAAGCATTACAGAACATCTTAGAGAGCAATTAGTGTCTATAAATAAAGATGTCATGTTGATTAAAAAGCAAATAAAAAGCATGTTCTCGCAACGATAATGGCACATTTCTGATAAAAAAGAAGCACGATTTAGCTTGGATTGCTGCAGTGTACGCAGGCTCGCTAGTCCAACCTTGCTGACCCTGGTTTCAGGCCATTTTTTAAAAATTTATTTAGGTATACTATTTTCACTTCTTGTTGTAAGGAACATCTGAGTTGTGTGTGCTCTATAAATGCTTATTAAACCCACATGGCCAGAGTGGTTTGAAAAACTCCAAGTGACCAACATCAACATCCCTAGAACCATATTCTCACGCCAGTAGGACCATAAATACCACTTTAAGATTGGAATCAATGTTTCTGAAATAACAGCAACCATGTGTTACAATTCTGCCAACTCAAATTAACATCTATCCTGTAAGATAAGTGTTGTAACGTGTTTTAACTTTGTGCAACAGGTTGATATCATTGTTCGTTCAAATGCAGAATATCTCATTTTGACAGGAAACACAGCTGACAATTCACAGGATAAAAAGGGGAACAATGGTGACTCACCTTGCTGAGAATAATCTCTGGGGCCAGATATTCTGGGGTGCCACACAGTGTCCAGGTCCGGCCCTTTACACGTTTGGCAAAGCCAAAATCTGTCACCTTGGGGGAGAAGAGCAATGACAAATAATGAGAAAGGGAGTAATTTGATATGATGTGAGAAGGAAGGAGAGCCCGATGACAGACAGAGGCAAAGAGAGGGAGCAAGGATCTTGGGGCAGCAATGGAATTTTTCACTAGTTTCATTGTTTACCACTAGAGGGCAGCAGACTCTGCTCTACAAGACAGCCCTCAGTGTGCCAGCGCACCACTCCCAAATACAGATAGATAGCTGCAAATTCACACTGCCATCATAGTTGGATTTAGTTATATAGATACACTCTCTGGGTCGTTATTGATCGTTTTCTAGACACTTCCATGTCAGTGTGACATCACAGATTAAGGGGTGGGGCAAACACTTTTATACTGTTTGTCTTTCACACCCATCTTTCTAAACATTCACCAATACAGTCCTAAATGTTATATATGTTTTAATCAACTCTGTCTTGAGTTTCATCAGTTTTGGCCATCATTCCTATTGGTTATGATGACACTCGTAGTCACCAGCACCAGAGACGGAGGAATGCAGTGGCATACCGCTTACATGGGAGACCACATGATAACACAACTAAAGCAAACAGGTATTAAGAAGTCTGGTTGAACTCCACCACATATTTGAAAGTGAGAATATAGGATAAGCTAGATAGGATAGATAACTGTCCACTATAGTAATACAATGCACTGCAAAACTGCATGCAACTAGTAGTACGGTGAAACTGTTTAAACCTGACTGGTTTATGCCCCATGGACTTTACTGTGAAACTATGTTAGGTTTTGTCATTGCATCCCTATGACTCTATAATGACTGTTAAAATAACCAATTCCAATGATAGCCAACATAATATCCAGGTTACTCAATTGAACTTTAAGTGACAGTGACCCCCCCTCCCGCATATTATAACAATGATAACAATATCCCACATCTTAAATAACAAGTAACCACCAGCTGTATTCGGTGGGGTGGTGCCACTTAGATCGAGCCTAAAGTCAGGAAGCCTCACGTGCAGGTTTTATCTGTGTATTTCATCCCTTTATAAAGTGATGAACAGCCTCAAAGACAGCACATAAAGAGTACCACTGGGTATTTGCAAAATGTTGGTGAATGCAATGCGGTGATGAACAAAATCTTCCTGTGTTGAATCAACAACAAACATTAGCTAGCTAGCTTACATGGCTAATGTTAGCTACAGTACATCACAGTGTGATTATAAATATTAGAGCATTCCCAGCAAACACACAGAACTGGGACAGTCTGCAAGTTTAAAAAGCCTGAAATCTCAACAGCCACTGACAGAACGAAGAGTGGCTGGAATAGCATCACTTGTGAACTCCCACTGAGGTATGACGGCTCATTTAGGCCCTGCGTGTGTGTGCCTTTACAAACAAATTCTATCAATACATGCAGGAATTTATAAAGAAGTTAATTGTAGTTAGCAAACAACTTTTGGAGGATGTCATTTATGATCAGCATTTGTATATTACTGCATCAGGTGTCATTTACCTGGATGTAGCCCTGTTGGTCTATGAGCAGGTTTTCAGGTTTCAGGTCTCTGTAGATCAGGTCCAAAGCGTGCAGGTACTCAAAGGTCAGAACGATCTGAGCAGCGTAGAACCGAGCATGAGGCTCACTGTACACACACACACACACACACACACACACACACACACACACACACACACACACACACACACACACACACACACACACACACACACACACACACACACACACACACACACACACACACACACACACACACACACACACACACACACACACAGTGAGATAGACAGAAAGAGAGCAGTTTAGTGGAGTGTACAATGCAGAAGAGAAAGGTGATGAACAAAGCTAAAACACACCTGAAGAGAACAGAGCTGCTCCTCATTTTACCTCTGTATGTGCCTATAAAATGCTTCTGGCTGTAAACTTCATATAAACTCCATTGCATACAGACACTAACCTAAATCTGCCAATTCTCCGTAGATGTGAGAACATCTCTCCACCTGGTACATATTCCATCACCATGTAGAGGTTGGTGTTGTCCTGGGGAAGGCAAGACAGAGGACCGGTTAGTGACACTCAGTCAGATACACGCACGTATGAACGTGCTACAAGCACGCACATACACACACAGGATGGGCAACTGGACGACATGGAAACCGTATTATTTGGGTCACTGACTTTTATTTTAGTTATTACAATATAAGAGTCCCCCGGAAAAGGTACCTGAAACTGTGTCTATAAAACATTAATGTAGGCATGTTATATCCAAAACCTGATTTGCAAATTGTATGTTCTTTAGACCCTTCAACAGACCTAAATAACACTAGCGTTATATTATAAAGGAGGATTTCATTCTTAACCTACTTCTCGTTTGACACCTGCAAATACAACTTACTGTCAGATATATCTAACTAAGCTGCGTTAATATGTGTTCGTTGTTGACTCTTCCATCTGTGTGCAGGAGGAGGCATGTGGACAGGAATATTCTGTTAATAGGTTTATTTGAGGCATCAAGGATATTCAATCCCCGGGCATCCAAGGTGCATCTAAACAGCTTAACCTGAATAAGGCCTTAATTGGAGTATGGCCATCAGTTGGGTTAGTCTGTATGGGTACAGACAGCCACTGACAAAGCTGGGTCGGGAAAATGTTTATAGATAATAGAGAATGTGTTTGTGGTCATTGTGCATGTGGTAGACCAAGCATATTTCACTCTATATTTGCAGATCACACACCCTTAATGGGATTAACTGTCAATGATGATGGAAGTGGATGAGATCAGTAAATGGACAGATTATTGCATCAGGAATTACCTAGAGTTAAATGTTAACAAGACTAAAGAGATGGATTTTTATAACAACAAACAGTAGACCTGTGTGGTGCTGATAAGAGGTTCTGTTTCCCAGAAATACTGGATTTCTGGGGCCGATACTGCTAGGAAGTAAAAAAGTAAACAATTCCGATATTGATATATCGGCCGATATTCTTTATGCACTCGCTTTTTTCTTGCATATCAAAATATGTCATCTGTAGCAATATTTCGCTGTTGACGTAACGGTCATAAACATTAACTCTGCCAAAAACCAGACTTTTAAATTTAAAATTTTGTAAATGCAACAACTGGAATTGTTCTGTTTGGAGAGCGCACCAAACTGCGGGTCATGAACGAAACAGTTTGGCGTGAATATATGCAACGTTACCGTTACACTCCTAGTAATGTTATAACCTATTGGCAGAATGGACTAAGATGCTCACATATTAGCTTCCACTAAGCTTCCATTAGCTTCCTGAAAGGAGCTATGTGGTTAGCAGGCTAGCTAATGTAGCAAACAAATATGATAAGCATGACACGTGACATGAAGGTTGTTGCAGCAGAGTAGAATATGGGGACAGTGTTTATTTACTTTCCAGCATTGCATCTCAACAGCTACTTAGTTAGGTAACAATGTAGCGTGAAGTCAACACGCAACAGACTCAAATCACCACCCCAATGTCGTCTGGGGAGCTGCAGGATGAATGGGAAGAGATGCTAGGATGCTTACCTTTCAATCTGCTACATTACTGACTGTACTGACAAACTATAGCTGGCTAGCTACCTCGCTAACACGGCAAACAGATGTGATAAGCATAAGTGACACGATGGTTGTCAGGGAAATGTCATGGTTTTGGGTTATGTTTAGTTATTTCCTGCATTATTTTGTAGAAATTCTCCTCCCCTCGTGTGTTGTGTGGTTTTACTTCTTGCCTTGCAATAAGCCCTGACTGCTCCACCACCCACACACCTGTTTCCACTCTTCCTCATCAGCCCTGCAGTGAGTTAGTCCACTCCTCATCTATTCGCCTGTATGTCTGCTTGCTTGCCTGTGACCTGCCTGCCGTCTGTCTACCTGCCAACCTGCCAGTAAGACATTAAAATCACCACTCCAGTCATCGTCCTGCCTTTTCTGTCTGCGCTTGGGTCCTCTCCCTCTCACTCTGTGCTGCAGAGTACTGTAGCGACCGCAAGATCGTTTTAATTTTAAAACGAAAACGTAGTAGTGTCGATGTAGACTCATTCTGCGCGGCCTGCCCTATTAACGGACAAAAACTATGGAGGTAAACAAACTGTGATGACACACTTTCCAAATTCCCCATCATTTTCTGCATTATGGTCAGTAGAAACTTAATTTTTTATATTGGACAACATCAGTGAGGATAATAGGCTTTCTATGTAGTGAATCCCCGGGACCCACAAGTGGTAATTTGAGTGGGTCTCCAATAAAATTAGTTGTTTTCTTTTTTTTGACAAACTGTAGTGCTAACCTTGTGTTTGATGTTATATGGTTAGAATTATTGTTTTTAATGTATGTTGAAAATGTATCTGAAAATGAATGAAATCCCAAATCTGTAAATACACTGCAGACACGCAGCTGCTGACAGAAAGAGGTCATATTATACAGAGAAATAGTAAAAAATGTTAAAATGTTAAAAAGGGAAGCTTAAGGGCGACAAGAATGGTGAACTTTCAAGTTTCATCAGGAGTCATTAATAACACCATCAAGCACATCATGTGAAATTATGAAAGTATTTTACAAACACACACACAGATGCCAACCATCAGTCAACCGTATCATACATTAGCAGTTACCTAGAGTTTCTGACATGGTGACAAAACATTAAAAATAAAGGCTACATACAGTATTAGCAGTTTGAATTAAACTCAAGCTTTGGGGAAAATATTTTGCCAAACTCCCTTTAAGAAATGTTTAAGTGTCTGCAAAAACACATAACTTTAGAAACAAGATAAAAAGGCATCATAACTTGACAGTCTTCTTGTCAATTTGGCATCAATATAATCCATAAACTGTATTTCCGTACTTATTTTCCATACTTTTGGAGTTTGGCGCCTCAGCTACCAGCCTCCGTTGTTTAGCTGCGCAATTTCAGTGGGAGAAGACCATGGGAATGAGAGGCGAACGTTTGAAAAATTTTCCCTAAACTACGTGCTGGTTGGTGGATCAGATACACGGCAAATTAAACACAGACTCATAACACTGTTAATTCTATTGTGTGTGTGTGCGCGTGTGAGATGGTAGGCTTATTTGAGGAGTTTTTTCGGTCGTTACCAAAGTAACTACCTGGTTTGCTGCTTCCCGTTTGGTGCTGGAGAGAAACAGTATGTGTGCAGACGGCAAGAAACAGGATTTTTGACAGCAGTGTTTCTTTTGTTCATTTCTATGATTTCAACATGGATTTGTTGTTCACAATGTAGCATTATCAGGGACAAAATATGGTGCGTCCCATGCAACATATACGCCGATACGGATATATCTGTGACAGGCCAATATTGGCCAACTGATAAATCGATAAATAACACCAGAAGAGATCACATTTTAGATAAAGGTCTACAATATTTATTCAGTTTGAGGACACTTACACAATTTGAGTGTTAAAATTACAGTTTATGCCCGTTATATGCAGCATATAGAACGACCGTACACTGGAATGAGGTGAGAATGTTCATAATCTGTTTTGATTTTGTAAATACACTTACATTTTGACATTATTTTCTCAGTTTTGGAAGTTCTTCAATTGAAACAACACCAATTTTTACATTATGGCCTAAACCATCGCTTTTTTCTTTAAGTAAATAATATTTGACACCACACAAAGTTACAAAGGTTTAAACTTCACATGCAGTGTTTGAGCCCTTGAAAAATGCAGTCATTTACCACATTACCTAAAAATAAACACATAAGAAACTCTTACATACAAATAGACAACAGAGTCTTCAGCAGTCAGGCTGAGACTCTTTCTATAGATATTGTTCCAATTAAGCATTATAGAGAATGTGATGCATTTTAATGACCGGGTCGGATTATGCTAGAAAAAAAAACACTATTTCATACGAAGTGTCATCCGACCACGACAGAAGGCAAAAGTGTTTAGAACTCATCCAGACAGCCTCACTAGAAGGCGGCCGTATCATGAGCCAAAACTTGACAGCCAAGCAGTACGTGTTTCTGCACACTCATGATAGGCAGATGCTTAACTGCTCACTTGCCATAAGACAACTGCCTGTGTGGGGTAAAACATTTAGCATTTTTCAATGGACCAGCTTCATCATAATGTAAGGGAAGACTTATGAGCTGGTATGAGGGATCGAGGGAGCCGGAAATCTATCCAGTCACTCATCGTCAACACACAACCACAAACAGGCTTGCATATATACACTCAAACACTGACACAACATCTAAAATTCTCCGTACCTTGAACGAGTACTCTAACCGCACCAGAAAAGGAAAGCTGACAGCCTGAAGAATCCTCTTCTCGTTCAGAGTGTGCTCTATCTGCTTGAGCTTCACCACCTGAAAGACAAAGAGAGTTTATATTGTATCAAATAAAAAAATTATGCGATATTGAAATCATGTATCAACAAAAATAAACTATAGTTTTATCAGAGCAGCATAATCTTAGCTCTGTTTAGCAAGTCCATTAACAGTCAACAGGCCCTGGTCCAACACTTGTTGATAAAGAAATCGCTTTTTTTTCTGTTTCCATCCAATATGAACACTGTGGGAAGATGCTATTTAGTTGTACTACTTTAGTTAATTTCTCATTCTGGTTATGTTCTCCTGGCATTATATATTTAACACACTACTGTTTTAAAGGTAACCTGATACACCAGATGAAAGACTTCCCATTAGATGCTTGACTATCTGAAGATAACATATTGGACACATATTTACTATATTTCCAACATGTTTAAAGGTTTTATTCTTGTGAAACTGGGAAAAACACAAGCTGACAGTCACACAAACAAAGGAATTATGGTGCAAAGCGGCACACACTGGAAAATGGGCCTGAACTGGATGACTATATTACGAGTAGGAGGAGCATAGTCTAAGCAGGTGGCATCAAAAATGGCCAATCAGATCAGAAAGCTGTTTCTCTCCAGGAGGTGCAAAGTCATGAGGTGAAAATATATAGAAATATAAAGAAAGCGACCTTAATATATATCCAACAGGTGGTCTATCCATCTCTCCGTCTCTATACCTTTTCTGGGTTGTAAATGGTAAATGGACTGCATTTATATAGCGCTTTTTTTCCACTGTAGCGGACCAAAGCGCTGGTTGCCTCTCATTCACCCATTCACACTCAACATTCACACACTGATGACGGCGGAGCTGCCACGCAGGGCGCTTGCCTGACCCATCGGGAGCAACTCGGGGGTTTAGTGTCTTGCTCAAGGACACTTCGACGTTGGCTGGCGGAAGCCGAGATCGAACCACCGACTTTCTGATCGGAGGACGGCCCGCTCTCCGCTCTGCCGCTAAGCCACAGCCCCCCCATTGTGGGGGGCTAGAGCCTATCCCACATTGACACCTGCCGACAATTTAGTGACCAGTTCACCTAACCTGCATGTCTTCGGACTGTGTTTCAAATCAATACATAGGATTGTATTTGCAGGATTTTTGCATCAATGTGATGAAGAACCTTGATTTTTTTTCAGGTATTAAATTCACTGGATTAGTCAATTAGCCAAAAGTAGACATTCCCATCTGTGGATTGTACCTATAGAAACATTTCTCTATAAATATTATTTCATAAGAGGGGATCGGAGCCGGCGCAAACGCAGGCACAATTGTATTCTAAAGTGGGTATCAAAATTACTCTACTTGATGTGATCTGCATAAAGACAACCTCAGCTCTGCCACTCTGGCCAACACCCGCTTCAGCACAAACGGGTTCAAAGAGGTTCAAAGGATAAGAAAAAAAAAAGGCTTGCACCTGTATGTAAAGAGAGCCTCAGGCCTTTTTTCCCCATGAATTTCTGAAGCCTTGTGGGCATAATTTTCACATCAATGACATTTCAGGATTTTCTATGACTACCCTGTAGGATCAGCTGAGTGTCCTTAAATGAGACACATTTAAACGCCCTTCATCCCACTGTGACCCTCCTGAACCCTGACCCAGACTGACCTTCTGCTTGTTGAGGATCTTCATGGCATAATGCTGTCCCGTTTCTCTGTGCCTGACCAGCATCACACGGCCAAATGAGCCCGTGCCCAGGGTTTTCAACCTCTCAAACTGCTCCAGGCCAGCCGTGTTCTGAACAGACAAAACAAAAAGGGTTAGTTGATGTTTGTGAAAATGGGATGGTAAGGGCTGTGGAGTGGGCAGTTCATTTGATATTTTCTGATGTGTCCTATACTCACATTGACTATTCATTCTATATTATGTATGGTTTTGTACCGTACAGGCAAGCAAATGCCTCAGTGTATGTGTATGGTATATGTGCATAAAACATACAGTAACCACGGAGTATATAATGTATATGAATCATGATATATATGGTTTATGATAATATGTTTATAGTATGAAATACATATGTACGTACTGGATATATTGTACATACACTGTACAGAATATGTATATAGATCCCATTTATATTTAATAACATTATGCAAACCTGTCAAATGTATCCTGATTGAGATCATCACACAGAGTTATATTAAATAAGCAGTCACACTGTCACATGTCAAGTGTGTTATTTTTCATAATTACCTGGGTCAAAGAGTGTGTTAGATACACAATGAAAAGAATATATTGTTTTTAATATTCTTATTTCTGTAAAATATGTCCTCTGTTATTAGGAGGTCTAAAACCTTTGCTGCATAGATCTTTTGCATCATATTTTTAAAGCTGAATGACATCGATACCATTATAACAATAAGAATATTTTTTCAAAAATGTCTATACATTACTCATAATGCGATATGCATCACATTCATCAAGCCCTTTCTCACACATTATAATTTGCTTGAAATCAATAACTTGGACAACAGGAATTTGTGAAACGATGACAATTTGCTCATAACACCTTGATATCTGATAAACCAAACAGACTTGGATTGAAAAACTCCTACATGTTTGTATACACGCTAAAAACCGCTGATTACAATCGAGAAAATATATGTCACATTCCTGTTGTGTTAGATGAACATACATACATCCAAACACTAACCTGTGCGGGGTTCTCCCACTTCTTGAGAAAGTCCTCTTTGGCTTTAGCAAGGAACTCCTTGACTGTGGAAGACAAAAACCACAAGAATAGCTTAAGTGGTGTGTGTGTGTGTGTGTGTAAAAAGTGAAAGAAACCAGAAAAGAAATAGTAGGATGCCTCCTACGTTTTCTGAAAACTGCAATCAATTGCAGAGACTGTGTTTTTAAAAAAAAAAAGAACTATAGACCAGTTAAAGCAGTTCACATCTCGCTTACTATTTTACGTATTTTAAGAATACTTGTCTTAAATGCATGATTTTCGTTGTTTGAGCATCTCTGGACTTTGATAGACACACAGCAGAAACAGGAAAAACTGAGAATGAGACAAGGATGATCTGCAAACAGGTGCCAAGCCAGTTTCAAACACAGGCAGTTACATGGTATGCACCTCACTAGGATAAACTCAGTTATATTGTTTGAGATTAAACTTTGTTTTGTTTCGTCTTCAAATCTACTACTCGCAACTAACAGATGCCCCCAATAAGGAGACGCAGTCATTGTGTCAAAGTTTGCAAGAGCGTGTTGTTCATTTAATTTTTAAGTCCAGTGGAGAATGAGCCTCAATATCACCAACTGTGCTGATTCTTTACATACTGCATCCAGAATAATCTTAAAGGGGCACTCCGATGATTTCACACATCAAGGTGCATTTACTTTTCACACAGAGTACTTCTATGCTAAGTACAACACTTGTATAATGTTTTCTGTAGATCAAAATTTTGACAGAAAAACAAACTGGGAGTGTGGCGTTTGGAAGATGAGGGCATTTAAACAGGCACTGAGGGTCTAATGAAAGATGCTATCAAGTTGCATTATGGGAATTGTAGGATCCAGTATTTTTTAAGCTTCAGATCACACTTACTAGGGACTAAAGTTGGAAAATCTCTGCTGCTTCAATTTTGGCCATTTCTTATCTGTCTCTTGTGAGTTCCCAACTTTACGGAAGTGTAACACTAAATGGCCAGTTTACCCCTTTAAGGAGAGAGGAAACAAATACAAATAATAATATAAACTTAGTTCACTTTCAGGACAGGAATAAAGCACACGTTAACGTTTAGGCTTGGCATTAAATATTTTGTAATTACCTCCACCTGGTCAAGAGCTACATCCTGCTGGGAAAATGTGGTTGAGGTAAATGAACTAGTAACACTTACGCAACTACTCGCTCTTTTAGCCAAGGTACCAAAGCCTCATGACATGTGTTTGTGCCTAGCTGCTCCCAGGTGTGAATGTATACTGGACACACTCAGAGCTTCTTAATCCATATTTAATGCACTCTTTTCAACATCTCTGTTGCCTTTTTAAATTGTTTGTTCAAACATGTATGTGGTTGATAGGACACTGTTTCAATAGCAATTAATGGTTGCAACACAAACATACACTCGTAGAATGTGTATGGTATCTGGCACAGCCAGCCAATACCCAGAGTGACTTGAGCATGAGATACAGACATATACCCATTTATATGACTCATTGCTAATACAATTTTTTTTTAAAAAGTCCTGGTGAAAACAAAAGGCCTACACTAGTCCAGTGGCATCTGACATTAGCATTCTCTGTCCGCAGAACAGTAAACGTCCATTGGACCTAAAGTACAGCAGACACACTCAGACCAGCTCAGCCAAAGCTGCAGACTTTTATAGGTTTACTAAACAAAACAGCCCCAACATTAGATTCAGCTCACCCACACACAGTCTTAGTATCTTAGTAGCATGTCTCTCCAAAGGAGTGGAGCAACAGGCCTGGAGTGTTTGGGAAATATCTGACACATAGATTGCTGTGGTATAGCCAATATTTCAGTACAGTGAACATGCCAAGATGCTTGCAGCTTACAGTTGCTGTTGGCTGTTTTGCAGCTCATACAGAGATTTGGCTTCTGAAACAGCACTTCATCCTGCTTCATCTTCCCTCAGCAGCCACTGAATTCAAATAGAAAATGTGTAAAACTGAACAGTACTTCTGAGCCTCATTTGAAGAACGATTCACTTGTGACGGATATGTAGATACCTGAACTTAAAAGCATCACATTTAAGGTTCTTGTGAGCTTGCGTGGCACAAGCTAATTCGTTTGCAGCAGGCACTTGTCATGGACGTACGAGTGGATTTTAATGAATTAGAAAGAAGGAGCAGGCCTCTAATTGACAGTGTATGGCTTGTTATGTAAAGCTAACATAGCCTGCTGTACCGCATAGTCTCTGATCATTTCATGAGGCTGTAACCGAGCAGGTGCTGCTCAGGAGTGATGTGCACTGGCAACGGTACCCACCGCTTTCCATCTCGCTGCCCTTCCTGGCCGTGGGCGCGTTGCCCATGATGACAACTTGTCAACGGGCGATCCGTGGCCGTCCTGCAGCCTCCTCAAGCCGGTTTTAGCTCGATTAGTTCTGAACGGTATTTCCTAGATGCAGTTGCAACAGTTACCAAGCGTTAACTCCGAGGCGTTGATCTTTAATAGCCTGCCAGCTGCTGATGCGGTGCCACGGCGAGACGTGGTAGCGCAGCGGGCTCTCTCACTCCACGGTCATCAACAACCAGCGACCGATATCGAGCTTAAATCCACGGGGAGCTGTCGTTGTGGTATGTCGGTCGCTGGGGCTTCACTGGACTGTCAGGCCGACCTCGGCGCAGTTGGCCTGAACGCGGAGGATCCAGTCTTCTCCTGTCCTTCCTTGCAGCCCCCTCCGAGCGAGGCCCCCCGGCTCCCCACCTCTCCCCAGCCCAAAAAACAGCGATACCGAAGGCGGGGATGCAGTATTCTCAATCGAAAGCTTGCCACTTATTGTTACCGAACCCAGCTTTTAAAAATTAAACCTCGGCGGGGTCCGACAACGACGGGAATTCGCCCAAATCAACATTGGCCCCCTGTAGCCTCGGAGACGAGCGAGATGACGGAACTACAGCCGCGCGAACGTCCCGCCTACTTGCCAAAACCTGGGTTGATTGACAGCTGGAGCGAGGCTACGGATTGGCCACCTCTCTGCGGCGCTGTCCCACGGAGCACTGTGATTGGCCCTTCACAATCCATCAAAAAAAAAAAACGGCAGCGTCCCGCCGCCCTACAAAAAGCAAGCGAGGGGAACGTCACCGATTATTTTCCTCCCGACGACGTACGCGCCCACTTTCTCCGGTTTCTCTCCTCCATTGGCTTGGCGCGGACGAACCGTGGGAATCTCGGTGAATGCGAGGATATCTATTGGCTGTCAGCAGAGGTTGACAAGAATGCCCCCCCCTCCTCAAACAAAAAACAAAAAAACTCCATCACTGCCGCCAAGCGACTGATACACGTTTGGCTAAGTGACGTCAACCGCGAGCTATTTTTAGAAATGTTGGTCAGAATATAACGCACGCGCAGCTCAGTCTGGCTGGCAGGACTTCTAAACAGATCGCAGACGGCCGCGCATGGAGGGGAGAGTTTATCTGATGGGAAATGAATCACAGGAAAGAAAATAATCTTTTTACAATCGGTGTTGGATGAAAACACGCAGAGCCACATACTGTCTGTGGAGCAACGGCCTTAAGTCAGAATCCTCCAACAGCATCTCGGTCATCCTCGCCCCGCACCTGGTGTACCTACAGGGCCCCTTATTTTCAGGATCCTCAAAAGGCACAATTTCACGTAGATTTGCATCTGAATAGCTCATTTAAATAATAATTTGAGCTTGTGTTGGAAAAAAAAAATCGGAATTTAAAAAGGGCCCCTGATCAAACACCCAAGCTATTGGAGATCTCTGCAGATACTGCAAGGTCTGACACCATCATATTTGGGCTCTACAGCCACTCACTTTATTATGTTAAAAGGTGCCCACACTACCACTGTAGCTGTATAAGCTACACTTTGTTAGATATTTTGGGCACTACTACTGGCAGTTATTAGAGGGCAGGGCATATGGATTTTGATGCCAAATATGAATATGCACTGTTTTGCATGCTTTTGTTTAACCTGGCCTCTAGCTATTACAACCACATTTTCCTCCAGGTCTCGCTAAACAGTGTAGACATGTGAGAAGCCGACAGAGGTAACAGATGGATGCTCAGAGGGGTTAGTCCCTTCAACTAAGAAAAGATAAAATGGGTGAGAGTAGACACTCTCCCTCCCTTTTGTGCTGCAGTTGCCTAGCAACATGAGGCTAGAGTGAAAATGGCGGCGTGATGCTGCTGCATTTTATGAATGAAACTGGAAAAAAGAAAGGAGCCAGAGTGGGGAGGGGAAAGAGTGGGCCGATGCAGACACACACTCGAGTCTCGCTGCTGTTGCAGTGTTTCCTTGCTCACTAGTCAAGGTGGAAAGCAGCTGTGTAAGTAAAGATGTGTTGATTACAAGAAAGCAGCACAAGGTCCGCAAAAAAAAGTTTATTAACCCCATCGCTGTTGTTACAAATGCTGAGGCAGAGAATATATAGTAAGTACAAAAAGAAAATATCACGTCTCATCTTGAAGACAAAATAAGTGCCGGGAAAACATTTACAGTATGCCTAAATCATCCAAACAACCTGATGGCAATATGGTATCCATTTCTCCTTCGTCTCCTTTACCTACATGTTTTGTGCATAATTACAGGCGGACATCTTTAACATTTTAAAGAACATTAACTGAACTGGGGCCTGTTTGAAGAAGCCGGCTTACTGAGTTATCTCGATAACTCAAGGGTAAAAACTTCAAGTTAAAGGTTGTACTCGCATAAGCTATCCAGATAACAGTAAGTAAAGCTACTTCTGGCAACAGGCCCCTGAACATGGCCCATATTTGAAACCCCAGATTTGTTTTCACACGTACTCCAGATGCTACAAATTCCCATCTGACGTGAACAACAAAATGCTTTACTAGAAGCAGCTAGTGACATCTATTCTGACAGCTTTGATCTTTGCTCAAGAGGACAAAATGAACAGCACAGTATGGGTACCAAACAGGTCAACATCAGTGTATGAGTAGGACTTGTAAGTCTCAGGACTGTGAGGATATGGTGGTCCTGTCTTAAGATTGCCCCACCCCGATGATTCACACGTTCTCTGGCTCAGCCTCAACATCATCCAAGACAAATATATGGTCAAATAAGGCAATGTTGGTTGTGCACATCTGTGTGTGTGTTGAAAGAGAGCTTGAACAAGAAAGAAAAACAGTTTGCAACAATTCCAGATCCTTCCCATTTGTGTATGCTGTATAAAAATAATGTCCCTGCTTCCTGTTACGCCGATACATCCATGGCCTCCGTGTCCAAATGTGTGTTTGCGATGTGGGTGGGTTTATACATAAGAGCTTCTCGTCCATTATCTTAATTGATGATTCTTACATGCAGTCCATGGAGTTGTCCGGCATCAGTCCAAGAGGTGGCATCTTTCCGGGTATACAGGACGGAGGGAGCATGCCGCTGATGTTGGGGGATGGGTCAACGTTCTCGCTGTCCTCCATCTTGTCTGCCAAGCCCTCCCAGTTGATATGGAAGCGGGTGACACGGGGGTTGGAGGCCAAAATATTCCTCTGGAGCTGAGAGAATGAAAGCAACATCATTGAAATGTCAGAATTATGGTTTATGAAGAATGCTCCAAATGAAAGTAGTGGTGTTCGAGATATCTTGACTTTTATGGGTCAAGTTTCACAGAAGCTTTCCATAATCATATTCAAATCTTTTCAGTAGACCATCCCTGCCTGGAAAACTCCACGCCTTCTGTTTGTAACGCAGGCTTCAGTAAAACATTTGTAGTCTCCTAGCCCAAACTAAGATGACCTTGATGGCATAACACAACTTTTATGTTGTTTTTTTATTGATATATAAAGACATTATGATTAATCCATTATCAAATATGCACAGGGCGTCGTCTTCAAATTGCTTGTTTTGTCTGACCAGAAGTGCAAAACCAAAGATATCAATGACACCAATGACAGAAAAGCAGAAAATTCCTCCATTTTAGAAGCTAGAACTAGTGAATGTGTGTTATTTTCCCCTCAATAACTCACTTTTAATTAATAGATTATAAACATAGTCGGGCCACTGTCCAGGGTGTACCCCGCCTAAGGCCCGAAGTCACTGGGATAGGCTCCAGTCACCCGCGACCCCCTAACGGGAACAAGTGGAAGAAAATGACTGACTAAACATAGTCAGTAAATCAATTAATTGACTATTGATCTAGAACGGTGTCCTAATGCTAAAAAGTTAAAAGTTCTTACTGTTTAAACTTGACCATCTTCACTACTTGGCTGAAGCTTTCACACAAATTCTTGTACTCAGTCACAGTTATGGATCATCGCCTCGTTGAAACATCTATTTCTCAATAACTTGTACAAACATTTGATCAATAGTTGATTTTATGTTGGACTGGTGGAACACTGAGTGAATAGGATGAGGCAGAAAACTATTTTACTAGGAAGTCCCCATAATATAGATTCATTTATAATTTTGATTTTGCTGATAACAATGCTGAAATGATAAAATGCACCTACATAGTGCCCGACCTGATACCTCCTTTAGAATAAAGAGAAAACAACCACAAAAACAAAGAACATTTGAAGAATTATATATTTACTCTAAACAGTTTGTTATACTTCTTTCTTGCACTACCATTGCCTGTAAATAAAATTTCAGAGCACCAGAGGGCAGTAGAAAACCTTGCATATTTCAACAGACCCTTTTCACAAGCATGGCCAATGTACTGCACCATATGTGTAAGCTATCTGCGGCTCACGTATTGCAGTAATTTAAACATAAAACTAAGACAGATCTGTTCTGTGATTCAGTCAAGTACACATTGTTGGAATCAGGTCCTCTACGCTTCTATCCACGACAGAAACCAATGACAGTCATCTCTGAGTGTGTGTGTGTGTTACCTGAGTGTAGTCTGGTTTGAGAGGTGGGTTTTCCCGTAGTTCAGGGTCTGTGTATTCATTGTTGACATAGTAGCCGATGCGGATGAACTCCTGTCCACGGTAGGTGCAGGTTATAAGGACTACTGTCACTCCTACAGCGTCACTCTCTGGAATCAGCCCTGTGTTAGGAGCATCAGCCTGAGTGGGGCAGACAGGAACACACAGAGGAAGAAATCAGATCAAAGTAAACCACAGTAATCATGCAGCACCAAGAAAATGAAGATCCAAACCAGGGAAATGACATACATTTACCTACATTTCTTTGATTTTTAGTCCTAGTATTCAATGGGTTCTGTGGTCTAGCTATATTTTGAAACAGGATGAGAGGCAATGTGACCACAGCTTACTTACCTGAAACACAAACATGTGTCTGCCAGCTGGTACCGGGCCAACTAGAACAGAGTCCAGAACCTGGTCGTATTCCTCGCTCTCAGCTGAACCCACATAGATGATCTTCCACTCCAGATCTGTCACCACACACACACACCATTGTGAGACTTAAAGGTTTTGATCTGTTTATAAGGAATATGAGTTACACACAGGAAATTATATTGATCTCTAGACACTGTTCGTGGGGGTATCCAAGCAAGCCAGCAGCTTTTAATACATAAATGAAAAACAGAAAATGGAGACATTTTGAACCACACCACTAGGATTTATTTTTAAACTATCTACAACAGAATAACATCTTCAGTGTATACCAATGCTTGATTCTCTTCTCAGCTCTGTGTGTTTGTGATGTAACCATTAAAAAACAAAATGAGTGCCACTGACTTCCACACAGTTAAGTTAAAATTTGTAAATAAAATGAATTCACAATCAGTATCGACAGATACCCTGAGTTCAGGTAGGAGCCGGTATCAGGATAGGAAAAGTCAGATTGGTGCATTCCTAAATGGTATCTAGCCAGGCAAAATGGTTGCATTTTCTTAGCCCAGATTTGGACATATTTGCTGCTGCCACCAACACAATACAAATGAGATTAATAGAATTTCATTTGGGGTGGAATCATATCTGAAAAAATGCAATGTGTTGTCCCTGTTTGCAGTAGTACAGATTCACTCAAAGTTTTTTGAAGCTGATGTTGATATCCTATATTTTCCCAAGTATACTGGCTGATTACAGAGGCTTTTAAAGAGTCTTCCTTCACATGCAAGTACAAATGGGCTCCTTAGTCTTGGCTAACTGAAATGTAAGAAATACATGACCATGACAGTTGTTTATACTTTGTTATTTTGTTGGTCATTTTGTCATATTAAGTGAAAAAACCCTCTAAATCGAAATCATAAAGACTTCAATTCCACTGGTGGCCAAATGTAAAGGGTAAAAATAATAATGGACTGAATGATTCATATTGCTTCAATAGTTGACAGTGCTGTGTTGTCCGTGCATCTCTTGACACTATGGTTTAATCTGATATATTAATCCACCGATAAAGAACAAAAAATGTCGTTTTCACCTCGATGCTGCCCTACAATCATTACACAGGTTGATGGCACTTAATATATATATCCACTGTATACAGTTGCACAGTTAGTGCCAGCACAGCTAAACTGGCTGTCTGCATTTCCAGTGTAAATGCTGCAGCTTCCCTGTTGTCTCTCCGCGCGGTTCGCGGCAACTCGTTAAGCTTGTCTGTTGCTACAGTAACACAACGTGATCAACCAATCAGCTTCTCGGAAAAAACCCAGAAGCACGTTAGCCCGCCAATCACTGTAGGCAGGAGGTGGGGCGCTGAGCTCAAACGCGCCAGCGCCAATTTTCAACAACTTGTCAAATGAAATCTCACTAACCAGTGGCATATCATCTAACAAAATAGCGCTCTTATCAGTTACTTACGATGCATCTATCTGCAAACTACAATTTGCGCAGAGTGCACCCAGAGAGATAGCTAGTATTCAATAGCTAATAAACAGTAAGTTAACTGCCATTAATGTTACACGTTAGTTGAAAACAATACCAACCTTCCGGCAAGTCTTCCATGCATTCAAACGTAATTTCAAACTGAAACGGATTTCCAAATGGGCTCGGGTTGTCCAGCACAGCAACATTTAACACTTGTACCTTGGCCATAACGTTAGCGTTTCGTCTTCTTTTGGCACCTCGATCTGGAAAACTAATTATCTTTTGTCTTACGTGAACAAAGTTTAACGAATCACTCGGCCCTCAACTATCGCTGTGTTCACGCGCTTTAGCGTTGTCTGTCGTCAAAGGTGGACCGTTACCGGTAGTCAACGTTAGCGAGTCTTTTCTTCTCCGAGAACATCTATGAACATGGCCCGGCGGCGGTTGGGCTACAGGAAGTACGTCGCTCCCTCTTCTTCGCAGACTTTATTTCTGGCAAACTACTACGCTTCATCGTGGCATGCTGCTGCCCCCCGGTGTCCATTTGTTAAACAACAGGTCCAAATGTTCACGTTGATTCCAGAGTAATGGAGGCAGTTAATAGCCTCCTCGTTGTTTAATTGCTCTCGTCCAGTAATGTTGAAGGCCCCAGTCTGCGTCTCTCGTGTAATGCCATTAGATTCTAGGCACAGAGGTAAGCCTCCGTTTCTCTGAAAAATATATACACAGTGAATATAAACCCAGAAGGTGTTCCCAATATCCTCAAGGACTCTTCTAATCTGGATTTTTTTTAAAATCTGTTGCTGCACAATAAAATAAATATTTTATCCCGTCTGTCAAATTGCTACTAAGTTTCCTAATTACAAATAAAGATGGTAGCTAGAAATTAGGCGTTTTTTCTACAACCGGAACCAAAAAGGTATCATGTTACCATTATATATATTCAAAATCGCGTTCATGTTTCTTGTGTTGTTCAAAAAGACCGAGGACATGTCTTTTTATTGGAAAAGAGCAGCATTAAATATTGTTAAACAACCTTCTGGGTTTTTAACCATCGCTGGGTATTTATATTTCAGAGAATCTGGTCTTCTTCTTCTTGTCGTTTCTGCGTGGCAGGACCTAACAGTTACTGTAAAACAACTGGTTGTGGTTAAAGTAGCGATATGAGGACTTAGTTTGATGAATGTACTGTTTATCAGACTGTACATGAGAAAATAATTAGGTTGGTGAAACGATAGACGCCGGAACAAAGTGTTTCTGGGGAACGGGCCTCATTGATTGCTGTACTAAAACACAACAAACTGTATTCATTAATTTTGGTGAAACTCGATCGTATTTTCTGCTTTTCCCTCTGATGTCCTCTCGGTGATTCCTGATGCCAAACATATACCATCACCATAGCTCAATAAGCCATGCAGCTAAGGTGGCCATAGCCTATAGCGGACCCTGCCCGTGCTGGGAGTAAGGAGCACCGGGGGAGCGAGGAGGTGCTCCGGCCACTCAGCCAGCGGCCCGCTCGCCCGGATCCGGCTCCGATGCCGCTCCCTACCAGCGTTCCCCGTCGGCTGAATGGCTAAATAAGCTATACGGATGGTATCTGTCCATCAGGAAACAATGTATATCACTGTATGTTTAGGCATATCAGCCAAAAATGACTTGCTAAATATAAATAATCAAATCTCAGCAAAATCACTGAAGAAATTTGTTTTATTTCATCTATTTCCATTTTTTGCCACAAGTAGACCACGCACGCACATGCGCAATCTAGATGTTCTCGCAAATACGACACGAAGAAGACCAACTTCCGCTGCGGAGGACGGATGTGCCTCTTGCGGAGGTCCTTTCTGCATCCAGGTCCCCCTTGAAAGAAGAGTTCGTTGTACTTCGGTCAACTCATAATTTGGTTTAAAACCAAAAACGAAAGTCACTCGGTGTTTAAGTCTTGAACCACAAACGAAATCACGCGGCCTATTTAAACTTCTCCCCTCTGGTAGCCGCCGCAGAACACTGCCTACGCCAAGACAAACAGACTCAAGACCAGTTTGTTCCCACAGGCCCTCACTTCTGATGAACAATTAAAACCAGTCATATAGCGTCAGGGACAATCCCTGTCCAATAAACCCCTGACACTAATATTCACTGTACCCATCTTTCTCATTGTTAAACCAAAGCACGCTGTCCATACTGTACTGCCATATCCACCTACCTCATGTATATTTAAAAAAACAACCCGTTACATTAATCATATTTATTTCAGCACCTTTTGCACTAATTGTCTTACTGTTTACAGATGTTACTGTTGTTTTTATGCGTTGTGCTGCCACTTATGTCTACTTCTGTGTATGTACATAGAGAGCACCGTAAACCGGAGTCAAATTCCTTGTATGTGTACACATACCTGGCCAATGAACCTGATTCTGATTCTGGATTACACATGAAAATCAAGAGAACCAAAAAAAAAAAAAACTATAATAACTCTGTTAGGGAAAACGAAGCATTTTACCAATGTAAGACTAACAAGCCATTTTCTCTTGAAAGGCACTCAACTCTCTGAAAAAGCAGCACATTTTCCTGCGACAGCAACAGCACCCTTTAATTATCAGAGATAAATTACAGTGCAAGCACATATCTAAGTTGTCAACCCCTTATTTTCTAACCTGTCGTCTTCTTCCATCGTACTTACATGTTTGTCCTGGTATAGGTACCCTGTAAGTGTTTTATTGATTCCCATATGTACTACCGTTAACACTGTAATGTGCAAACTGTAATTTAAAGCATGACAGAATAATGCAAAATAAAAACAATTTGAAAAGAACACTTTATTTCCTTCAGTTTCATTAGTGCCGACATCCAAAGCCTGTGTACTGCTGGACCATCTCCTCCAAGCCCAAACAGGTAGGTTTATATTTCTTAATTTGACACTCTGCTTCTGTTGGCCAGTACTCGATCCAGGTTCTCTCACCGAGTACATACTGATACCTGAGGAGAGCAAAGTGAAAAACACATTGGGTCTTCATGTGGCCAGCTATGTGTATCATGTTGGAATGAATCAAAAAGTGATGGCCAGAGAAAATCATGGCAAGAACTGTTTCTCCCTCACAAATATATATATGTATATATATTTAATGACTCAGAAACAATAGCACATAAACTAAACCTTACATAAGCTTGATTTGCATGCAAGTACATCATTTAGCAACAGACAGCAGGGAAACATATAAATGTTGTTGAGGTGGAATAATTTTGTATACTGAAGTTAAGATGCTTTAAATATATTCTTTAGAAATAATCACTAATTGTGTGTGTAATAATCATTGTGCTTTGTATGTTTGTCCGGATGCAATTAACATCCCTTGTGTGTAAGGGTGAGAACCCCCCCCCCCACCCCCACCCCCGTGTCTGTGTCTGGGGGTGTTGTGAGACTTGTATTATCCCCCTAGGCAAAGATGTAAAGCATATCCCATAAGGATAACAGTGTGTCTCATTGCATGAGTGAATATAACTAACATTGAATAACTTTGTCAGAAAAGGTAGTAAATCAGTTACAAAGACAGAGGCCCCGTTGTGATCTATGGAAGAGATGTATTATTCCCAGGATATTCCTTGGTGCAGATGGAGATGACATCATCAGGCTGTTATTCAACAGGGGAAAGCAAGTCTAAACCACGCCTCCTCCCCCAACTCATTTCTGACCAATTAGACAGCAGCGTATTCTCATATATACTTTGTGTAAACTTAAAGTCTTTGTTCTTCTCTTTTGGATGGGCTACAGGTTAGCCTTCGGGTGGCCGATGCTGTGAGTCCCTGAAGTGAGAGAGCCCGTGTATACATGTATTTGATATTCTAATGGCAAAGGAAATAATCTTAAAAGTAAGCTGGAGTCTCTAGTTGTTTTTTGTCCTGCAAAAAAACATCACGCTAACAAAATGCTGACAAAATTACGAGAGGAATGAACGCACCGGACATGCCCAGACACAACAAACTTACGATTGACTCCGGTCGTCTCTGTAAATATCTTTGGAGGTGCCCATTATAAGGTAGGTTTTGCCTGTTCTCAGATCTAAAGTCGCTCTGCAGTGCGGATAACTGAGGAATGCGCGCAGTTTACCCAAAGGACCCACATCATTATTTCCTGTAATTAAATTTTTGGAGAGGACAGAGAACGGTGAATATGGTGAATTACAAACTGGGTTGTATTTTTGTAGCTCTGAAAATCATTTCTATCCGTTATGATAACATCATATTCACAAATTACTGAGTTTGAGGAACACAGTGACATGCCTGCAACAAGGTGATGGCCAGAGCTATAAAAATAAAACCCATGTTGTAATAAACCGTAATTTTCCTTTAAGTATAATTAGATGCATAACAACAAGCATAGTTTAGAAACATTACTTTTGAATTCTCACATATTTCCAGTCAAATCACAGCTAAGGTTTAATATCATAGGTACAGGTTTTTTCATTCACAATCTTAAGTGCGCACAAAATTCAGAAAGGGAAATAAATGTGGTATCTCACCTCTGAGGTACTTTAGAGAAAGCATTTGGGTAGAGCAAAAGTTGTGGCATTTCAAACAGTTCAAGGTTCAAAGGAAATAAATACCCACCTTCTTTGATGACTTCCAGTACCCGCATTGTGTAAATGTCAGTGGACAATCCGTCTGAAAACTCTCCCAGTCTCACTTTGTACACTGAGGACAGACAAGTTGCAGATTGTTCGCTCACTTGCCCCCTTGCTTACTTACTATGTCATATCTCTCCTCAATCACAAACAAAAATATACACAAACATTCTCATACCAAAATCTATTTTGCTGTTCACTTGAGTCTCACAGGCTTTAGCTGTGCGCTCATCGTTGCTGATGTTGCCCTTCTTCTGCATACTGCAGTTCTCTGGAAATACACAATAGGCAAAGTAAATGCACAAGCGATGACCTGATTAAATGAGGACATGTGGAGCATCATCATTTACCTTCAGCACATATGCACTCATCATTTCTACAGAGCCGCAGTAGCTGTCCAGCTTTTCTCTCTGGGTGGTAGAATTTCACACATTGTGTTCCTGCAACAAGAGAGAACGATCTTAGCAAGATATTTTGTGTTAACTGCGGGACTGAAATTGTGCATCCTTAGCTTCCCTTCTATATACACTGAAATCTACTGGTGGCAAATAATTATACTTTAAGCTCAAAAGTGGCAAACTTATGGTTTATTTGAATCTGTGTGTCAGAGACTAGGGCAGCATACAGTATGTTTCTGGGTGTCTTTGAGACTCACCGTTACTGTACGGATCGTCATAGTATTCATAGACAGACACAGCAGCTGGTTGTAAGACGCCCACTTTCAGCTTCTGATGGATCCTAAAAGTGATCTCCTCTGGTCGTGTGTGAGAAACCTGTGGAGAGATGTGAAGCAAAGGCGAGATGGAGATAACGAAAGAAAGAACAAGGCAGAGAGAAAAAGTATAGCAGTAGGAAACACTGATGACTTACTTTATCCAGGTAGATGATGAGTGAGCCTCTATCTGACTGGACGGTCGTCATCTCATATTTTAAAATAGTGCGGGCACGTCCTTTGGACAACTAACACACACACAAGCCCGTAGTGTTTGCATGTTTGTTTCCCAACATTAAAACACATCTTGCTTTTACTGAACATAAACCGTGACCTTTGAGCTCTTTGTGAGTGTGTGCTCGTGTGTGTGAGTGAGTCTTACCAAACTCAGGTCATTTGTGTTAACTGTGAAGCCAGTTAACAAGCCAACATCCAAGACTGACATGGTTGCATCGCGCTCCTTGTCCTTATACCTGTACAGAATAATTAAGATAAGGAATTAGTAAGAAACGCCCTTTATCAAATATTAAAAGACAAAACTGCTATAAATCTATATAACTATAAACTGCTAGGCAGCAAATGTTTTAAATATAATTTAAAATTAGTTGACAAAACCATAATTTTTGAGGAAATGGATCTTGTGGTGAGACTGTTGTTCCCAAATTCAAGAATTCTGAATCTGAGGTTGGAATGGCGAAAATGCCAGAATTTCAAAGGCGCACTTGCAGAAGTCTAGATCAGAGGGAGGGTTGGACCTGCCTGTATTTAAACACTATTACTGGGGTGCCAATGTAAGGGCATTAATGTTTTGGCAACAAGGATCCTTTGATAATCAGACGCTTGCAACCCCTTTGTGGCTTAAGATGGAGGCCAACTCTGTGAATACCTCTTCATTGTCAGCTATGTTATTTTCCAAGTTTAAAAAACCAGAGTCCTATAAGAATTTATGCTTTGTGGTAAAACAGCCGGTAAGAGTTTTAAACCAGGTTAGGAGCTTTCTGAAATTACCAAATACATCAGTAAACACCTATATGCTTTAACCATAATCTTCTGCCTCCCTGGCATGACATAGCATATCATGATTGGAGAAGGAAGGGCTTGGTCTCACTTAATAATCTGTACATTGGCGGTAAATTTGCGTCATTCAACCAACTGAAAGAAAAATATAATCTTTCTAATTCCCATTTCTTTTGATATTTGCAGGTTAGGCATTGCACCCAATCAGAAATTGAATATTTTCAAAATCTACCCCTGGAGCATGGAATTTATGATATATGTAAGAGCCCTCCTTTCTCCAAGCGTCTCATTTTGAGAATTGTACGTCTATTTGATGACTGTATTTCTGCGCACACTGTGGGAACTAGGGATGCTTGGAAAGAAGAGTTAGGTGTGGAACTATCTGAATCCATGTGGAACACCTGTTTATCTAAAATTCATTCCTGCTCTATAAACAGCAGACACAAATAATTCAATTTAAGATTGTCGATCGCTTACATTATTCCAAAGTCAGATTACATAGAATATATCCATCAGTTTCCCCAGTGTGTGACAGATGTAATATATCAGAGGGTACACTGTCCCATGCTCTTTGGTCTTCATTGACAAACTTTTGGTCTAAAATATTCGACTGGTACTCCAAAGCATATCAGACGCCCCATCAGCCCGAGCCTGGACCTGCTATTTTTGGCTGCTCACAGCTAACAAGGACAATTCCAACAATAATGCGGCAACCATTGGAACTGGGATTTGCCAAAAGGCTGATATTGAAGGAATGGAAGTCGCCCTCTCCTCCCTCCTTTCATGTATGGATAGTTGATATGCTATCCATAATACAAATGGAAAAACTTTGCATTAGTCAAATGGACACCTTTTCCCGTACTTGGAATCCATTCCTAACTCATTTAGAAAAAACTAAGATATACAGTATATAGGCCTATATATATAATGATATAGTGGCTATAACTTTGATGAGTGGATAGTAACTTTGGAAAACCAATAGTTTAAAAAGTTAATGTCAAGCCCTGCTGATAACATTTGAAAAGTGTCTGGTTCACATGGTCTATGAGCGCTGGGGCCGGGATTCACCAAGCTCTGGGTGACTGACTTGGTGATTTGAAAGCCGACTTTCTTTAGTGAGTGACTCATACAAACTCAGTCAGTAAAAAGAGTCGCTCCCATCTCTATTTCCGAAAACAGGCCTCAAAGAGTGTTTACATTTGTTAGTATGATTTCTTGATTGTACTTACAAAACCTCTATTCTCAACTTGTATATCTTCTCATCCCCATCCGTTTTCTCTGGAGGAAGAAAACATTAGATGGACATTAAAATCTCCTCTCCCAAAAAACCTTGGTAAAAGGATGGACAGACAGCCGATAAAGATGCAAAATAGATAAACAGAAGCAGACAAACAGATACCACAAATAAAGACAAATTACCTGGCAGGAGCTGCACTGACATGTTAAACTTCTGACAGTCCTTTTCTTTGGCCAGAGCATAATACAGCGACACCATCTGTCACGTAGATAAAACTCTATCTTAATATGTAATAAGATAATAGGCATCTGTCTTAAAAATATAGTCCACATGAGGTAAAATATATATTGGCCTCATCTGAGATTAGTAAAGGACACATCAATGAACAACCGATGACAAAATATATTTGACTTACTGTGAGCGTTGCTTCTCCTGTGCCCGTGGCAGTCACTTTCACATTCTGGTTTATATCATTGATCTGTGGGAATTTTAATATGAACATAAACACACACAGGAATACGCAGAGGACACATCAACAGGAATGATGATATTAATGAGCCACTGTGAGTTTGTGTGAGTGTGTTCTCACTTTAGATGTTCTTGTGGCATAGTGGTTGTCCTTGTTGAAGTTGTATTTGTCAGGCTTTGACCTGCCTGGCAACAAGATGTCCACATTCAGATCATACTCTTGTCCTTTAGCACTGGCCCAGTACTCCGCCACAGCCTGGTACACTATTATAGTGGCCTGGAGAGAAAAAGAGTCAGGGGGAGAAAATGAGAAAATTGATCGGTGGTTTGAGGCTGATACAGAGAGAGAATGAGGGGTCCGTGTTACCTGAGTTGATTCATAGCCTCCACTCACTCTCCGCTGTTTGTTGAACCATCTCACAAGAGGTCTGGCTTCTTCAAAGGCCTTTATTAACAGAGGGAAAGGGTTGGGATCTAAGTTTGACTGTGCATTTTATTTTGTTTTTTTAAATAAACCCCTGAAAACAGAAACATAATTTTCATCATTTATGGTTATACATTACTCCATGCAAGTTTCTTAAACATACCGTAGATTTCTAGACCTGTTTTTTATATTTTGACACAATCAAATTTGTACAATATACAACAAAAACATCATGTCAGCCTTTAATGATTTTTATCTGCACTTTAAGTCTATGTAAGTGGATATTCACTAAAATAAATGAAAATGCTGCCTAGAAGGGGAAGAGTTAGTTATCTACATAAGGATGATGTTGGTCAGCAATACTGTAAAAGGTCTTTGCATTCAATTGTCTTCACCAACCTTCTACCCTTCACTGTGGTATTAAAAAAGATGACTCTACTGAATGTTTTTTACAGCATGACATGTCGGTGACACACAGATACAGATAGTGGTACATGTTCACCTTGGCCTTGACCAGAGCCAGAAGAGCGTAAGCTGTGGCCTCCAGTGTGTAAACACGTCCCATAGGTACCTGCCAGTGGGACAACTCTGAGGAAAACATGGACAAACGTTTGCATTACTATACTGTGCTTGTGACAAGGCAACACCTGTACTGCAGTACACAAACCATAATCGCAAGTGTGTTTCTATATTATCATGAATATTTCTGACATTTCTGTACTGCAAACATCAATACTGATATACTGAATCAGCATCTGTGAGAAGCTAAAATCTGCTAATAATATCAGGCACACAATGTATCAGTTGGGCTCTGTACATGTTATAGTTGTTATGCTGCATCAGAGCAGCTTCTTCCCTCAGGCTGTGAGACTGCTAAAATTCATCCACCTTGTAAAATAGTTTTCATTTCTATTTCTAGGTGTTTTTATTCATTCACTGATCTACTGTATATAATTTTTTTTGAGTAGCATAAAGGGAACTACAAAACAAAATCTCAACCCAGTGTTGTAAAATGATCAATAAATCTACTGTGTATCATGCATCAGTGGTTATGCATTATTTTTATTTTATTTTAATACCACAATTCATCTATACTGTTTCTGAATATGTATGTGAGTATTGTTGTATGAAGAAACCTGGGGAAGCAAACTTGTAAAGGATCTCCTGGTTGAGTTTGATTTCATTGGCCAGGGCGTATGATGCCATTGTAACAGCATATGGGTTGGTGAGGCTGGGCAGACGCCTCTCCAGGTAGGCCACTGCTTTGTCTATACTGCCTGACAGACTCTGGACGGAAGGAAAAGAAGGAAGGGAGAAGAGTTACGGGAGAACAGATAGATAGCAGAGATTTCACTGCGCAACAGGCAGCAAAATGAATTAAAGTACAGTAATACTATCTATTGGAGCTGCTGGAGCTTATCCCAACATGTACATACATATACATGGCACAAAATGAACAGGTCGGCAGTCTATCACAAGGTTTACACATACTCGATAGTAACACTCATATTCACACTGATGGTAAATTTAGAGTGAACAATTCAATAAGGTGAGAAAACAGCACTGCCTGAATCTGAAGAACTTGGAAAACCCTCCATCACTGAGGCAACGATTAATGAGACAACAGGCAGGATTCTCCCTGGTCCAATGATTATGACAGTGTTGACAGTAAAATCTTGGTGCCGACTTCTCAGACCTATCACGATTTAATGCAAACTATGACTGTAACAGCTAAAAAGTAAATATGTGTGGTTTTTGCATTTTACCAATAGGGTGTAGGGTTATTACATGAAGACATAACAGAGGCGAGAGAAGATGAAAAAACAATTTATGGAGGTGAGGTACTCACATTAACAGTGGCAGCACATATTGTGCTTGACTCCTGCATAGCAATGAGGCAAAAGGCCGTCATGGATGCGTCTGAATCTTTACCGAGCACATCACCCTACACAAATACAAAGATGTTACTATTATCATTATTAAACCTCTGTTTATTCGGATCTTTTGTTTAGCATCAAAGTGAAGAATCGATGTTAATGAAATCAGTGCACACACAATCATCTCTCTGTGCGACACCCTTCCAACTTCTCTAAACGAGCCGTCCGGCTGCTGTGCGTTCAGAATCAGAAACCTGACAGCGCCACAGATGACGTTGCTTTGCACTGCTACCAGATTGTTGGCCATGGCAAACACCTTGGCAACATAGGCCGTCAGCCTTAGAGAGGAGAGGAGAGGAGAGGAGAGGGTGTAATAGTTTAGTTTCATTTATTTGCACATGAAATACACCCATCGTCCTGATGGTCAGAATCTAACTGAGAGGATGTGCAAACATTATGAGTTCATGATGCATGTTGGCCGGTCTCACCAGGTGCTGCTTTGGTCACCAGCATACGCAGCAAAAGATCCATCATTTTTACGGTAGGCAAGCTGATTCATGTAACCTACATAAAAACAAACAAAAACTCACAGCCTCTGCACTGAATCTTATCCACTGGAAGCCAGTTTGAGTAGCAGTTTTAAATTAAGTGGTTTGTACCGCTGTCTACCAAAGTCTCTTTTTTGAATCCACTTCTGCCAAAGCTGGTGAGCTTCATATCTTAAAAATACGGGCTTTGAACACAATTTCTGCTATCTGTGCTAATAAATGCATTTGTGTGAGCCCACCGGTGCTGATGTGTTGGAGAGCATCAATACGTCTCTGAATGTCCGCAGGGTCCCACTGGTTGGTTTTGTCCAAATATGTAGTTGCAATGACAGGTAGGGTCATGTGGATCATGTTCTCCTCTCCACAGCCCGATGGCTGGTAGATCAGAGTACCCATTGATTTCCCACTAATGTCATTCTTCAGCACAATTTGCTTTCTTCCTGCAAACATTTTCACAACAAGTGAGATCGTAATTTGACACTAAGAACAAGAAAGAACAACAGTAACAATTTATACTAATGCAGAGGTAGTACTACAGGCACTCTACCACATACCATGCCGTAACATATCTCACCTGTCACAGAGATCTGTGTGCTAGTAGGTGTGTTTGGAACAAAGTCTTTCTTAGGAATTCCACTGTTGATAATTTGTACTTGTATACCATCTAAAAAGTAGAAAGAGTTTGCAAGTTTTGGGATTCATTTTCAAATAATAAACATATATGGAAACTTTTTAATTAAAAGGCCATTGATTACATACAAATGACAAGAAATAATTAAGCTTTAAACAAGTAAAATTAGGGCGCAGGTTCGGTACGCCACCTAAGCCAGTAGCCTTGTCATCAATCAGTTGAAGTCTGTGGTTATCTCTCTAGCCCTGAGGTAAAGACAGTGAGACACCGAGACTATTAGGTAATTAAGCCTTTTGTTCAGTTGCAGACTAGGATTTGTACCCTGTTGAGGGTTCTCACAAATTTTGGGTCAGCTACTGTGTTTGCCATAACAAAATGTCCCTCGTGCCTTATAACTGTGGCAAAGCCTATCAAATAATGCTTGAACTAACTGCAGCTCCCTCATATTTGAAGAGAGGGTTGCGAGGTTGGCTAGATTGGAAAATAATACTGAGACTGACTTAATCCCCTCAAGAATGTCTGCACTTAGTCAATCTATCCCTATGAAGGGATAGCTTCATCTCTAGTTTGGAAAGAAGGGATGATGACAGCACCCCTGTAAATCATCCCTTTTGGACTTTCTTCCTTAAGTCTTTCAACATAAATATGGCATTTACACAGAAGTGAATCATCAGGGCCCTATGAGACCTCAGTGAGGGCCTGACATAAATCAAAATCTAATTCTGAAAAGTAAAACTCCTCGATTTATATTATTTCATATTCTCAAAATCATTTACCTCAAAAATTAAAAATGTTTATGACTCAAAATTAGCTTTTCCAACACCACGAATATTTGTATAGGAAAAAATTAAGCACAGAGAAGAAGAAAAAAACACCCCAATCATTCACTCTATCAGGGTCTTACGTTGGCTTCATACTAGCTAAAAAACAGTTCTGTGAATGTGGTCCCTCAATAATTTGTAGGGGGCCTTACTGCGCGTTAGCACGAACTGTATGCACATGTGGACATGTGTATGCAGACACCCAGTGCTGCGAACACAAGATTTCATACACATTTGCTGTCCACTATCTGCCCAGCTGTTGGTCCCCATTTTGGTGTATATCAGGGCCTTTACCTGTACCTCACAACCCAATTACTGGTGCAACCTCTTTATTCTGCTTTAATTGTACTCAATAATACAATTTCTGCTAATACTACTATGTGATTAATGGCCAGTAAATTAAAATGTTACAAAAGCTATTACTAAATGATTGTGTTTTTTCTATACTGCAGCAGAGTGAACTCACCTACACCTTTTTTTGCAGGGTCTAGAGTTACAATCTGAGGATATTTAACCAGTAAACCTTCCGGCTGGAAAAACAAGTTAGGACAAACCATCAGGAATTAAATCCATTTTAAATGCATATCATTATCATAATTTCATTGATACAGTTCCATTTGCCCCCTAATATATTTCAAGAACAAAACATGAAACGCCTTGATAAACCAAATTCTCCCACAAAAACAAAGAGATTACAGAGTTATAACCGACCCGTCTGACGTGTGTAGAAGTGTGCATAGTTATTTTGTAGCAGACTGGTGTCCCTTGCACATGATTTACATAAGGTGGACAGTTGGGCATATTGGCACTACGCTCTGACGTGGCACATATTTATCAACAAGTCTGTTCTGCTGCTTTTAGATGGCTGCAGACATTAAATGTACAGATAGCTTTCATACAAAAGCTCTAAATTCTCTACATGGAGTGTGTTTCTCTTACCACCACCCGCAGCATCTTCATAACTCCATCACTGAGTGATGAGTCTTTAACAGCTGCTTTGACCTCAATGCGGTATTTTCCCTCCCTTGTGGGAATAATAACGAATGGTACAGATCGTGTAGTTTGTGGCCCAACTTTGACCTCCTGTTGATATTTCCCACGCTTAGATGCTGCACTGCACACATGTGCCTCCTCAGTCAGATGCACAAGCACCTTGAAAAAAGACAAAGATGGAGAAAAGATGGAGAGTGAGGTGTGTGTATTTGATCTTTGTGTATAAATCTGTACCATTGATTCTGACAATTTTAGGCACTCTGTGTTGTTACCTAGAGAATTATACCAATAATGCTCTGTCTAAAATAGAGATCCAGTTCCAGTAGTTACTGAAGAATTGGCTCTATGGAAAGTCACATTGTCCTGTGAGAAAGGTCTATAGAGTAGTTACTTGATTGCATATTGCCTCTTGCATTATTTGCATTCACCCTCTTTTTAGCCACTTATTGTATGAAAGTCTAATATTTTCTTTCTTCTTGCCCTGGATCAATACATGAAATATATGGTCCTGTTGCCTTACATATGACCCAGACTTACGGTGCCAGGATCAGGGCTGTAGTTGTGGAGGATTGCCTTAATTTCTAGCTGCTCTCCACGGACAGCAGTGTACGGTAGCCTGAGCTCAATGAAGAAGTCCTTCCGGACAATTACCTCTAATGGTTCAGCCACACAGATACCTTAAAAAAACAAACAATAAAGAAACAAACAAGGTTTGAAACATAGCAAAGGAAAAAAAGCTAACTGAGTGAGGGACAGACCAATGGAAAAAAGAGAGACAGTACAATGCAACGTTGGGTCGGCTCTTGGTTTTTAGATTAGAGGCACAACTAAAACACAAGAATCCTCACCGTGAGTTCTTGACAGACTAATGCCAGTGAACTGCCAGGTTGTGAGTGAGTCTTGCAAAGGAACATTTTTCACAATTGATGTGGTGTCACTGAAACAAAGAAAAGTGTTAACACTTTGCGAGGCAAAAGGTAAGTTATCAGTGTATTTTTTGTGTGTCTAGGCTTCAGTTGACTCACCAGTCAGGTTCTCCCTCAGGGCAAGGAGGCAGTTTAATATCTGACCACAGCCAACTTTCAGGGAACTTGGTGCGAGAAACTATTTCATTGCTGTCCATGTAACTGTCATCATCCTCACCTAAAGTGTCATTAAAAAGGTAATTATTTGATTGTTTTCTAACTACCAGTATGACCATGGATAGTGACCACCCGGTGCTCCCCCCCCCCAATCCCTCGTCCCCGTCGCTTACTCCGAGCCAGTTGGAGACAATCCTCCTTCTTCTCAGCTCGCTGGCTTTCCATCTCCTTGCAGCAGTGCAGGAAGGCCTCCACACAGGCAGCACCGTCCAAGATGTACTCGCTGCGCCTCTCACAGGTGTATGAAATGGGGGTGTCCCTCATGCCATCCAAACAACAGTCACGTTGCAGTTCGTCTTGATATTGACTCACTGGGAAGAAAGAGGAATGTGGAGGAGAGACAGCGGTGAGAAGGTATGAATCGCAAGCAGTGTTGCCAGAATGGTCTGAAAAAAAGTAGCCAAATCAGAAGCTAAAACCTGCTGAATCATTATAAAAGTAGCCACATTTTTAATGTTCATTTAGGAAAGGCTTATATGTATAAATACATATACATATATACACACATATATACATGTACACACACATATATATATATATACACACTGAGACTGTACATTAAGCGGAACAAGGGAGGCCGAGGACTAGTGAGTGTCAGAACCACTGTCCAGGATGAAACAACAAAGATCCAGGAATACATCAGGAAGATGGCCCCCAATGGTGAACGACTAAGTGAATACCTCAGGTAGCAGAAACCCGAGGATGATGATGAGGAGGAGGATGAACCATCATGGAGAGACAAGCACCTGCACGGCATGTACCACTGACAGATAGAAGAAGTGGCTGACATCAAGAAATCCTACCAGTGGCTGGAAAAGGCCGGACTAAAGCACAGAAACACTAATCATGGCAGCACAAGAACAGGCACTCACTACAAGATCAGTAGAGGCTGGGGTCTGCCACACCAGACAGGACCCCAGGTACAGACTGTGCAAAGATTCTCCTGAGACAGTTCAGCGAGGGTTTAAGATACAGGCAGGAACAGCGTACATGGAACGCCATAACCAAGTGGGTGGCATAGTGTACAGAAACATCTGCCACGAGTATGCGCTGGAAGTCCCACGGTCAAAATGGAAGGCATCTCCTAAGGTAGTTGAGAATGTCCAAGCTAAGATCCTGTGGGACTTCAAGATCCAGACTGACAAACTGGTGATGGCTAACCAACCAGACATCGTGCTGACCGACAAACGGCAGAAGATGGCAGTGTTGATAGGTGTAGCAATCCCAAGCGACAGCAACATCAAAGAAGAAGGACACGAGAAAGGATGTGGAGAGTAAAGGCAACAGTGGTGCCAGTGGTAATGGGAGTCTGGTGGCTGTGACCCTCAAACTGGGAGAGAGGCTCCAGCAGATTCCAGGTACAACATGTTTCTGTCCAAAAGAGTGCAGTCCTAGGAACAGCTAAGATACTGGGCAGAACCCTCAAACTCCCAGGCCTCTGGTAGAGGACCTGAGCTTGAGGATGACACATACCACCCCACGGGGGGTGAGAGGGGGATTTATATATATATATTTCTATAAAAAGAAAAATATTCTCTCCTATTGCCTCTGGTCTTCTGTTTTATCAGTGGAATTGGGCAAACTCAAAACCATGGTAATAATAATGAAAAATGTACATCAGAGTAGAAGTCCTGACATTTGAATATGCAAAAACAAAAAAAAAAATTGTAAAAAGGGAAACAAATGGACAGACCTGCCTTAGGGAAATAAAGGAGGGATCCCTCTCCCTCATGTATTGGACAGACATGCAATAAGTCACTTTAATCTTTCCACTAATACACAGCATCACAAAGACGAGTATTTTGAAAGTAAATGACACAAGATGTTCAACTACAAACATTTTGGAGAGCTTGAGCTGTGTGGCAGAAGATGACTGAATATGTGATTATTGGGTAGTTTCGAGCTGATGTTCTTACCTAAGCTGGTTGTGACGTCCATTATAGTATTGGCTCGTTTCCTCCTGCTGGGGGCTGGACATTTCAATTCTGAGAAGACAACACAGACAAGATCTCTAGCAGACCAATCAATGTTGGACCTAGACTTGATTTCTGCATATTATAATTGATGATGCTCTTAAAATCAGAATACGGTCATTTTTATATGGTTGGACATAGATGTAGGGACAGGTTGTGGGTGTGAGAAAAATGGATCTACAATTGCACTTCTTATTTGATGGATTGTTTAAACTTAATATTTAACAAATGCTTTATTGTAAAAAAAAAATAAATTGATTTTTAACATCCCTAACAAAACAGAGGAGACCGTGATCAGCTCATTTGGCAATCACCACAGTTGACCAACATGGAAACTAACATGGCAATGCCTAAAAGGGTCGGTACAACCAAATCATGAAAAACATATTATCTCACTTACCCCTAGAGGTATTTGGCAGATAGTTTTGGTTTTATGTGCCAAATTTTGATATATATTTGTCAGACAGCTATGCCTCAACCCCACTATAAAAAGGTGAATGCATACAGCATTAAAATTACCTTTGAAAAACTAAACAGTAATAAGTTGTTTCAGAAACAGTTTTCCCTGAACTATGTGCATTGGCAAATGGGAAACGAGAAAGTTCTTTTTTGGGTGAACTGACCCTTTAAGATGCAGTCCATGCCCTCAAAAACCCTAAACCTGCCTTCACTGATATTTTGGCTGCTTGAGGGAAGGGGAAAAAAGCTGTAAACACAATACTGCCACATTAATACCAATGTCGATATGGTGATGTTGTTAGCAGCAGTTGCCTATTTACACATTCAGCAGGCATAAAACAACATCATTTATTTGGAGTGGTGTTTCTGGCCCCCAAATGAATGTAAGTCCAATATTCACTATCCTTTTAGCTCTGATTAGTCCCCAATAACTCCTGAGGGAAATATCTGGCATTTAGTTGCTTAATGCTCCACTATATTCACCAGCTAATTGCTATATGTGTCTGTTTGTCATTTGTTGCTGAGCAGGTAGTCTACAGTGGGATTTTAGAGCATTTTCACTGATGAGCAGGGTGAGAGTGAACTAAAACAAAACCTAACCAAATATAAGCAATTTTAACATATAGCTCTTATATACAGGCAAGAGCTGTCCAGCAATATATATTTGTCTAGGTCTGAGACATAACATAACATTTATGAGTTATAGTTAGTGCAAGAGTTGTAGAATCATATTAAGTTACTTATATAGAGAGTTGGTTTTATTTGCATATATTGAGAGTATACAAACTCTAAATATAGTCTGTTTAGGCTTAAATGTATAGCAATTGATGAAGAAAACCAAAGGTCTCTTACTTAGTGATATTTCATTGGTACAATGATAAAGCCTGAAGAGGGGCATGTTCAAGGAAGTGTTTGCCGTGTTTGACAGGTGGACGAAGCAGTCAAACCTAGTTTTGATGGTTATCATCTGCTTGCCATTCCTCGGCTTAACTCTGCCTCTCACCTGCTGCCCAACTTTGGGGTTTTCTTGCTCCAAACATTAGAGCATTTGCAAGGTAAAAGATTAGCAGGAGGAGGGAAAAGAAGGAGACTGGAGAGTGAAGAAGTGTCACCTTGTCTGTAGGGAGTCCCAGAAGCCGTGTTGGACTGAAACAGCAGCCCAGCATCGTAGAACACACTCATGCCGTCCTTCCCTCCACCTGGTGTGCAGCCTGTGTCGTACGTCTCTACTATGTCCCACACCTGAGCAGGGTGGAGGTCATTCACAGACAGAAACACAAACAGACAAGGGTTAGGGTTATGCCACATGCATGTTATCCATTAATTCCTGGTTCTTGAGGTTCGATCTTGGGCTCCTCCACGTGTTGAAGCGTTCTTGAGCAAGGTACTGAACCCCAAACTGGTTCCGATGGTGAGGCCAGTGCCTCTTGCATTGTAGGTTTGCTGTTATTGGTGTGTGAGTACATGGGGTGAATGAGAGGACATTTTTTAAAAGCGGTTTGGATGAAAGTATTATGTACATGCAGTACATTTATCATGTAGTCATATCTGGTGCGGGACAATCTTATTCTGGAAACTTGCACACACTCTGTGCCAGGTTTTTAGAGTGTAAAATTCTGTTTCAGGAATACGTGAGCGTTTTAAATTAAACTCGTTTCACACATTTTCTAAGAAAATGAAACTGCCTTTTTCTGGTTGAGGCGGTGCTTGTTGTTTAGGACGTAGACGCCTTTATCAACTGCCACCAGTCCCACTGAGGCTCCTGGGTCTCCAGTGACCTTCAGACCAAACATCTTGCGAGGCTCATAGGATGGAGCAGGTCTTGATGATTCCAGCTTCAGCTAAAGGAGGAGGCATAGTTGCATTTGTGAAAAATACAAATAACCTTATCCCTTTGTTTGATGGTGTATTGTTTGAGTGTTGCTATTTCAGGTGTGGATACAGCTGCTTCATCAGTGTTGAGTGTCTCACCGAGCCCATGCAGGAGTCCTTGACATCCACCCAAACAGAGTCTGATACCACTTCGTTATCATTTGTATGGTAGTAGGCTATGATGCGGAAAGATGGCAGCATTTTTTTGGTAACAGTGACTATCATGGATATCAGTACTTGATCTTTTGTCCTATAACGGCCATATTTCACCAGTTGACCTCTGCTCAGGATCTGGGGACAAAGATTTGAACATCAGTACTTATCCGACATGCATGCACACTGTGCTACGCGAACACTCAAGCATGTGCACAGACGTACATACACAGGTGCAAAACATCTCTCACCAAGTATGTGATGTCATTTTCTGTATTTTCCTGCCTGTTGAGGTTGAGGCTGATTTTCAGGTTTTCTCCTAATGTTACTTCAGCTGTATTCACACCTGCAATAACAACATTCCAATTAGCAAAACTAGTGCTAGACATAAAAAAAAATCTTGTATGGTAGTTTGACAGCACTGCCACTACCACCACCATCACTACCTGATATTATTTCAGTATGAGTATGTACCTATGTGGATGTAACTGTTGCTGTTAGTGCTGTATGGGAGAGCTGTCATGTTGGCTGATGCTTGCCTTTCAGTTAAAATACGAGGATCCTTGGTCTTTGCCTACAATTAAACACACAGATAAGCATACACACAGAGTTACATAAAGTTATGTAGATGAGAATTTATTATGCATAGCCTAGGTCGGCTGTGCCTACACACACAGCTCCAAGTCATTAGCTTGACATAATACCATGAAAAGTGATGTTCTTGTGTCTTCATACAGGACTACATTCTTTCATGTGTAAAGGAATCCATTTAACTGTATTAAGGTAAAAAAATGAGTCCCTTTTTCTTTACCTCTTGAATTAAGGCACTCCAACATCATGTCTCCACAGGCTTCCACCAATTAACAGATACACAGCCACAACAAATCTTGAAGTTACCTCTCCCATTACCCCTGTTCTCTGATAACGTAGGTGAGGTGTCTCACTATGAGGAATGCTAGCTCAGCGCTTTCCCCAGAAGCCTTTTTATATTTACTTCCGCCAGTACTGGCTGGCAGTTGTGATGCTCACATCAAGGAGAAGCCACACTAATTCCATATAAAAGGGGTTGAACAAAGCATCGCTCGTAATTTAAGATAAGACCCCTCTTCCTCACATTACACAAGGAGGGTGTTCTGGTGAGACACCTCACTTGTTATCAGAGAACAGGGGTTAAGTATGTCAAGGTCAGTCAAGTAGGTTAAATTACTTGTTACAAGGTGTCTTTCAAGGTGTCTCACTACGGGGATATGTTGACTCCCGTACTAGATACGCTTATCTCAACAACTGACTGCCAACCTAGGGTGTTCAATTTCAGTGAGACGACCTACGCCCAGGACAGCGCGTGCTATATGTTGGGACATCCCCACGTGGGTGAGCAAAGAGAGGCCTACATGTAAAGAGGAAAGCCTTATTAAGGAAAAAGTATCAAAACCCAATCGGGCCTTACAAATCTCTCCTAAGTGTGTTTCTGGCCAGCTGACAGTTCAGTATTCATTCATTACTTGCATAAGTGTAAGTTACATTTGTTGAATGTGTTTAACACAAAATGTAAATAAATAAATACAATTAGAGCAATTCTCAACACTTACTGTGACTGTCAGTGGTTTAGGATTTTTCTCTGTATTGATGGAAAGTCTTGCTATGCCATTATCTGAAGTGAGGCCTCGTACCTCCCCCGGATCCACCACTACTTCAACACCTTGTGCTGAAGTGCCATCAGGATTCACAACTTCAATCTGCCACCCAAGAAACAAACAAGCTAAACAGTCAAAAAACATCCAACTATCTTATGAAAATAAGTTTAAGGAGAATCTGATACTATTATGGAAATGCTGTGCAGTAAACATGTTATGACTGGGATCATAATGACACAGTATGCCTACATGTGAAGTTCTAGATTTGCTTGGGAAACGCATATGTTTGAAGAGATTTAAATCAAGATCCATGACAGATGCAATCACAACAGTAATAAATGAATAATCATAGAAGTAATAAAAACTGTATGGATTACAATTTTTGAGGAGATTTGAGAGGAGATTTATGTCACTTGAAAAAAATGCCACACAAAGAAATTATCTGAGGCACTTTAAGAAAGGGGTGTTATTGGTTATGAAAAATATTTATATTAATATTTTTCAGGATATAGTCCTCTCTGATTGGTTGCGACTGGTGAATTTCAAAAGTTCCAATTGATCTATTTTGATCTATTTAACCTTACTTTCATTATAAATGCAACTAACTATACTTTACCGCAATATCAAAGGACATTCCTGGTTTGAAATATTTGGCTGTTTTCTTGAAGTGGATGGTGTAAGGTGATGTGACAATCCGGATAGCTCTCAACTCTGCCTCCACCATTTCACTACCTGTGCAAAGATATATGCACATGCACATAAACACACACTCAGCGGGTCGTCTACAGATCACAGGGTTGGCGATTCGATCCCTAACTTCTCCTGTCCACATATCGAACAACCAAATTGCTCCCAGTGGTCAGGCCAGCACCTGGCATGGTAGCTTGCTGCCATCGGTGTGTGTGTATGTGGGAGTTTATTTTGCAACTTTAATGCAGCCACTTAACATTTTAGGAGCGCACAAACTAATTATTAAGTACAAGCATTTTTACTTCTTTTGTCTTCCCTCTGGTCTTGTTTGACTGATTTCTAACTATGTAATTGGAAATAAGTGGCTCAGTGAATTTCAGAAAAACATGGATTCCACACGTTGTGAACTTATTCAGATATGATGCCTTTGCCTTCTTTGTTTTTCTTGTTTGGGAAATTTCCAACACTCATAGTACTAATTACTTCTGCTGACTGACTCAGTATTATTCACACATGACCACACACTGAATGCACACACAAAGCACAAATTTAGTAGACTATACTTTTAGCGTACTTTAAGATCTATGAGTGGGCCTATTTGAAGCACATGATTATTTTTAGTGCTAAATTTCCATGACAACAAATTATTATTGTACTAGTTTAAATTCCATTATTTCTCTAGTAATAATTAAGTGTAGGCCGACAGTATACTAGCAAATACATATGGCACAGTCATCTTCAACAACTACAAAAAATTACAAAATAATGTACAAATGTTACGCTATTAAAGGTATGCTTTGAACATTTTAAGTACAATTAAAGTGGATTTTCTTATATTTTTAGTAAGTGTGCTTAATGCATAGCTTCAAGAAATACACTTGTGTTACACAATTTTTGTCAACATGTTTAGAATACTTCAATAACACACGTATCAAATTACTCTTGAAACTATGATATATATCTAAAGTATATTAAACATTTCTGCTTTATTAAATGTTGACTAATAGCTGTAAACAATACATTAATACATTTTTAGAAATCACAATGTACATGTTAAAAATCCGTGCAAAGAATTTAATTAAATACACTTAATTACAATGTAACAAATAAAATATAAAATGTATCAAATACCACTCTATAAATGCAGTCAAGTATGTGTTAAATTGTATGCATCATGAATGCACATGGAAGTATAGTACTAAAATTAGTACTAAAATTGATTAATTTTAGTACTATACTACACATGCACACATTCTCTCTTTCTTACCGCTCTCCGTCAGCACACCGACAGCTACAAATATGGAACTCCCCACCAGGTTGAGGACGTTTGGGAAGGTCTGTGTGATGTGCTCTTTCTTCAGTATGACCACTCCGTTGCCTCGCTCGATCTATTGTGACAGAATACAGAAATGCATCTTTAAATACAGTAACTGGATAGTTGGTAGGTAAATATGCTAGCAGATTTTGTAGCACTCATAAATAGCCAAGCTGCAAAACAAGCTGAGGTTTGTGCTTTTCTGTGCATGTGTTTTAATGCAAAAGAAAACGACAGATAGGCTGATAATGACAATGACAATGATGGAGCAAATGTGTGAGTATGTACTAACCGGAACTCTCTGAAGAGAGCTGGGAAAGCTACGTTTTTGACCCTCATGCATAACCCCAAATACCCCGTAGGCTGTCCCATCCACCTCTTGACCAAACAGATACCTAAAACCACAAGTAAATGGTTTGTATATTTTACAGTACGCTAAAACAGAGTATACAAAATGGTTATGGTTAAAATGCAACCACAAGAAAACAAACAAAAAAACAACCAGAAACACCATGGCATCTAAACAGGAAGAAACCCCTAAGAACTTAAAACAAGCCCCTCTACTTTATCAGTCTACCAATCAAACCTGGTCTCTAAATCCGCAAAACAAAAACCTTCACATACATAGCTTTGATGTTGACGGTGAGCTCTTGACTGTCCACGTAGAAGAAGGGGCTCTCAAGCGTCAGTTTAACCTCAAAACTGGGAAGCACTGAAAAATTAAATGCTTTTTATTATGTGTCCGATCAGGTAAAAAGTAAGTACAAATGGCAATACAGGTAAAGACCTTTGACTCACCATATTCTTTGACCTCAAACTCTGCAGAGTAACTCAGCTGTGGTTTGTCATGGAACTTTGCCACCACTTTCCACAGTCCGATACTACACACACACACACACACACACACACACACACATCTAAGTATGTCTTACACAGATACTACTTACACTTGGCTTGTATAGAGATTTAATGTAAAATTGCTAATAATAGCTTATAACCAAAACTATGTAGTAACAGCCAGCAGTAATTGCTAGTAGTGTCAAAATGATTTGTCAAGATCTAGCTATCTCTCCCTAGTTTCTCCAATGTTACCCACCCTAGCTTTTATTTTGCTTTCTGTTACTTTAGTTGGATGTTTGACAATAGAAGGCTGTTTTCACATTAAACTGCTGAGGGAGAAAGTTTGTCTGTGCTCACCTTAAATCTGAGTTTAACACATGGACGTACCACCAGGATTTAGTGACATCAAGACTAGTTTAGAAACCAACTGTCGTCCAATATGCAACTTAGACAAGTTAGATGTGTCCAGCAGTCAAACGTTTGAAATTAAAAATATTTGCATATTCATGTATTCTGGATTTTTCAATGTAGGAGAAAGAGTAGAGTAAATTTTAAGAATTTTAAACTAGTTCAGCCTCACAGAGCTGCTAGCGTGGCTGTAGACTCTTAGTCCTGCTAATGTAATATAATTGAATTCAACTGTGCATGCAAATAGGTAAATTCACCACTAAATAAAAGAAAAAGGTACTAAAATTAAATAAAAGACTTACCTGACAATTTCAGCGAGTTGGTAATCTCCAGAGTGCATCCCTGATTTCAGAGAGACTGGATCAAGTGGTAAAATGATGCCTTCAGGGGTCTAAAGGAACAATTCAAGAACTGTTAACAGTGAAACTCACCACAAATTAAGTCATTACATTCAGGTTGCCTTTTTAAACAAGTCTTCAAATAATTATCTTTTCTCTACCATCTGTGAGTACCTTCCTGTTGAAGGGGAAGCTGCATTTTGACCAACTTAACAACTAGAGGGAGACATGCAGTGGTGGGACAGGTGTAACATAGGAACAAACTTCAGTGGTTGTGTTTTTAGCTATGCTTGCAGCATGGGGTTGCTTGCAATTTGGGATGGCACTCAGTGTTGCCAGATTGGACTGATTAAAAGTAGCCCAATAGAACCCGCCCAAATGTTACAAAAACTGTAGCCCAATTTTAATGTTAAGTAATTATACTGGTAAATAAAAGAAGTCCTAAAATAAAATTACTTTAAACACTAAACGTTTTCAATCACATAGCTATGATGGAATAATAATTGGAATAGGAAAAAAGTTTCAACATAGTTGTAATGAACTGTAAAGTTTTGGTTTTTCACTGGTATCAGTCACTGTGTGTCAAGCAGAGCCTACTGTACACAGTAGGCTCATACTCCTGGGATGACAGGAGGGACCGATTTATTGAATATAGACTATTAACTTTGCAATGATGGAAACAGCCCAAATGGTACAAAAAGTAGCCCAAATTATCACAACCAAGCCAAAACAATTTCCCCACAATTTAAAAAAAAGTAGCGCAATTGGGATTGCCCAAAGGAATCCTAATGACTTATTGATCAGCTGACTTTCCTCTAGCGCCTAGCGAAAGTCCTTAAGTTTCCATCTAGCAACAGCATCAGGTCAAAATTTCAATTAGTCCAATATTTTTGGTTTGCTAAACTCAAGACTTTCCCATGAGGCTCAGCTGTACTTTGCGTTTAGTGCTAATTAGCAAAAGATAGCATACTAACCCACTAAACTTAGATGGCAAACATGGTAAACATTACTTACTGAAAATCTGCATTTTAACATTGTGAGCATGTTACCATACTGATGTTAACATTTAGCTCAAAGCACCAGTGTGCCTAAGCACAGCCTCACTGAGCATCTAGCGTGGCTGTAGACTCTTTGTCTTGCTGTAATTTTGGTATTTTAGGGGTATGTTGGAGAAAAATGAGGTGGAAATGATCTAGAAATTAAGTCCAATAATATTAGAATTCAATTCTGTTCTTATCAAAGATAAAATACAATACCACAAACTCAATGGAAATAAAAGCATCAGTTCGGGTTTCGTTATCCCTCTCCACAGGCTGCATGCCAGGCGACACTGCAAACATCCGGTAATGAACTGAAAGAAAGACATTACTTTTCCTGTTAAAGGTTGAAGGAGGGTCTATCTACTCTATCCATGTGGCTGTTTGAGTTTTCCACCTATTTCAACAGAAAGGTTCATTTAACTTGTATCTTACCGTATTCACTCTGAAAATAAAAACACCTTAGTGAAATTGATTACTTCTCTCAAAGATGATCATTTTTAAAGTCAAAATAAGAGCAGAGCGTACAGGAAATAAGACGAGAGACATGGGGGATGACATTCAACATGAAGAGCGTCATAAATATTTTAGAATACATTAAATACTTGTTGTCCTGTTCTAATTGATGCTTGAGCTCTATACTTAACACTCCCAATAACTTAGCTAAAATAAAAGGCATGACATGTAGTATTGAACTCACCTTTGCTGTTGGGGGTGTAGATGGTCTTGTCAGTTTGGATGTAGATGTACCCAGACTGGAAGGACACTAACACGACTTTCTCCAGTTCTGCATCAGGGAACCGAGCTTGCAGGTAAATATACTGCATTATGTTGGGATCCTTACTGAAGTCACCAGAAGGGATCTGAAACCAGTATGAGACACAAGCCGTGTGTGAGGAGCAGGACGGAGTATATCGTGTGCATTTTTTATTCATGGATGCAAGATTTAAACATCTTTTAGTTTCTACTCTCGTTTGTAGTCATGATAAAAAACTATTTATTTAGACTGGGTGATGAATTCAGGCTTTAAAATACTATATTTTGGAAATAAAACCAAGTCACAGTAACATATATTTCAGTAATTCCACATGACCTTAATTTGTCCGAAGTCCTGGAATTTTGTTGCACTGGTGAGGGTCACAGATGTGGATGTCAGCCTTTTGGTTTTGGTTGGATAGTTCATTATGATGATTTCGACCCTAATGTCGTTATCATCGGTGCAGTCTTGACACTCCACAAAAATGTTTTCTGGTGTTCCTACCCGCAACACATTGGGGGCAGACATCAACTTCCTGCAGAACAGCAGGAAAAGACAAAGTTAGAGAGTATAGTCAGGAACACTGACATATATTTACTGATTTTATGTTATTTTGTTTTCCTCGACGGCGGTTTGAGTGTGTTAGAGTTTTGGATCACCCAGTTTTCAAAACAACATATTTTTTTCAGATGAGGATCTTCTGCTCCAGGATGACCTTTGCACACAATGAGTAATCTATTGATTGTCTTGACTAAGATCCAGCACTGGTTCAATAAACCATTTCATCATTGTTCTGGATTCTGTTTGCTGTATCTGGTGTAATGCATCACTGTGAAAACTCAAAACAACATTTAGGCCAATTTACTGGCATAATTTGAACGACCCCAGTACCTTACTTTATGTAACAAAAACTACAAACTGGACTGCAGGTCCTCATTATGTACGACACAGGTGAAATGGAACTGAGTTAAACTAATATTCTCGATCTTCACTCCTTACCGTGTATCAATAACTCTTTAAATTATTGCAAAATGCATGTAATCTTATTGTTTCTCCCATTAAAATGTTTCTCAACTGCTTTGTAACCAGCTAAAGTTCAGTGGTGTCCACATTGATAGCGCTTTGACTGGGTATGTTCTCGACTCCTCAAGAGAATGTTTTTTTTTTGTAAATTGCGTCTGTATGGTTCAACAAAAAATCATGATTTTATTTTATCAGGCTGTTTGGGAGAGTCTAATGAGGTATTGAAAGACTGCATGGTTTGGGAACCTTCCTGTATCATCAGAATCAAGTCTCAGTACGAGATGATACCGTCAGACAGACGATACAGAGCTCAGTGGTGTAAATTAAATCAGTTTAAGAACTCCTTTGTGCAGTTGGAACAGTAGCCTAAATCAAGCTGAAGTTACAGAGGCTGTAGTACAAAACTACAAACTGATTGATGCCTCACAGTGTGTATTTCTGTATTTGTATTTTTCTATGATTTGTTTTTTTTTGTGTACTCTGTAATGTCTTCTGTCTGCTGGCGTTGTGTGCCCATAAATAGCTTTGTAGAATCCAAGTCAAATTTCCCCATGGGGACAATAAAGAATCTATAGTATATAGTGTCTGTCTCATCATGTCCATTTATACTGTGCACGAAACCCTTTTGTTTGAGTTATAAGAGGCTCAGTCAAAATCTAAAAGCCATGTTTTAAAATTAAATAAATTCATAACTAAGTGCATCACTTCCACCAAAATGAAATGTCCCTTTCTCTTTGCTTAAACCAACAGTGACAACAGTGTAAGGAATTGGGTCGATTCTGCAACAACTGAAATTATGTTTCTCTATTTCACTTGTCATTGAGACTTAAAATCACTCAATAGTAAAGTCAAATTTTTTATAATTTTTTCATATGTTAATATTGTTTCCCAAAGGTTTTTCTTGGTCTTCTTGGCTTGGGAACCAGAGCTAGAAATGAAAATATAAAGTCCTTTGGCCATGCAAACGCTTCTCTAACAGCATTCCATCAACCTCACATCTAGTATGTGTGCTTACTGTACAATACACAACAAAATCTACATTCAAGGAAGAGTGTGAAAAGTTAAGGCAGGTCTACTTACATTGGAGATCCATCAGCCAGAGAAGTCAGAGAGGAAAAGAGTAGAAAGGCCAACAGCCAGAGCTGAGTCCTGCACATACTCCTGCCTGATCCCATATCTGTTGTTACTGGAGACTCCTGCTCTGCAGCACTCTCCACTCTCCCTTTAGGCACTTACCTCCCTCCTCCTGCACCTTTACTTCTCCTCACTGCTGTCTTTGGTGAAAGGCTAGAACTGGTTTCAGTTAAATGTCAATGCCAGGACAAATTCTACTGCAGGCTGGCACTGGAAGACCACATTAATCCAAATGTTCTTTAATTCCCAAATTTCTTGGACTGGCACACGTTAGATTTAAGTTATAATATGCAAAACGTGGGGTGGAGCCTGCCCCTTTTTCGTGCAATTGACGTTGTCACATTAGAGTATTTCAAAGTATTCTGTCAATATATATAGTATCAGCTATATCTGATACTATATAACTAGCAAACGTTATGCCAAAATAGTTCAAATCGACTGGATCATCTTGTCTTACTTTTTTCCAGCTTTATTGCTGAAACACGTAAGCTCTTACCTATTCATTGCAAAAGGAAGCCGGGTCTTGGATTAAAGAGCAGCAGCTCTTGAGATGGTCCAGCTAGATCAACTGGACCAGAAACCACGGTGGGCGCTGTGTGATCGCCCCAGGTGGAGAGGAAGAGCCGGGATAGGAGGCATGCTGGCCCAGTTTGGACTTTAGGCTGCTCCTGGCTAATACCAAACACCACAGACTGCATCAAATTGGTCTGCATAGCTCATCCCAGAAGGAAGCCGCTTCTAAAGATGATGCACTAGAAAGCCCGCAAAGAGTTTGCTGAAGACAGGCAGACTAAGGACATGGATTACTGGAACCATGTCCTGTGGTCTGATTACATTTACATTTACATTTAGTCATTTAGCAGACGCTTTTATCCAAAGCGACTTACATGGAACATTCAGAAACCGAAGGCGCAGCTTCGGGAGCATTATGGGGTTCAGTATCTTGCTCAAGGATACTTCGACGCATGGCTGGGGGATCGAACCGCCGACCTTCCGATTGGCAGGCGACCGTTCTGCCACCAAGCCACAGCCGCCCCATGATTAGACCAAGATAAACTTATTTGGTTCAGATGTTGTCAAGCGTGTGTGGCGGCAACCAGGTGAGGAGCACAAAGACAAGTGTGCCTTGCCTACAGTGAAGCATGGTGGTGGCAGTGTCATGGTCTGGGGCTGCATGAGTGCTGCCGGCACTGGGGAGCTATCATGAATGCCAACATGTACTGTGATATACTGAAGCAGAGCATGATCCCCTCCCTTCGGAGACTGGGCAGTTTTCCAACATAATAACGACCCCAAACCCACCTCCAAGACGACCACTGCCTTGCTAAAGAAGCTGACGCTAAAGGTGATGGACTGGACAAGCATGTCTCCAGACCTCAACCTTATTGAGCATCTGTGGGGCATCCTCAAACTGAAGGTGGAGTAGCGCAAGTTCTCGAACATCCACCAGCTCCATGATGTCATGATGGAGGAGTGGAAGAGGACTCCAGTGGCAACCTGTGAAGCTCTGGTGAATTCCATACCCCAGAGGGTGAAGGTAGTGCTGGAAAATTATGGTGGCCACACAAAATATTGACACTTTGGACATTTTTACATCTCTGTTTTGCGGTTTGACTGAGAAAAATAATAAAAAAAACTAAGTAAACATTTTTATTTAATAATCACTGTTAGAGTTTTCATTTGCTAGACTATATTGTTGGACAGTGATAAATTGATTATTTAATTCATTAAAATTTTGTTTGAGGATGCTGCATGTGCTACATTATCATTCTTATGCAAGATTTAGTCTACAATATACTTATTTGACGTGATTTTCTTGCAAAACCAATTTAGCCAATAAAACCACAACATTTGTCATTAGTTGATCTATAGGGACTGCCATATATTCTGAATTACAACAGATTTGAAATTCCTATGCATCACTCTGCTCACTGAGTGCTCCTAGTTGAACTTAAAGCTCATTATACAGTAACCAGTACTTTTTTTAATTTTCTACATGAACCAAAAGTTCATCTGTAAAAAAGACACAGACAATGAGATTAAGACCATTACATTTTAATCAACGTAGGGTAACATTGTAACGTTTGCAACCCTCATCTCATATCAGTGAACATTTGCATAATATGAATAATGCAAAATAAAAACACGATTTTATTTCCTTGAGTTTCACTACTGCTGACATCCAAAGATCTGATACTGCTGGACCATCTCCTCCAAGCCCAAACAGGTAGGTCTGTATTGATCTATTTGACACTCAGCTTCTGTTGGCCAGTACTCGATCCAGGTTCTTTCACCGAGTACATACTGATACCTGAGGAGAGCAAAGTGAAAAATACATTGGGTCTGTCATGTAATCAGCCATCTGAAATAGGCTGAAACATAACTCCCTCTCCCTTCACATACACATACTGTAAATTTAATTATTCAATCAATAGAAACAGTAACACATAAACTAGAGTACAAGATAGGTGAACTTAACTTAGTATACGATTTAGTAACAGAAGGCAGTGAAACTAAAATGTTTAAAATCGAGATAATATTAAGACGGGGGCGTACACACCACACATATGAACTTTCACTGAAAGAACAAACTTACAATTGATTTTGTTCATCTCTGTGAATATCTTTGGAGGTGCCCATGATAAGGTAGGTTTTGCCCGTCTCCAGATCTAAAGACTCTCTGCAGTGTGGGTAACTGAGGAATGTGCGCAGTTTACCCTGAGGACCCACATCAGAACTTCCTGTAATTCAAATAGAGGGAAGAAAGACAAGTTATTTATGGATTAAATGCATAGCTAAAGGTGCAGTACAAAACATTACTGTTGTGTTCTCACATATTCCCAGTGGAATCATGCTTAAAGGAATGGTTCAATATTTTGGAAAATACATTTATTTGCTTTCTTGCTGAGAGTTAGTTGAGAAGATTGATGCCACTCTCATGTCTGTATAGTAAATATGAAGCTGCATCCAGCAGCTGGCTACCTAAGCTTAGCATAAAGGGTGGAAACAGTTATCCTGAAGGGGAGACACTACACGCAAAATCCTTTTCGTACACTGGTCAATTTTAAGATTTTGGGCTAATTTGCTTCCACAACATATCTTTCAGAGTAGTGGAAAGAAAACAACCCAAAATATACATTTAGGCATTTTACTACACTTACACACACCAAACTTTGCAGTTCTATTCCTATCTATATTCTTGAGGTTTTTGCATTTGTTTTATAGCTATTGAATGTATTTTCTGATTTATGGAGTGATAAAAATTGAAATAAATTCCCTCTGTAAAACCTTTGACTCCAATATGTCAACAAATTATTTTATTTTTTTCGTACAGGAGATAGAAGCATGTTTTTACAGGAAAGTAAGATACTTTGCTGTGTTTTTATTTTATTTTTCTATTCTTCTATTTTCATCTTTACTTTTTCTTTTTTAAATGTTTGAATATTATTGTATTTTTCTCTCATGTTTGAAAATAAATAAATTAAAAATAAAAAAAGAAACAAGAACTGTGAACCTGGCTTTAACCAATGTTCAGATTTTTGTTCTGGAAATGTTTGCAAATGTGCGCAGATTTAATGATATAGTGCCTCATTTGCATATTTAAGCCTAACATTTCAGAAATTGTTATACAAAAAAAAATTGTCTTAATGTGAGTAATGAACTGGGGAAGTTTTATAGTAATATCTATTAGATAGACGTTTTAGGGAGGGCTATGCAAGCTAAGTTAGCTGGCTGCTAGTAGTAGCTTCATACTTAGCGTACAGATTGTGATTGCTATCAATCTTCTCATCAAACTCTAAGAAAGTGAAGAAGCGTGTTTCCCAAAAAGGTTGAACTTTTCCTTTAAAATGACCAAGAATGTTTCTCTCTGACTGGAAACACAATTAAAACATTTCAAAGAGGCAAATAAATATTATGCCACCTTTACCTTTAAGGCACTATAAAAAACATTTTATGGAAAACATCATGGGGTAGTTAATTTAAGCAGTTCAAAGTTAAATACCTTCCTTGATGACTTCCAGTACCCGCATTGTGTAAATGTCAGTGGACAAATCTGCTGTAAATTGTTCCAGTCTCACTTTGTACACTGAGGACAGACAAGTTGCAGATTGTTAGCCCCCTTGCTTATTTATTATGTCAATCTCTTACTCACACAAACATACACATGCATTTTTGGATCAAAATGCTTTATAAATGCAGTCCATTTACACTCTCTTACCAAAATCTATTTTGCTTGTCGGTGTGGTCTCACAAGACTTAGCTATGCGCTCATCATTGCTGATTTTGTCCTTCTTCTGCATACTGCAGTTCTCTGGAAATACACCATCGGCAAAAAGTAAGACACAATGTTGACACGATTAAATAAGCACATGTGGATGTGTGTGGATGACTTGATGGGTGAGTGCAGCTGTATCTCACACAATTTAACAATGTTAGTGAGTTATTCTTTAGCTAGACTGTTGCACTGATTTTACAGGATCCTGCAGATGTTGTTTCTTCCGACAGAAAGTAGTGATGATTATTTTACAATCTGATCTGATACAAGCTGATTTACTGTAGTTAAGCTGGAGCGATTTGTATGAGATAGAAGCAAACCCTCCTGCTCTGTTATCTCTCCGCCTGTCTGTCATGTAATGCTCCTGTTTACCTTCAGCACATGTGCATTCATCATTTCTACAGAGCCGCAGTAGCTGTCCGGCTTTCCTCTCTGGGTGGTAGAACTTCACACAAGGTTTTTCTGCAACAAGAGAGAACGATTTAAAAAAATATATTTTTTGCTAATTGCAGTACATCAGAAATTGTACATTAAATACTTTGAAAATGCAATAATGCCTGCTTTTACGCCGTGTTATCCAGTCTGACATCTATTGGCAGCAGTGAAACAACCTTGAAGCTCATGGAGAGACAGCATATATTTCTAAGTATCTCTGAGACTCACGTTCATAGTATTCATAGACAGACACAGCAGCTGGTTGTAAGACGCCCACTTTCAGCTTCTGATGGATCCTAAAAGTGATCTCCTCTGGTCGTGTGTGTGAAACCTGTGGAGAGATGTGAAGCAAAGGTGAGATGGAGATAAAGAAAGAAAGAACAAGGCAGAGAGAAAGAGTATAGAGGTAGGAAACATTGATGACTTACCTTATCCAGGTAGATGATGAGTGAGCCTCTTTCTGACAGGACTGTGTTCATCTCATATTTTGCAATAGTGCGGGCACGTCCTTTGGACAGCTACACACAAACACACACACACTCGTCAGACAACTCTCTAAACCAAACAACACATCTTGTTTCCCCTAACCATAAACACTAACTTTTGACCTGTATGTGTGTATCTGTAAAAGTTCTTACTAAGTCCAGGTCATTTGTGTTAACAGTGAAGCCAGTTAACAAGCCAATATCCAAGATTGACATGGTTGCATCGCGGTCCTTGTCCTTATACCTGTGCACAGAATGGACAGAATAAATAAAATAACAGAATAAAGACGATGGAGAGAAAGAAAGCAAAGCCCTTTATCAAATATCAAATCAACTATCCTTTAAGATTTGAGATGCTTCAAATACAATTTATACTAGTGGGAATGGGCAGATCAAATGGGTGTTAAAGCTCATTCTAAAGAATGTTGAAGAAGTTTACACCATCATATTTTTCGGATTTAAAAAAAAGTCTGAAATGTGGTGGATAATGAGGATATCAGGGACACTGAGGGCAGGACAATTAACCATGATGAGAAACAGGAAGGAGAAGAAGTGAAGCAATGCAGGGGCCATAGCTGGTTAGAAAATGTTCTGTATAAAGCCATGTTACTATAACACTCGTCAGTATGTCATCTTGATTGTACTCACAAAACCTCTATTCTCAGTTTGTATACCGTCTCATCCTCAACCGGTTTCTCTAGAGGAACAAAAGATTTAAAGAGCATTCAGTTTATTCGTTTTTCTTGTAACATTTGGAAAGAAGATGGATAGACTGCTGGAAAAATGGACGAGCGGATAAGAAAACAAAAGACAAGAAGACAAATGGATAAAATGACAACAAATAAGGACAAATTACCTGGGAGGAGCTGCACTGACATGTTAAACTTCTGACAGTCGCTCTCCTTTTCTTTAGGCAGAGCATAATACAGCGACACCATCTGTCACATTGAGAAAAGTGCATGTTAATGTAAAATAAGATAATAGGCATCTGTTTCAATAGTATCATCCACACAAGGTAAAATATATTTCTTTGGCCTCATTAAACATATTTGACTTACTGTGAGCGTTGCTTCTCCTGTGCCCGTGGCAGTCACTTTCACATTCTGGTTTATATCATTGATCTGTGGGAATTTTAATATGAACATAAACACACACAGGAATACGCAGAGGACACATCAACAGGAATGATGATATTAATGAGCCACTGTGAGTTCTCACTTTAGATGTTCTTGTGGCATAGTGGTTGTCCTTGTTGAAGTTGTACTTGTCAGGCTTTGACCTGCCTGGCAACAAGATGTCCACATTCAGATCATACTCTGGTTCTTTAGCACTGGCCCAGTACTCAGCTACAGCCTGGTACACTATTATAGTGGCCTGGAGAGAAAAAGAGTCAGGGGGAGAAAACAAGACTTAAACTACAGGTTATAAACCCAGATGATCAAAAAAGTGCAACTGCACTAAAACCAGCTAGAGGTACATAACTGTATCAAGATGAGAGAGGGGTCTGTGTTACCTGAGTTGATCCATAACCTCCGCCCACCTTCTGCTGTTTGTTGAACCATCTGACAACAGGTCTGGCATCTTCAAAGGCCTTTATTAGCAGAAGGCAATGAAATCGTTGAAATGATATGTGGCTGACTTTGCATTGGCTTTTTAAAATAACTTTACAGAAAATGGAGAAACGTCCTGGTTATGTCACAGTGATACTGTACTTTATGTGTAGATGTACAACCTGCTTAGTTTCTACCATAGAGCTCCTAAATCAGTTTTTCCTATTATGGCACCATCAAACTGCAGAGACTTGAAACTTGCATGATTCAAGCAATCCATAACACATAACATCAAGTTTGTCTTTGTCAAATATGTGTTATTATTCTGTGATTATGCAGTGCAGGATGTTCAAATCAGTCCCTTGTTTTAATTCATAGTAACTCCTGCAACCAATGACTACCTAAAGGGGCAGAAAGAATATCTTCAAATATCTATATAACAATTAAGTGCTCTGGAAAGTGATGACAATGTAAAAATTCTCGTTTCTAAACTCTCTGCCTTTTAGTGAGGTTCCATTGATGAGGACTCTGGTGTATGTTTTAGGTAGCATGGCATTTCCGTGGCTGACAAGGGCAAACACAAGCAAATTAAGAAAACATCTTCACTAATCTGACAACACATGCAGAGCATTTAAAAACTACACTGCAAGTACAGAAATGTGCTGCAAAAACACACAAAGACAACATAAAAAGTGCTGAACACGGCTTGGACATGCTTGTTTGTTGCCATAGTTTGTGACTCATGACGTTACTGAAGTCGGGTCCATGTATCAGTCGTTCATGTTAATGTTGTTGTTTTGTGACTTCTGCTACTGCTCTAGTCTGCACATGCGCTGAAAGTGACCGCTGCATGTGCCTCGCAAGATCTTGCAGAGCGAAAAAGTGGAATTCTATCAGTAATTGTAATGATTTGTGATGAGATTTAGTGTTTATGACAGACCTTAACTATCCTACCACCAGTGTTGACAGATGACGTGTAGCCTGTCTCATAATGATATATGTATGATTAGACCAGAAATATCCTGAGGCATAGGCTACAGGAGGCCAAGTATTGTAATAATAAACAATTAACCTTAGCCTCGATGTAAAAATTACACATCGCACTGTATCACATATTTTAAAGGATGGAAGGGGGGGGTTGGGTATGTTTTGGAAAGACATCCAAGGTTGGTCTTATTATGCTCTCTAATTCAGTAATTATTTGACAGCTATTAAATCACTAATGAAGCTGCTTTGATGACTGTGGCCAAAAGCTTGCCACTGTACAAGCTGAGCATGTCAAATCAAGGCGCTTTATTGTCTCCATCAGAGGATAACTGTCTAAACTCTCATGCTTAAAAGCTTCTGTGAGTGTGAAAAATATCACCGGTGGGTTTAATGCAGGAAACCTTGTAGACTGTAGGAAACGCTGCACTTGGTCACTTCAGTGTTCAAAACAGGGCTTGATGAACCTGGTATTATCAGCAGTTTTCCAACATTTATGTTTTCCAAATTAATTCAAATTTACCTTAATTTTCAGTTTCAAAAATACTTAACAATTTTTTTCTTTGAAACTGCCTGCTCCCGCGAGGTAAGTGCAAGCTCCAGATCAGATAGCACATGCACAAAGTGGAGAAACAGTACTAAACATAAACAAAAAAAACAATGAACAGATGATGCGGACCCGATGTCATGAGTCACTAATCTTAGTGTCCTCTGGAAACACTTCCACTGTCGTTTTGTATTTGAAGCGTGTTTTCTAAATGCTGCATGTGTTGTCAAATTAATGAAGATCTTGTCTTAATTTGCTAGTGTTTTGTCTATATACATATTTTCTTAAGTTTGAGTGCGTTTGCCCTTGTCTGCCACTGCATGACATCCTGGTGAAACACGTGTACACAAGTGGGACATGCTTACCTTGACCTTGACCAGAGCCAGAAGAGCGTAAGCTGTGGCCTCCATTGTGAAAACATGTCCCTTGGGTACCGGCCAGTGGGACAACTCTGAGGAAGACACACAAATTCTTTTAAATTACTAAGCTGTACCTCGAATGAACTTAATTAACTATTTAATCTCCAATACCTAATCTGAAAATATTTCATATTTAATAGAATGTGCCCACTTTTGGGAATTTTAACTTCTTTCTATCCTTGTGAGGTCATTTGGTCCTCAAATGCAGAGATTCACATCTACACATGAGAGCCAGACTGATAAAAGATTTTTAAGGTGAATACAGATGTGGATATTTGAGAGATTAAAAAAATTATATTTTGTTTTTAACATAAAAAGTTAAACAAACGGTTCTGATTAAGATACCTTAAATTTGGTTATTCCTTATATGGTTAAAATTGTTACCAATATATGTATGAACAGGACACATTACAGCTGAAAAATAACATTGTCAGTTCTGGTGGATAATCTATGTAAATGAGACACTGTTTCTAAATTACCTCAAACACATCATTAGCATTTCTGTACTCCGCTAAAATCATCCCATAATATTAACCATACCAATGTGTCAGTCAGGCGCTAATAAATGTATTATAGCAATTATTCGTGGATGTGTAATAGCTTTAAATCTACAGACTTGGTTTCTAAATATTAATTTAAAAATATTGCTGTGTGAAGGCACCTGGGGAAGCAAACTTGTAGAGGATCTCCCTGTTCAGTTTGTTTTCATTGGCCAGGGCATACGACGTCATGGCAACAGCATATGGGTTGGTGAGGCTGGGCAGGCGCCTCTCCAGGTAGGCCACTGCTTTATCTATACTGCCTGGGAGACTCTGGATAGAAGGAAAAGAAAGGAGAATAGGGGGAGAACAGATAGATAGCAAGGTTTTCAGTCTGAACATAAAGGCTGCGAAATGAGTCAGATAACTGTAATCCATCAATTTTAAATGTCCCCTTCTGTTCAGGAATGTCATAGCATTTGATCCTGGCACAATAGCGGAGAACGGATTGTATCCTAGCAACATGTTCTGGAGCCTCGCTTCAGCACGCCAACAATCAAGCGACCACCACAAACGAGGTCAGAGACGTGACGGCTGTGGTTCAATGTGTTACAATATTTAAAAGCAGAGATGCAGATTGTAGAAGAGTGGTCAGTTTTTATAATACAACCTTTAATTAAATACCAACAAATGACAGCAAAGTGATCACTATTCTGACTTACTGTGTCTTCATATAATGCTTCCAAACAATGCAATACCAAGGGTAGTCCAGAAAATGTCTCCATTATGAATGTGTCAAATGCTTCGAAACAATAATTTCAGCACGTGTGTCCTTTCACCAAACGCCTCCCTCGAACAGCGATTCAATACGATGGTGAGGCTTTGGATTTCTCCACCTGCTGAAGCAGTGTGCATGGGATTGTAGTATGAGCGATATTCTTTTATCCATTTAAAGCGTTTTTGTTAGCATTTCCAAAACTCAAAACACGAACAAAATGATTCAACTGTGTGTTTCTCTGCTCTAACGTACGCTGCAATCATTAGCGTGTGTCTTTAGCTAGCTCACTGCCTACGATAGTAACCAAGTGTTACTTTCAAGGCCAAAGAGCACATCATTACCCAACAACATATTTGAGGGGCTACAGGATATGTTAAAGAAAGCCTCTCATGAGTAGCACATTCGCTATGTAGTATTTCCTGACTGTGTGGAAGGTATCGGATGAAAATGTCCAGGTTTTTGTCTACCTCTGTCTGAAGTGAAGACTTTATTTCAAAGATTAAGAATTTTGAGTGGTAAACCTGCCCCCAGAACAGAAAGCTTGACAGGAGCAGCAACGGTAACTAATGGGGGTGACACTTTGTCAAATGTCCAAAGTGTCATTTGCTTCATAGTGGTTCAGTGTTTCAGAAAGCTTAGTTTCACCCATCACTGGTGTGGAGTCAGTAAATGAAGAAATAAAAGAGGTTGAGGGGAAAAAGAGAAAACATTGTATGGAGGTTGAGCTACTCACATTAACAGTGGCAGCACACAGTGTGCGTGACTCCTGCATGGCAATAAGGCAGAAGGCCGTCATGGAGGCGTCTGAATCTGTGCCTTGCACATCACCCTACACATACACACAAACATGTCTTTATTCATACAAGATGATAGCACGGTCATAGAATTGTTTTCATCTCAATTAGCTATTTTTTTTTTAGCATCAAGATGAATAATTGATGTTAATGAAATCAGTGGACGCACAATCATCTCTCCGTGGGACACCCTTCCAACTTCTCTAAACATGCCATCCGGTTGCTGTGCGTTGAGAATCAGAAACTTGATAGCGTCACAGATCACATTGTCTGGCACTGCCACCAGATTGTTGGCCATGGCAAACACCTTGGCAACATAGGCCGTCAGCCTTAGAGAGGAGAGGAGAGGAGAAGAGTGGAGAGAAGTGTAATTGTAATGTTTCATTTATTTGCACATGAAATACACCCATCCTCCTCAAATTCAGAACCTAAGTTGAAGGAGGATGTGCAAACATTTACATATGAGTTCATGGATGTTTGGGTGCCTCACCAGGTGCTGCTTTGGTGCTTGGCCCACACAGCAAAAGATCCATCAGGATTACGGAAGGCAAGCTCGTTCTGGTATCCTGGACAAAACAAAAACACACTACCTTTTAACTGACTGCCATTCAACTGTACTGAATCTTATCCATTTTGAGGAGTTCTGTTACGTATTTTTCTATGATTATAATGATAATTTATTTGGTCAGGACAATGCTTGTTAATGAACCTTCATGAAACATCCGATCATGAGTGTAAATATGCTGGATTATAGCCTCAGGCTATTTTCCATCTGCTGTCCCACAGAATAAAAATAAATATAATATGAATTACATTAAAAATAAGTATATGCAACATAGTTCACACACCTGTCATCAATCTAAAAACACATCCATCCGCAACACACAACAGCCCACTACACAACCCATGCTGTCACAACCTGCCCGTACACATACATCCAAAACGCTCAATCAACGGGTTTCATACTGGAATACATGCACAATAATTACACAATAAAGTGAAAACATTTCTTATTCGAGCGTAACCAGTTCTTTTGTTTGGGCTTTAAAAGAGTTGTAAGTGAGACGTTTTCTCAATGTCAATGGTGAACTATTCCACAGGTTCCCACCTCGAACTGACAGTACAGTCTGACCGAACATGGTGCACCTGTGAGATATCATCACGTCGCCTCTGGTTATAGATCGCGTAGTTTTTTGTGGATTCATGTTCCATTTAATAAATTCCCTCAATGGAGGGGGTGTGAGAGAATGTAGTACCTTATACATCAAACAAACTGTTTTTAAATTAATCATGTTGTGAAAGTCCAATGACTTGTGGTAGTGATGGTGTGATGAATGCTTTTTTGTAAAGGCCTTCAATTCTTTTGAGAAATGTGGTATCAGCAAGTGACCAACCAGTCAAACAATATTCAATATGAGAAATAATCATTGAATAAAATAAAATCTTTGTGGCCCTCTCAGTTAAATTATTACAAATATGCTGAAAGTTTTTTTTATGTTAAATGTAATGACCTGTGCCACTTTTTTTATATGACTGTTGAACAATAATGTTGAATCCAAAATTACACTTAAGGTATTTGAAATCGGCTACTACATCAAGTTCAACTCCATTCAGGTATATATTTGATCTAGTTGCCCCTTGTTGGCGCTTAGAGAAATACATGCAGACGGTTTTCCTGGTGTTCAACAGGTGACAAGAATCAGTGAGTCAGTGATGCACAGAAGATAGTGGCAGTGCTGATCCGCAGCTTGCTGGATGTTTTTAACTAGATAGTAAATCACTGCGTCATCCATGCACATTTGGACATGCATTTGGTAAGTTATTACTGTAAAGAGAAAATAAATCTTGCTTATTACATCCGACATCAAATGACACATCCAAGATGATATCGTGCTAATCATGATCTGGCTAATTGGGTTCCTCGAACCCACCTGTTGTTTGTGATTATTATTGCTGGATTGAGTTATCTGAGATAATTGCGTGTTCGTGTGTTGGTTTAAAAGGGGATTTGTATCAATAGTAGAAACAAGGATCAGCAACGCTGTTAGTGACTGTTCAGCATGGCTAAAGAACACGCCCAGTTTTTCTCCCAAGCAAAACAAGAGCTCTTAATGGAAGGTTATGCCGAATTTGAAAGTTTAATTCTAATGCCAGGGAACAGGAGAGATGGCTGGCAAAAAGTCGCAGACAAATTAAATGCGTAAGTGGTGTCCATGTTAGATGTTTCTATCACTTTCTACAGAATGTATTTTTGCCCTTTAATAATTTCATATTTACTTTGTTCTTTTATGTCAGAGCCACCACGGGACCCACTAGAACATGGGAACAAGTAAAAGTGAAGTACAAGAATATTCTACAAAATGGTAGCCTTTACTTCTTATACTGTCCTTATTTTAAAAAGCCCCTTTTTACCTCTTTTTAAAAGCAACTGTAAAATGATTTGTTGCTGCAATAAATGAAGTATAGTCCAAATGGCTGGTACAGTCATTTGAGACGTTTGTGAAAGTGAAAACTTCTAAAACTTTTAGTTAATATAAAATATATTCCCATGAGTTATTGATCACATTATTTTTTTTACAGTGTAGTTCATTGTAATCCCATCATTTCTTCCCCTCTTTTGTGCAGTTTTAAATAATAAACCGACACTTTTACCTGTTCCCAAGAAAATAACACCCTCACGAGAAAAACCATATCTCTTAACAATTATGCTATCGCGCTGCGCTAAAGGATCCTGTCTATTCCGCAATACGTGATTAATTCGAAAAGCGCTGCGAATTATTCTTGAACCTTCCGCAACAGGTTGCTGTCAAGACGTGGCTGCCACAGACTTACCTACCGCCTCCGCTTATAAAGCCGCAATCCAATCCTGTTTACATGAAATAAGCCTGCTCCCGAGCAGGTTTAAGCTTACGGAACTAACAACGTACGAAGAGCGGACCCCTGGTGAAAACATCTGTATTCTATGTGTTTATGTGTTGCATTCAGACCGTTTTTTCCTCAGTGTCCCTGTCCCACAGGTCCAAGCTAGGGACACTTATTTCTGTAAAAACTGGTATCTGTGCTAATAAAAATATCTTTGTGAGCCTACCGGTCTTGATATGTTGGAGGGCTTCGTTACGTTTCTGAAAGCCCACAGTTTCCCACTGGTTGGTTTTGTCCAAATACGTAGTTGCAATGACAGGCAGGGTCATGTGGATCATGTTCTGCTCTCCACAGCCCCCGGGTTGGTAGATCAGACTACCCATAGAGTTCCCACTAATGGCGTTCTCCACCAGTGCAGATACTTGTTCTCTCCCTGCGTGCACACACACAAAAAGAAAAAACAAAATCTTATAAACAAACAAGCAAAGGTCCCCCACAACTAGTGAGGTGGTCATTTCCCAATAAGAATAATACAAATTTACTCCAAACCAGAGTTCATTGCACAGGCACTGTATCACATAACATGCCCAAATATAAAGTTATATCTCACCTGTCACAGAGATCTGTGTGCTAGTAGGTGTGTTTGGAGCCAAATCTTTCTTAGGAATTGCACTGTTGAGAGTTACTTCTTCTTTGCCTCCTAAAGTGAGAAACAGTGGGAAAGTTGGCGGATTAGTTTGTCAGTGAAACAAAAAAATAAGAATTATTAAATTAATAAATAATGTAGCTATTTCATGGGTAAACTCACCTACACCATTATTGGTGGGGTCTAGTGTTACAATATGGGGAGATTTAACCAGTACACCTGCAGGCTGGAAAAACAACAATTTTTGAGTAATCTTCAAATGCTGGTTTGTAACAAAATACAATGTGAAGTCAAGTTTTTTTATATAGCACAAATCAATATGGCTTTCTTGTTAAAATATTCTATTTTTGTTTGATTCTTTTTCTTATTTACAGTTTGTTTTGAAAATGATACAGTATACATGAACAGTGGATTCATCAAATTTAAGCCTGAAAAGATCTCTGTTTCTCTATATGGGCTTTAACATGGGTGATCGTTGTTCGTTTCCCGTTCCCAACTACATTCCCAAACCTTAACCACATGGTTATTAAAATAACTGCGACGACAAAGCTCCCTTAACTTAATTTAACTTTGAGGAGTAATTTCAACCCACATTTTGAATCCCAAAGTTGTTATTTGTGCCTAAACGTAAACCAAAGCATTGTCACATCATAAAATGGATACTTTTTCAGCTGTGATTTGTAAGGATTTCTCAAGGCACAGACAAATGATGATGTCCTGCGGATTGTTGTGTCAGATCAGAAAACGCTCCTATGTGTCTTTCTAGAGGGCGTGAACAAACAACATTGCTACAGAGTCTGTCATGGCTACATACAACATCCTAGCTGAAGTCCAAATTGGTTGTAACTGGCTGAAAGTAGCCCCACATATATTCTAATCATCACGTTACAGGCCTGAGAGGAAATGTAGAGTTTAAACAGAGTATGTTTTTAATTGCAGCTTGAAAAATTTACTGCAATAGTAGAACTGTTTTGATATGCTATTAAAAAAAGCTCTAAACCCACTTCATGGAGTGTGTTTGTCTTACCACCACCCGCAACATCTTCATGATTCCATCATTGAGCGATGAGTCTTTAACAGCTGCTTTGACCTCAATGCGGTATTGTCCTTCCTTCATGGGAATAATGATAAAGGGTACAGCTCGTGTAGTGTGGGGCCCAACTTTAACCTCTTGACGAAACTTTCCATGTTTAGAGGCTGCACTGCACACACTCTCCTCCTCAATCAGATCCACACGCACCTTGAAAACGAGACAGAGATGGAGAAAGGGACTGAGGTATGTGTAGTTGATCAAAGATGAATAGAGTGGATAAGGATCATAAACCAATTATCAGCACACACGTGTATGCATATATATTTTTCTAAAAAAAAAAAATCAATGTTCGTATACTGTTATTGTGTGCTGTCCAAATATTTGGATAAATAATTTTTTGATGCTTTGGCAACATTGTTCTTGAAACTTTAATGCCAATAAAGCCCATTAAATTGAATTATATTTAGGTCCCCTAACAGTGATGCGTCCTTAATTTGACGAAATGTCAATTGTTTCCCAGACGATCAGTTTGATCTTGAGGCACATTGTAAATATTGCAGTGAGGTTTCCCCAGTGTTCTGGGACCGACCACCATGTGAGCAGCTATTGCACTTA
>CM022472.1:22681854-22706389 GCA_011952105.1 Coreoperca whiteheadi
TTAAAAAGGTTATTATTTTGATTGTTTTCTAACTACCAGTATGACCATGGATAGTGACCACCCGGTGCCCCCCCCCCCCATCCCTCGTCCCCGTCTCTTACTCCGAGCCAGTTGGAGACTATCCTCCTTCTTGTCAGCTCGCTGGCTTTCCATCTCCTTGCAGCAGTGCAGGAAGGCCTCCACACAGGCAGCACCGTCCACGATGTACTCGCTGCGCCTCTCACAGGTGTATGAAATGGGGGTGTCCCTCATGGCATCCAAACAACAGTCACGTTGCAGTTGGTCTTTATATTGACTCACTGGAAAGGAAGAGAAAATGTTTGAAATTGAAGTTTCAGCTCACTTTAATCTTTCCACTAATAAACAGCTTGGCAAAGACGAGTATTGTGAAAGTAAATGACACAAAATGTCCAACTACAAACCTTTAAGAGAGCCTGAGCTGTGTTGCAGAAGATGACTGAATATGTGGTCATTTAGAGCTGTTGTACTTACTTAAGCTGGTGGTGACCTCCATTATGGAGGTGGCTCGTTTCCTCCTGCTGGGGGCCGGACATTTCGATTCTGAAAACGCAACACAGACAAAACCAAACAAGGTTGGACGTATTTTAATGTGTAATTGAAGTGATGTTCTTAAAATCAAAGTAAGGTCATTTATCTAAATTTGTGGAAAATTTAAAACATTATATAAATTACTGATTCAAAAATAAAATGCAAAAGCTAACTTTTTAAAAGCCCTTAGAAAACAGAGGGAACCAGCTCATGTGGCAAACTGTTGAAAGCAAACATGGAAATTCCTCAAAGGGTCTGTTCAACCAAATTTACATTATCTCACTTATCATTAATGATATTTAGCATATTTTTTTGTTTAATGTGCCAACAGTTTAAGATATCTGTTGCTGAAACTCTGGCTCCACCCCAAGAAAAAGGTGGTGAATGCATTTTGTTTATGGCGATCACAACACTAAAAAAATTTATTAAAAACCCTGAACAGCAACGTCGTTTGAGAAACATTGTGTCCAAAACTATTTGAATGTCCGATACCACAAAAGCAGAGTAATGAATATTGTAATTAGGGTAAAAAGACCCTTGAAGATGCAGTTCATCTATTGTCCACTAGATGCTTACATCTAAAATAAAACAGCACTTGAATGATGGTCCTGCGACAAGTTGGCCACTGTCCAGGCTGCACCCCGCCTAAGGCCCGAAGTCACTGGGATAGGCTCCAGTCACCCGCGACCCCGAACGGGAACAAGCGGTAGAAAATGACTGACTTCTATAGCCACTTTTCCTACTCCCACTACTCCTTGTCCTGATATTTCATTGGTACAATATTAAAGGCCAACGAGGGCATGTTCAGAGAAGGGAAGTGTAAAGTAGTGTCACCTTGTCTGTAGGGAGTCCCAGAAGCCGTGTCGGACTCAAACAGCAGCCCAGCATCGTAGAACACACTCATGCCGTCCTTCCCTCCACCTGGTGTGCAGCCTGTATCGTACTTCTCTACTATGTCCCACACCTGAGCAGGGCGGAAGTCATTCACACACAGAAATACAAAAAGATAAAGCTTAGGGTTACAGTATGTAAGTTAAACACACATATCTGCAAACTTACATGACAGTTCTGATGTGGCATTAGAAACATTTACTTATGTATTAATGTATTCGCTGCAGGACAAATTTATACTGGATATTATTTGAAGCAACAGGCTAACAAACTTGAAAGTTAACATGTTAAGTTTTTATACATATCTTTTTCAATTAAACTCCATTCAAATATTTTCAAAGATAAATATGAAATAAGGAAATTGCCTTTTTCTGGGTGAGGCGGTGCTTGTTGTTTAGGACGTAGACGCCTTTATCAACTGCCACCAGTCCCACTGTGGCCTCTGGGTCACCAGTGACCTTCAGGCCAAACATCCTGCGAGGCTCATAGGATGGAGCAGGTCTTGATGATTCCAGCGTCAGCTAAATTTGGAGGAGAGGTCAATGAATGAGACAGGGAGTTTTGTATTTGTTAAAGCAGTTGCGAACATACAAATGTATCCTAGAAATATACAATTTGTGCATCTTGTTTATCCACTTATTTAGTTTAACTCCGCTACATCAGTGTTGAGTGTCTCACCGAGCCCATGCAGGAGTCCTTGACATCCACCCAAACAGAGTCTGATACCACTTCATTGTCATTTGTATGGTAGTAGGCTATAATGCGGAACGATGGCAGCATTTCTTTGGTAATAGGAACTATCAGGGATATCAGTACTTGGCCTTTTGTCTTGTAACGGCCGTTATTCACCAGCTGACCTCTGCTCAGGATCTGGGGACACAGATTTACACATCAACACTTATCTGACATGAGTTAATATACTACACAGGTCGTGGGACACTATTAAAATACTTATATGTGCACACATGTACAGTTGTAAATCATCTCTCACCAGGTATGTGATGTCATTGTCTTGATTCGGCTGCCTGTTTAGGTTGAGGTTGATTTTCAGGTTGTCTCCTAATTTCAGCTCAGCTGTATCCACACCTGCAAAATTGACATGTTTTGATGTTTAGATTGAGAAGATATAGTGCATGGTACACATTTGGACACTGCCAACAACATCTTTAACCATCTGATGTAATTTCAGGATGTTCCTCACCTATGTGGATGAAGTTGTTGCCTTTGGTGGTATATGGGAGAGCTGTCATGGTGGCTGATGCTTGTCTTTCAGGTGAAATACGAGGATCTCTGGTCTTTGCCTGGAAGTAAAGACACACATAATTAAGCTTACACAAACATAAAATCACCTAGTGGAATAACAAAAAGACACAGATTTTCTTATACTAGTACAAATACAAAGATTTTGAATCTGCATATGGAACGCTACATTTTATTTCAGTGCTGTATTAAATGTTACCATTTAATTGAGTAAGGTAAAAAGTGAGTTTTTTTATTTTATTTCTTAAGGTAAGACACTTTCAATGAACATCTAATAAGCATCAACTCAACTAGTGTTAATGGCACTGACTTCACTTCACCGTGCCTGGCTGTTTTCATCCACCTTACCCCATTCTGTTTCTTCTTTTCCTTTCGGCTGCTCCCTTTCAGGGGTCGCCACAGTGAATCATGCGCCTCCATCTAACCCTGTCCTCTGCATCCTCTTCACTCACACCAACTAACTTCATGTCCTCTCTCACTATATCCATAAATCTCCTCTTTGGTCTTCCTCCAGACCTCCTGCCTGGCAGCTCCATCCTCAGCATCCTTCTACCAATATATTCACAGTCTCTCCTCTGAACATGTCCAAACCACCTCAATCTGGCCTCTCTGGCTTTATCTCCGAAACATCTAACATGAGCTGTCCCTCTGATGTACTCGTTCCTGATCCTGTCCGTCCTCGTCACTCCCAAAGAGAACCTCAACATCTTAAGCTCTGCCACCTCCAGCTCTGCCTCTTGTCTTTTCTTCAGTGCCACTGTCTCTAAGCTTTACAACATCGCTGGTCTCACCACCGTCTTGAACACCTTTCCTTTCATTCTTGCTGACACTCTTTTATCGCACAACACACCTGACACTTTTCTCCACCCGTTCCTACCCCATTCTGTTTATGTCACTTAAAGCTACATTGTTTGACTTTTGGCCACCAGGGGGCAGAAAAACATCAACATACACAGCCTCAACATAGTGTGTCACTAGCATATGAAGTTGGTATGGCTAACATGTCAGCAAATAACTATCTACTTTCATATCCTGCAGACACAGATCCACATTCGTATTCATTTGAAGTCATGTCTATGGCCACATTGTCAAATTTAAGTCCAATATTCACTCTCCTTTCAGCTCTGTTTTGGTATCCACCAAAGATATCTTGGTCTTTAGCTTGAAGATACTCGACTACAGTATGTGTAGTAGTGTAAGCTTAGGAAGCTAAAAATCTGCATAGAGCTGCAGAGTTTCACCACTACAAGTGAATATCAAAAATGTTGATTAGTGTAGGTTTAAGCTTCCATTTGCCAAACAGGCTGTAATGCAAAAAGGGGCGGGGAGACACTCACGGTGATTATCAGTCTGTTAGTCCTTGCTTCTGTATTGATGGTAAGCCGTGCCATGCCATTGGCTGCGGTGGAACCCTGCACCTGTCCTGGATCGACCACCACTGCAACACCTTGTGCTGGAGAGTCATCAGGATTCATAACTTCAACCTGCCATCAGAGACACAAACAGCTGAACCATCAGAAAACGTCTAATGTTGTATTAAAAGACATTTTATTAAGGTCAAACTAATGCTATGTTTTTCATATGCTTGAGTAGTATGGATAGTATATAGTGATCCGATAACGGGTGAATTTATCTTTTTCCTCTGGAATCTCATCTGTTTGTGAAAATCTGCCTTTGCATCATAATGAAAATCCAAGACAGATCAAAACATTGCAGTTAACATTTATAGTTATTAGAGGAGCATTAAACAGCATGTGACTTATGTTTTAAAGGCTATACTGTCATCTGTGTTTTCAAAGAGTGACTGTAAGTGAAATGTTTTCTGCAAAGTATATTTTACTAAAGTACAAATATAGCTTTTGCTGTGAATTTCTGTCGATTTTAAAAAAGTATTTTACCGCGACATCGAAGGACATTCCTGGTTTGAAATATTTGGGCGTTCTCTTGAAGAGGATGGAGTAAGGTGATGTGACAATCTGGATACTTCTCAACTCTGCCTCCACCATTTCACTACCTGTGAATTGAGACAGAAACACAAACATTTTTGTCATTTATTATTATGATTTTTTACATCTATTCACTTTCTTCTTGATTAACTGTGATACAGGAGACGTAACCTGATAGGACAACATTCTGTTTCCCCTCTCGTTCTTGTTTGGGAAATTTTAGACTAATGATCCTGATAGTAACTTTGACCCTTTGAGCTGCTGAATGAATCAAACACACTGAACAGAAGCAAGCACACTTCTCTCTTTCTTACCGCTCTCCGTCAGCACACTGACGGCTACATATATGGAACTCCCCACCAGTTCGAGGATGCTTGGGAAGGTCTGTGTGATGTGCTCTCGCTTCAGTGTGGCCACTCCGTTACCTTTCTCGATCTAATGGGTCATAATAAAAATGCAACGTAAAATACAGTAAGTGAACAGCTGGAGGTACTTTATGTGTAAATTCTTATGTCAGTCTGGCTTTATACTGAACTTCCTAAATATCTGTAGATAGGAATGTAATACTTTAAAAGAAATAACGGCAGACTTCTGAATAATCTTACACACGTTTCATGTTTTGCAGATTTTGTAGCACTGGTAAAGGCCAAGCTGTAAAACACTGTAGAAGACAAACTGGCAAACTGAAAAACAGGAAAAGTGTAAATATGTGCTCACCGGCACTCTCTGAAGAGAGTTGGGAAAGCTCTTCTTTTGACCATCTTGAATTACCCCAAATACAACGTAGGCCATGCCATCTACCTCTTCACCAAACAGATACCTAAAACCACCAGAAAAGGACATGTTTAAGCTCACAATGATGTAAAACAGGACAATTAACAATGGGACGGTCAAACTGTAACAACAAAATCAAATGACTCAACCTCTGAGCAACCTTTATTTTCTCCTCCAATCAATCTACCAGTCAAACCTGGTCTCTAAAGCCACAAAACAAAAACCTTCACATACGTAGCTTTGATGTCAACGATGAGCTCTCCACTGTCCACATAGAAGAAGGCGGTCATAGGTGTCAGTTTAACCTCAAAACTGGGCAGCACTGAAAAATTAAATGAGTTATTTCTGCATCCAATCAGCTCAAAAGGGAATATTATAGGTCTATAAAAGGTGTTCAGGTTAGAAAGTGCAGGTAATGAAGGACTCACCATATTCTTTGACCTCGAACTCTGCAGAATAGCTCTCCTGTGGGTTGCTGTGGAACTTCGTCACCACCTTCCACAGTCCGGGACTACAGACACATACAAGAAGACATAGTTCAATAATCAAGCAAAAAAGTAAAATACTCATCAAATTTAAAGACGGAAGTTAACACAGTAATCAGAATCAAGTTATTAACATCTTACACAAATTGAGATATAGCTAAACAACAGTTTAAATAAAACTGTCCTACAGAGAAAGAATACTGAAAGACTAAAGTTTAGAAGAAAAGGTTTGAAGTTTTCAGGTTCGCCAGCAAACTGCGCAACAGATACTGTAAAATGATTATATTACCCTTAATTTATTCCTTTTTAGGGTTGTCTAAATAGATGAAGTACTAAGAACTAAAGGAATAGTTTAATATTTCAGCAGATTGATTCCAGTCTATAATATACAGCCAGCAGCCGGTTAGCTTAGCTTAGCACAAAGACTGGACACAGGGGAAAACAGCTAGCCTGGCTCACTTATAAAACAAAATCCAACTACCAGCACCTGTAAAGGTTCACCAAGTTTGTTTAATCAGTACAAAAAAGTCTAAAAACAACAGTTGGCCGTTTCATGGGGGGGGGGGGGGGGGGTTGGTCATGTGCCAGACTATTTCTTGGCTGGGACCAGTAATTTCCTGGAGTCTCCACTGGTTTCCCGGCAACTACTAACTTGTTACCTTTGAACAAAGCCAGGCTAGCTGTTTTTCCCTGTTTCCTGTCATTATGCTCAGCTAAAATCTTAGATTTAAGATATTTTAGCTTTTCTGCCCCATGTCTATCAACTCCCTTCCCCTTGATGTTCACAACAGCGATTGCCTGTTAAATCTGAAAACACGTCTTAAGACATATTCTTTATATGCAAAGTGTTCGTGCTGTGTTTTGTCTTGAGTAGTGATCTGTATTTTACTCTGTAAGGTGATCTTGGGCACCATTAAATAAATAACCTTCTCTTGGCTGTTGCCTTATATTTGATGGATAGATATGAGAGTGGTATCAATCTAACTCTCTGTCAGAAAGTGACTAAGCAATTTCCCAAAATGTCAAAGTATTGCTTTAATACATGCATGATTTCCACTAGAGTCAAAAACAAAAATGGCAGTTACTGCTACTCTGCCTGCGACGAGTTGGCCACTGTCCAGGGTGTACCCCGCCTAAGGCCCAAAGCCACTGGGATAGGCTCCAGTCACCCGCGACCCCCAACGGGAACAAGCGGTAGAAAATTACTCTGCTAATTTACTCAGCATGTTTAGTTTAGCTTATCTGTTTTTTGTTTGCCTGCTGTCTCAGTTATGTGATTAGCTCTTTTTCAAATGCATGTCTCCTTTCCTCTCCAGTTGTGCTTATCTAATAATTTATTCATTAATTCATCAGTTGGCCTGTATTGGTGCAACTTAAAAGTCTATATGACGTTTACTGAGGATTCCAAGTGTCTCCACACTTTATACACTGTAATGTAATGTTAAATGATTTAAGGTATTATTATTATACTGGAAATATTATAATAGTGCATGGATAACAGGTGAATTCAATTCAAAAAATGACTTGACTTCACCTGTTAGGTTAAAATGTAAATTCACCACTGAACAACAAAACATATAGGAATACCACTGATAAAATTAGATCCAAATAAGATAAGATAAAATACTCACCTGACAATTTCACCAAGTTGGAAATCTCCCGAGTGGATCCCTGATTTCAGAGAGACTGGATCAAGTGGTAAAATGATGTTTTCAGGGGTCTAAAAATAAACAGTATCGAACCACCATCAACAGTGAGCCATGGCAGTTTACAAGTTAATTTATTAAATCCATGCTATATTTTGCAAAAAGTATTTTGTCTACAATCCTTGAGCCTGGTCAGCATCTAGATTTGACCCTTTTTTCAGCTTCTTCTTCTTCTTCTTCTTTAAATTCTGTCTGCGTTCAATGTGCAACTCAACCACTAGAGAGAGGCATGCCTGTATTTTTTTCCAGTAAGTTAAGTCATAGTACCTCATCAAGTTCTCCCAGTTACAGCTGATTATATAATATTACATTCAATTCTGTGCTTATCAGAAATAAAACACAATACCACAATCTCAATGGCAATAGAAGCATCAGCCTGTGTTGCATCATCCCTCTCTACGGGCTCCATACGGGGCGTCACCGCAAACATCCTGTAATGAACTGACAGAGAGTGAAAGAGGTTAATTTTACTGCTGAAGGTTTATGGGAGGTGTCTCTATGTTGAATCATGTGACTTTTAAAGAACTCTTTAACTTTACTATTCCTCTTACATCAAAGGAAGGGCTCATTGGACCATAATAGACAGTTCAGTCATTCATTTAAAAAAATGCTTTAGTCAAACTGATGTAAATAGATATATTTTACATTAATATCTTGTCTTACTTATGTTGATACATTTTCACAGATGTAGGTTTGTTTGTCAGCGCCAATGTAGTATTAAACTCACCTTTGCTGTTGGGGGTGTAGATGGTCTTGTCAGTCTGGATGAAAATGTACCCGGACTGGAAGGACACTAACACGACTTTCTCCAGCAGTCGGTCAGGGAACTGAGCTTGCAGGTAAACATACTGCTTCATGTTGGGATCCTTACTGAAGTCAGCAGCAGGGATCTGAAACCGGCATGAATACACATAAGCAGTGTGTGAGGAGCAGGTACATCATGTGCATTTCTGGATTCTAGCGCTCTTTTCTGTGGTCATGATAGAAAATGAAGCCAAGTAACTGTACAGTGCAACATAAACAGTAACAGTATTTCATTTACCGTTATTTGTCCCAGCTCCTGGAAGTTTTTTGCACTGGTGAGGGTCACAGATGTAGATACCAGGCTTTTGGTTTTGGTTGGATGGTTCATCACTTTGATGTTAACATTAATATCTCCTCCTGTGCAGTCTTGACACTCCACAAAGATGTTTTCTGCTGTCCCTACCCGTAACAAGTTGGGGGCAGACATCACCTTCCTGCAGAGCAGCAGCGAGAGAGAAAGATTAAGAATATAGTCATTGTGCAGAAAGGACCACATGCTGTTCAGGATGTACTGTCAAACATGTCCTTTTAAATTATATGTATTTTAGGCACAATAAACTACACACATATTAATGGAGGGTTGACACTGTTGATACACATGCTTCACAGATGTATTTTTTATGTTTATTTGTACAAAGGTCTTATGCATGGGTCTCTTAGAGAAGTTGTTCCCAACCTTTTTTACGTGTGACCCCTTTAAATGAAAAACAAAGTGCATTTTTCTTTATTGTCAGATAATGGCCCTACTGAAGTCACAAGTTTGTTTTTCCTTAAATTTTAAGTTTCATTGGAATTATTTTTATGTGCCTAAAGAGGGAAACATTTCCAGTATTTCACAAGAAAAAAAAGCAAAACCGATAGAAAACACAATTTTGTTGGACATCATTTTGTGCAACATAAATGTTACTATTATCCCTTTAATGATCTTGTGACCCCTCAATTTTTTACTTGGGACCCTTTGGGGTCCTGAGTCCTAGGTTGAGAACCACAGTCTTTGAACCTGTGTGTTAAGTTAAGTTTCAATTCATCGAAATACCAAAAAACCCCAATATATTTGCTCTGATGAGGCCAATGAGCTCCAGCATGGACTTTACACATAATGAGTAATCTATTGATTCTTTTGATTAAGATCCAGCACTGGATCAATGCAACATTTCATCATGGTTATAGACTCTGTTTGATGTGTCTGGTGTATTGCATTACTGTTAACTCTGCACAAAATCTAGGCCAATTTACTGGCATCATTGGAAAGACCACATTACCTTGACTTATGTGACATAAACAGCAAACTGGACTACAGCTCCTCATTATGCAAGACACAGGTGAAATGGGACTGAGTTAAAGTGATATTTGGACACATCCACTTTTAAAATCTAACTATAACGGAAGTAATCTCTGTCTTTCTGTCTGTCCCTAGATTTTTTCTACAACAGTTCATCCAATCGACTTTACATAGTGTCGAATTTAGTACAATTTGGCAAGATGGTGGTGCTATGACAACGAACTTTACGTTTTAGCTTGTAACTTTTAAATCTCAGAAACAAAATTATTTTTTTTCCTGGATTCTGTGGGTCCAGAACAATCTATGCATATACGCCACTCTCACTTGCATCTAGATCGTTTTTCCACCATTTTGAATTTTATCTAAATATGTTTATTCCCTACAAATGTTTAGCAATTGTCACCAAATTTAGTACAGAACATCTCTGGACCAAGCCATACAAAGTTATTTTTTTCAGATTTTTGATATTCCATACAATTTTGCTATAGCTGGCCCTCAAAGTTTGCTCAAATTCTGTGTGCAGGACATATACTACAAAAAATCATATCTCCTGAACGCTTTGTGTTATTGCAACCACATTTGGTGTCGATATGATGTGTAAGTGACCATGACAAATTTGGTGCCATTTGGCCAATAGTAGCAGCATCATCTACCTATAAAGGAAGGAATCTCTGTCTCTCTGTATGTAGCTATTTATGGGTGTATGACTGTGCTTCTCATATCGCGCGAACCATTCATCTGATTGACTTCACAGATGGCGGGTGTATTGCTGAGGACCAAAGAGAGTGCCGTGTCGAGTGTGAAGGCGATCGGATCAGCGGTTCTGGAGGATGCTGCAAACAGCACTTACAAGCAATGAACTCTGAACGGGCACGCGCTCCGAACGGCCATGCCCCAAATGGGCACTACACTAGTTGAATGCATAAATGCACCGAACTCCTTATATTATTGTTGTTCCCATTACAGTTTAAGCAATAACTATTTGAATATCAGGAAGCTAAACATAGAAACTGTATATTTTAGCTCTATTTTCCGTGAATCAATTCAAGATCAGGGGGAATGTGTAAAGGTAAAGGCAGGTCTACTTACAATGGAGCTCCATCAGACAGAGACGTGAGAGAAGCAAAGGCCAGAGAGGCCAGCAGCCACAGAGGAGTCCGACTCATCCTCCAATCTGATCCTGATCTGCTGTAGACTGTTGCTCTGCAGGACCCTCCTTTTATCCACTCTCCACCCTCCTCCGGCACCTCCACTTCACCTCACTAATGTTTCATCTGTCCTCCTTCCAAAGTGTTTCTGCACACAAACACACTTACGCATGATTTCCCAGCAGCAGTTGAGAAACTGTTTGTTATCTTTGCCCTGAGGAAAAAGATAAACAGAAGAAAATCAATGAGGGTTTATAGGTTTCACTAACTTTTAAATATACCATTTACAACTAAATTATAGAAAAACAGCTATTCTGCATATATTATGTTTTTTAACATGATGACTTTGTCGCTTTCTTATTTGGAACATTTTTGGGCACTTATGATTCTAATTCTGAGCCTGCTGAATCATTGTACTTACACATAACCAGACATATTGAACATGCACAAACAAACGGACAAATAGTGGGGTGAAAGTCATGTTGAGTAATATCTGAAAGGCTTTTGGGAGTTTCAGCAGCAGGGATTTTTTTCCAATGACAATCTGTTTAATACAATTGTTGTATGTGATTTTAGTTGTTTAAATTAATTTCTTAAATTATATTTTTTTTAGAGTATTCAGATCATTGAATTAATCCATTAAATGGATATTTATTGAATTCAATGATTTTAATTAATTTAAATGTATTCAACTCTTTTGAATTTTTGTTGAATGACTGGATTCACTCAAAGATGCACCCCAGTGTTTGATAAATATAGTGATACATTTTTTAAAATGTATTTCTTGGGTCACATTTAAACTAATTAGGTGCAATGGTGACCGCTATTTGCCTTTTGGCAAAGTGTTTTAGTGTCTGTTTTTAAAAAAGGGACTCAACTGGCTCCAGAGTTGTCATGCTTACTTGTGACCGGCTTGTAAAACAGTATGCTATTTGGGAAAAGATCATAGCATGCATAAAGGGGTTGGCTGCCTCTGTTGTCAGGTATGGTCTTATACGCCTAAAATTAGCCAGGTCGAATGTGATGGTACTGGTTACCTTTTTAACATGCCTTTTGAAGGACAGATTTGAATCTAGAATGATTCCAAGGTATTTAAAATCAGACACCTATTTGAGCGTTCTCCTTTAACAAAAAGATCAGGTTGGTAAGTCTCTGTGGGTTTCAGTGAGAAGAACAGACAGTATCTGGTTAAAACATGAATTGCTTAACCAATCAGATACATGGACCATGGCTGCCGTTTGTTTGCAGCTTTTCATTTGTTTTTAGCAGGTACATAAAGAACTGTGTCATTAGCACACATTTGCATTGTGACAGATGGGTTATTAACAGGTCATTAATATACAAGCTGAAAAAGATGGGGCACAGTATTGATCCTTGGGGAACACCAATGTTACAGTTGAGGTATGTTGATAGAGTATTGCCAACTCATATCTAAAGAACACGAAGAAAAGTGACGTACACTTTTCTTCCTGTTCGTTAGATATGATTTCATCCTTTTAATGGCATCAGTGGAGAAAGAAAATACCTCATGGTTCACAGTATGGAAAGCCTCCTTTAAGTCTGGAAAAACTGGTCCTATTTCACTAACTTCATGTAATTCTGACTTGACACTATCCAAACAATTAGCATCATTTGCTTTTGAGTCACTTAAGGAGCTCCCGATGTTTACCACTGGTGATTCAGATATTTCTGAATTGGTTTGGCATCATTGATAGGGGTACAAGCTATGTGTCTGGATGAGAAGCTTTGTGCTAGCTCCTCAAATGAGTTTATAAGTTGTTAAAAAGTGCTTGCCATCGTGTCATGATCTTGGGTTAAGAGTCCAGTCACTTTAAGTTCTTGCTTCTTAGATTTAGCTTTCCTTACTTCAAAGGGAATTAAAAAATACGCGATTTTGCCATCACATTCTTTAAGAATACTATATATGTTCATAAAACAAACTGTTAGATGATGGTGGTGGATATAAACAAACAATGAAATACATTTTTGTAGACAGAAACCCAATAGCGTGTTTGCATATGACGTCACACCACTGCATTGGCATGGTGCGAACTGCAGATGGATGGCAGGAAGTGGATTTTTACATAGGACGCACTATCAAACTCTGTGATGAAATACCTGTGATTTGCATCATTTATGGTTGCTCATTCTGGATGCTCTCGGACTTTCTCCATCACCTGATTTCCCCACCCATCTTCACACCCATTCCCTTTTCCCTCCTCTGGAGTTGCCTGGCCTTGTTTACCCACCTTCTCACCTACATCTCATTCCTTCATCAGTCACTCTACACACACCAGCTCTTTTGTTCTTGTGCCAGTTTGTCAGAGTTGCAGTGTTGCCTAGTCCCATTTTTTCTTCGCTGTACCTGTTCCCAGTACCTGCCTGTCCACCTACCTGCACCTGCCTCTAAGCCTTTTGATTCCAATAAACCACTGATATCATCCTTCTGCCTCAACCATCAGTTTTTTGGTCCTCCCTTGTTACCACTCTCCCTCACCGTTGTGACACTGTTTTATAGTCCTCCTTACTACTGGAAGAACTTGCTTGTACTCATGTCATGTGCTGCTAGTTATTGTGGCCTATTGTCAAGCAAAACAGGACCCAAGTATAGACAACTGGGACTGAGCAGGTATGTTGCAACATTTAATTAAAAAATATAGAGGCTTATACAGAGACAGGCAGACAGAGGTCCAACACAGGCAGACAAGTTAAAAAAAAGAGCAGGCAAAATCCAAAAATCCATCCAAGAAACAAATGAACCAGAGGCTTAATCAAAAATAGTCACGGGGAATAACAAGACGCTCGACATGGGTAAAACGGACGATCTGACAAAGAGACAGAGGAAACACACTTAGGAAAGGGAGGCAACGAGACAAAGGTGAACCTAATCAACACAGGTTAAAACACTCAAAGCAATCAAAGAGCAGGAAGCAAAACTGAGGAGAGGAGAATGCTTTAAAATATAATAGCAAATACATACCCCCAAAACCACTACATTTATGATTCCTCTTCATTACTCTGAATAATTTGTTTCTTTTCTTCACTCGTGCCCCACCATGGCATTGCTTTCCTCCGATCTTCATTTACGTTTAGGTACGGCAATTAACCCACCAGGAGGCGCGGGACTTAAGGCAGAACAGCCAATCATCAGCTTGTCACACTCAAAGCCGGCAGGAGGCCAGAGAAACAGAGGAGCGACTGGAAAGCGTTTTTGGAAAAACTGCAGAAAAAGTGTGGGTGTTGAACCCTCTCACCGGGAAAAGTATGACAATCTTCATGCCGCTCATAACACCTATCACACAAGATCAAGTCATTTAATTAAGTTCAGTAGGATACCCCTCCTACTTCTACTACCTTTGGACATAATGCCTTCTGCTTTGCAGCAACACATGAGTGGAACATAATACAAAATCCTCTGAAACTTATGTCTCTCATTCCAACCTCCACAACCTCCAAAATACCATATTTGACTCTTGTTCCTGCTGATAATCCTGAACCATAATAATACACAATATGAATACGCACCTTCTTTTTCTTTCTTTCTTCTTCTTCTTAGCGGTCTACGTCTTTTAATTTAATTGCTTGTTCTGTGTCATGTGTATGTAGCTCAACACACTACAAAAAACACAACGTAAACAGCACCACCCTAAGGAAAAGAGGGAGGACATAGGCACACTCAAATACAAATGACTCAGGGTCATAACATTATGTATATGTGTATTTATTCCTGTTGTTGTTCCTGTAATTATGGAGGTACAACTGACTAATTCTTGAAACTGAAGACACTTGACAAATGTCATTGTATTTTATTGGGATTTCATGTGATAGACCTACACAAAGTGGTGCCAAATTGTGAAGTGGAAGGAAAATGATAAAGGGTTTTCAAAGTTTTTTATAAATAAAAATCTGAAAAATATGTTAGAACAATTAAGGAAACTGGGGAGTGCTGGGGAAACATTGGAAAACATAATGGAGTGTGGAGAGAATGAACGAGGCAGGAAAGAAATATTTAGCTTCTTAGGAGTGACTAGTTTGGAGAAAAGAATTTAACAGAAGTAACAAGAATATAAGCGGAGCCTGAAGATGGCAGTAATGCAACTTAGTGGATGCCACCTGCCAATAACCCACTAGAAGAAGAAGAAGGCCTCAGAGGTTTGTTAGAGAACATTTGTGAACAAACAGCACCATGAATAGAGTGGCCATTTCCATAAAACCAAAAAGGAGGGCACTTTGTGGCATTTAGTGAGGCAAAAATAATTGTATAGGACTCTGGTGTACTCACAACTACAATGTACTCGTAATACAGTTTTGTCGATCATATCGATGGTATCATGAAACAGTGATTCTGAAATAACCTACTCTATTCATTGCCAGACAATTTGATGTAGACCTGTGTGTAACAGAAGAGGCAAAAAAGTGTTTGTTCACAGGATGGAGCCAAATACAGGGCAATCTTGGAAGAAAAGTTCAAGGGGTGGGAATACTTTTGCAAGCCACTGTATCAATGTAAGTTTCATTTTTCTCTACTCCCTTGGTCATTCGTTTAGAACTCTTAACTAAAATTACACCTCATCCCTACCCCTCCTGCAATGTTACAGATAGCATACCTGGTTGTGTTAGGTGCAATAGCATCTATTGCCATGGATTACAGGTTATTAAAATCATTGAAACAAACAGATAACCCTCATTCACACTCACAGATAAACAAGCTTCTTGTTTATTGTGGGCAAAAAAAATCCGTATCAGTTTAAGCCACCATTGATGGATTATGTCTCAGACTAGCCACAGGAATATCTGCTGTTAAAAAACATAGGGTTTTGCTATATGCAGACAATATGCTTCTTAATATATTTAAACCTATATCATGTCTGCCAAAGATCTTGAAACTAATGGAGACAATTTGGAGAATTCCAGGCTAAAAGGTAAACATAGGGAAAAGTATCGCAATCTGTTTTCTTAGAAAATAAATTGATGAATTTGTTTGAATTTTGTGAGAGGCTGCTAAAAACCCCAGCATTTAACCTACAAAGTTTCATTTTCTCTTTGCCAGTGGTTTTACTAAAGCTCGAAATCCACCCTTTATCACTGCTACTGTTGTGATTAATTGATCTATAGGAGCTTTCATATTCTGAATCACAAAATATCTGAAATATGTTTCATTCTACATTGGTGAAATTCCTACGCATCACTCTGCACACTGAACACTTGTGTATTATACATAAAGTGTATTATACAGTAATCAGTACATTTCTAATTTTCTACATGAACCAAACGTTCATGAAAAAAAAGACACAGACACTGAGGTTAAAACCACTGCATTTCAATCAATGCAGCGTAACACCGTAAGAGTTGCAGACCTTATATCTCATAACAGTGAATGTTTTACATAATACGAATAACGCAAAATAAAAACAATTGGAAAAGAAGATTTTATTTCCTTGAGTTTCACTACTGCTGACACCCAAAGACCTGATACTGCTGGACCATCTCCTCCAAGCCCAAACAGGTAGGTCTGTATTGATCTATTTGACACTCAGCTTCTGTTGGCCAGTACTCGATCCAGGTTCTCTCACCGAGTACATACTGATACCTGAGGAGAGCAAAGTGAAAAATACATTGGGTCTGTCATGTAATCAGCCATCTGAAATAAGCTGGAACATAACATGAAAAAGCATAACTCCCCCCACCTTCACACAAAAAACCCCTGTACATTTAACTATTCTATCAATAGCAACAGTAACATAAACTAGAGTACAAGATATGTGAACTTAATTTAGTTGTATGATTTAGTAACAGAAGGCAGTGAAATAGTTAAAATGTTTAAAAGGAGACAATATTAAGACGGGGGCGTACACGTCACACATATGAACTTTCACTGACAGAACAAACTTACAATTGATTTCGTTCATCTCTGTGAATATCTTTGGAGGTGCCCATGATAAGGTAGGTTTTGCCCGTCTCCAGATCTAAAGACTCTCTGCAGTGTGGGTAACTGAGGAATGTGCGCAGTTTACCCTGAGGACCCACATCAGAACTTCCTGTAATTCAAATAGAGGGAAGAAAGACAAGTTATTTATGGATTAAATGCATAGCTAAAGGTGCAGTACAAAACATTACTGTTGTGTTCTCACATATTCCCAGTGGAATCATGCTTAAAGGAATGGTTCAATATTTTGGAAAATACATTTATTTGCTTTCTTGCTGAGAGTTAGTTGAGAAGATTGATGCCACTCTCATGTCTGTATAGTAAATATGAAGCTGCATCCAGCAGCTGGCTACCTAAGCTTAGCATAAAGGGTGGAAACAGTTATCCTGAAGGGGAGACACTACACGCAAAATCCTTTTCGTACACTGGTCAATTTTAAGATTTTGGGCTAATTTGCTTCCACAACATATCTTTCAGAGTAGTGGAAAGACAACACCCAAAATATACATTTAGGCGTTTTACTACACTTACACACACCAAACTTTGCAGTTTTATTCCTATCTATATTCTTGAGGTTTTTGCATTTGTTTTATAGCTATTGAATGTATTTTCTGATTTATGGAGTGATAAAAAGTGAAAACCTCTGTAAAAACCTTTGACTCCAATATGTCAACAACATGAAACAAGAATTGTGAACCTGGCTTTATCCAATGTTTAGATTTTTGTTCTGGAAATGTTTGCAAATGTGCGCAGTTTTAATGATATAGTGCCTTATTTGCATATTTAAGCATAACATTTCAGAACATTTTATACAAAATATAATTGTCTTAATGTGAGTAATGAACTGGGGAAGTTTCATAGTAATATCTATTAGTTACAATTTATACCTGTAGTGTACTCAAGTGTAGTACAAGTACTCAGCTATCAAGCTCCTCTCCTGTGGAATCAGATCCCAGTTCGTGTTCGGGAGGCAGACACCATCTCCTTCGAGGGTTTAAGGACAGAGGGTGTTGTATGTTGTACAGATTGTAAAGCCCTTTGAGGCAAATGTGATTTGTGATATTGGGCTACATAAATAAAATTGAATTGAAGTGTAAAAAAAATAAATTACGTTTCACGGAAGGCTATGTACCGGCAATTGTCCACTGATTTGCTGCCAATGCAAGCTAAGTTAGCTGGCTGCTAGTGGTAGCTTCATACTTAGCGTAGAGATTGTGATTGCTATCAATCTTCTCATCAAACTCTAAGAAAGTGAAGAAGCGTGTTTCCCAAAAAGGTTGAACTTTTCCTTTAAAATGACCAAGAATGTTTCTCTCTGACTGGAAACACAATTAAAACATTTCAAAGAGGCAAATAAATATTATGCCACCTTTACCTTTAAGGCACTATAAAAAACATTTTATGGAAAACATCATGGGGTAGTTAATTTAAGCAGTTCAAAGTTAAATACCTTCCTTGATGACTTCCAGTACCCGCATTGTGTAAATGTCAGTGGACAAATCTGCTGTAAATTGTTCCAGTCTCACTTTGTACACTGAGGACAGACAAGTTGCAGATTGTTAGCCCCCTTGCTTATTTATTATGTCAATCTCTTACTCACACGAACATACACATGCATTTTTGGATCAAAATGCTTTATAAATGCAGTCCATTTACACTCTCTTACCAAAATCTATTTTGCTAGTTGGTGTGGTCTCACAAGACTTAGCTGTGCGCTCATCATTGCTGATTTTGTCCTTCTTCTGCATACTGCAGTTCTCTGGAAATACACCATCGGCAAAAAGTAAGACACAACAGTTGAGATGATTAAAAAAACACATGTAGATGCATGTTGATGGGTGAGTCTCTAAATTTACTAGTGGTATACTATAAATGAAGATTAGTTTATCCGTCACAAGAAGTATTACTCAGCCTGAGAATATGGTTGTATTTTGTCCTCTGTAGCTCTGAAGGGTGCTTTCTAAAGTCTGAGAGGATAATCCTTGTGATGTCATCAATGTTTGACCATTATTTTTAGCCATGCTAGCTGCTTGCTAGCCTTAAGTCCCCCAACCTTATTGAGGTACAATAATATATTTCTGCAGTTTACAGAAAATACAGGATGATGAGCTCCATATGATTGGTCAGTGCTTTACCGCTATGGAGCACAATGTTAGCACTGTGTTTAGATGTTGGTTAAAAAATGTCAGATGAAAAAAATTCACGTTTAGATTGATTACATAGGTTAGGTCTTCAGTTCGACATCATCTTGTTTACCTTCAGCACATGTGCATTCATCATTTCTACAGAGCCGCAGTAGCTGTCCGGCTTTCCTCTCTGGGTGGTAGAACTTCACACAAGGTTTTTCTGCAACAAGAGAGAACGATTTTAAAAAAAATATTTTTTGCTAATTGCAGTACATCAGAAATTGTACATTAAATACTTTGAAAATGCAATAATGCCTGCTTTTACGCCGTGTTATCCAGTCTGACATCTATTGGCAACAACCTTGAAGCTCATGGAGAGACAGCATATATTTCTAAGTATCTCTGAGACTCACGTTCATAGTATTCATAGACAGACACAGCAGCTGGTTGTAAGACGCCCACTTTCAGCTTCTGATGGATCCTAAAAGTGATCTCCTCTGGTCGTGTGTGTGAAACCTGTGGAGAGATGTGAAGCAAAGGTGAGATGGAGATAAAGAAAGAAAGAACAAGGCAGAGAGAAAGAGTTTAGAGGTAGGAAACATTGATGACTTACCTTATCCAGGTAGATGATGAGTGAGCCTCTTTCTGACAGGACTGTGTTCATCTCATATTTTGCAATAGTGCGGGCACGTCCTTTGGACAGCTACACACAAACACACACACACTCGTCAGACAACTCTCTAAACCAAACAACACATCTTGTTTCCCCTAACCATAAACACTAACTTTTGACCTGTATGTGTGTATCTGTAAAAGTTCTTACCAAGTCCAGGTCATTTGTGTTAACAGTGAAGCCAGTTAACAAGCCAATATCCAAGATTGACATGGTTGCATCGCGGTCCTTGTCCTTATACCTGTGCACAGAATGGACAGAATAATTAAAATAACAGAATAAAGACGATGGAGAGAAAGAAAGCAAAGCCCTTTATCAAATATCAAATCAACTCAACTATCCTTTAAGATTTGAGATGCTTCAAATTCAATTTATACTAGTGGGAATGGGCAGATCAAATGGGTGTTAAAGCTCATTCTAAAGAAAGTTGAAGAAGTTTACACCATTATATTTTTCTGATTTAAAAAAAAGTCTGAAATGTGGTATGTATGAACAGGACACATTACAGCTGAAAAATAACATTGTCAGTTCTGGTGGATAATCTATGTAAATGAGACACTGTTTCTAAATTACCTCAAACACATCATTAGCATTTCTGTACTCCGCTAAAATCATCCCATAATATTAACCATACCAATGTGTCAGTCAGGCGCTAATAAATGTATTATAGCAATTATTCGTGGATGTGTAATATCTTTAAATCTACAGACTTGGTTTCTAAATATTAATTTAAAACTATTGCTGTGTGAAGGCACCTGGGGAAGCAAACTTGTAGAGGATCTCCCTGTTCAGTTTGTTTTCATTGGCCAGGGCATACGACGTCATGGCAACAGCATATGGGTTGGTGAGGCTGGGCAGGCGCCTCTCCAGGTAGGCCACTGCTTTATCTATACTGCCTGGGAGACTCTGGATAGAAGGAAAAGAAAGGAGAATAGGGGGAGAACAGATAGATAGCAGGGTTTTCAGTCTGAACATAAAGGCTGCGAAATGAGTCAGATAACTGTAATCCATCAATTTTAAATGTCCCCTTCTGTTCAGGAATGTCATAGCATTTGATCCTGGCACAATAGCGGAGAACGGATTGTATCCTAGCAACATGTTCTGGAGCCTCGCTTCAGCACGCCAACAATCAAGCGACTACCACAAACGAGGTCAGAGACGTGACGGCTGTGGTTCAATGTGTTACAATATTTAAAAGCAGAGATGCAGATTGTAGAAGAGTGGTCAGTTTTTATAATACGACCTTTAATTAAATACCAACAAATGACAGCAAAGTGATCACTATTCTGACTTACTGTGTCTTCATATAATGCTTCCAAACAATGCAATACCAAGGGTAGTCCAGAAAATGTCTCCATTATGAATGTGTCAGATGCTTCGAAACAATAATTTCAGCACGTGTGTCCTTTCACCAAACGCCTCCCTCGAACAGCGATTCAATACGATGGTGAGGCTTTGGATTTCTCCACCTGCTGAAGCAGTGTGCATGGGATTGTAGTATGAGCGATATTCTTTTATCCATTTAAAGCGTTTTTGTTAGCCTTTCCAAAACTCACATCACGAACAAAATGATTCAACTGTGTGTTTCTCTGCTCTAACGTACGCTGCAATCATTAGCGTGTGTCTTTAGCTAGCTCACTGCCTACGATAGTAACCAAGTGTTACTTTCAAGGCCAAAGAGCACATCATTACCCAACAACATATTTGAGGGGCTACAGGATATGTTAAAGAAAGCCTCTCATGAGTAGCACATTCGCTATGTAGTATTTCCTGACTGTGTGGAAGGTATCGGATGAAAATGTCCAGGTTTTTGTCTACCTCTGTCTGAAGTGAAGACTTTATTTCAAAGATTAAGAATTTTGAGTGGTAAACCTGCCCCCAGAACAGAAAGCTTGACAGGAGCAGCAACGGTAACTAATGGGGGTGACACTTGGTCAAATGTCCAAAGTGTCATTTGCTTCATAGTGGTTCAGTGTTTCAGAAAGCTTAGTTTCACCCATCACTGGTGTGGAGTCAGTAAATGAAGAAATAAAAGAGGTCGAGGGGAAAAAGAGAAAACATTGTATGGAGGTTGAGCTACTCACATTAACAGTGGCAGCACACAGTGTGCGTGACTCCTGCATGGCAATAAGGCAGAAGGCCGTCATGGAGGCGTCTGAATCTGTGCCTTGCACATCACCCTACACATACACACAAACATGTCTTTATTCATACAAGATGATAGCACTGTCATAGAATTGTTTTTTTAACTCGATTAGCAATTTTTTATAGCATCAAGATGAAGAATTGACGCACAAGCATTACGCTACTGAACACAAATCCAACTTCTCTAAACATGCCATCCGGTTGCTGTGTGTTGAGAATCAGAAACTTGATAGCGTCACAGATCACATTGTCTGGCACTGCCACCAGATTGTTGGCCATGGCAAACACCTTGGCAACATAGGCCGTCAGCCTTAGAGAGGAGAGGAGAGAAGTGTAATTGTAATGTTTCATTTATTTGCACATGAAATACACCCATCCTCCTCAAATTCAGAACCTAAGTTGAAGGAGGATGTGCAAACATTTACATATGAGTTCATGGATGTTTGGGTGCCTCACCAGGTGCTGCTTTGGCGATGGGGATACACAGCAAAAGACCCATCATTTTTACGATAGGCAAGCTCGTTCTGGTAGCCTTGACAAAACAAAACACTCAACCTTTTTACTAACTGCCATTCAACTGTACTGAATCTGAATTTTTTTTCTGTGATTATAGCATATTTCAAATTATACTGATGGCATAGGGTTTTGTTTGTGAATGGTAATTGCGGTTGTATATCTTTTACAGTTGGCTTGTCATTCACCCATTAACACACCATGCAAGACACTGGGCTGTCCATCGGGAGCAACGTACCGCTCTACCGCCTAAGCCACAGCCTCCCACACAGACGTAAAGAAATACTGGTCCTGGTGGAAACTTCTTTAGTCTGTCTCTATACGTTGCATTCAGATTATTTTAATCCCTATTTATTTGTCCCTAGTTTGGATCTGTGGGAGTAGCGTGCATTGCTGTCTACAACACTGTATTTTCTGATGCCACCAAGTCAGTTATTTTAAAATTCCACACAGAGGACAATCACTATGACTTCTGGTATCTGTGCTAATAAAAATATCTTTGTGAGCCTACCAGTCTTGATATGTTGGAGGGCTTCGTTACGTTTCTGAAAGCCCACAGTTTCCCACTGGTTGGTTTTGTCCAAATACGTAGTTGCAATGACAGGCAGGGTCATGTGGATCATGTTCTGCTCTCCACAGCCCCCGGGTTGGTAGATCAGACTACCCATAGAGTTCCCACTAATGGCGTTCTCCACCAGTGCAGATACTTGTTCTCTCCCTGCGTGCACACACACAAAAAGAAAAAACAAAATCTTATAAACAAACAAGCAAAGGTCCCCCACAACTAGTGAGGTGGTCATTTCCCAATAAGAATAATACAAATTTACTCCAAACCAGAGTTCATTGCACAGGCACTGTATCACATAACATGCCCAAATATAAAGTTATATCTCACCTGTCACAGAGATCTGTGTGCTAGTAGGTGTGTTTGGAGCCAAATCTTTCTTAGGAATTGCACTGTTGAGAGTTACTTCTTGTTTACCTCCTAAAGTGAGAAATAGTGGGCAAGTTGGCGGATTAGTTTGCCAGTGAAACAAAAAAATAAGAATTATTAAATTAATAAATAATGTAGCTATTTCATGGGTAAACTCACCTACACCATTATTGGTGGGGTCTAGCGTTACAATATGGGGAGATTTAACCAGTACACCTGCAGGCTGGAAAAACAACAGTTAGGACAAACATTAGAAATAACTGCGACGACAAAGCTCCCTTAACTTAATTTAACTTTGAGGAGTAATTTCAACCCACATTTTGAATCCCAAAGTTGTTATTTGTGCCTAAACGTAAACCAAAGCATTGTCACATCATAAAATGGATACTTTTTCAGCTGTGATTTGTAAGGATTTCTCAAGGCACAGACAAATGATGATGTCCTGCGGATTGTTGTGTCAGATCAGAAAACGCTCCTATGTGTCTTTCTAGAGGGCGTGAACAAACAACATTGCTACAGAGTCTGTCATGGCTACATACAACATCCTAGCTGAAGTCCAAATTGGTTGTAACTGGCTGAAAGTAGCCCCACATATATTCTAATCATCACGTTACAGGCCTGAGAGGAAATGTAGAGTTTAAACAGAGTATGTTTTTAATTGCAGCTTGAAAAATTTACTGCAATAGTAGAACTGTTTTGATATGCTATTAAAAAAAGCTCTAAACCCACTTCATGGAGTGTGTTTGTCTTACCACCACCCGCAACATCTTCATGATTCCATCATTGAGCGATGAGTCTTTAACAGCTGCTTTGACCTCAATGCGGTATTGTCCTTCCTTCATGGGAATAATGATAAAGGGTACAGCTCGTGTAGTGTGGGGCCCAACTTTAACCTCTTGACGAAACTTTCCATGTTTAGAGGCTGCACTGCACACACTCTCCTCCTCAATCAGATCCACACGCACCTTGAAAACGAGACAGAGATGGAGAAAGGGACTGAGGTATGTGTAGTTGATCAAAGATGAATAGAGTGGATAAGGATCATAAACCAATTATCAGCACACACGTGTATGCATATATATTTTTCTAAAAAAAAAAAATCAATGTTCGTATACTGTTATTGTGTGCTGTCCAAATATTTGGATAAATAATTTTTTGATGCTTTGGCAACATTGTTCTTGAAACTTTAATGCCAATAAAGCCCATTAAATTGAATTATATTTAGGTCCCCTAACAGTGATGCGTCCTTAATTTGACGAAATGTCAATTGTTTCCCAGACGATCAGTTTGATCTTGAGGCACATTGTAAATATTGCAGTGAGGTTTCCCCAGTGTTCTGGGACCGACCACCATGTGAGCAGCTATTGCACTTA
>CM022472.1:22706414-22739830 GCA_011952105.1 Coreoperca whiteheadi
CTTACTCCGAGCCAGTTGGAGACTATCCTCCTTCTTGTCAGCTCGCTGGCTTTCCATCTCCTTGCAGCAGTGCAGGAAGGCCTCCACACAGGCAGCACCGTCCACGATGTACTCGCTGCGCCTCTCACAGGTGTATGAAATGGGGGTGTCCCTCATGCCATCCAAACAACAGTCACGTTGCAGTTGGTCTTTATATTGACTCACTGGAAAGGAAGAAGAATGTGGGGGAGAGACAGAGGTGAGAAGGTATGAATCACAAGAAGGGTGAACTGGAAAGTTGTAAATAATTATTTTAAAATAAGGAAAATTTGAAATACAAATTGTTGATCTAGTTAAGTAAAGTCAGTTTTATGTATGTAGCCTGGTGGTAAATCTATTCAGATGTAATTCCTCACTTAGGTTTTGTATAACTCTCAAAGTTGTTTACATGTGTCCTTTGTTGTTTCCTTTGAGTGTAACAGTGTTTAGGTCTAAATCAAATGTGAAGCAGATTTTAAGTGGACTGTCTCAGTCTCACATACTGTTGCAGACGTTGGTCACCAGGTGGGAGCATTGAGTAATATTGTCGTTATTCCGCCAAGTGCATCATGGCCCTTCTCCCTGTTCAGTCATCGACCACTGTGTACTTATTTCATGGTAATGTTAGCGTGCATGAAGCCACAGCGTGGTATTTTGCTTTGTTACATGAGAAATGTTACAGGTTTCACATAATTTTAACTCTTTTGAAGTTAAATGACAGTGTGTTGAGTTGTGAAATCTCCAGGAAGTTCCACGTGAGTTTGCTGAAACTTAGAAAGTAAGTGTCCTTTATAATGATACATTGTACTTTCCCATGGTCATTTTGTGGGTTTCTGGTTGTTAAATCTGTATTTAACAGGTTGTATTTGATGTTTTCTTTGGATAGTCATAGCCCACTGCCGTATTTTGTTTTCATAGTTTCTCCTCTTTTAAATCATGTGTGTTAAAGACAGCAAACAACTTTAGCACGAGCTGTTCGATAAAAGACTCAGTAGCTTATAAAGTCTGTTAAAATGAGCTGTTGCAAATGTGGTCAACAATAAAACTGAAGCTACAAGACCCCTGAAGTAATTGTGTCCTGTGTGGAAACTAATTCTACGGGCTACATGTGTTTACATGTCCTCCATCCTTAGACCTTTGGTCTGATTTAGAAAGAACTCAACTCCCCCGCTCCCCACCAAAAAACAAACAAAAAAAAAAAACATGGCAAAACAAAAAAACGGAGAAACCTGCCGAAGAGCAAGAAAGGAGGGATCCCTCTCTCTCCTGTATTGGACATACATGCAATAAGAGTAGCAGTATGAAGAAAAAGATTGACATATTAAGTAAATAAAGTATAAAGTAAAAAAAGTTTCAGCTCACTTTAATCTTTCAACCAATAAACAGCTTGGCAAAGACGAGTATTGTGAAAGTAAATGACACAAAATGTCCAACTACAAACCTTTAAGAGAGCCTGAGCTGTGTTGCAGAAGATGACTGAATATGTGGTCATTTAGAGCTGTTGTACTTACTTAAGCTGGTGGTGACCTCCATTATGGAGGTGGCTCGTTTCCTCCTGCTGGGGGCCGGACATTTCGATTCTGAAAACGCAACACAGTCAAGATCTTTACCAGAACCAAAAAAGGTTGGACCAAGACTTGATTTCTGCATATTATAATTGATATGATGTTCTTAAAATCAAAATACGGTCATTTATCTTGTTGGACACATGGGCGGTGTGGATGTGAGAAAAATGGATTTACAATTGCACTTCTTATTTGTTGGACTGTTAAAACATAATATATTACAAAAGATTTATTGTAAAAAAATATCTGATTACATTTTTAACATTATGTAATTTGGGTGAAAAGACCCTTGAAGATTCAGTTCCTCTACTGTCCACTAGATGCTTACATCTAAAAACAAACAGCACTTGAATGATGGTGACAAGTAATAAAACTCCAACTTCTACAGTCACTTTTCCTACTCCCACTACTCCTGATATTTCATTGGTACAATATTAAAGGCCAACGAGGGCATGTTCAGAGAAGGGAAGTGTAAAGTAGTGTCACCTTGTCTGTAGGGAGTCCCAGAAGCCGTGTCGGACTCAAACAGCAGCCCAGCATCGTAGAACACACTCATGCCGTCCTTCCCTCCACCTGGTGTGCAGCCTGTATCGTACTTCTCTACTATGTCCCACACCTGAGCAGGGCGGAAGTCATTCACACACAGAAATACAAAAAGATAAAGCTTAGGGTTACAGTATGTAAGTTAAACACACATATCTGCAAACTTACATGACAGTTCTGATGTGGCATTAGAAACATTTACTTATGTATTAATGTATTCGCTGCAGGACAAATTTATACTGGATATTATTTGAAGCAACAGGCTAACAAACTTGAAAGTTAACATGAGTGTAAGTTTTTATACATAGCTTTTTCAATTAAACTCCATTCAAATATTTTCAAAGATAAATATGAAATAAGGAAATTGCCTTTTTCTGGGTGAGGCGGTGCTTGTTGTTTAGGACGTAGACGCCTTTATCAACTGCCACCAGTCCCACTGTGGCCTCTGGGTCACCAGTGACCTTCAGACCAAACATCCTGCGAGGCTCATAGGATGGAGCAGGTCTTGATGATTCCAGCGTCAGCTAAATTTGGAGGAGAGGTCAATGAATGAGACAGGGAGTTTTGTATTTGTTAAAGCAGTTGCGAACATACAAATGTATCCTAGAAATATACAATTTGTGCATCTTGTTTATCCACTTATTTAGTTTAACTCCGCTACATCAGTGTTGAGTGTCTCACCGAGCCCATGCAGGAGTCCTTGACATCCACCCAAACAGAGTCTGATACCACTTCATTGTCATTTGTATGGTAGTAGGCTATGATGCGGAACGATGGCAGCATTTCTTTGGTAACGGTGACTATCAGGGATATCAGTACTTGGCCTTTTGTCCTGTAACGGCCGTTATTCACCAGCTGCCCTCTGCTCAGGATCTGGGGACGCAGATTTACACATCAACACTTATCTGACATGAGTTAATATACTACACAGGTCGTGGGACACTATTAAAATACTTATATGTGCACACATGTACAGTTGTAAATCATCTCTCACCAGGTATGTGATGTCATTGTCTTGATTCGGCTGCCTGTTTAGGTTGAGGTTGATTTTCAGGTTTTGTCTTATTTCCATCTCAGCTACATCCACACCTGCAAAATTGAGATGTTGCAATGATTGCTAGACACTATGAAGATCTAGTGCATGGTACATACAGTATATTGCCGTATACTACCATCACTACTTTTTTTATTTTAGCATTTGATTTCATTTCAGGATGTTCCTCACCTATGTGGATGTAGTTGTTGCCTTTGGTGGTATATGGGAGAGCTGTCATGGTGGCTGATGCTTGTCTTTCAAGGGAAATACGAGGATCTCTGGTCTTTGCCTGGAAGTAAAGACACACATAATTAAGCTTACACAAACATAAAATCACCTAGTGGAATAACAAAACACAGAAAAGGATTTTCATATAATAGTACGACAAAAAGCTGGTCATCCCTGCCAAATACAATGTTTGTGAGTCTGCATATGTTACGCTATATTGTTTTCATCCGCCTTACTCCATTCAGTTTATATCACTTAAAGCTGCTTTGTTTGATTTTTGGCCACCAGGTGGCAGAAAAACATTAAGATATGTAGCCTCAACATAGTGTCATTTGAAGTCATGTCTATGGCCACATTGTCAAATTTAAGTCCAATATTCACTCTCCTTTCAGCTCTGTTTTGGTATCCACCAAAGATATCTTGGTCTTTAGCTTGAAGATACTCGACTACAGTATGTGTAGTAGTGTAAGCTTAGGAAGCTAAAAATCTGCATAGAGCTGCAGAGTTTCACCACTACAAGTGAATATCAAAAATGTTGATTAGTGTAGGTTTAAGCTTCCATTTGCCAAACAGGCTGTAATGCAAAAAGGGGCGGGGAGACACTCACGGTGATTATCAGTCTGTTAGTCCTTGCTTCTGTATTGATGGTAAGCCGTGCCATGCCATTGGCAGCGGTGATGCCCTGCACCTGTCCTGGATCGACCACCACTGCAACACCTTGTGCTGGAGAGTCATCAGGATTCATAACTTCAACCTGCCATCAGAGACACAAACAGCTGAATCATCAGAAAACGTCTAATGTTGTATTAAAAGACATTTTATTAAGGTCAAACTAATGCTATGTTTTTCATATGCTTGAGTAGTATGGATAGTATATAGTGATCCGATAACGGGTGAATTTATCTTTTTCCTCTGGAATCTCATCTGTTTGTGGAAATCTGCCTTTGCATCATAATGAAAATCCAAGACAGATCAAAACATTGCAGTTAACATTTATAGTTATTAGAGGAGCATTAAACAGCATGTGACTTATGTTTTAAAGGCTATACTGTCATCTGTGTTTTCAAAGAGTGACTGTAAGTGAAATGTTTTCTGCAAAGTATATTTTACTAAAGTACAAATATAGCTTTTGCTGTGAATTTCTGTCGATTTTAAAAAAGTATTTTACCGCGACATCGAAGGACATTCCTGGTTTGAAATATTTGGGCGTTCTCTTGAAGAGGATGGAGTAAGGTGATGTGACAATCTGGATACTTCTCAACTCTGCCTCCACCATTTCACTTCCTGTGAATTGAGACAGAAACACAAACACATTCCACAAACTACTTACAAGACAATTGTGTTGTTTTTTTAAAGATTTTCTTTTACATCTATTCACTTTCTTCTTGATTAACTGTCTGATACAGAAAAACGTGTCCTGATATGACGTCTTTATTTTCTGTTTCCCCTCTCGTTCTTGTTTGGGAAATTTTAGACTAATGATCCTGATAGTAACTTTGACCCCTTGAGCTGAATGAATCAAACACACTGAACAGAAGCAAGCACACTTCTCTCTTTCTTACCGCTCTCCGTCAGCACACTGACGGCTACATATATGGAACTCCCCACCAGTTCGAGGATGTTTGGGAAGGTCTGTGTGATGTGCTCTCGCTTCAGTGTGGCCACTCCGTTACTTCTCTCGATCTAATGGGTCATAATAAAAAATGCATCTTGAAATACATACAGTAAGTGAAGTGTTGGAGGTACTTCACTAAATGTGTAAATTCTTATGTCAGTCTGGCTTCATTCTGAACATCCTAAATAACTGTAGATAGGAATGTAACAATTTAACTGAAATAGCTGCATCTGAATAACAGGAAATCCTACACGTTTCATGTTTTAGAGCCTTGCAGATTTTGTAGCACTGGTGAAGGCCAAGCTGTAAAACACTGTAGAAGACAAACTGACCAATCAACTGGCAAACTGACAGACAGAAAAACAGGAAAAGTGTAAGTATGTGCTCACCGGCACTCTCTGAAGAGAGTTGGGAAAGCTCTTCTTTTGACCATCTTGAATTACGCCAAACACCCCGTAGGCCGTCCCATCCACCTCTTTACCAAACAGATACCTAAAACCACCACAGAAATTGAATGTTTAGCCCACAATGGAGTAACCCAGGACAATTAAAAATGGGACAGTCAAAATGTAAAAACAACAACAAATGACCTCCGCCATGGAGGTTATTGTTTCGGTGCAATGTCTTTTTACTCTCAGCAGGATTACGGAAAAACTACATGCCTGATTTTCATGAAAGTGGGCGAAAGACATAGCATGGGCCTATGAAAAACCCATTACATTTTGGAGCAAACAAGCTAAATCGAAAGCTTTCTGTGTGTTGCCTAACTGTTTCTTAGTTTGCCATGAATCTTAAAATTTGGCAAATTCTTGTAAACCTAGCTGCTGGCTGAGACAAACCAGCCCCTCTGCTCTCTTCCAGCGGTACCTAAAGTCAGGAATATTGAGCTATTTATTTTACTGACATTTTAGATTTGTTTCCAGTGAGATATTATTGAGTTTATATGGTGACTTTGCTGTTTGAATTGTTACTGATCTAGAAACAATATTCATTTATATTTAAAATCTAAATCAACTCTAATCCTGTTTTGAATATAGTGGTTAGTGGCTTCACCCTGACTTTGGGATAATGTAAAAAATGTAACGGATAACACATGAAAATAACAAACAGGAATGCCTGGCCTATGATGTTTGCAGCGAAATGTAGAGCACGCCGAGATTAAAGACAAAAGAAACTGATTGAAAACGTAGCAGAATGTGATGCATATGAAGAAATTCTGAAGCAGGGACTAATAATGTGAATGCAGTGGACACTAACAAAGTGAATGAGACTCACCTCTTTGCTGGCGTGCTCCCCAGCAAAAATGTTACAAAATTCTAAATTGACTGTGGTGCTAGTTGCAATATCATCCCAGTTAATCTGCTTAATCAAAACTTGAAGACACAAAAATGCTTTAGTAACATACAACAAAAGCAAACTGAGGCCACTGGGGAAATGTAAATTAAAATTAAAAAACTCAAGAAACCAGAAATTGTACCAGTTTGAGTTCCAGGTGGTGGACAAAGACTCCACTGTGCCACTGTAAAACAGCCAGTAAGGTCATGAAACTAATAAAGAGCACTGTAAGAACATGCTGGCAATAGACAGTATCATTACCTCAGTAAAGCCTATAAGTTGACAGTGATCAATGGAACAAATAAAAGCACAGTATGATATGTGTTCCCTGGTGATGGCTGTCTTTAGGGAGAATACAAAATAGAGGTAGACAACACTGTGAAGCCTGTGCAGCTGCCAAAGAGATATGTTCCAGTCGCCATGATAAAACAGCTGAAGGACGAACTGCAGGATCTGCAGCGCAGAAGAATCATCACACCAGCAGAATGCAGCATAGACTCGATCATCGTTGTACAAAAGCCGAATGGGAAGACATTGATCCATTGAACAAGGCTTTGAAGGATTTCACCTCCCGATGCCTGCCCAACACGTTTACGGTGTGCAACGTTAAAGCAGTTTCTGGCATGTCAAGCTAGACAATGAGTCAAGTTACCTGACGACATTCTCCACTCTCCACTTAGATGCTACCACTGGCTGAGGATGCCATTGGGGATAAGTCAGGTTCCTGAGATCTTTCAGAGAAACCTCACGCAAGCATTGGAGGATCTGCCTGGTTTGTACAAATGATGTGCTGATCACAGGACAAAGTGAGACACAAGAGGCAGCTGAGCGTGATCATGATGAAAAGCTGAGACAAAAGGAGGCCATGTACATCGGACACCTCCCGACGGCTGATGGCTAAAAATAGATCCTGTAAAGGTGTGTGGCATCAAACAGATGTCAAAAGCAACAAATGTGAAAGCAGTTCAGAGGCTATTGGGTATGGCAAATTACCTGGTCACATTTTTCCCACACTTCCCTCAGCCACTCAATCTCCACCGCCATTCCTGAACTTCCTTGTTGCCTGGTTACAAGCCACGCTTCCTTCAGCCACGCCACTCCACCACCATTACCTCCACTGCCATTCTGCCTGCTTCGAATCCCAGACCCCAGCTAACTGCCTCAGAGACAGGTTTGGGCAAGAGCCCCAAAACAACCTCTGAACAACACCCTTTTTGTTCTCCTCCAATCAATCTACCAGTCAAACCTGGTCTCTATAGCCACAAAACAAAAACCTTCACATACGTAGCTTTGATGTTGACGGTGAGATCTCGACTGTCGACGTAGAAGAAGGCGGTCACAGGCGTCAGTTTAACCTCAAAACTGGGCAGCACTGAAAAAGAGTTATTTCTGTGTGCACATTCAAGTAAAAAGTGAATGTTATAGGTCTATAAAAAGTTTTCAGCTTAGAAAGTGCAGGTAATGAAGGACTCACCGTATTCTTTGACCTCAAACTCTGCAGAATAGCTCTCCTGTGGGTTGCTCTGGAACTTCGCCACCACCTTCCACAGTCCGGGACTACAGACACATACAAGAAGACACAGTTCAATAATCAAGACAAAAAGTAGTATACTCATAACATTTAGAGTCTGAAGTTAACACAGACTTTAGACTGCATGAACTTATTAAATCTTACACAAATTAAGATGTACAAATGAGCTGCTGTAAAGCACTTGAAGTTTAAATTAAACTGTCCTACAGAGAGGTAATACTGAAAGACTGAATTTTAGGAAAAAAAAGATTTTAAGTTTTCAGGTTTGCCAGCAAAGTGTGCAATATATACTGTAGAATGATTGTACTACCTTTATTTTATGCCTTTTTTGGCTGATTAGTTTAGTTCATAGGGATTAAATGCATTTCTGTTTATGTCTGTCTGTCCATCCACAATTTTAATCTAAATAGATAAAGTCCTCTATGATTTAAAGGAATATTTAAACATCTTGGCAGAGAGTTGGGACGAGAACATTGATAGCACTCTATCTGTTGAATATACAGCCAGCAGCCAGTTAGCTTAGCACAAAGACTGGTACAGAGGAAAACAGCTAGTCTGGCTCACTCACAAAACAAAATACGCCTACCAGCACCTATAAGGCTCACCTAGTTAATGTGTTATCACGTTTGCTTGTAAAAAAACCAATTTTAACGACACCAATTAGCTGTTTTTTGGGGGGGAGGGGGTTATGTGTATTGCGTATTACATACTATGGGGGTGTGAGGAAGAGCTAATGGACGGAGCCGTAACTCTTTGGCTATTTGTGCTCTCCGGAGGCTGCCAAGGATCAGAGACGCACGGACACGACGAGAGCTGACTCAGACAGTAGTGGCTGTAGATTGAGTGGGTGTATAGAAAATAAATAAAAACAGCCATCAATGGCTAAAGAAACAGCTGGGCCTGTGTTTATGCTGGGGGGGGAACTCATGGCGGCAATAATCTTCCTACACATAGCCTACTCTAGCAGTATGTACTGCATACTAAATTAACGATTTATTATGCCATTGCCAACAGACTGTTGGCACAATACGTCTTCTCTGCATCACAGACTGAATCATTACCATACCAAGCTGCCTTGAATGAAAACTGTTATTATCGTAAATGTAAATAAACTTTTGTTCACCTGCTGTCTCATTTATGTGATAAGAAACTCTTTTTCCAAGTCATGTCTCCTTTTCTCTCCAGTTGTGATTAACTAATCATTATTCATTAATTCATCAGTTGACCTGTATTGGCACAACTGAAAAGTCTGTGTGTGATGTGTACTGAGGATTCCGAGTGTCTCCACACTTTATACACTGTAATGACTTAATGATCATTTTTGTTTAGTAGTTGTAAACACTAAATTGACAACATGGAAATCATTTAATATAAAACACAATATAGAAATGTTAGAATATACTTTGCATAATGTTAAATGATTTACGGTATTATTATTACTATTATTTTATTATTATATAATATTGGAAATATTATTATAGTGATACACTGATAAAATTAGATTCAAATAAGATAAGATAAAATACTCACCTGACAATTTCACCAAGTTGGAAATCTCCCGAGTGGATCCCTGATTTCAGAGAGACTGGATCAAGTGGTAAAATGATGTTTTCAGGGGTCTAAAAATAAACAGTATCGAACCACCATCAACAGTGAGCCATGGCAGTTTACAAGTTAATTTATTAAATCCATGCTATATTTTGCAAAAAGTATTTTGTCTACAATCCTTGAGCCTGGTCAGCATCTAGATTTGACCCTTTTTTCAGCTTCTTCTTCTTCTTCTTTAAATTCTGTCTGCGTTCAATGTGCAACTCAACCACTAGAGAGAGGCATGCCTGTATTTTTTTCCAGTAAGTTAAGTCATAGTACCTCATCAAGTTCTCCCAGTTACAGCTGATTATATAATATTACATTCAATTCTGTGCTTATCAGAAATAAAACACAATACCACAATCTCAATGGCAATAGAAGCATCAGCCTGTGTTGCATCATCCCTCTCTACGGGCTCCATACGGGGCGTCACCGCAAACATCCTGTAATGAACTGACAGAGAGTGAAAGAGGTTAATTTTACTGCTGAAGGTTTATGGGAGGTGTCTCTATGTTGAATCATGTGACTTTTAAAGAACTCTTTAACTTTACTATTCCTCTTACATCAAAGGAAGGGCTCATTGGACCATAATAGACAGTTCAGTCATTCATTTAAAAAAATGCTTTAGTCAAACTGATGAAAATAGATATATTTTACATTAATATCTTGTCTTACTTATGTTGATACATTTTCACAGATGTAGGTTTGTTTGTCAGCGCCAATGTAGTATTAAACTCACCTTTGCTGTTGGGGGTGTAGATGGTCTTGTCAGTCTGGATGAAAATGTACCCGGACTGGAAGGACACTAACACGACTTTCTCCAGCAGTCGGTCAGGGAACTGAGCTTGCAGGTAAACATACTGCTTCATGTTGGGATCCTTACTGAAGTCAGCAGCAGGGATCTGAAACCGGCATGAATACACATAAGCAGTGTGTGAGGAGCAGGTATATCATGTGCATTTCTGGATTCTAGCGCTCTTTTCTGTGGTCATGATAGAAAATGAAGCCAAGTAACTGTACAGTGCAACATAAACAGTAACAGTATTTCATTTACCGTTATTTGTCCCAGCTCCTGGAAGTTTTTTGCACTGGTGAGGGTCACAGATGTAGATACCAGGCTTTTGGTTTTGGTTGGATGGTTCATCACTTTGATGTTAACATTAATATCTCCTCCTGTGCAGTCTTGACACTCCACAAAGATGTTTTCTGCTGTCCCTACCCGTAACAAGTTGGGGGCAGACATCACCTTCCTGCAGAGCAGCAGCGAGAGAGAAAGATTAAGAATATAGTCATTGTGCAGAAAGGACCACATGCTGTTCAGGATGTACTGTCAAACATGTCCTTTTAAATTATATGTATTTTAGGCACAATAAACTACACACATATTAATGGAGGGTTGACACTGTTGATACACATGCTTCACAGATGTATTTGATTTTTTATTGTACAAAGGTTTTAAAAGTGGACCCCTCAGGTTAATCTTGTGACCCTTTGGGGTTCTGAGCCCCATGTTGAGAACCAAGAGGCTCATGTGTCTCAGAGCCTGTGTGTTAAAGTTACAATTCACCCAAATTACCAAAAATAAAAAATGAAACGACAATATATTTGCTCTGATGAGGCCCATGAACTCCAGCATGGACTTTACACATAATGAGTAATCTATTGATCATCTTGATTAAGATCCAGCACTGGATCAATGCAACATTTCATCATGGTTATAGACTCTATTTGATGTGTCTGGTGTAATGCATTACTGCATAACAAAATCTAGGCCAACTTACTGTAATTTAAGACACAAACTGCAAACTGGACTACAGCGCCTCATTATGTAAGACAGGTGAAACGGGACTGAGTTAAACCGATATTTGTATATATACACTTTTGATAATAAATGCAGAGGACCCCTGATATTGTTGCTCCCATTACAGTTTGACTGTTATTGACTTCACAGTTGGCGGGTGTATTGCTGAGGACTGTGTGAAGTCTATTAAATGAGCGGTTCTGAGGACGCTGCAAACAGCACTACAAGCAATGGGCCCGCTCTGAACGGGCACGCACTCTGAATATGCACTGCATTAGTTGAATATAAATGCACCAAACCCCATATATTATTGTTGCTACCATTACAGTGTAAGCAAAAACAATTTGAATATCAGGAAGCTGAACATAGAAACTGTATATTTTAGCTCTGTTTCCCGTGAATTAATTCAAGATCAGGGGGAATGTGTAAAGGTTAAGGCAGGTCTACTTACAATGGAGCTCCATCAGCCAGAGAAGTGACAGAGGCAAAGGCCAGAGAGGCCAGCAGCCACAGAGGAGTCCGACTCATCCTTCTACCTGATCCTGATCTGCTGTAGACTGTTGCTCTGCAGGACCCTCCTTTTATCCTCAGACGCCTCCACTTCACCTCACTACCCTCTCATCCGTCCTCCTCCCAAAGTGTTACTTAACACAGGATTTCCCAGCAGCAGTTGAGATCAATGAGGCTTTTCAAGTTTGTCTAACTTCAAAGCATGTAGTTGAATAAATAAAACAGTTTACTGTTAAATTACATAAACCCCAGCTATTTTGAATTTGTGATGATTTATAAAATGACACCTTTGTTTTCTTTCTTTTTCTTGTTAAGAATTTGTGGAAATTGTCATTCTTATTCTTAGCCTGCTGAATCAGTATACCTTATCAATAATCAAACCTGCTGAAACATATTTTTGGAATTCCAGCAGCAGGGAATTTTCTCCCATGACAACCTAATTTAAATAAATTGTAGTCTGTGATTTTGATGGTTTTTCATCAATTTTGATGAAAAAAGTCCATGGTGGTTTTCAAAACGCAGTTTGTTGAAACTTTTACTAATTTATTGTACAAAAAAAGTGGTTCAAAATATTTACAAAAACAGTTCCACAATTCCTAATAACTTAAAAGGTATCAAGAATGACAACTAAGAGGAATTTCCAACTTAAAAAATAAACTAAAATTGTTATTGGACCACAGTCTCATTCCTCCGCCCTTATCGCTCTGTCTTCACTTCTACGACAGACAAATCTTCTGATGGCATTCATGCATGAATCAGTGTCTAGAGTATGTGCCACTTCTAGATGGACTTATTGCACAAGATGTTAAACACATAAATATGACACCATACTGTACCTCTTCACATTGTACCTCTTCTCACCTCCATTGGGCCGAAGTACTCTACCCCAACATGTGTGAATGGCGGGAGGACTGCAGCGATTCTGTAAGCAGCGAGATCGGACATCGTTTGCTCACCAGGTCTTTGCCATTGTCGTTCGCAAGTCATACATTCTTTGATGGCTGTTCTGGCAGCAGAGTTGGCATGCGGTATCCAGTAGTGGCAGCGAAGAGTCGACAGCATGCGATATCTACCGCCATGACCAACCTTTTGATGAGCGTTGATATATGGATGTTCTTTGCCAGAATCATTGGGTGTTTTTGTCTCTTCAGGAAGAGCAGACCAGCTCAACCGACCAACAATTCTAGAAACTCCATCCACCATCACAGGGTCACGCTTGCTTTCTTCAGAGTGCCTTTCTGTAAAGCGAGAGATGTCCTACGGATAAGACTGGCTCTGGACAAAACAGTCAATGGCTTTATCAGCCTTATCCAAATAGTTTCACAGACAGTCTTGGCATGCTCATCTTTACCTGCTGTTTTGGTTTGCGTTCCTGCTTGACACGAACCTGTTGTTCTGGGAGTTTGTTCTTTCTTGTTATCTCTGCTGAAGAAGTAGTTATTTGAACTTCAGGACCCACAGGCCACAGCTATTGTGAGGTCTGTCCACTTGGAGAAGTAGTTCAGGAGCTTCACGTGGGACATTCCTTGTGTTCTCGCACTACGGCACAGGCAGCTATCTCCACTTTCACCTCCGGGTCATCAGGGACTCCATCCATTTTGATTGCTCCTGCCCATTGTGACAGAGGTTTGGAGAGAAAGTGTGAACCGTTGACTGAAGGAAAACATCCACCCACATACCAAGTGATGCTACATCTGCTGGGTTCAGTTTGTAACTGATGTGCCACCACTGTGCCACTCATGACAATTTTCGGATGATGGAGACTCGATTCACCACATACGTTTTGAATCTCTTTGTGTTGCTGGCAATGTCCTGAAGAACTGTCATGCTGTCTGACCAGAAGATAGACTGCAAGTGGAAACAGGTGACTGGGAGAAGTGGAAAGGTCTGAGGATGAATACGTTTGATACCATTAGCCTATTATGTTAACACCCTAAATATGGGGCTAAAGCCAGGAGACACTAAGCTTAGCTTCGCACAATGACTAATAAATATTTATTCTGGTTGACTCATTCTTATTTTGTTTTTAACTTCTGAAAAGCCCTAGTCAGAGCAAACATAGTGTGTCTTTGTTGTGCATGTCAGGAGTCCTACTATTTGGACATGAACAAAGTTTGTTTGATTAGTAATAATGAAAGTAGGCCACAGATTGTCCTCAGCTGACAAACAGCCTTCTAAACTTGCACAAGGCCTTTTCTCTCTAATTATTAAACGGAACCCCTTCATGATATCAGAATGATTAATGATTTGTTTGTCAAGGCAAACACGGCCAATCTATATACCCTCTGTACTGGGCTCTGTGGTTTGTGTTAAAACAAATACAACATTTAAAACGAACAAGAAAATATAAAAATGTATGAACTATTTGATCGGGGGAAAAGAAGAAAGAGAGAGACAGAGAGACAGAGAGAGAAAGAGACAGAGACAGAGAGAGAGAGAGAGAGAGAGAGAGACAGAGAGAGAGAGAGAGAGCTCTTTCTGATTGGCGCGGAGAGTAGACGTGATCAGGCTCATTTGCATATGGACAGGTAGCCAGGTGAGCGTGGGAGAAAATAGTTTCAGTTATTCCGCGAACACATCTACACCGGACTGGGTTATGAGTTTTGTCAGTTTCCCGGAGCATCTTGCTTGGAACCAGGAGTCACTGCAGGGCCCGTCGGTCATCTCACCTGGACGCTCAATAACCGGCAGGTAACTCCCACTGAATTTATAACATCTCTCCCCTCGAAAGAAAACAACACGTAGGCCTAGCCCTACGAGTTGAGCTACTGTACAACCGAAACAGTTTCCCGAGCGTCTCCGTGAGTCAGAGAGCCTGCAGGAGCTCCTTCCCTGCTTTACCTGTCAGCGGTTTCACCTGTCACAGCAGCAGCAGAAGCAGCAGCAGCAGCCTCACCTGAACTGGGAAAGCAACGGTTAAACAGGTGGAACAGGACCTGCTGCATTCCGCCATGCAGAGACATGCATCCGCCTCTGGCAGTATAAAACTTTGGTGGGCGTGTCAGGGTGGGTGTGATTAGCTTATCAACGATTGGGGAGGAAATTGGCCTTTTCAGTCTTTATTTATTTTTTAATTTTTTTTAACACCACGTGAAATGTAACTGGCCTTATTCTGCATATTTGGTGTTGCTTGTCCATGTATATTACGGTACATGTTAATTAATACTCGTTTACACTCAACCCAGTCACAAAGGTTGTGATATGTAAAAAGATAAGACTAATTTCAGCAATGCAGGCACATGAAAGGTGTAAAGCAAACACTCAACTCAGACAGTTACAGTTACTTTTTTTTGACACAGATTAGCCTAGCCTCTCATATAGGTTAACATTTTAGGAAAAAAACGTGTTCAAATTGAAGAGGGTGAGGTTAGAAACCGATTGATTTCTGAGGGAATGCCCCATATAACTCCTGTTAATTAATGGTGACTAACCTAAATAAATTATGTTTTTTCTCTTCTCATAAAATCTTGGACCATGATGAGACCCTTTTGATCAACCCCTGATTCGGCTCTGTATTTTTCTTTTCAGATCCCCCACTGTCCTTCTTATCTAATTAATGCTGTGTTGGTCCAGATGTAACAACACAGGCTCCACAGTCCTGATTGATACTTAACATTCCTCAGGGAGGTGAGTTCCCACTAAACACTGTGTAGCTATTTACTATTAGGGAGTCTTTGGTAACTATATTTTATGGGTCTGTAATTTCCTTGGAAGTTTCCTGGAAAGAACTATGTATTTTGATTATTATTATAAGGAAAATATGAATTCCCTCTTTAAAGCTCAGTTTAAAGTCATTAAAATATTTCATATAATTAGGAATGTTGTTCTTCATACATATAGAATTGTATACTTTTTAGTGTAGACAAATGTCCCATTTTTGCATATTTAGTTAACCAGCTATTCCTTAACTCCAAGACTGTAAGTTGTGCTTTTATTCACTTTCAAGTGACACGTTTCTCTCTAGGAAACATCTTGGAAATTATTCAGATATTACAAACATGCTGCATGTAATCACTAATGGGTTTTATCTGGAATTTTACATTTGCCGACCCCTCTGACAGCCTGGACTGTGTGTGATTCCCCTCCCCAGCTGTCTGTTACCATGGCGATGCAGGTGTTAATCCCACCTACAGTGTTGGTGTCGGCCGTGCTGTCTCTGCTCAGCTTGGTGCTGCTGCTGCTGCTGTGTGTAATCAGAAAGAAAAGAAGGCTGGAGGGAGCATACAGGCCCAGGTCAGAGGAGAGGAAACAGACCAGCGCAGGGGGATCTGAAAAACCTGGCCTGCCTCTACCGTTGCCCAAAGAAGAGCGTCTCATATGATGATCGTATATTTTATAAATCATGTCTTTTGCACCAGAAATATTCAGACACACTAAACACTGTTTGTGCTGCACCTTTTCATTCTTGGTGGTATTAAATAGACTGATCAGACTGCCAATTCAATCACGGTTCACTGCATGTCATTATCTAAATAAGTCACTGTATTATGCCACATACAGCACATGAGCTGAAGTATATTTGTATTTATACACAGGTTTGTCTATTTTTACTGTCCTGTGTGTTCTGTGTATTTGTAGATAAACCATTGTTTTACACTGTTTGCAATTATGAAGGATATTGATTAAAACAATGACTGTGATGCACTTTTATGTGAAGCTCTGAGAAGCTCAATTTCTTAAACATAAGAATCAGTATGTATGGTACACAAGGTGTTCTGTTAATAAACCAGGAATGTGCACACTCAGTGCTACTCTTTCTCTCTTTTGTCCTTGAAGCATTGAAGGCCAGGGGAGAAGACTCAAAATGTTTAGTTTATTAGGGTGTAAGTAATTCAGTGTGTGTGCGAAGACTTAGCAAATATGGAAAAATTTTCCTCCAAGTTTGTCGGGTTTTTGTTGGGAAGTAGCTGATGTCGTGCATATCTCTCCCACACCCACACACATACACTTGTAGAAAATATTCAATATTGACCTGCCAGCCAGTTTGTGGCCCTGAGAATAAGTCTGCGGATTTTCTGTTTTTTCTTATTGTCAAAACGTTACATAAAAAGACCATAAGCTATTAAACCATATTGGCCAAAAACTATTGAAAACACATCAGTGAGCCACACTGTCACTGGCTGACATGTTCCTTCGTTACAATGAACACACATAACACACCCTGAAGTTTACTTTGACTCAATCCCACATACACTGTACTTGTGCTGTAAATACTACTACTGCATCAAATCTGTGGCTTAAAATAGTCCCAAACACATGCATTATTTACTCCGTTTTCAAAGATCTTCAATAGAAACAAATGGGTTTGGAGCCGAGTCGCAGACATGTCGTGGGTCATCTCATTTGTTGACAGTAATATAACCTAGAATGTCTCCAGCCTTATCCATTAAGCTTCAAATTTCTTCTTAAGTTCAGACACTTTGATTGGCGGCGGGTCTTCGTCCTGCCCCTCTGAGCGGTTGGTCTCTTCTGATATATTTGAGTCACATGGCGGCTGAGTTTGTGCATTCTCCCTGCTCCGAAACGTGTTGCAAGGTCTCCCAGGTTCAGCCAATTCCTTGGTCCTGGACTTCACCTGAAAGCCCTGGCTATGCGCCTGAGACTGGAAGCGTGCTACAGCAGATAGCACTTTAGGAGGAGCTGGGCTCTGCCTCATCTCCCACTCCCCTTTCTTTGTTGCTTCTTCACTGCTTTTTTCCTGACCTGCTGGAAGATCAGGGTGACAAATGGGACCCTGAGGCCCGGGAGAAGCTGTGGGTTTCAGATTCTCCTCCTGTCCTTGCTGCTCCTCTACAGTGTTGGGATGACGAGGATTCAGTTTTGTCAGTTTGTTTAAAGATCCTATCACCTCTTTGTCTTTCTCTTCCTGGTTATCATCCCCCTCTTCTTCTCTTGCTACACCTTTCTGCATTTCAGTCAGTGCTTTTTGTGTCTCTTGTCCCTCAGCTACCCCCACACTCCGATTTTGCCCATCCTCCGTCTTTCCTTTCAGTCCTTCATCCTCTTGCTTCTCTGCCGTTTCTTTCACAGCAGGGTCCTCTCCAAAACTCACTCTCTTTTCCCTACCATCTTTCGTTCTCTCTTCCTCTAACTTCACTTCCTTAAAGTTATTTCTGCCGTCCATTTCTTCTTCTTGGTTTCCATTTATTGCTACCTTCACTTCTTCCTGTTTCTCTCTGACCTCCCCCTGTTTGCTTTCTTGCACCCCCTTTTCACATGCTGCCAGCAGACTCTCTGTCCCCTCCTCCTCTGGTACGCTGGTGTCCAGGCATAGCCAATCAGAGTCTTCTGTCATGTCTGACAGCTCCTCTGTGGTTTCCAGATTCCAGCTGTGCAGGCTGCCACTGCCACTGATTGACAATGACAGACTCTCCTGGCTGGGGTTGCCTGGAAAACCGTGCTGGAAAACACAACAGCCGGTGTTAGACCAGAAATCACATTTGTATGTGTGTGTGTCGGCTCCTTATCTCCTTACCTTCGTGATATAGTCATGACTGTCCGGTCCAAACAGATCCAGGCTGCGTGTGCCGTACAGCAGGCCACGCTCGTGGGAGCTGCGGGAGCTGAGCGTGTCAAAGATTTCCCCGAGCAGATCCATCTCCTCGGGGTCACACAGCAGTGAATCTTCCCCCTCCTCTTCATCCTTCTGGAGCTCAGAGTCAGCTTCGACCACAGGCCCCGACACAGCTCTTGATGCACACAGATAACAAAACAGAATGGCACAAACAAGAAAATACATGCTGTGTGTTCTTATCTTTTTATCTTATTTCCTCATCTCTTGGTTTGTCTCTGACTCTCACCCATCCCATGTATCTCTTGCGTCCCTTGTGTTCTCCTCGTCTCTGGGGGCCCTAAGTTTGTGAACAGGCCGACGGGGACGTGACTGACACAGAGGCAACACAGAGTAACGAAGCAAAGGGATAGCAACACAACATTCCCCCAACAGAAGGCACAGATGATGGAGTGAATCACAATAAAGAGAGAAATTAAGCAATAAAAGGTGCAAAATACAAAGAAGCAGTGAAGGAGAGTAGAATAGACAGATCAGGCAATGATGTGATGATATGTCGATGGTGTCTGTTCCAATTTTATTAAATATTTAAAACAGATAAGGGATTGTTTTGAGACAGATCTCACCATCCCAAAGTGTTGTGTGATTGGCAGGCGGTTCTGCAAGCAGTCAGATTGGACACAGCGGTGTGACACCGATCCTCCTCTCTGAAGGGCATGCTCTTCATTGTGGGCCTGCATTATACACACAAACACACACACACGCACACACAAACACACACACACACACGCACAAGGAAGAAGTATTAGAGTAAAACCACAGCAGAATTAGATTCAAGCGTAGCATGAACCCACATAAACGTTGACCCACCTTGTGCATCAGCAGATTTTTCAAACCGGACTTTGCGAGACCTTTGGCCTGGGAGAGATTAAAAAGGCTATTGTCGAAAATGTTTTTGGTAATGCAGACTGCTTGACCCTCCCCCCATCAAAAACTATTTGGCTTGTACTCACCCTCATGTTTGCTTTGGACTTCATGTTAAGGATGAGCGCTCCTCCCCCCTTCTGTCAAAAGCACATGTGCATCTGTGCTGCACTTTTCAACAAGATGGGAACAAACTTAAAATTGTTTTATTAAAGATTAAAATAATTTACCTTTAAATTACCAACTAACTGTTGATAAGATTTGCTTCTTCCTGCAAATAAACAGAAACACAAGATAATTGAGTAAATGGAAATTTGACACACACACACACACACACACACACAGGCACATAAACACAAACACAAACACAGATACACACCTGCAGTTGTTTCACACTTAAGAATCTCCTCCTCAAAGAGATCATCTGGTTCCTTTCCGTTGTTCAGAATATCCAGGCGGCCATCTATAAACTAAAAAAATATATTTGATCATTTTTAAAATTTAAATGATCAAAATATCGGAAATTTCTCATTTACAGTAACACTGACTTCCTAACAGATTTACCAGTAATTCTATTAACCACTGCACAATTATGTGGCTTTAATTGTGTAAAACATCTAAACACCAGGTTTGAAATAGCAACCTGGAATAGGCACAACACCTAGTCCATTACATTAAGAATCTCATCAAAGGATGTCAGAAACATTTATTAACCAGCTGCAACAGCACTTTAAATCTGTGCCAAACAAGCACTTCTCCAGTGTGATAATTGTAGTATCTGTCCAGCAGAGGGCAGTAAACCACATGAGGCACAGTCTTTACCTGTTTGAAGCACTGTAAATGAATGGCACTCTGTAGGAACTGCCTCATACTGGAAGACTTGTGATCTAGAAACAGCTCCTCGCTGAACCACATTTCACCCTCCTGCAAAGAAAGAAAGAGAGATGGCCTAATAAAAATGCATAACACTTTAAATCATTGAAGCATTTTTTTTTAAATACATACAAAAGTGCAAAAAATATATTTTAAAAAACTATTAAATATTTACTCAACTGTTGTCATTTTTACTATTAAAAGTGTAGCTGTTAAAGTCTGCAATGACTGACCTCGTGAGCCTGCAGAGCGTCCCTGTAACCTCCAAATAGCAGAGCCTGAGCTTTCAGGAAGGCCCTTGAGACACCGCAGCCAGGAGACACTGCCTGACGCTTCAAACACACCTTCAGCCCGGCCATCTGGAGAGATATTTACATTTATATGTGTGTTATCAATCCAGAGCAACAGGAAGCATGGGAAGAGGAGCATGGGTGGCTGAAATCTAGCAGAAGTCCCTGAATCTGATCATACAACTGATATTGCAGCTAATAATCAGTTTCCATTGCAGGAAATTTTAAAGGGACCCTCAGGAACCATTTCAGGAACTCACAAATCTTACTGTGTTTCCAGCAGAGGAACCAGGGCCCAAAATTGGAGGCTCTGCCACAGTTCCTGGCCCAAAAATGTCTCTGCTCTGGGGGAAGCACTTTCTGAATGAAAAGGAACTATTGGGTCAGAGCTTTAAATGCGGATCATCACTGATTAGTCCCAAATCTCAAACTGCTACACTGTGGACTGTGTACAGAATTTATTCACACAGTAACCAAGCACTGGGTGACTGAGGAAATGTCCTCATGCATTAAAGTTGAATCTCAAACTGCAGAAGTTATTTTTAAATCTGTCTAATTTCCTAAGCTTTGCGGTTCTCTTCTGTGGTGTAAATGCAAACAGGAGTGAGAAGAGGGGACTTTTACTTCATAGTTTATTTCCTTAGCTTATTTCCTGTGACTCCATACGCCACCAGGACACCTGTACCATTCAACTCACAAACATCACTTTATTCTGTGGTATAGAGTAGACATCACATACTTTCCTTACTATAAGGACAGCTGAGTATTAAGTGGGAGACAAAAAAAGACTTAGGCTATATATAATCACACAAAAACACACAAACCTACACACAGAGTATTTATTACCACATCTGAAGGTATCCTTTTAAGGTCGTCAAAGGGGGTTTCCAGAGTGTTTGTGTCCACATTCAGAATTACTACTTCCTCCAACCCACGACTCCTCACCCTCTGTCGGACAGACACAGAGACACAGTGTGATCTGTTGGGTGTGTCAGAGTGTGGGGACAAACCTGGTAGATTCATAGGTTTGGTAGTATTTGAGTGAATGTAGACTGAAATAATTTTAATCAGTATTTTACCTCAGACAGACTGGTGTGGACCCCAATTAGGTACGGCATAGGTGCACTGTAATCAAATAAACAAGTGTGAATCCAATGTGGGTGGGTGGATGAATGGATGGACAGATAGACAGACTTTTTACCAGCAGTAGTCCAGTAGGTGGGGTGGCAGGACAGGGATGAAGATGTGTTGCCAGTACATGGGGTACAACACAGCACTGAGTGCATACACGCAAGATGTCAGCTAAACACAACACAAAATGGAGAATTGTTTCAGACAATAACAGCACACAGGACACACAGGCCTGCCTGTGTCTGCCATAGGTCCACATACAGCGTCCAATGTGTGACTTCATCATAGCACAATGGAGATTCATTCTAGTTGCAGTTTGGTTTCCAAGCAGTGGCATTCAGCAAGTGTTTTCTGTCTTCACTGGGGTGAATGTTGATAGGTAAGACTTGGGGTTAGCCAATTGTCAAATGTAGTTAGGGTGAGCTTCCAGAGAATGCTTCTGTACCAGGAAGTACAAAATAAATCCTATAAAAATAGAAGATAAAAAATGTGTGTCTTACAGTGCTGAGTTTGCTGGCAAAGATGAGGATGCGTCTCTCGAACAGCATGCTGGCATAGAGCTGCAGCAGGTTCCCCACATCTACTGCCACAATCAGCTCTGTCAAGTTCCTCTGGTAAACGCACAAACACACGCATCAGCTTGAATGGGCAACGTGTTGTGAACAAAACCCCACCTGCTTTGTAGGATAATAAGATATAAACTCAAAACTTCCATACTGACATTTTCAGGGATGGAAGGGAGACTTCTGGGATCAGGAGCGATGAAGTATGGAACCTGATCAAAACAAATGAAACAAAATGTTAATGAGAAAACTGGACTTTTCTTTTGCTTTCAGCTGGCCTCAACATCATACAGCCATCATCAGCCATGCCTGCATTACAGGTTACAGGATCAGACTTTAGGTTTTCATTCCAAAATTCTGTATCCATTAAATAATGCTGTTGTCAGATGCAAACTATTGTGTAAGCTATTGTCTTACTGTAATTTGTCCTTAAAGTTATAATCCTTAAGATTTCCATGAAATCTAACCCAATTTTTGAAAGTATTTATGGTCATATTTTTTCTATTAACCTCTCTGGTTAGTGGCGCCATTCCTGCCCTGGATTTCAAATTGAATTCACTCTCTTTAACCCGATTCAGAGCTGTATTAATTTACTGCTAATGGAATCCAGAATTCTTGGACCTGAGTATTAAACCACACTTGCTGTTATCATGGTAACCTGGGTATCAAGCCAGTCAGGACAGAAATCGTATGGGTTACCCCTTAACAATATTTTCTCTATTTTCACACCATAGAATTGTTTTAGATGAAAGAATGAGAAATGATTCTTTCAAGTGGAAGATTTCTTATCTTGGAATGAAACTCTTCAAATGCAAAAATCCACAAGACACAACCAATTGTAAGTTTGAGTCACATATAGGCATTTCTCGTGAGACAAAACATTTGTTGTGGGGTCAGTACAATCATGGGTTATTCATGGGTTATGGGTACATACAGTTAACTGTTTCAAAGGTCATAACGAATGGCAGACGGTAGTGCAAATCATGTTAAGTTTGAATTAAACATTTAATTAGAAGGGTGAGTGACAAGGTTTTAGTCCACACACATCAGGTTTAGCCATCAAGCACAGACAGCTGAATTTTTCCTGCAGGAGTTAGTTCTGTATCTGCTCGGCCATTATTCCAGAGCACATGAACTCCTGTGGGACTCACCCCATCTACTCCCTCTGGGTGTCCAACAGGATGGGACACCTCTGTGCTGACCAATAGCTGCTCTCCCTCAGAAATAAACACAACATGCTAACCACTGACAAAAAAAACACAAAGAGCCATAAAGTCAAATGTTACTCCTGGTTCTCATTGGCTAATTAGAGCGTTACCATCTGCAGAGTTACAGATCCAGCTGCCAGTGGTATGGGCTGCTTGTAGAGCGCAGCCAGTAGCGCTTTCATCTCATTGGTCTGTTGAGAAGATGATGGTCCTTATGTTAATGATGCTCATGCAAGAGTGTGCAGATTAGAGACTAATAGAGGAGCAGAATGATTACACACAAGCAATGGAAACTCACCTGTCCTTTTGTGAGGTAATCTGCCAAGTTGTTGAGAAGTTTGTAAAACACTTCAAACCATGGAAGATAACTGTAATTGATAAAAAATGGTTTTTATCACGGTGTTAAAGGCATGGTTCAACTTGGCATGAGAATTAGTCTTTCAATACCCCCGTAACACACATCCACACACCCTCACACAAATGTACCTGAGTATGCAAAGACAGGTATGTGTGCTGTTGGTGAGACGACAGAATCCAAACCGCTGGCATCCCTCAAGGTCAGTCAAAACAAAAGTAAAGTGCTGCACGGCCACTCCATCCCTCACTCTGTGCAGATGAATGTAGTGAGAGGTGGACATATAGAAGAACAGACCTGCTAGAAATGTACCCTGAAGTAAAGACAATCACAGCAATCCAGCCAGTTTATGCTCACCTTTGTATGTCATACGGGAAGCAGAACCTGGGTAATGTTTGACAAGACTCCTAGAATGGGATTAGAGTTGTGTGTGTAAAATGAAAAAACTTAAGAGACTACATCCATGGTAGTGGCTCTGTAATTGTGTACGTAGGCATTGTGGAACTCTGAATGGAAAGCCAAGCTTTGAGCTAAAAGCCAGCATGCTAACATATTCACAATGACAATGTTAACGTTAGGCAGGTATCTTTTACTATGTCTGCAATCTTAGTTCAGCGTGTTTGCATGCAAATGTTTTCTAATTAGCATTAAACATAAAGTAGAGATTAGGGACGGTCAGCAATATTGCAGTTATTTGGTCATGAACCAGACATATTAAAAATTTGACTAGATAAAAAGTCAGGGGATCACCAAAGGGATTACAATTCATCATGAGGGGGACAATAGTTGTTGAGACATTTCACTCAGAACTACAAATGTCAACATTATAGTGGTGCTAGAGGAACAGTCAGGGGATCACCAAGGTCAGTTGGATTTATTCTCTGAACAACATGGAATGTTTGTACAAAATTTCATAGCAATCCATCCAATAAGCTAGTTGTTCAGATATCTCAGCCTGAACTAAAGTGGTGGTCCGACCGACAGACATTGCAATCCCTAGAGCCACACAGCTAGCATAGCTAAAAACAAGCTGCTATGATCATTTTAACGTGACAATATATCCACACATATAGGTTTTCAGGAGTTCAAGCTACCTCATCACTGAAGTCCTCTGGAAACTGAAACAGTACACCAGGATCTATAACATTAAAAAGAATGAATACATGAACAAATAAACATCATTGTTAATCGTCCAAAGAAACTATTTACAAAGTACTTGTAGAGAAGCAAAATCTTTTAACAGTTTTAAACTGCAATTAGGGCAATAAAAGAGAAGATACAGCATATGTGGCAACAACTTATTAAAAATTTGCAAATTAAATAAATGTTGCAATAAAAAGCGTTTTTAGTGTTTTCAACCCTTTTAGCTCACACCCAGCTCTCAGACCACCACATGTTCCCATCTGGTTCAAGTGCGACTAGACAGGCTGTGTGGTTTTGTTCTGATCACATGACAGGAAATATGAGCAACTCAGCTCAGTAGAAACACCTTCATGTACACTAAGTCTTATCATCTTGTCTTTTTATAAACACATACATGAATTAGTGTTGCTTTTTACGTTTGAAGCCAGTTTCAGATTGTAGTGAATAGAATTTGAGGAACAATTTTAACTCAATGTCTCTGCTGCTGACCAATTAACTTTGCACATCTTAACGGTCCTATAGCAGACAGCACACTTCTACTAGAAACACAAGCTGGGAATTACAGTAATTGCAAATACTACCTGGCCCAGGTGTGCTGCTAGGAAATAAGACTCACCTTTGTCTCTGGCTATGGGGCAAGTTGCTTCAAAGAACCAGTAGAAGGTTCGCTCAGGGTTTTGTCTGACAGGAAAGAGATTCACAGTGCTGATGTGAGATTATACTTACAGTGTATTACCCACCAAAACATGTGCACATTAATGCTGAGACATGCCAGGTTAATCTGCCAAACATTTATCATATTACTCAAATCCTAGTTTTATAAAACCTTGAAGATTTTGCTCTGAGGTTATCATGAAAAAGACGTGCTCAAAGGTAAATATATTAGAGACAGGATAGTTCTACAGAAAATGTGATTATATTAAATTTTTTTAAATCTGGTCATATGCAACAAACACAGATGAACATTTTGGTCTACCATGAAGTGTATAGCAACTTATAAAGGGCAACAGAGTTGCTGCAGAATACTTCCTGTGCAGTTGTGAGAGGAAGTAATAAAAACCACAAGAACAGACTGACGGGCAGAGTGATGATGATGGAAGCCAAGCAAAAATGACTTTTTTTTTTTTTTTTTTTTTTTTAAACTTACTTCAGTCTGGAGCCCATGCTGTCCTGATGTGTCTGTGTCCATGTGTTTGTCCAGGAGTGCAGAGATCTTCAGCAGGTGTGTTAGATTACAGTCATACCTCTGATGTAGCAGTGGTGTAAGCGGAGGTAGACAACAGCAGCAGCAGCAGCACAATCAGCGCCGGAGTGACAGAACACTTCCTGATCTGTGTCAGTATGCGTGTTGCGTCAATGTGTGTATGCAGGAATGACGTCGGTTATAAGACGACCTCTCTAAACTCTCAGCCGTCATACTCCCTTCTCTTAAAGTTCCATTACTTGTCCTTTGAGGATTTTTTCCCCACCTCTGTTTCCTTTAAGACTTAGATCTTCTCATTTATTTAAAAAATGAACAGCCATCAGGTCAAAAGGTAGCCTTTTATTACAAAACACAATTCTTATGTATCTGCATGAGCAGCTGCCAGAATAATCAAGTTATAGAAATAGCTTTTGCATTAAGAAAGTTCCCTTCCAGTGATTTCATTTCTGATAAAAGTAAATCTCTACATAACCATTAGAACTACTGCTACCTGCTCATGCATTATATATAGAGGAACTGTCATTAACATTCACAGCCATGAGACAAACTTATGGCTCCTTTTGTAGTGTATCAAGAACTCTGGAGCTGATGTTGAGGATCTGTTTATCACTTGATTCATATATAAAAAGACATGCTTTATGTCTTTATATGCCAAATAGCCTACAGGGAAAGCTGACTGGAATGGTGTCTCGCTATTGCTCAAATAAACTGGCTTCAAAATTTGCTGCTTTTCTGTATTTCTGAGACATGTCAGCATTAATGTTAACGGTTAAATAGTGGAAAAGAGGCAACAAGGTATCCACATCTTGCTCAGAGAGGCACTAAACTCATAAATCCCATACCGCCTCCTTGTGGTGCTCAAGCAGAACTGCCTAATCTGTATACAATGCAGGTCTCCATTTTGGTTTTCCTGCGCATTATCAAAAGTTGTTGATTCTCAGTTTGGATCTATTTCAGACCAAAGGAGTTTATTTTTAGATTTCTATTAAAACTCAAAATGTTTCACACACACAAGAAACACACTAAAACACAAAGGGATATTTTTCCCACAAATTTATTTCAATCAATGCCAAATTAGACAAGTGATCAAATTTGCGTGATTTGAACAGTTTTACTGAATACTTGGCCCAGGTATGGAACTGATGATGCTAAATGAACAAACAGAAAGCTACCGACAAAAGACCACAAGTACACCTGTGTTAGTTACCTTTACATGAGCACTGAGATGGGGGAGACAATCCTACTCTGGCTGGATGAACAGGGGACTGTCAATGGAGTAAAGAGGAGAGGCAGAGAGCAAAGGAAACAGAGGGGATACAGGGGTAAGAGAAGGGAAAGGAGATTACTGGGTTTTTTGTTGTTTTTTTTTTAAATGTCAGAGAAAGAGAGCAGAGTAGGAGTAAAATAAGTGGAAGGAGATGTAGTTATGATGAGTGCAGTTGAGAAATGATGAGTGATTTTAGCCTTAGGCCACCTCTTCCTCTCCCTCCTCCTCAAACTCTCCCTCCTCAGCCGTGGCATCCTGGTACTGCTGGTACTCGGACACCAAGTCGTTCATGTTGCTCTCCGCCTCTGTGAACTCCATCTCATCCATGCCCTCGCCGGTGTACCAGTGGAGGAAGGCCTTGCGGCGGAACATGGCGGTGAACTGCTCAGAGATGCGCTTGAACAGCTCCTGGATGGCCGTGCTGTTGCCAATGAAGGTGGCGGCCATCTTGAGCCCACGGGGCGGGATGTCGCACACGGCCGTCTTGACGTTGTTGGGGATCCACTCCACGAAGTAGCTGCTGTTCTTGTTCTGCACGTTCAGCATCTGCTCGTCCACCTCCTTCATGGACATGCGGCCGCGGAAGATGGCGGCCACGGTCAGGTAGCGGCCGTGGCGCGGGTCGCAGGCGGCCATCATGTTCTTGGCGTCGAACATCTGCTGAGTGAGTTCGGGCACGGAGAGCGCTCTGTACTGCTGGCTGCCCCTGCTGGTGAGCGGGGCGAAGCCGGGCATGAAGAAGTGCAGACGAGGGAAGGGCACCATGTTGACGGCCAGTTTGCGGAGGTCAGCGTTGAGCTGGCCGGGGAAACGCAGGCAAGTTGTCACCCCACTCATGGTGGCAGAGACCAGGTGGTTGAGGTCTCCGTAAGTGGGTGTGGTGAGTTTGAGGGTGCGGAAGCAGATGTCATACAGGGCCTCGTTGTCAATGCAGTAAGTCTCGTCCGTGTTCTCGACCAGCTGGTGGACAGACAGAGTGGCATTGTAGGGCTCCACCACTGTGTCTGACACCTGGAGGCACAACGAGCAAAAAGGTCAGGGGAATAAAAAGCCAGAACAGGAAAAAACACCAATAAACACTGCGACATGATTGCGGTACCTTAGGAGAAGGCACCACACTGAAGGTGTTCATGATACGATCGGGGTACTCCTCACGGATCTTGCTGATGAGCAGAGTTCCCATACCAGAGCCGGTACCACCACCCAGGGAGTGTGTAAGCTGGAAACCCTGGAGGCAGTCGCAGCTCTCAGCCTCCTTCCTCACCACATCCAGGACCGAGTCCACCAGCTCGGCCCCCTCTGTGTAGTGGCCCTTTGCCCAGTTGTTACCGGCTCCGCTCTGGCCTGGACGGAAAGGGTTAACTACAACCAGCCCTTTGAATATCTAGCCTTATTTAACCGGCCAAAGGTTTTTTTTACTTCTCTATATGAAATGCATCAATTATCTCTAATATACTGATAACTAACATGACCTTCCCTTTTCCTATCTAATAACCAACATGTGTGAGTGTGTGTGGCTGATCAAATACCAAAGACAAAGTTGTCGGGTCTGAAGATCTGTCCGAAGGGGCCGGAGCGGACAGAGTCCATAGTGCCTGGCTCCAGATCCACTAGGATGGCCCTAGGCACGTACTTCCCACCTGGAACACACACATGCATGTGTCAAGACATTTTCTTAAAGACAGGCTATTAGAACGTCAAGCAAATGTGTGTGGTTGTTTTTAAACAGTCCTGACCTGAAGCCTCGTTATAGTAGACATTGATTCTGTCCAGCTGCAGGTCACTGTCTCCATGGTAGGTTCCTGTTGGGTCAATGCCGTGCTCGTCACTGATCACCTCCCAGAACTACAGACAGGTCGATGGGTTACATCAGACAGAAACCAGTTAATAAAAACTTGCATATCGCAGTCTGAATTGAACTTGAACTACTGACATATCTCAGCACAGGGTAACGTAAATTGCCTGCATTTATACTGCACTTTACAACGCTACTTTACTTGCCGAGCCACAGCCGTCCCACCACGTAGGTATTATAGTGCTAAACCCATCGATCAGTCAGATGCTTGACAGAAAATGAATTGACACCCAATTTGATGATCCAATAATCTTTTTAGTTTTTAAAGCAAAAATGAAAAACTATTTGCCTGCTCCAGCTTCTCTAATGTGAGGATTTGTTTCTGTTCAGACAAGACAAAACAAGCAATCTGAAGAACTTCACCTTGTAATGCCCATTTTCACTAGTGCAAAGAGCAAATGCTTAATCGATTAATTAAAAGAATGATTATCCTATTAATCGACCACAAAACACTAGCCTGTTGTAGCCTGAGAACAATATTTGACTAGTTCATCAACCTTAAATCAATCTCTGGTTGACAGATACCTTCAACATACAGTATGGGCTGATATACATTTGAAATGAGGCTAAACCCACACCCATTACTAATTGATGCATGGATGGAGATAAAACATCAGCCTATTAGGAATTATTATTACAATTAAGTATGACCTAATGTGTGTGTTTCAAAACTGCCTGCCTGCGTTTCAGTGCATCGGTGTCTGAGCCACACCCCTCTCTCTCTCTCTGACCACACACACACACACACACTCACACCAGTGTCGTCTGTCAAAACCCCTGTGATTTAGCCAAATCAGTCTCATCGGGCACGCGGACACGCACACACACACACACACACACACAGTTACAGGGACAGCGGGTCAGGTGAGGTGGTGGTGGTGGTGTTCATTGTAAGGGCATCGGCACCAACAGCGGGGATGTCTCGACTTGCCACCGCCCATCCTAAACCATGTTGTTGTCCGCTGCCTTCACCACACAACACGTTCCACTCCACTATGTTGACCTATTCAGGGTTTCCTGTGGACAACATGTCCTCTTAACAGCGGACACGCAGGCGTCAATACGGTTAACGTTGAATTCACGTAAAAACCGACTGCTGTGAACAGGCAGATTTAACGCCGACAGTGTGTGTGTGTGTGTGTGTGTTTTCATACCTTTGCTCCGATCTGGTTCCCGCACTGCCCGGCCTGCAGGTGCACGATCTCACGCATGTTGTCGCTGCGGTGTGTGCGGGGGGTCTCACAGAGAGCTGGAGAAACAGGGGAAGCTGACTACGGTTCTGCGGCTGTTCGGTCCTGGCCCTCCCGGTTCAGTCGACAGTGTAGCTGAATGGCGGAGGAGCTGTGGCTGCGTTGTAAGCTCTGTCTCGCCCTCCCCTCTCGGTCCGCGGCTGCGCCGTTACCGTCGGTGCTGCAGCATGACGTCATCACCATGGCAACGGGAACCGGGCACGGCCGGAAATTTGGCCTGCCTGGGCCGGTTTGTTGGGGTTGGGATAGACATGCCTGAGATAACGCTGGATAAATGAACGAGATTAACTTTCTTCTTAAAGATTTGATTCACGTCTTCCAGAGTCACGGGGCTAACCGTCTGAACTAGGATGAATAACCTGAGGTGATGGCTTGCTTAGAAAGACAAGGTTAATATAGAAAGAATCACAGTTCTGCACGTTGCATTTGACAGTATAAACGTAGCCTATAGCTTTTGGATGACATTTTCTTTATTTCTTGTTTTGCTGTATTTATTCATTTTAAAGTAGTTGTTTATCTGTTTCCTACCTCTTTAGACTGTTTCCTGTGCTGCTGTGACATTAATTTCCATTGAGGATTAAAACAGTCTCATCTTTTCTTATCTTATGAGTAACGTTAGGCTAGCCCATGTTTACATGCACACATCGTATCCTGGTTATGAGTCCTGTCCTGGTTTTGATCATATTTGGGATGTGATATTTGCATGGAATATAGAGAAACCTGGTCTCGGTCAGCCCCTGCGTCAGCCTGGCCCAGGGGCAAAAAATGTTGCTGTTGGCCTCTGTTGTCCCCATTTCCAACCCCTCCCACTCCCCTCTGTGAATTGCACATGTCCTGGTTAAATTTTCTTCAAATGAACTTGGTCCTATGGCTCCACATCTGCCCTTGTCTAAAGGCAAACAGTGTAGATACAGACCTATGTATAGTCCGATTGTTCAGGCTTTTAAAACTGCCAAATTCTCAGAGAAAAATACATAGGAGGACATGACCTCACTGTCCTCAGTGAATATTTTGCATGTTCAACCCAATTAAAGGTTGTCCATCATTAGGAAGCAGCTTGTTGTTTTGTTTTTGCTGTTGCCAATGGAGACAGGAAGTTTGAAAACAGACTGGAAGGGAGTGAGGAAGGAAGAAGGTTGATAGTCAGCAAGTGAGATGGCATTCCCCAACCTTTTCTTGCAGGTGTCAACATTTTCCAAAGAAAACATCAAAGGCCAGTTAGGAGGTAAAGTGTGAGCATAAGTGATCACTCACTGAACTGCAGTCCTATATCAACTGGATCCTGACACAATCTGGAAATACGATATCTGGATTCACAATTGTATATCGTGCTACTGACAGCTAAACTGGAACACATCAGTTAGATTTCTCTAAATGTATTAAATTGTCTTTTCCTTAATATCATACAGCAATTTGAAGTCTTTCAGTGCCTTCTGAAAACATAACCTTCTAGCCTTGTTTGAAATTATGAATAGAGGTTGTAACCTTATAAAGTTGTTAAAGCAAACGTGTTTGAAAACAGATTTACACATCCAGCAGACATGGAGCAACATTAGCATTCATTTGGAGTCGTGTTTTTGGCCACACAACAAATGTAAGTCCAATATTCACTAGGTCTGCACCTACTTCTAGAAATGTAGCTCTTTAACTGCTCAGTGCGCCACTATATTCACCACCAAACCAGTCGTTTGCTGCTGAGCAGGTAGTGTACAGTGGGGTTTATCATAGCTTTTTTGCTGAAATAAGCTTCCCACTGTTGCTGGAAATAAGGTTGATGAGAGCAGCGAGGCTAAACCAAATGCTTATAGTAGCGGGTCGTAAAACCAAAAGAATGAGCTGAAAGTCACTAAAACACTGTAGAGCTGAGGGGAATTCTCTGTGGGTTCATGTGCATGACCCTGTTCACTTGAACAGTTTTTTAATCCAAAAATAGATTATTGCTGCTATATAGTTTATATGTAATATATTATCAGTCGCTTATTATCTCTAATTAGAGAATTATATTACTTTTTGTTAAACCTGAAAGTAATGGGATATTGTTTTGCTAACTTATCCTTTTCATTTGTATTCAGCACTGCTCAAAAGTGAGGTTAGTTATAGTTAAGATGTGTTTATATATGGGTTTAAAACAACATTCAATAAGTATACTTTGAATCATTGTCAATCATGCCTTACCAACCTGGCAAAGCAGGTAACTGGCCCAAGGCCCCAGAGGCAGGGGCCTGAATAGACCCTTTTATCATCGGTTTATGGTAACTTACTAGAGTACATAAAAATGATGGGTAGTTAATTAAGTAGCCTGATTCCAGACCTCCGAATCACAGACCAGATGTCCAAGTTGTTTATTCACATGGATAGTATCAGTATGCAGTGTTTTTCTAGCAGAACGTAACTATTGAGCAGTAATGTGTGGCTTGTGTTTACATGTGCGGGTGGGTCGTTTTTCATCAGTTATTTCCTGAATAATTTTGGCAAGAGATGGATTTACTTGTCACGTGCGGTTTATTTGCCTCAGTCTCATTTTATAAAAGTATATAGCTTTTGGACAGCGTTCTCTTTATTTCTCATTTATTTGTATTTATTCATTTTAAATAGTTATTTATCTGTTTCCTACCTCTTTAGACGGTTTCTCGTGCTGCTGTGGCACATGAATTTGTCCAGTGAGGATTAATACATTTATTATACATTTTGATCACATTTGGGATGGGATGTTTGCACGGAACATAGAGAAACCTGGTTTTTCATATCTCTGTCATAGTGGAATCAGCCTGGCCCTAGGGCAAATATTGATTGATATTTTAATGAATGAAGTGAAACTAAATGGTAATTCAGTCAGATTGTCAAGCTACCACTAAGGTGCTTATAATCAAATCAACTTAAATGATAACAATTTAAATGTGGTTATTTCCTAATCCATTGGATATTACCATTTAAGGCTGTTTTAAAGGGCTCTATGAAAAATACAATGTGCACTACACTTTGTGGCTACTTTGTGGTAAAAAAAAAAAAAAGGGGAAAAGATAAACAATTCAAAAAGGGTACAGTATGTGTTTTTTTTTTTTTTTTATTA
>CM022472.1:22741032-22783185 GCA_011952105.1 Coreoperca whiteheadi
GTGCACTGCACTTTGTGGCTAATTTGTGGAAAAAAAAAAAAAAAAGGTGAAACGATATACAATTCAAAGAGAGTACAGTATGTGTTTTTGTTTGGGTGATGGTAAGCAGAGGCCCCCCTAGCAGGTTTATAATCCAGCCATGATTACTGTAGTAACACCTGACATCCACAGAGGGGCGATAGTGATCTTCTGTTGTCCGGCTTTTGTTCCTGTCCCTGGTATCTTTACTGTTAGTCACTCCTTTTTTTAAAATCAATTATATATATATATATATGCTCCATCAAACCCACAACGCCTAGGTCACATTCCCCAGTGCGTCACCTGCTCTACATCTGTAGAGACTACCCACAATTTCCTCCCAGCATGCTTTGGTAAAATGTCACACTAAAAAACACACCACACACACACACAGTTCCTTAAGCTTTCTGACTGCTCATAAATTCCGTGGTTATTTAAATATATTACGCTAAGGTGAACACTTGACCAGCGGTTTGTCATTTTACGCAAGAGCTGGCAGATACATTCCCTCTCATTAATGAGAGTCATAAAACCACCCAGCCTGTCGGAAACACTGAGATCACTGAAGAGGGTACTCAGCACTTTGAAAGGACAAATACACAAGTGAAAGTGCAGGAACACACTCACACAGGTACACACACACTGAGGAAAAATAAGAGAAAAACACTTTAGGTGAAAAACTGTGATCAAAGAATTACAAAACTTGATTTGCTGCATAATGCAACATATATGTTGTGTTATTCACACAGTATCAAAAAGATCAAAACTTTCTGCAAGTCTGTTATAGTGCAGTGACTCAGTGTTTATGTGGAGTGCATATTCACACCCAGTAAATCAGTGCTGCTTTTGAAAGTGAATAAAAGTTAAGTCATACATGATTTCCAGGAGGAGAAGTCTACAGAAACCTCAAAATAATTATTTATCTTTATGACTGAAAAGGATTAGATAGGAATAGCGATTTTGGCTGTTGGTCATTGTTGCTAATCAATATGACAGCTCAGACAAAGACAATAGCGTACTGAGGAAGTGGTGAGAGAGACAGAAAGACAGATAACTTGTGGCTTTGTAGTGTGTTTGCATGTGCATGAGGCATATGGATACCTTAAGATTTATTCCTCTACGTCTTTACATATTCAGCAGTCATGTTTGTCAGCCAAGAAAAAAAAAAAAAAGAAGGAAAAATCCTCCTCTTGCCTCTCACCGTTCATCTCAATTTCAGAATTTTCCTTCATGTCATATCCTGTAAAAACATTATTTAAAAAACATTTCATGAAATAATACAATGGGCCACCATATAAAAAAAGAATAGCATGCAGAATGATTACTGATGATTTAGTGCTCATTCATTGATCTTCTTAACTCAGTGTCATATGCTGCATTAAGTTTAAGTGATATGATGATATGTATCGTGCGATGATGAGAATTGTGCTACCGATCAGAAATGTTGCTGTAACTTTATACCAAAGTTACTATCACTTTAATATCTCCATGTGTATTAAGCCATTGTGGGCAATTATGCAAATCAATAAAAAGGAATGCTTTATCACGATACTGGTACTGTATTTGGATATGTTTCTCTGTTTTGTAACCCTCATATCGTCAACTCTCTGAGTGGAGCACAAGCTTAACAGCACAATGTTTTCTCTCATTCAGTGTTGCAAATTGGAACATACAGTATGTCTTAAACTGCTAATGGTACATAAACAATGCTATGTGGGCTTGCTGAAAAAGGAGGGAAACGGTCTTGTGTCAACGGTCGTAGGCTTTACAAGGCTCTTGATGACGTGCTTAAGTTACTAGAGCACCATGGAAGTTGACAGCACGTGGGAAACGCTTTCCACAAATATGTCCAAAAAAGGTTTTTCCTCAAATAATGGAAAAATATGCACAGTAGCTCCAGTTTATATTTCCTTACGCAAAAAGTGTAGTCAAGGCTCAAGTCCTCTTCAATACACTTCAATCTTGACTCAAGTGGAATTCTTTGATCCAACAGCTCTGACTATGCGTAATCAAGGTCATGTTTTTGATGAGAAGGCCATGCGGGTCACAAAATTGCCTTGGGTGTGTTTAAAGACTAGTGAGTCATATATGTATATGCAGTTCATAAGTTTCTGTGCACAAAAGCACATACAAAGTAGAGGAAGGAGCACAAAACCAAAACAATCATTAATATGACGAAAGTGATGGTTTTTTTTAATCATACACACATACAGTGTGACAAGCCAACATCACTTTGGATCTCTACCACGCTCATCTTTTACTCGCCATAATCATAGCAACATAGAGCTGGGGCGATTGTAATTTTAACAGGCAGATGCTTTTCATCCAACAAAGCCACCTTTTCATTCCTCTGTTGAAAGCACCGGTGGTTTTTCACTCTAAAAGACGATTTTGTTTTAGCTGTAAATATGCAGATAGTTATAAACGACTGACCTTCAAGCATCCATTTTATGCTGAATGAAAATCAGTCCGATCTATTTCAGCTAGAACATCTTGCGCTTCAAGAGCACAAGATTTAGGGTGTTGAGAACAGCATCAAACACAAACTTCACTGTGTTTTCACTTAAAGAAATTAAGTTCTCGCTTCCACAGTTCCTTAATTGTTGTTCTTTTCTAAGGACAATTTCAAATCTCTGTGTTATTGGATTATGGGAGGAAAGTGGAGCACCTGATTGAAACCCATTAAAAACATGAAAACATAGAATCACTCCCACAGTTTACCTGCCAATCAAACAAACCACTCAGCCAACATGCGGCCATTAGTACCTTAATTGGTTTTCTTTATCTATTGATCACCTGTTTTATATTCCGGAAGTCATTTGAGCCACAGGAAGCCACTCGTAATTTGTAATTATCAAGAATAAATACCAAGATAATTAGTGCTAAAATCATTGTATGTTGTTTACTGATATCATTAAACTATTTATCTTTCTTCCTCGCTGACTGCTTCTCTGAGTCATCTCACAGTGCCCACATCTGCTGAGCAAAAGTGTTTCTCTTTCTACAGCATTACACAGACAAGCAATCTGCCGCTTTTGCTTTGAGCTACAATGTCTGTGGCTATAGAGAGTTACTTAGAGCAGAGCTTCAAAAAACAAAAGAGCAATAAAAGAAAAAAAAGACTATGCCGAGTCATAAGTGAAATTCACACGTATGCATATTCAAACATGGCCCACAGGCACACACGCATACAGAGTCATGCATAACACTACCAATATTACTTATACTGCCCCATTATCATAATTACCGCCATTAGGAAGACAACAAAATTAACATCCAAATAAACAAGCCATAAGCAACTAGATTAAATTAATTCTATCATGAAATATGTCTTAAGGGAGCAATCATGTTTATAAAGACTACAGACGTCACAGCTGCCTCATTGTATCACCTCCCTCCTCTCTTTTTCGAACTCTCTCTTTCTTAAAGATTACAGACAAAGGTTTTTTAAAATCACTGAGGAAAACATGTGACTTCAGTTGTTGTGAAGGGGTGTGAAGATGTGTGCGTGAGAGTGGCCATGATCATTTTAATGGCTGGCAAACCAGTTAGCCACACATACACAAACACACACGTGCACAAATAAGAAACACATACACACAGATTTCAGATTTCCAAAGCTCAGACTTCAAAATGGCATTTCTCTATTATTTATTCACATGCAGATTAATTATTCAGTGGGTGGTCAATAGACTGCAGCATTAAACCTGGTGACTCACAGAAACCAGACCAACAGCTTTCAAAATAATGAGGGTCGTTTTAAAAAGTTTCATGTGAAGGGTTTTATTTGAGAAAATGCTACATATCAAATATTGCCAATATTTTAGGTTACCTGTTGGTCATCGATCAATATTTGAGCTTTGACGCTTTGGTGAGTTCACTCTTCGGTTGGTTGACTTTTAGCTCCTTTCTCCCCTTTCAGGTTTTTCATTAAAGAAAAAAATAGTCAGGTCCATCTACTATTTTGTTCTCACATTTCCTACCTATCAACCTCCTCATCCTCTCTTATTTGTTTTAACAAACCACTGCTGTACCCCCCGATCTCTCCAGCAGACACTGAGCTTTCCATAATGGACGGATGAACCGACAGAAGGCAATGAATGGGCACAGAGAAAACATGAACACAGAAGAAAAAGGGAAAGAAAGGAAAGGGAAGATGAATCCATGATTCCTTTAAATCATTAAACAGGTTATTTTTAATGTCTGGCTCTACTTCTACCAGCGAAAGCACAGCGGCACTAAAAACAAAGCACCAAAATCGCCTGCATCACATCTTGACTGACCTGTGTGCCCTGAAGAGTTTCATCAAGGGGGATTATACTCATCGATAACCATTTTCTTTCTTTTCCTTTGAGCACATACCTGTTTTTTTTCCCTAAGCGAGAGCCTTCAAGCAATTAGTTTGCTGCCTCACAAACATCTGGTCATTTGAATCGACAGTTGCTATGTTGGCACAAATGGAATAAATTCTGAGAAATCTATTTGGCTTTCACACTGTGGTTGGTTGGAGTGAAAGTTACCCAAACTCAGTCATAAAAAGAATTATGTAGCTGTCAGAATGAACTCTGAAAGTGTTCTTGTCAGTGCTGCTGCTCAGAAGCATAACAAGTGTTTAGTTGAATAACGGAGCTCGTATCAACATTAACACGAGTAGAGAGGTGAGAAGATGATACAAATGGAAAACAAAATGGAAACAAGTATGACTGAGCCCTGGGACACTGTTCTGTTAGCAAGACATGTTTCATCTCAAGATGTTGCTTCTAAGTCAGTCACACCTGAGAGGAAAACAAAAAATTCCAAAAACACTCAAGGATAATGCTAATTGACAAACTATAATCAATTTGTTTTGGTAACAAAAAAAAAAAAAAAAAAGAAGCTGCTGGAGATGTTCACTGCATTTTGGGTTCTCAGCCAACAAACCATTTAGATCATATTGTGTCACATTTTCTTGTTCATAATGTACAAGTGAGTTTAGGAGCTTGTTTGCCAGCCTTACTTGGTAGTTAATCATACACTCAGAGATTAACAAAGTAGTTTCTGACGAAACATCGTTGATCACGCTTGGAGAAGTCGCCTGGGATTTGGAAACTAATGATGGTTCTGTGTTCGAAGGAGTAGATCCTGCAGTAGATTCTGGTGCTGATAGGGCTTAGAGTCATTTCCTTGTGTCCATAGTCCATTCTGTTAAATGCTGGCTAACTTCATTGAAAGTGAAATGCGCGTCAAGAGTCAGCGATGATGACTGTCTTGTATAGCCAGTCAGGCAGCATCGTCAAATTTGATTTTGCAGAGAGGGCCATTAGGGAGGTAAGCCTACCCGATGCCAGCCTGACCATGATTTTATTATATGTAGTCTTATGAAAAATTTATAGTTTTAATTATTTTTCAATACATACTTAATGTTAGAATATATGGAATGTAGAGAATTTTTTTTGGGGGGGGGGGGGGTGCAATGCTCATTTGGACAGGCATTGGCCCCCCAATGCCCCCCTGTGCTGCCGGCAACTAACCAGGCTTTTATTTCACCTTTATCATACTGTCTTCAACTTATCCTACATTTTACATGGTCTACTAACCCCAGCATTAACTGCTCATAGCAGCCTTTTATGGGCTATTGAGAGAAAGAATTATGGGATTGATGAGAGGGAAAACAAAGTGTTGAAAAAGTGGATTTTGGAATATCAGTGAATGCCATGTCCAAATAAGTTCAACCTTGGCTTTGGTCCACAGCCTTCCAGTTCAGATAGGTGCTGGTTATTTAAAAAAAATAACCAGAAATAGAGAAGAAAAATATATATATGTTTTATAATAATGATAATAATAATAATAATAATAATACACAGAAATTTACTGAGTTTACAGAAATGAGAGAAAAAAAAAAAAAAAACATCTTTTCCAGCGAGAAAGCCTTCAGTGCCGTACTTTGCTCTTCTTTCAATGAAGAAATACTCTACAGTTCTGAGATAACAGCATCTATGCTAACCTCTTTAGGAGCTGCCATTGTTGTTTTTAACAAACAGTCGCTTTGCTTCTCGTTGTCGTCACACCTAAACCCCGCCTGTAGTTCTTCACAGGATGTTGATTGGTCCGAACCACTGTGGTTAAGCCACAAGTGCATAACTTGAAGCCTGTAAGATGGATTTGCGTGTGATCTCGTGATCTAATAAATCCAGCTGCCTCCCAAGGTAACCTGAGGTCAGGGTCAATCACTATTACTAAATGTTTAACATTCAGAGCACAATGCCTTAAAAACAATACAGATCCAATATGATCAGAGAAAGAAGGGGGTGACATTTAAACTATCGGAGGATAGGCTTTTCAAAAGGAAAAATTGTCTATGTGACTCATCGGTCTTTACAATAAACAGAAGGTTGTGCATCCTCCTTTTGATTTTACACATTTACAGCCAAGCCCCTCTGTTTTCATGCGCTGAGGACATGAGACCTCATTGTCAAATCCCATGGCTAAAAATAGAGAACAAGAGGAGACATTAATGATCACTTACACAGGGAGAAGACAAAAACTAAAAAATATGAGCAGTGTGGAAGGAGTGTGGTACGCAAGCTCAGGGAAAGAGAGGCATAACAGAGAGATGATGAGCAGGAGGATACAGATGGAAGTGGGAACACATAGTCCAGCTGAACCTTTTATCCGCTGTTTCGTGATGAGGAGGTGTGAACAGAAAGCACTCCGGACTCCCTTCTTACCCCTCTCTGCGTCAGCGGTTCCCCTCGGACGATGAGAAAGTTAAAGAGTTAATAGAAACAGAAAGGTAAGGAGAAACCGAGGAGTGAGAAAGTAGAGAATAAGAAGGAAAGCAACAGTTGTCAGGAACGAGGAGGAGCAGCAGCAGCAGCTGTGGGTTATAAAACTAATCTATGCACACTTTTATCTCCTTATTAATTCATGTTGATTCGGCTCTTTGGCCACTTCAAGTCTCCACAGACTCCTGCTCTCTTTGTTTGAAGCTTGTAACATGGTCACAGACCTTGGAGCCTCACTAATATAGTCTGAATTAAAATCTAAACAATTGTAATCCAAATTCTCATCCTTTTCACACCAAAATTCTGTCTAATTTTATTAATGGGTCAAGTAAATATACACAGCTGTTACGAATGTCGATGAGTTCAATTAATCAGACATGATAATGAACAGCTGACAATTTTCCCCACTAGCTGAAAGCATGGCCGACCGCACTGTATGAAGCTGCGGCACTGCCAGCAAAATGGTGAACAGCCTTAGGGACACTGAAGAATAACAAAGATTATTTGAGAGGCGTGCACACTGAATTCCCATGCACACTTTACTCAAGAGTTTATTACAGTGACCCTGATTGATTAATGTTTACACATAATGATGAGTCTCATAATTTATCCTCCCACATACAGTACGTCTCCCACTCCTACGCATACAGTATATACATTGAAGACACTATGTTCTTTTTAGTGCTTAGCTACAATAACGCACGGTCTATCTCTGATGCAGTAAACTTGTTAGCGATTATTAATGAAATGTGCAATTATTGTACTCGAGTGCAGGTGTATTTATTTATTATTCATGCTTTCTCATATACCTGAGATAGACTGAAACTGCATGAGTATTTTGTGCAGGTGTGCAAATGCATTCAAGTGCATGTAATCTACAGGCAAACTCAAAGGCACGCACATGTGTAGGAATCAACACTCCTCTCGTCATTTAAAGTAATAGTTTGACTGGAAAACAGGTGGAAACAGCTAGCCTTGCGCTCTCCAAAGGTAGTAAAATCCCCCTACCAGCAAATCTTAACGAACACACAATATCGAGTAATCTTAACAAAAACTGAAGTGTAAAAACATCAAGTTGTCGTTTGAGGGTTCTATGCCAGACTATAGAGCCAAAGTCCGTAGTCTGGGCTAACCTCTGTTCCTCAATTTTCTTATTGCATTATCAAGATCATATTTACAAACGGATTTTATCATTTCAGAAATATTGCAAAAAGTAAGGAGCTTTTCATTCCAGGAGGATGCTGAAAAAAATCGTTCATGCTTTTATTTCCATTCGACTAGACTACTGTAAGGCTCTGCTCACAGGAACTTCTAAAAAAAAAAAAAAAACATCTCGTTCAACAGCTACTCCAGAATGCATCTGATATAATTTTAACTAGAACAAGGAAATACGACATATGCTGTGGTGCTTACACTAGAACTGATTTAAAAATTTTAATACTCGATTTTAAGGCCCGACATGGTCTGGCACCTGAATATCTCTGCTTGTTAGCTATGAACCAGATAGACCTCAAGTATTTATGCTAAGCTAGGCTAACCAACTGCTTACTTTAGCTTCATGTTTAGTGTACTTCACAAAATGTCAAACTTTCCCTTTATGACTGATTTTCCAGAGACTTAAGCAGTGACAGAAGTGAAATCAGGACAATACCTGCATGCAGATGCAGTAACTCATTTTTCACACTTTTAGTCTCTGCTCTGTTTCTTCACTGTCCCTGAAAACTGGGTAAGTTCAGAAGGCCCAGCAGCTTTGATGCCTTCGAAGGGTCCCTGTTGGAATCTGTTCTTGGAAATTCAGATCCCATCCACTGGAAATATGGCTTTGGATTTCAAAGTAAATTTTCCTCTATCCACATGTAGAAGAACATGATGACACATTGATGATAAGCTCTGAAACACAACGCAAGCACACACACATGTTTACTAAACTAGTGAGGAGTTTCCAGTGTTTACATTCACTCCCAAAAGTTGAACTCTATCCACTACATGTCTTAGCTAAACCATGACCCTGACCACACACACACACACGGACTCACATAGAGTCTAATGGGATAATTAAAGAGGTTGGTGACCGTAAACTGGCCAAACTGTTTGTCATTAATGAAACCTTGAACAAACACTGCAGAGTCTCTGTGGACACATTTCTCCCAAAGCGTGCTACTGTTTATACAGGCCACAGCATGCAAGAGGAGATAAGTGTAGTGATTGAACATAGCAGAGGCCTTCAGGGGAACCAATGACTGCCAATACAGTACATCTAGTTTAATTTATACGTAATCAGATAAGGTCTGTTCTCAGCTCAGAGGTTTCTGTTTTGTGCAGACAAACTGGTATTTAGATTGATCAATGTGTTTGTCCTACATACAAGGCACCTGAGCAAACAGGGTTTAAAAAATACACACATTTAAAAGGGTACTTCAGAGACAGATTGAGAGACTGAATGGTCAAAATCAATGCAGGATCCTTAATATTAATCCCTTTTTTGGGTCCAAAAACACTGGATCCTACACGTCAAATAAAACAACACAATAGCATTTTTTGTTACACTTTTCCTAAACACCTACATCTTTCAAAACTGTCAACTAAAAATAGTCATTTGTAACTCAGCCAGGAGACAAACTTCATGATATGACAAAGCTCCTCTTGAGAACATTATAAACCTCTTGTCTCAAGCGGATTAGTATCCCCCATGTCTAGAGAACTGATTTTGACTTTGTAAAAATCCCTTGAATTCCCCTTTAACTTAATTACTAAAACCCAACATAAATAAAGATGACATGCGGTAACTGTGATTAATTAGCTCAAGCAAGTTTCAAGTGTCTGCAAGTTGTTTATACTGTTCTGAGAGGAGTGGAAACCAGTGGCAGCATGGAAATGTAGGAAAAGATATTCATCAAAATCGTGGTTTGGGAAATGGATGGCCTGTGCTGCATTTATTTGAATTTCATCCAAATTTCTTACATATTTGAGATTTTTCGTGTATTTCTAGACCAGACTAGATTTTATCTAGCCAGATGGAGTATTTAGGTGGTTCAAAGAATTTTGGTGAAAGATATTTGGTGTACGTTGGGCAGCAATGAGTTACTAAATGACGCATGACAGCAATGCGATCAGTTCTCAGCAATGAGTAGTGTAAGGGATATTAATTTGGATTTAAATTACATTACAGTTACTAATCCCAGGAATGCTCTGTTCCTTTGACATTTTTGGGATCGCCTTGTTTGCTTTCATAGCAGGCGTTTGAAGGCTTGATCAGTTTTGTCTCCGGTCTTGGATATGTTAGCTTGTAGCATTAACTACAAGTGTTGGGAGGCAGCTAGCCTCTGCCAAAAGTGGAGTTATATGCACTCCGACAAATCCAGAGTTTTCTGATTTAAATGTTGTGTGTTCTAAACTAGCTAGCAGCTCCACAAGTTGCTTAAAAAAAGAAATATACACACACATATATATATATATATGTATTTTTTTTGGCAGATGACATCATCAAACAAAACCTAAACGAACTACTTCATTATTTAAATATGTACAACCTGTATTAACATCTTAACCCAGACAGAAAGAGTGAGAGAGAAGCACTAACGAACTATTTACAAGTTATAACATCCTAATCCAGAGATCGGAGAGAAAGAGTGAAGCTGCCTGCCCCACACAGTGACTGCCTGCGCACAACGCAAGAGGAGAGGAACTGGCACTGGAGTGCTAAGCTAAGAGAAGCTAACCATTGATGGTCAGTAAATCCTTCCAAAATTGTACACAAGTTACATGTTAAGTCTTGTTTTCTATTTTTACACACGTTAAATAGCCTATAGATGATGTGATGTGCGGGTTTAGGATATTGTTGTTCAGACGGCACTTTTGATGGAGCTTTGCTTACAGTATTAACAAAAGTCATGTAAAGAGTAAGGCAAGTAATTACTTTTTCTGATGAGTAAGTGCACTAAGTTTATTAGGTACAGCTAGTTAAAACATCCAGTCTAAAACAAAAATGGAGGAAATTCAACTTTCATGAAGATATATATAATATATATGTGTGTGTGTGGGGGGGGCGAGTAAGACAAGGGTGTTTAAGACAGAGACTATAGTTAGTTTGATAGACGGATACGGTTGAAGAGAAATCATTTTTCTGGCGAGAGGTGCAGCAATGGCACTTTTTTGGCAGATGAGCTGACACGTCATTAGCAGTTATGGAAGTCTGAGCCAAGTGTGGAAGAAGTCAGCGGCGATATCTGTCTGCTTCTATTGCGGTTACATATATTAAGACTTAATGAGCCATCACTCATCTGCATTCTGTATAAGTCACTTGGTATGCAGGATCAATGTTGAGGTACGCAGATGTTGTGTGTTATGGCTCTTCAGCAATCTCCAGTCTCAGGAAAGCACAGATGATGGGAAAAGTCCAGGCAGAGCAGCCCAAACACAGTACAAGTGTTCACGCACAACTGCAATTTTGGCTACACAGTTCATACTACTTTACATAGCACTCGGATGACTGATAAAGCAGATTTGTCCCTCAAAAGGCTTTTGTCTTGTTCAACGGGGGCACTGAAAAACTGTAAAAACGCCGTATACTCTGTATATTTTGGCATAAATAAGGATTACAAGTTGCAGGGAATTAGAAACATACAATATTGGCATTTTAAAAACAAAATTAAATTCTGCCAACACACCAAGCAAGTCTCTTGTTGCACAAAAAGTGAGTCCTGACAAGTTTATGCTGTGATTCAGTATTATCTTGAGAAATGTCTATTAACTTGTTTCTTTAGTTGTGGCATGCAGGAAAAAACGATTTCCTGAGTTCACTCTGTTTGTGTTATACCGGACTCATCTATGCTGTAAAATCTCTAACTGATTATATTAACATATTATTTATGAGGAATCAGACTTGACACTGGAAATCAAGCTGAATACAAAGCTGCAAATTCCAAGTGGGGAAAACTTACAGATTTAAGTTCATTTACCTTGTGAAAAGTATATGTTGCAAAGATATAAAATTCTACTTTTTTTTTTTAAGCTTTATTGAAGTTGTATGGCTTCAGATTTTGAGTTTTCATTTTAACAGTCAACAGGGATGTTACAGTGAAGCTGAACTTTGTCAGACTTTAACTGATAGACACCTCGGCCTCTTCATTGACACCAGTTGTGATGGTAAAAAACTATAATTGAAATCATCTTTGGTTACACTGTTTTACAGTAACACATCCATGCTTCATCTATGGCTGTGGCATCCTTTTCAATAGCGCTTCTAAATGGGCCACTATAACTAATAAGTACTGCAGTGGGAACAACATTTGATTCATATCACAGACCAAATTGCATTGTGCTCATGAGTTGATTTTTATGCAATATCAACGCCCCACCCACCCACACTCTCACATATGTTCACACACATGTGAACAGTGTTTTGTCCTCTTCCTTCACTTTTGTTGGACTGTTAAGCCTCACCCGGTCTTTGGACTCAAGTACTTTCCACAATGGACCTGTCACAGTAGATTGATTTCTACACCATGCAGCTCCTTTGTAATTGCTAGGTGTTTTTTGTCCTGATCCCAAAATAACATCTCCTGACCTCACATGGCGCGTGTATACGACTTCCTATCCAGTTTTAAGCAACAGGAAGTCAGGAACTGCAGCGACAGAAAGAGATCGAGACTGGAATTGCAACACACACCCACGCGCATAGGTGATGATGAAGCCAGTTATTTCAAACCAAATTCCAGTCACTAAAGATCAGGGCACCATTGTGGAAAACTGGATTTAGCCTTTAAATTATAGTACAGTAATTATAGTGGCCTTAGCTTTGAAGATTGCACTCAATGATGATCTGCTCCATCTCCTTTCAATCATAGCTTCACACTCTGCTTTCACACCTTTCATGAGATTGGAGATCCTTGTGGAACGGAATATTTGCTGGACTCATGATGATCTACTCGTAGTCTGAGAACTGAAAATAAGAGACCAGAGAGAAACCGGACCGGAGCCTGGATGGACTGTATGGAACATACAACACTCATTCTCTGATTTTGTTTTCTTTTTTAGTAGTAGAGATCTCATTAATATCTGCATTTGAGAGGTTGTCACACATCTACAATCCATTTGGCTGCGAGTCTGGGCTGAAATTCACATTATTGCCATAAAACATTTCCCCAATTAGTGGAGTCTACAACTCACAGATGGTTTTTAGCAGAGTGGTCCTGAGGGGGAGTTTTACAGAGGATGTATGCAAGATTTTTGACCACTGTAATATATTTTCAGCAACCCTCTGTGTACATAATGTTTTTTTCCACAGTCCTCCCTGTAGACTTGCAACATCACCAACGCCCATCAGCGTTAGCTGACCCCAGTAGTTAGAATATTATGACAGTCCTTAAAATAGATGTTTCCTGCATGGGCACTATTGGATAGTTGTTTTCTTGCCTTGGGTTTTGTCATTTGTTTGTCTTAGTGTTAGGAAATGAGCTTTTGGTTGCTCTGTTAAACAATCAGTAAAGTTCTTGTTTTTTTGCTGATAAAAGCTTCTTAATGAGGTTGTGAAAATAAAATCCATTCTTTGGCAAAAAGCAGATTTGATTTTGTTCTGGGCCTGCTGTAACCGCTAAGCGTTGCGCTTAAGGCAGGCAGAGCTACACAGGGTTAGAGGGTTAGAGTAACCGACGCGCTCTTCTTACCGTAATCGGTTGTTGGATCTAGAAACATACCAACAAGAGGGTCCAACTTGCGTTTTCTTCTCATAAGAGACAAGCGCATTGTTCATGATATACGGTCTTCAACAAACGGCAAGGATCCATAATCCAAAACAAGTACAAACAAAACAGCCACGGCAGCGGCGCTTCTGCAACACCTGCGTCTGATCGCACCTGCCTTCCATAAGTAGATGAGCACCCAAATTGACATACCAGCAACCTGGTGCCACCTCCTGGCCACACCTTTACATTAACATTGAAATGGCTCCTACAGCTGCTTTTACAGAAGGTTGGTCAAGGTTTTACTGCTTAAGAATGAATAGGATTTAGTTCATGATACAGTGATGCTTACTAAACAATGTGCATTCACCATCATTACTGCTGAGCCTTTAGCTGCACAGGTAAGAACATGGAGGAGCAGCGAGTCCGTTTGTAGATAACTTGTCATTTCTTTACTCGGTTTATTCACTAAGCTTGCATTCTGTGCTCTCAGAGCTAGGCAATTGAATACAGATATGAAATAGGTTTTCAGATAAGAAATCCCCCATCTGTATATACATGTCTAGATGATTAATTTGTGCTGGTATTCATTAAAGCTTGACAATATCAAAATTACAAAAGAATTTATAATAATATTAAAGAATAATTTACTGGTTATGAGGCTGTTGCATGTCCGTAGTTGCAGTCGGTTTTACCAAAAACTGCACAAAATTCAGTGATGAATTGGATTGCAGTCTTGTAATTATCAGTTTATATTTAACACTCTTTCCAAAATCTTGTGTGCATTTATTAATATCAAACACTTTTAAAATTTTCAAATGGCAATGGTTACACTAAAATACCACAATACGTCCACAGTCGAAGCCAATAAGACAAAGACCTGACCAAAACCCTTAAATTGTAATTTCTCCGATGCACACCTGTTATTCTGTAGTCACACTCGTCTTTACATTGCCCTGAGAGACATTGTGTGAGCCGTCCTCAACTAATACTCTCTGCTGGCTTTATCCTGTTATGCAGAGAGCTGCCTCCAGTGGTTTATGTTCTCTGTTATATGTAAATACAAGCATGGGGAGTGAAATGTTTTTCAGAGAGATTCCTACATCAATCCCACACAAGAACACACATACACATATATTATTGGACATGTGTGTGTCCAATACATAATTCATCCTCTGCGCAACAACACACAGATGAGTCATTATTATTTAATGTTCCAGTCATCTTCTATGAAAACATTTGTGTTGATTGATAATAAGTCCAGTGATTGGCTTGCAGTCAAACGCCATGTGGAATAACTGCACAATGATACGCATGCACAGATGCACACACAGAGGAATTTTTTTGATTTGTCATATTTTTCAGCCATTGTTGAAACATGTTTTTTCTAGTCAGAAACATTTCCACAGTCAAAAGTGTATCAGCCTGCAATCACAAGACTTATTGCAAAACTGTGGAGGGATAACAACTGTCTCTAACACTAATGTATCTCTCTAATATGTTGATTTGACACAATATATACTGACACTTTTTTGCTGACAGAATTCAGTTTAATTGGATCCACAGAGTATCTGTGACACAGCAATTTGGCTTTTATATAAAACTTTTTGCTTTCTTTCATGAGATTGTTTTGGGCCCCTCCTGACAATTGCAGCATTTTAAATAAAATGACAGGTAAAATCATGTTTTGAGAAACAAGAGTCTTTTCTCAAGATAATTAGTCATGTTTATTTTAATTTTTGAGTCACCTGGACTGCAAGCAGAAACACAGAACAGCAACACATCCCTCCACCCACCCGTCTTTGTCCTTATAATATTCACTTGTATCAGTATTTACAGTGTACAGGGCTCCCTCTATTACACTTCAAACTGAATTTTGTTTACCATCCTTGATCACTAAAGGGATCTTTCCTTTGTGAAAGTCCTTGTTGGTTTCATTGTGACTGAAATCGATCATATTTGGAAAATACCATAAATTAAATCCAGTTCAATGAAATCCAGTCCATACCTGAACTGAATCTAAATGTTTAAAAACACATATCCTTGCCTTAATGTATTAATTTTCTTAATCCAAAGTGATAAAAGTGGTTCTGTGTGGCACATTTAGCTTTTTCTGTGATAAAATATGACCATTGTTAATGTGGTTCTCTTTCCAACACAAAATATTTGCACGTTATGAAATTAAAAACCTTTCTGGCACATAAAATGTATATTGTGTTCAGTTTGCCTCCATTTCAGAGATAAGTGTATGACAATGATTGGAAGAGATTGGAGCAGTATGATGATCGTGATCTGGACAACGTGTCTTCACAGCTGAAAACAAAACCAGAACTGAATAAGAAAACATTCGCATTGAAACTTTTGTATTTTAAAAGGTTGTTTTAGCATTGAATCAAGAAATGTCACCATTTTGGCGTCTGAGGGGAGGGGGAAGGACAGCATGATTTACATATAAATTGCATACTAAGGAGAGAACGTCATTCTTCCTGAACCAGCCATCCTCTCATCAGCTCTGAAGCCTTTGGCATCACTGCAAACCTGCGGCCAAAGCTTCCACAGGTTCCCCGGGAACTCTCAAACAGCAAGTAAGTCCGTTTCTCTCTGCCACTGTTTTCTCACATAGAACCGAGCTGGTTAAAGTTAACATTTAACTGACATTATGCTGGTCTGGAAGAGATCCGTTGGATCAAGTGCTAATCTTAGCTAATACTTGACAGCTAGCTAACTTTAGGCTCTATGTGAACGAACAATTGCAGAGAGATACAGACTTAATTGCGGTTTGGGAGTTCCAGGTGAACTTGTAAAAGCCATCGCCATAGGTGTGTGGTCACGTCAGAGGATTACTGTTTACTGTGTTTTAGTTTTCAGTGAAGCTTTTTCAGTGCCAATATTTGTTTCAGTGTCAATACTACTTATTCCAATACAAATGTTTCAATGCCAACGTTTCCTTTTTCAGTTCCAGTTTTGTTTTCAATGCCAACTTTTATTTTCAATGCCAAAGTTTGAAAGTCACTGTCCTGGCTCCATACATTTGCCAATGACTCCCAAAACGACATATATGAACTCTGGAGAAAACAACATATATTACCTTTGGATACTACATGGGACACAAAGAGCATTCTCCTGGGTGAAAGTCCCATCCAACCACCCCAGCCTCCTCCGTATGTGGCTCTCTATTCTAGCTCACCTGACTTCCTCCTTTGCTACCTTCATAATAACTACGGCCACTAGAGGTTGCCACGTAAAAATAAACGTACATTTGGGTTGTATGAAGCTGCTTGCACAGACGACCTGTATGGCCGTATGTTCGGGGAGGACGGGCTGGATCTGGAAGTACTTTGGTTTATGTAAAACACCAAAAATATCATTTGCCTAATTGCTTTTCGTCCAGTTAACTAACAGAATCCGTGTATAGTTCATTCTTTTGTTTCAGATCGGAAACATTTCTTTTGAAAATGTCTTTTGAGACATCACAATAGAAACAATTAGTTTTGGTGTCAAAAAAAAACCATGAAAATATCCTTCACTACCAAAACATCATTCACTGTCTGGTCACATAAAAACAACAAAAGAACCCATGCTGGAGTCGAACAAGGAGTCATACAGTTGTGATTGCTACAACTGTATGGTTTCTGCTGATGCCTTCCCAAGTATGCCCACGGATGTCTAAAGCGAATGTGAAAGAGTATGCCATTTGAAAATGTTTGTGTCATGGGACTACGGATGGAAATTAGCTCTTGGCTACAATCCGGCATGTTTACATGCATGTATTCCATGTCTGTTCATTAACATGCACTGTCCCAATCAAATAAAGAAATTTGAAAATTTAAATCCAAAATGTGAGTGAATTGTGGTATTAAATATATTGTAGCCATACAATAAAAGCTTTACAATATATTCTAGAAATACTGGCAGCATTTTCTACCTTGCATCAATTAAATCAAATCCTTAACATAGGCGACACCACACCAGCTCTGGTGTAAAAAACATTAACGGAGTTTGAATTAACTAGTGATATTCCGCCTGCATGAGGCTGTGGTACTGTAATGTAAATTTATTTATAGTCTTTTCAGTGTAATTTCTACATAATTTTCCTACACAGAGAGAGATTCAAGGTTCCCCAACATGCAAATTAGTTTAAAGACTATAGGGAATGACAATGTAGGTGACTTTGTAGGTCACGCCTGCAAATGTGAATAAATCGTCAAAATGTTCATGTTGTCGGTCTTATATTTGTGTCACGATCATTATTATGCTTGTACTTACATACAGCCTACAAGTGAAACACACAGTCTGAGGTATATGTTTACGCCCAGCTCGAACGCAGTGTGGAGGTCGCTGTTGGCTGTGGCAAAGTGCGGTACGTAATGTTAAATATCACGTAAACAAAACAGATTTTTACGTTTTAGTTTTAAAACAGAAAAACAAACAGAAAAATCAAAGAACGAACCATACACGGATTTACCAGTGTGTCATGTTTGAATTTTTTGTATGCATGACCTGGTTGAATCCAGGTGCTGTGGCCATAAAATTTATTTCTAATTACATATACACACTTAAATATTGTTTCACCCATATTTTTCCATTGTTAATATACATTCAGTCAGGAAAATCTGTTTAAAAAGGACGACTGATGGGGTTAGTATAGACAAAAAGGGAGGAAAGGAATGTGCATGAAATAATGCACTTTGATGTAAAACCCATTATCTTATATTATGATTGTATTGTTTGGCTTTGGTCATTTAAAACCAGAATAACTTTATCATTATAGCACAGTCCTTCTGAAGATCAAAGAACCCATCCTCTATGAGGCTCCAGTGAATCGCTCAGTTCTGCCTTTATCCTGATCTCTGTGAACAAGACTTCAAGAGTCATGCCTGCTGAAGTCCACATTCAGTTTCATTAAACCAAAAAAACACTTTGTCACAAAGGTTTTTGTAGGAGAGTACCACAAATTAGCATCCATTGCTGAAGACACACAACACAAGCATGACTCACGACGGCAACAGCAATACAGATGAAAGATGTGAGAGGGGTCTGTGTCGAAATGGCAGTCCTCCATATGCACACACACACATATACAGTACATATACACACACTCACAATGAACACCACTAGAGTTTCTTGTTGATGTATTTAATCATTCCTGATGTCTAAAGTCAATTAGGACTTTTTCTCTTCCAAAACCAATAAATATTAATTTGCAGCTGGGCAGGTTTAAACTGTATTTCCTGTAATGTTATGCAGCGGTGAACATCCTGATCTGTGTGGGTTACTTCCTCATTCTCTTCCCACTCAGGCTTGAGTCTTGTTGGCGCATGCCAAACACTGATCTGAAACAACGGTAAGCACAATCAGTGAGCGTATTTGTGACGAGGGCTCAGAGCAGGTTGTCCTCAGACACTAGTCTCCCCTCCTTCCAGAGGGTATGTGAGGCACTGCGCCTTCTCCTCCAGACACACATCCTCTGTGGCAGTGCTGACGTGACTGGCGGCGCCTCTATGTGGCAGGAAAGACAACTGAAGGGTGTGTCTGCTCTTGGAGGGCCTGCCTTTCCCTGTCCCGTTGCTGTAGGAGACGACTAGTCGGCGGTTCTCCTCAGGTGCGGCGGAGCAAGAGGGGCCTCTGTCAGCTTTGCTGAGGCGAGGCGAGTCACCACTGTGGTCGCTAGCGTTGTTGTCATGGTGATAGGGCAGATTGCTGCCGCTCTTGATGTGCGGCGTGTGGCTGTGGGTGTGGCGGTACTCCTCATCAATGTCCTTACCCAGCTTCCACCTCTTCCACTTTTTCAGCATCTCCGACTGTACCTGAGGCATGATGGGATAGAAACATGAAGATTTGTAATGAAGATTAAATAAGACACTGAGCACTTCGTTAGATGGACATTTCTTGCCAAAGACTACATTTTAAAAGTTTAGAGATTAGCAGATGGATGATGTTGTGTCCATCCCACTTTATAGACAACAGAATAAAGTGAAACCTGAACAAAGATGGAGCTTCTGAAAGACCTATAAAGGCTGACAACAGGAACACTGATGATGAAAAGTGTCAAATTGATCTCTCTACAAAGGGAAAGGAAGGAAGTGCAACAATGGCAGAGATTAAATTAAGGTGGTATTCGACATGAAAGCACATCTGTCTTACCTCTTTGTTGACGAAGCAGTAGAGGATGGCAACCAGCAGGCCCTGAAACAGACAAACTTTGCAGTAATGTCAGAGACTGGAAAAGAAACTATATTTTTTTACTGTGGATTAAAGGCTACAAAGGATTGTGGATTAAAGGCTATAAAGGCTCTAAATATTTAATATTTTAATTATTATCAACAAATACCCAGATATCCCTTCTGCCTTTGTACCATAGAAATCCATTGTTGTCCAAAAAGCAAACAATTACAAGTGAAAGAGCCATACCATTGCATTGGGAGTCACATTCCCTCAATTCAATGGACGACTCAGCTATGAAGTTGTTTCAGAACAAACTACACTGACCATGTTGATCACAACAAGGTAATATGTCACCTAATACATCAATCTTCTTCTTTTCCTTTCGGCTGCTCCCTTTCAGGGGTCGCCACAGCCACATGCGCCTCCATCTATCCCTGTCCTCTGCATCCTCTTCACTCACACCAATTAACTTCATGTCCTCTCACTCCATCCATAAATCTCCTCTTTGGTCTTCCTCTAGACCTCCTGCCTGGCAGCTCCAACCTCAGCATCCTTCTACCAATATATTCACAGTCTCTCCTCTGAACATGTCCAAACCACCTCAATCTGGCCTCTCTGGCTTTATCTCCGAGACATCTAACATGAGCTGTCCCTCTGATGTACTCGTTCCTGATCCTGTCCGTCCTCGTCACTCCCAAAGAGAACCTCAACATCTTAAGCTCTGCCACCTCCAGCTCTGCCTCTTGTCCTTTCTTCAGTGCCACTGTCTCTAAGCTGTACAACATCGCTGGTCTTACCGCCATCGTGAACACCTTTCCTTTCATTCTTGCTGATACTCTTTTATCACACAACACACCTGACACTTTTCTCCACCCGTTCCAACCTGCTTGCACTCGCCTCTTCACCTCTTTTCCACAGTCTCCATTGCTCTGAACCGTTGACCCTAAGTACTTAAAGTCCTGCACCTTCTTCACCTCTGCTCCCAATGTGGGTCCTTAATACCTGTATATTTATAGTATTTATAAGAGGCATAAGCCTACACAGGCGATATGGAGTAATACTTTGTAGGCAGTGTTGGGCAATTGTAGTGAGCTAAACTGGCTTTGAAGATGTTTAATGACTAATGAAAACCCCACATTTGTTAGAACTCAATGCGTTTTGGTGAGTAACACCGAAGTAAACAGAAACTTTGTTTGTTTACACGAAAAACTCCACAGGACACCTTTGAATACTAATACAATTTATCCATAATTTATCCATTTGTACAGTGGTTTACACAAGAAGACTATGAAATGGATAAAAGACATTTTAACACTGTAAACTGTAAAATATGGGGACTATTTTCGATAGATTTATCAAAAATAAATGCTCTATGTCAGCTCTAAAATTAGAGGTTTCTGAGAGTAAAGATATATTAAAAAGGCTTATAAATGATCTTGTATGCTTCAGAAAAGAAAAAGAAGACATATAGAGAGAAAACACAAAGGAATACACTAATGATCAAATATTTGAGGATGGAAGTGTAAATAAATGAAAGTTTCCAAGTTTCATGTAAATTGAGGCGAATGAGGCGCAGCATAGAGCCTTTAGGGACGGACTCATCAATGACGAAGGTGAAGAGGATGGCATGAATCCCAAGCAGGGGGATGAGAGTCAGAGTTGACTTTGCTAATCTGGACCAGAGGAGGAAAAGGGAAACGGGGAATAGAGAGCATGACATTCCAAAGGGCACTCACATTTTTTAATCACCTTAAATCCAGCCCCCGAGGCACACTTCATTCAAAAGCCCTCCAAACCCAAGAGCTGAGCCTAGAAAAGAGTCCTCTATGTCAGTTGGTGCTGAGACTAACTGCCCCCTCTCAGCCACACTCTGACCGGCCTCACAACAACATTGCTTACCAAACAACAAATTATAACACAATGGAAAGAAACCTATTTGGAACATTGCAAAGAAGAAACCTAAAGCCAAAGTAGATAAGAATGTTATCTGGCCCTAAAAAGAGATTATGAATTGGCAGATTATCTCTCTACTGTAGAAGGGATAGAGATAGAAAGCAGAGACAGATCCTAACCAAGTACAGGCTCAGTGTCCACAAACTGCCAATCGAAGAAGGAAGACATAAAAAATTAAATTAAATTTTTAATTCAATTTTATTTATATAGCCCAATATCACAAATCACAATTTGCCTCAAAGGGCTTTACAATCTGTACAACATACGACACCTTCTGTCTTTAGACCCTCGATTTGAATGAGGAAAAACTACCCAAACAAAAACCCTTATGGCAACCAATAGAAAACAGAATACGTGTTTACTGTTCGACAGGTGAAGTTCAGGCAGAGTTGCACTTCTACCAACAATGTATTACATTCAATGAAACAAGGAACGTTTACTTTAACAAGTTCAACTCTGTAATATCAGATTTCAATGACCTCAATGACCCCTGAAAATTAAAAATACTCCTAGTAGAAGAAGACAGGTCAGCCCTCGCTGCCCAATATGTTTCAACATGCCACAACCTGAGGGACAGTGAATGACCTAGACACACAGCACATGCATGTGTTCACCGCACAGATACACACACACTATTGGGGGGTGTAAAGGGTCAGGAAGGACGCGCATACATACCCTTGTGTAATTTATTCACTAAAGTCCCACGTGTGTATGTACTTTATGTGCGTATCTGTGATTTGTACAATGTATGTGCGCATGTGTACAACTCGTTCTCACTCCCAGGGCATCAAAAACCGACTGTGTTGTATACTGACACACCTGGTACCCTTTTGCATCTGTATAGGAGACGCCTTCAGAAACTACTTGGTTAGGTAGTAGGAAGTCACGTGACGTAAGTGAAGTTCATAACTTTACTGTTTTGGTTCACTCTCACCGCTCTCATCAGCCAAAAAGAATTTAAAACACACCGTACGCCACCTTCCCAGCAAATACCCCTAAACAACTTTAATTTTGTTTCTTTCAGAACAAAAAAATAGTTTCCTCACCTGAACTTGTAGTCAGTGTATCTCATCTGATGAGCTCTGAGTTTAGACATCAGGATTTTGATAATTCGGATGAATATAAAGAAGTTAATCTGAAATAAGAAGAGAAGGAGAGTTAAATGCAAACAACTGTGAAAAATATTTTCTGTAGAGTTTCAGATGACATAATGTGTAAGAGAGGGACAGACTCCCAAAAATTGTCTTGAGTCTTTTTGGGTTCTGTGGGATTTGAACTGGCCACACACACACAGACATACACACACACATTGTGATCTAGAGCAGAACCCTCTCCAATGACAGAGAACATTAATTACTACAGCACTCAAGTTATTAGCGCTCCAAGTTTGGTATCATGTGTATGTTGTCTTGACAGATGCGTTTGTGTGAATGTGTGTGTGTGAGTGCACACAAACACAGTTTATTTAGGTGTCAATAGTTGAACTGCAGGGTTGTGTTTGGGATTGTTGGAGGATGACATATGACGCTGTGTCTGTTACACAACCGTACGGCACAATAAAGAGAATTTTTCCACAGAGCACATACCTTATGACTTACACAGTCCAGGAAATGTATGGGTTTAGGAATATTTTAGAGTGTGTGTGCACGCACATGTACGCTTTTGCATGAGGTCACAAAGGTTGCTACTCTTAATTTGCACTTGTGCTCATAAGTATGTCCATCCATAATGTTGTTTGTCTCTATGGGAACAAGAGGCAGGAAACACACAAAAGGAATTCCACAACATATTTCTGTGTGTGAGAGAGAGAGCTAGAGTTGGTGGATGGATACATGTGCAAAAAAAACCAAAGCGGCTATACAAACGATTGTCGAGCTACATATGTTAATCTTCCAATCTGGGAATCTTTGGGAATTTTATGAATGAATTTGATTTCAATTTCTTGAGGTCAAAATTGATTCTTACCGTAATGAAGCTGTTACCAGTTTTAATAATGTTTAATAGTGTTTTTATTTTTCTAAACAAATACATAAAAAGAAAAGAAAACAAGACATTATAAAAGAACAGCAGCACAATAGAAAATGAAACCAAGGTGTCAAGCTAAACTAGAATTGGATTGCCAACAAGAAGAGGTGGGTCTTTAGCAGCAACTTATACGTTTCTACGATCTGGGCAGCTCTTAAATGAAGAGGTAAGCTGTTCCATAGATTAGGGGCAGCCACCGCAAAGGCTTGGTTGCCTCTAGTTTTGTGCCTGGATCTCGGAACATCCAAGAGCGTCTGGTTGGTCGACCTCACTGCCCTAACTGAAGTATGATGATTTAACAGGTCTGCCAGATAAGGTGGCGTCAGCCCATTTAAAACCTTAAAAACAAGCAATAAAATCTTAAAATCGATCCTGAAGTGGACAGGACGCCAGTGGAGGGAGGCCAAAACTGGTGTTATGCCATCACACTTTCTCTCACCAGTTAAAAGATGTACCCATGTAAAAGATTTACAGTGATCCAACCGAAAAGTAATAAAAGCATGGACAACTCTCGAAATCACTGGGAGAGAGATAGGACTTCACCTCGGCTAAAAGTCTTGAACCAATCAATAAACAACTGAACCAATCTTCCTAACGAATAACATCAGCTGGTTTGTATTTGGACTTGTCACTATTATGTACCTTACAAAAAACAAACTTTTATTGTTGCAATTAGTGGTATCACGTACTTCACAATACACACATTTTATATAGCTATAAACACTAAAAAACACTATTAAAATATAAAAATATTTGATAATATCATGAAAAGTATTGAATATGTCAGGTCAGCCAGATATTACCTCCTTATTTGAAACCCTGATTGAAGCTGCGATCAGACGACAAAGTGACATTCACACATCCCTGTGAAATCAGTGGAAGTTTGGTGACGTAGTGACTACTCCCAGTTGGCCAGTTAGTGGACTACTGTAGCTGGCAAGCTGTCAACTTGCTATCCAGCCGGGGCAGACTATTGCTAGTCAGTCATGATAGATCCTGGAGCCTCTCTCTTATTTTCTCTCTACTATTCTGTTTACTTCCCCCTGACATTTTGTTCAACATTTTGTTCGACAGAGGGAAAATAAAGGTCATGGAACTATCAAGCGTGCCAATGGATCTTTTGCAAACTCGTTATTCTCCTTAGCTTAGCTAGGTCGCTGTTTACAGTCACAGTTTATTCAAAAGATCTATTTGTATCATCGACTCCTGTCTCATAACTGTCTAGAAAACATCGCTCTTTTGTGGAACAGTCTACCACTAGAGGAGGTTAAATAAACGTGGACGGTACAACACAGGTAATTAGCTACAATAGCTTCCTCAATTAAGGACTCTCCAGCTCTCTATCCCCTCAGCTCTGTACCTTTGCTGAACTGGTCCCAACCTGTAGACATATGCAACCGGTGACGAAGTTGACACTGCTTCTTTTAATAAGGACTCATAAGCTTAAAAGGTTGGGTACCACTGCATCAGACTGCCATATTGCATACTCCCACACTTTTTAGCTTAACTTGAAAATGAATCAGGGACCTTTTTAAAGACCAGTTAGGTTTACTGTCATTTATAATATTGTGGTGGACTTAAATATTAGTGCACAATGCACTGCGGTAAAAGTTATTCTCCAGAAGATCTAAAATCATTCAAAACATTTGCCTTCACTGAACATCATTTGGATTTTTTTCATTTTTAATCCACAAAATAGGCTAATAATTAGAAGCTACACTTGACTACACAGCGTGGCATTCTGTCGACATAATCTAGAGTACTCGGTGAGGAGAGATCATAATGTTACTGAAGCAAAAGAATCACTGTTTTTCTTTATAAAAGGAAGAGAAAAGAATTTCCATTCTTAGGTGAATAAATGTTTTACTCCAACCCTACTTCCAACTGCCTGATCTATGTACTTTCAAAGAAATACACATGCACCCAAACACAAGCATTTGGTACATTCCGGTATCTCTATTCACAGCAGCATCTGCCAAGACACAGTTGGTGAATGTCAGCTGCTGTGTGTGTGTCCGTGTGTGTGTACGTTTGTGTGTATGTGAGCATCTGCAGCTCGATCACATGCCAGCACACGCTGGACTTGAATTTCCTTCATCACATTGTTCAGTTGTAAACTGCCAGACAGAGCATATGAGGGTAAGAGATAAACAGATAGACTTACCAGATAAGCAAACAGTATAGGAGAACGGATGATCCACCAATATCCCATGTTAATATTCCTCTCCCAGCACCTACACACACACACACACATTTTACATTGTAACTTATTGATGTTGTCATTGTGATTCTGATCTTTTCACTGTGTCCAAAGGGTCATCACATAATATGAATCAACATCTCTTTATTATGAATTCTCACAGGTCACAGGTAATAGCTGATACATCTAAACTGCCTTTCATTTAATGTGACAATATTATGAAAAGCTACTTACTCCTCGTTCTCATACAGATATTTCACTGTGATCCATGGCAGCACAAATATGAGTGGTGCACCTGAGAATGACAGAGGTAAAATGTGAAAGTGAGCTGACTTTTGATGAGTTAACAGAGTAAAACTTTGAAACACATAGAGGCGTAATTTTCCCAGATTTGTGATGACATCACACGTCAGCTTTAATCATATTATTACCTATGATACAGCATTAAACACTGTTTTCTTATGATCATGAGTTTAAAATCTCATTATTGCAAGACAAATATTTCTCTTCTTACTTGAAATATGAAAATGTTTGCCCTTATATGATTGTATGATTATAGTAAAATCTAATCTGGTCTCTTCTGTGGAAATTATCTGTCCTGTCAGGCTACAATGACTCACTAACGTCAATTGGACAATACAGTTAATATTGTGGTAAGACCATGAATTTCTATCTCCGCTCAGTGAGGATTTCATAATTTTCATAACTACATAATTCCATTGTTATCTCAGAATAGCAATCTGAAAACGTAATCGCAAAGTCATTATTTATTTAAAAATAATGAGAAAATTAAGTTGTGGTCTCAACGAAACCGGTCTGAATGATAAAGAGAAGCTGCTCTGGGCTTATGAATGTGTTATGTGTCCTGGGGATTCATATATTTAAACATCTGTTTTTAGATTTTCAGTCATATATAGCAAAACTTTCGTTGTCTTATGATGATGAATTTTTGTACATATCCCACAGTCTTCCCTTTAAAGGGGAACTCTGATTAACACAACACTGATTTTACACATCAAAGTATGTGTACAGGTCTTGGGGAGTACTACATGTGAAAAAAATTGTATAAAGCATTTGGTGTGTCCAGAGGGAGCTGTGTGAAGTCTGATGAATTGCGTCAAGTGATGTCACATAAGTCACTGTGGACTATATATAGAATAATCTCTGGTTCTGTTGCATTGATTTTGATACGTTTTAAAAGAACTGTTTTATTAGTAGTTACAAACAAATCTGCCACAATGACGCCTGCTCTCACTTTCCCTGTCTCGGATTGTCCCTCTATACAATAGCCTCTATTTGTTTGCGTGTTTCAGAGCCTGTCATACCACACCTGTCCACTAGATGCCCTCAGAGATTTTCATCACTTCACTGAATTACCTGACTCTTCCTGAGAACATTCACCTGTCCGCACAGCTGCTCTGTATTTGCCCATTAGTCTGTTTACATACCTGTTAACCATTCCTGTACCTGACTGACTTCCTGTTGTTGGCTGTAATAATCAGAGCATCATTACTATGTGATTGTCAGTTCCCGTGTAACAGTTATGGTTCTTACCCCAGCCAATGGCCAGGTAGATGTAGAAGTACTTCCTCTCGCTGAACACAGTGATGACTAGCAGGCTGTGCAGGTAGATGCCCTCCACCAACAGCCAATAGTTGTTGGCCATCACGCTGTACTGCATCATCACCATGGCACCACGACACCATGTCACAGCCTGACGCACGACATAGAACGGGTGTAGTGAGGATACAATAAGTCAAGGTGACACGTTCTCTGACTACAAAAGTCGAAAATGTTGCTTTGAATCAGAGCTGATAAAAACTCTACTTCAGCACAGCTGAATCAACTGTTTGAGTCAGACTGCAGCACATTACAATGCTCAAACCTTGGATAATGAAAGCAATTCAGAGGACAATGATTGCTTACCTGCACATGAACTAATTTATTCTGGCATCCATATATATTCTTCTCTTTGCTCACAATCCTTCACAACACTTCAAGTTTCAACGTAACCATAAATACATTTCAAATGTCTCTTGCACCTTGGCACAAAAGCAGCAATTAACATTTACAGTACATTTATAATTGCTTATTGCTTATACTAGGATTGATGCTAACATAATGCCATTTGTACCGTTTTATATGATATATACTGTGTATTCCTCCAAGGCAGATGTAAAGCAGCTTAGCAAGAAAGGAGAACTCAGTGGGCATCTCTTGAATTTATCTTCCTCACTGGCATCAAAAATGCCTGTTTGACAAGTTTGAAGTAACTTTGGTTGTCTTCTTCATTACCTGATGATGATATGTGACTGTCATTTAAAAAGAGAAAATATTCTCATTCATAAGATTTATTTTCCATTAAAAACATGAATTAGTGGTAGAGGCGCTCAACAAATAATATTTGGTAGAATAGCTCCTTCTCTTGATGTGTCTAGACACACCCAATCAATACCTAATCTGTACCCTAATATGTGTGATGGCTGTAGAATGTAAAAACTACATTGAATTACTGGGGCGCCCAAAAGATACAAAATACAGATATTCAAGAAATATGGAGTAATCTTGTAATGCGAATGTGGCGCGAATCCTGTGTCTCACTATTGCTATTATTATAAGTATTATTATTGTTGACATTTTATGTTCACATAACAGTGCAGGAACGAGTGTGATGTTCATATACTGCAGTGAAAAGTTAGGGTTAAGTTGCAGTAGTGGATGAGCGCTAGAAGGTTGTCTCCTCTTAGTAGGCACTTTGATATTTCTAATTTTAGCCAGATCCATGCTCTTTCCCTACCATTAATTAAGTGGTTGTAGTTGCCAAACTCTAACCATAACTTAACCACACTGTAACATCTAATGGAAAAAGGTTTGCAGTGAAAATTTCCCTTAAAAGATTATTCCTCCCATGCTAAATAGCTGCACACAAACACGATGAGGTTGGTGTGTTGTATTTGCTCTGACCGGTATGTTGACCCAGGCTTGTGCCCGGGCGTCACTCCTGGGGTCCAGCGTGAGGGTCAGCAGGGCGTCTTTAACCAGGATGGACACAGCTCTCAGGATGAAGGAGGCAAACAGGTTCATGTGGATGTTGTTCCTCATACAGTGGAGCTTCCTGGTACAGAGGTGATAGTGTGTTGACTTTTATATGTTGTATTCATTACTCTGCATGCAGGAACTTTTCAAATTCTTCTTTCCATCCCTTGCATCCTATATTTTCCACTTTTGTTCTCTATATTTTTCCTTCTTCATTCTATTTTTCCTTCCTTTTTATTCCATCCAACCCTCCTTTCTTCCTTCCTGCCTTTCTTCTTTATTCCCTCCTTTCTCCCTCCCTGTTTTTTTTTTTTACTTGGTTTCCTTCCTTGGTTCCCTACTTTCTTTCTCTATTTTTTCCTTCCCTCTTTCCTTAGTTCCTTCTTTCTTTTTTCTTCTATCCATTTCTTTCCCCTTCCTTCCTTCCTTGTATCATCTTTCACCCCTTTCATTAATTGCTTCATTGTTACCCTTCTTTTGTTCTCTGATATTCCTTCCCTCTGTCGTCCCCTTCATTCCCTTCTTTCTTGCTGACTTTCTTTCTTCTTTCCTTGGATCCCTCTTTCCTTTTTCTCATTGTTCGTCAGCCCCTTTATTGATTAATTATTTTCCTTTTTTCTGTCCTTTTCCTTTTCATTCTTTCTCCATCCATCCTCCCTTCTTTACTCCCTGGACAAGTTGTACCTGAAGGTGACGAGGATTCCCAGCGCCAGTAGCAGAGCCCCGAGGGAGAGCGAGTAGCCCACTGTATACATGATCCGTAACTGACTGAGGATGCGGCCATACTGCTGCTGTAGAACCAACAGGAGAGACCCGGTCAGGTACTTTCATGCGTTGCCGTCATACACACCCACACACACACACTGTAGATTCAATTTGGCACAAACAGATGTAAAAACGGTCCTAAAGAGTAATTAAACCAGATGGGAGGATTTTCACAAGCTGAGTCATTTCAGATTGTGTCAAGTCAGTCGGAATCACAATATCGTCCAACCATCTGCCACTGGAAGCAGCTTCAAACATTGTAACAGTTACTTCACAAGGCAGCCCCCCCCCCCCACACACACACACACACAATCTATACACACACCTCACCAGGGTCGTCTTCACATTCACTGGTATTCTTTTGCACCCACTGACCATCTTCATTGCAGACTCTGTAGACCAGACCCTGCTGAACTGTTCACACATTGTGAGAATTTATATTAGCATGGCATGTGTACCACACACTGTTCAGAAGATGCTAAATGCCTATACAACAATTTGTTTATGAATAAATAAATATTTAGTGACATTATCTCATCTCAAATAAACATAAATTGTTGTTCAGTAAAGTTCATTCTTGACCTTGGGAACACTAATTCAAAAGTCTAACTTTTCCTGCACTTACTAGCTTTTATTGATTGATTTATATTCATCTTTCAGTCTTCCTCAGCGGATGGAGTTTGCTAAGTTGTTGCTAGGTCATTATGTGACCCAAGTATGGAACTTCGGTCATGTGAGCAAACAACTGAGAAAACTTCTCCCACAGAAGAAAACTGCGTGGCTGAAAGCTCCATAAAAAGCTAGTAAGTAGAACTTGAGTTAAAGGAATAATTAGACATTTTGGAAAATATTCTCTCTCTTGTCGAGAGTTAAATACATGTCTGTATGGTAAATTTAATACTACATCCTGCAGCTGTTAGCTTATAGCTTAGCACAAAGAGTGGAAACGGGGAAACACCTAGCCTGGCTCTGTCCAGATGTAAAAAACAAACAAAAAAACAGCCTACCAGCACCTCTAACGCTCACTAATTAACACTTTATATCTCTTTTGCTTAACCCATGCAAAAATCTAAATGTAAAACAAGTTGTGGTTTTTACGGGGGGTCATGTGCCAGTCTATTTCCTGGAGTCTCTACTCGTTGCCTGGCAGCTGTCTCAATCATTAAATAATCTGGCACATAACGTCCCGTCAAACCACAACTTCACAAATTAGTGATCTTTGAGGTCCTGGTAGGTGGATTTGATTACCATTGGACGGAGCCAGACTAACTTTTTCCCTCTGTTTCCAGTCTCTGTGCTAAGCTAAGCTAACAGATGCTGGCTGTAGTTTCATTTTTACCATACAGATACAAGAGTATCAGTTATTTAACTCTTGACAAGACAGCGACTAAGAGTATTTCCCAGAGGTGAAAAGTAATGAATTACAATTACTTGCGTTATTGTAATTGAGTAGATTTTTTGTGTACTTCTACTTTTTAATGTAGTTTTTAAAATCTGTAATTTTACCTTTACTTTAGAATGTTTTGTTTTAAGTATTGTACTTTAAAAGTCAATAAAAAATGCCAGAAAAAAATTTCACCCAGAAACTACGGCAGTGAATGATGTGCAGGATGAGCAGATTGTGTTCAATGGCGCTAAAATCACAAGAAGGATGGAGACGGACAAGTCGGACACCAGTGGTGCAGACCAAGCTAAAAGAGAAACACCGTTAAGTTCTGCTGAAGTTGAACTCGAAGGAAATAAAGTGAACCCCTGGCCATATTTGAGCGACCACTTCAGCTTCAAGTGCAAGAAAGGCAACTCTTCTGTTCTGTCTGGCCTAGGACATCTGTAGACACACACCCCACATATACTGTACAAACACTCACACACAGACCTTTATGGTACCATGGCAGGAACCATGGGCAGGAGACATTGACTGTGGTTCCTGGGAGTCCATCAGGCCAGCAGGCGTACAGATCAAAGGTTCTGTTGCACACCAGCCCTGCAATTGAGAGCGGATCTATGAAATTTGTGCCCTTGGCTTACACTAGGTCAGGCTTACTTCATTCTCCTGCAGGAGATGTGAGCTCTTGCTGGGAGGAGAAGAGCTCACCTGTGGCAGGGGGCGTGGCGTTGAGGTAGTCCAGGCACTGGTTTTTGTAGCTGCTCCACTGCTCCTTCACAAGCTCCAGGGAGTTCGGAGAGGAGACCTGCAGGACGAGGAAGCTTGCTGAAGCTTCATGTCAAGTTTCAGCAACGCCATCACAGCCCTCCTCCATCATCTATCTCTTTCTTTTAATTTGTAGACTAAGTGAGAGTGTAGCAGATCAAAGACTGGCTGTGAGTCGTACCTTTGTGCAGCTGCAGAGCATAAGCAAGGCCAAGAGGAGACACACCTGGGACATCCCACTGATGCTGGTAGGATGGGGGTCGGTGGGGACCAGAACACAGAGGAGGCCTGACACATGAGGTGGTCTTGGCCCTATCTCACCGTGTGGTCTACACACACAATATGGAGAAGCTTGTCAGTGTGAATAATGAGTGTGTGTGTCTGTGTATGTGTGTTAGAGGTTGTTTGAACAACAACTGACAGAGAGATGGAGTGAAATAATGACGATATCGAGAATCAATGAACAGAAAAAACAAGCAACAATCCGTGATGTATTGCTTCTCTTTCACGCTCACAACACACATGTGCTTACACATATATCATAGCTGTAAGATGAAAACCATGTACCTCCACAATGCCAAAGGTTTCATTAACACATTAAGCTTGAATAATTTTCATCCCTTTTCACACGGTTTTCACTCACAGCACTGAAAAATACCATCATTTATACAAGCAAAAAATTAACTTTATACACACTACTGTCTGTTATGCAAAAGGCAACAAAAGCATGGTCCTTTTTCTACACATTTCTCAAAACATTTATTACAAAATTGCTACCCATGGGAGCTCAACAGATGATTGGATAATGGGATTGGACAGCAGGGGGATATGGGTCAGGCCTTCAGGGAGAACACAATACCTTACCCTCATGTGTAGAATACCTTATTTAAAATCTGTTGAGTGAAATCTACGACATCAGATTCTATTACTGGAAATAACTAGAATTGTTTATGTGTGTGTTGATTTTCATGGTTCATTTCCTGCGGCGTCAGTTGACCACCTTTACCCACGATGTTGGAGAACAAAACGGAATCTGAAACGTTTCTGCAAAAAACACCTTGACCATGGAAACATTTTTGGCTAAAACGTTTCAAATTCCATTCTGGTCCAGTCTCTTGTGCTTCTGTTGAAGTGTGTGAAGATGATGATGATAATGCATCCGCATCAGGCCGTGTGTGTTTGTGACCATGGTACTGAATTGCTGTACCTGACAGAGATCTAAGCCAAACATCGATACCCTGTCATGTCATCCCAGCACAAAGATTAGCACCTTCATTTTTAATTGGACAACGGAGTAAACAACTACACAGTGAGCTGCTGCTGTGTTTTCTCCCTGCAATAGACCTTTTGTCTTGTGGTGTTACAGTAAAAACCTTCCTCTTTAAAACCAAATGCTGCTGATATCGATTGAGCAGCAGGACAGACAGACAATTTACAAGGTCCTGCAGGCAGATTTTCATGTTATCCACATGTTTTTTTACACAGTCTGTGAGATTAAAGTGTACCAGGATGAAATATGTTTTCTGATGTAATACCAGAGAAATTTGTCTGTGAAAGATATAGATATGAATATGAATTATAGGATTGAGCCTTAGGCAGCTATGGATTCAGGCAACCCTAGAATGCATAGGGCGGGTCAAAATACAACTGCTTTCATCCAGTCCCCCCTGGCACCCAAATGTCCCACTTTATTCAGTCTGTTGAATCACACTTTAAAGGATAACTCTGGCAATACTACTGGTGTTTGCTAATAACTACAGTGCCCAGCTGTTTTGCTAAGCCTTTTTTAAAAGTGAAACTGAAAATGTATAACCCTGGCATTCTCATGAAAAAAGTGTGGAACTAGAACTGCTGTTACAAGAATCTGTCTATGTGGAAGATTCTGCTTTATTTTGTTATGTGGAATGAAATGTTAAAGGTCCCGTATGTAACATTTAGGAGGCGCTATTGGCAGAAATAGAATATGATATTCATAAGTATGTTTTCAGTAGTGTATAATCGCCTGAAAATAAGAATCGTTGTGTTTTCATTACCTTAGAATAAGCTGTTGTTACGTACAAAGGGGGTGGGTCCCATTTCACAGAGGTCACCATGTTTTTTCTACGAATGGACAAACCAATCACTGGCTCTAGATAGGGCCTTTCGCATTTGTTGGGAGCTTTGCGGCCATGAAGAAAAGGCCTCATATATCATATGAGATCAAAATACCGGTAGCCTGCCTTAGAAAGAATGAAAGCTGAAGGTTAGTGCAGTTATTTCAACCTTTATTTTCATTTAGATGGGGACACTGTTATTTTGTAGCCAGCAAAGTAACGGAAACAAGCATACCCAAAAACAAGGTGCAAGAAGAATTATTGTTTGTCTGTTAAAGTGGGGTCTTCGTTTTATGAACAAAGTAAGTGAGCACTGGACTTAACATGACAGCATCCACAGCTTGGATTATTTTTGATGATAAAAAACGTTTTGATTATTTTGATCGGTGTACCCTTACATACTTAAGGAATATAAATAATCAAGGAATGGACTTTATGACCGTCTCTCCGGTTTACCAGGGCGGTAAATCTGAATGAATTATACTTTGGTGCTCATGGTTTCTGTAAAATGAACTGAACAATTGAATTATGGAGAATCTAACTGATCTAACGATGTGTAACATTAGCATGTCCATATTGACAAAAGGTTATACATTTATATTTATATGTGCAATTTAACTGGTACAAGTGGGTGACCCAGTGGGCTTTAAGAGGTTTTATATATTCAAAGGACTTTTATAGAAACCAGACCTAGTGTCTAATTGAAACCGGCATTATATGACAAAATGTGTAACCACACATTATTTCTGTTCAAAATAAGGTGAATTAGTTGATGAAAGAAGACTGTTTGGTATAGTCCATCGTATTAGTGATATACAGTGTATGAAACTGCAGATAAGTGAATAGAATGTAAATCAGGCAGGTGTTTCTGAAAAAAGGAAAAAAAATATACTTTCAGTGCTTGAAACTATGAGGTCGCCCCACCAATTGTAGCTACACTGGACGCACAAAGATAACATTTGCAACAAAAGGATTTATTTTACGTTCTGAAATTATGTTGGGATTAATACATTGGTGCAATGAGACACTGCTTCACAGGGACACCTCTTATCTGAAGGCAATTTCTAGAGTTAGGAAGTCAGCTAGAAGACCATCAAATTACTGCTTGGAGAAAAAGTTATTGCATAACATCTGGGATGATGATGTCTCATTAAGAGATGTCTCATTTAAATTATCACTCCAAAAATCTTTCTGTGATGAAATATTAAATATGCAATCTGATGAATAAAATAATCAATTTTAAGTTGGGTAATTTTTGACCCAATATGTATTCCTGGTTTAGATAGACTCTTTGTAATTTGCAGTTTATGTAATTGCATCTCCTAACCTCCCTTGTATGCACAGTCACATATAGATATTTACTAGATAGGTAGCCTGGCATACAAGAGCGTGTGTATGTGTGTGTGTGTGTGTGTGTGTGTGTGTGTGTGTGTGTGTGTTTGCATGCACACCTGCACAAGTTTGGCTGCTAGCATTTATGTGTCTGTTAGCTAACCACAATACTGAGCAGAGGACAGCGGATAATCACAGGATTGTCTCAAACTGATAGCCTTATCGACCTCACAGGCAGGTTTTACATTACACACACACACACACACACACACACACACACCTGCATGCTGTAGAAAGGAGATATCCTAATGCCTTTTCCAGCCTGTGTACATCTCTGTTTCAAGGGTAGTAGCACCTCAGCTTTTTAAGGCCAGCAATTAAATCCTCTTCCAAATGCTTTGCAGTAGCTGCTTGTAGCTGCTTTTGGGTGAAATGTATCACTGGAGGTAATCTTTCTATCTCCAAAATGTCATCTTTTCTGTGAGGGAAAAATATCTGCTTTGCTTGTTGATGGTGCATTTTTGAGTTTTCCGAAAGGGGTTTGGTTGTGAAAGTTTCTCAAAACACAAATAATCTCTTGGTATAAGTACAAACTTAAAAAAAACAGTGATGCTATAATAGGTATATTTTAGTTCTGGTGCTTTTTAGATTCTGTTTTGAATAATGAATTACTTCATTTTATGTACATTCACTTAGAGAAACCTTTATTTGAACTGCTGTTACAGAGCCAATGCTTGCATTCTGCTTTTGAATAGCTGTTCTGGACTTTATATGACAATTCAGAGGAAAATGCTCAGCGTCCCTGTCCAAAAACCATATAAATACAGAGCTGTGTGTGTGTGTTTGTGTGTTTTATTAGCAAGACAAAGCGAGGGATGGTAAGAGAAAAATATATCTGCACCACCGTCCTCGCTGACTTGTATCAGCACAATCAGCCTGTGTGAGTCACAGCTTTTCCTTTGGAATATTCCTGAATATTACGCTGTTCATGTAAATCAAAACACATGTCCGGCGGTCACACATGCTTCTCTCTCTTTCTGTGTGTGTATTTGTGTGTTTGACGTGATTGTAACAGTTACATCTCCCAAAGGATATTTGCTTTAACAGATTGAGTTTAAGCCATTATTTGCATAGTTCATTTTCCTTTCGCTCTCGCCCACACACATACATATGCTTTTCCCCTTGTGAAGTAAAAAAATCCTCACTGACTATATTTTGCACATTTAGCTCAAAACACAAATTATCAACAGATGAGGCCTCATGCTCTCCTCCATCTACTGATGACTTTATCCTTTTATCATTAACACTCTGCAGAATGCATGGACAATGTCAGTCTGTCAGTCTCCTTCATTCATATTCACATTCACAAGCTCCAAGTGCAGCTCCTTTCATTTTCTTTCTCAGCCCGTATCTGTGTGTCAGAAGTAAGACTGTGCGTCTCTCCTCCCACATATTTCCATTTAAGAGCACAATGTGTATGCTTGTCCTGTGGAAAAACACAGAGACAGCGAAGGAAGAGGGGCAGAAGGAAGTCGAGTGGGAATGTGTGACAGCAAATCAGTTGAAAATCTAAGAAAAAGTACTTATCACACATCAAGGACACTGTCCTCAAATGATCAAATGGCCAATACTGAAGTCTATCAGGAAAGCTGACTATTCTCCATTATCTTTAAGGTTATGATGGCTGCTGTGCCATGAATTTGTATTCGTGGCATAGTGTTATTGAATGATTGCATTACCCAGCATGAGCACCTCCCACTTATGTTGTTTGAATCAATAAGCCTTCTCCATGTGAAGATGAGCAGGCAATTAGGCAGAATGTGGACAGTATGTAGGTGCAGGAGTGCAGTGGCTGTAATGGAGCTAAACAGAGCTGTATTTATGTTGTTTCTGCCTCGGCGAGCCGCTTTGGCCTATGTGGAGACTTACAGCCAACTGCTCTTGAGCTCTAATATCATTTCTCTGCGTGACTTTTTCCACTGTCTTTATTTACATTTGTTTCTTTATGTCTTTCTTTATTGCTAACTTTCTGTCGGCCAATTTTATACTACATCTGGACATCATTCAAATTTTAAAAAGTGTCGGTTCACGAGAAGAAAAAGACAAAAGACATATTTTCTCATTTACCACTTGTGGTATCTCGTGTAAATGACCTTAGTTTGGTCTATTTTACTCAGAAAATTGGTGTTCTTTATGTGATTCATTTCATTGGTATTTCCTTAAGACGTTGTCATTATTTGTCCCTTTTGTTGTGTTATTAGGGTTATCATGAAGGTGACGTGTGACAAAGAGCCTTAGCCTGGTGAAAGTGTGTCTTCCAAACCAAGAAAAATATTGCATTTTTGGTATGTTTAGGATCTAGCTAATAAGAGCAAAAGATTAGTCAGTATTTTGTTTTAGCTAATATCATTTGTATTGACCTCACACAAGCACCATTAGAAAAATGTTTCTGGCCAGCAGTAATTCATTGTTAGTCTGGAACATTATAAGGCTACAGGGCTAAATTATATGATATATTCAAGTACGAAAAAGAAAATAAAGCTTGACAAAATGTATTTGGTCTTTTTCTTACTTTGAATATATACACATAGGTTTTATACCTTAAAGTTCCATTCCTAAAGCAGACACATTTTACTTGTAATTCTCTGCATTTTGGCATCTTACATATATACAATATTTACTTACAATGGAGCATGGATTCTTTTAAATGCATGAAAATGCCTGACACTTACTATCAACAATGAAACATTACGATGAAGCAAACATTATTATAAATGTATCAATATGTACTTCACTTCACTTAACACATACAATGATAATTTATGATACAGTACGGATTTTACCATATTAAGAGTCCATACTACAGTTGATTGTTGAGGTAAGTATAGGTAGTCATAATGTATTTTAAGCACCATCAGTCAACCTCTAGTTTTTAACTAGTCAAGCGCATCCATAAGACCTTTGCACATATAATTTATTATAAGTCACATCTATAATGTTTTATGATTGTTGATATAGTGCATCAGATACCATGTGTAGTCATAAAGCATTATGAATGCATTATAATTCACTATGAATGCCCCCATAATGCATTATAGATGTGGTCTTCATAGAAAGTGTTACCAACATTTCTAAACTGGATATCTCAAAACTTGAACAAATAAAACTAAACTATCTGCATGTGTAGATACCACTAGAAGTGTAAGAGAAAAAATGCTGTCTTCTTTGAAAATTGTGTGAACTGACCCATCAACTTTCATACACAGTCGTGAAGCCATGTACACAAATCTCATTTATGTCCTTTAAGGACCCTCATACAGCTCTCTTTTCAGGTGTCTGTCTTCAGTGACAGTAGTTAAAGCAGATCAGGTGTACTTGGTTAGTGACAATCACAAGAGTGTTTGCGTAGGTGTGTTTGTGTTTCGTGCATGCAGGCGTGTGATGCTGTGTGTTATGATTAACTGAGGTAGGTGATGGAGGTGACCCAGAATCTGCTCCTTCAGCAGATGTTCCGCTTCACAAAAGGAGCAAGAGCCATCTTTTTTTCTTTTCATCTCTCTCTCTGTCTCGTCCTCTCATAATAGGTTCTCCTTGTCCTTCCCCCACTCTTCTACGTTATAACTCTCCAACCACTCAGAAGCAAACTGGCTCGTCTGAAGTAGGAAAAAAATGCCATCAGCCAAAGCCTATGGAGAATCCTGCCCTGTTCCCTTGCTTATTATTTATTTTGCCTTCTCGAGGGAGAATTGTCTGACCATCTTGTTTCCTGTCTGATTTGCTCATATGGGAGGCCAGCGCAGTGGTTAGACGCACAGAGATAGCAGATGAGGATCAGACAAGGACAAGCTTCAGTCAAAACATTTTCTAATAGTTCACACATGCTGCTCTCCCACCCTGTACATGCATAGCTTACAGTTCTTTAATCTGCAAACACATTAGCTACAGGTACTTTAGCACCATGCTAAAGAATGCAGCGACCTGTTTTGTATGTCTGCCTGAAACGTCCCATCTGTCCATTAAGAGGATAAAATGTTTTCATCCTTCACTGCATGTAGAAAACACAACAGCTCTCGCCTTCATGGTTCTCATATTAAAATAGTGGAGATAGTTGGCTCCTAGCACTGATGAAAATATCATGCTCAAATCATCACCACTTCCACTTAGGAGACATCTGCGTTGGAAGGAAGCTTAGCCACTGGCAGATGGTCTGAGCGGCTTTGAGCTGATCGCTACATTCAGAACAAGGTGGTTTTTCTTTCTAATAAGATGAAATCATGGCAACGCTGCATCTGAAGGCAAGCGTCCGGTGGTGGGCATGGATGATCCCAGTGGTGTCCAGATGAGCGTTGTAAAAGTTGCGTGTGAACGAAAGAGAGACGGAGATAGAAAGAGGAAGTGCACATGGGAAGAAGGCTTGGCCAGTACATAGCATTCTCAGTGTCCCGTGGAGAATGCCAAGAGCCAGACCCTAAATCCTCATCCATGCACTCCCTGGACTCCTCCATAAAAATGCTTCACTTATACCACAGATATCCTGCTCGCTATATATTCTCCTGGCCTCGCATTGCTCCCATACACAACCTATGTCCTATGGAAACAGACGAGATCAAGTTCCCCTGCCAACGCACACACATGCACACAAACACTACAGAAAATCTTACAATACTTACAATATTTACTGTATAGACATGAGAGTGGTATCAAATTTCTCATCTAACTCTCAGCAAGAAAGGTAAGGTAAGGCAAGCTTTTTTCCAAAATATTGAACAATTCAGCAGCATCTGAAATATTGTAGTTGACAGTGTCGGGCAATTTACTTGAAAAATGTAATTAATTACTTAATTAATTATTGAAAAAATAATTACATTACTTTAGTACGTAGTCCTACGCATAATAAAGCGTTATTTGTTACATTGCTTTCGTTACTCAGCCCAGCTCTGTCCAAACTGCCAACAACTCTAAAGCCTCCACACTCAACACCGTCCTTGTTAAATACATGCAAAAAAAGGGAAACAATACATTTTGGTTTACCAAGCAGTCAGCCTACAGTTTGGTACTGTATTTATTGACCATCAACAGCTAGATTAGCCACAGTGAATGCACACAGCTCTCCGGGCAATCTGTCCTCACAGTGACGCTGTGGGGTTCACACTCCCTCCAACTCTCAACTAAACCCAGGTGACCCTGAATCAAAGCTTACCACTGGCTAACGTAAGCAAGCTTCAGTAAGAGTCATTCTAAGCCCTAGAAGCCATCACATATAAATAGGAAAACTTTAGCATCGCTGGAGGGCATAATGCTCCCCTTTTGGCAGAAGCTAGCCACTTCTCCACACCTCCAGACCCTAAACCAAGCTAACACGTTCTGAACTAGTCTCTTTACTGAACACACAGAGATGAAAGTGATCGAACCTCCCATCAAACTCCCGGGAAAACAGCAAACAAATTGACTCCGAAAATGTCAAAGTAATGGAGCGTTAGTGGAATTAGTGACACTACTCTTACTGAAAAAAACTAATCACATTACTGGAACATGTTACTAAGTAATGCGTTACTGCTCAACACTGATATTTGATACATACACAGTCAGACGGATGTACAACAGGACAAAAAGACAGATGCGCCGTGGCTGATCCAAAGTCTCCTGCAACCTTATCGCTGTCACAAGGGAGTGTGTTAGTGTGTATCATATCCAAACTAACCCTCCAACCTGCCCGTCATGCATTTGCTGAAGGCACATCTGCCAACGCACTCGACACACACCGTCACACCTGTGACAGCTGCAAACATGAGGGACACAAACTGGTCTCTGGCTGCCTGGTACAACACAGTGACCTACAGTGACACAAACACACACATGAATGGTGCACAAAACGACACATTAACGGCTCTTTTTATAGGCTTGATAATGCTCAAAAGCTATTACAAAAACAACTAGCTGCTGCATTTAAGGAAGAAAGTATGAAATACTAAAAATCCTGAAAGAAATATAGTTATATACAGTAGCTGCTCAGTTTCCATAAGTCAACTGTGCATGTGTGTGGGCCTGCATAGATTCATGCATGCATACATGTGTGGAATGGATAAAGACAATCATGGCACCCACATTTTGACCACGGTACATGAAAACACAATGATGTGTGGGGATAAACACCAGACAGCTGTCTTTTTAATCTGACCAACAGACAGAAACTGAAAAATGCGGAGTAAACATTTGGAAAAATGCAATTCATTATAGCAATAAATGATGCATTGCAAGGATTTATACCATTTTTTTTCTTTATTCTGTTTTTAAATGCCTGACATGCATTGGGGAACTCTGTAATTTGGAAGTTATGGTGATGTGTCTCAATTCTGTGAAATTTCTTTGAGTTCTCACAATTGAGGCGGAAAGATTAGATTTGAAAACCAAAAAGTTGGAAAACTAGTTGAAAATGAGCACAGCAGTCATAAAGCACCAATGCAACCTGCATCGTCCAATCAACCTGCTCGAAATAAAGCGGCACACAGCACACAATAAACAGCCTAAAATTGCTAATGCTTTATATTGGACACAATCTTGATCAAATAAGTTAATTATCTACACTGACCAAAAACCAAATTTTTATGGCAGTGTTTCATGTGATGCAGAACTGGCTGTTGTTACCGGGCAGCTTTTGGATAAATGTATTAGAACTCCAGGAAACATGACAGAAATTTAAAAAAAAAACTTCATCCATTGTGAAATAACACTGTGAACATACACTTTGAAATATAATTGTATTGTTTGAGGTTGCTGTGAGTACGCTGACTGGTGACAGCAGTGTATCAGATCCCCTCTCTTTATTATTTATGAGATTAAAAACCTTCAGTGGATGATTCTTACTATCCTGTTTCATCTGTATCTGCCATTTTATGTTTTGATCTACTTTTTTCATTTCCTCCTTTTACTTGCATTTGCATTCGGCCAACCCAAAGATTCACCACGACCT
>CM022472.1:22783327-22850528 GCA_011952105.1 Coreoperca whiteheadi
GAAACCCTTCCTATCCTTAGCTTTGTATACTGTGCTGGGCTTTAACCAGACTCGTTTTTGATGCACTTATGCTTTTTGTTACCTTGTGTTGTTATATTGCTTCCATTGTCTTCCTCAAATGTAAGTCGCTTTGGATAAAAGCGTCTGCTAAATGACTAAATGTAAATGTAAATGTATTCTTAGTTTTTTTTCTTTTCCTTGGAAAGCAGTTTGTAAATTTCTTGAAAAGTGCTATACGAATATATCTTTTTTAGTATTATTATTATTACTACAATAAACAAGCTAATATTCCACATTTGAGAATCCTGATGGCTATGGTATAGAAACACTGTATCTCAATCACTTTTATTTGTATCCTAAATGTAATTTCCTTGTTATTATTCAAAATGTATGTTAATTCATATCCTTGTGCTTATGCTGGGGATATGAGCTTGTATCTAGAAATGATCTATGCAAATTCCCTCAGTGGAGATTTTCCTGAGAGAGAAAGGAAGTTGTAGTTTTCTGGCTTTGACTATGAGAACTCAAGCAGTCACGAATTGTTCGCTGCATATTTTTGGATATTGGGTATTGGGTATTTGCTGGGATGACTAATGCTGACATTTTTCTTGGGAGGACAGTCTTAGATTGCACTGCATAAACAAACTAAAAAGACACTGGTTAAAACTGAATGTCAAAAGAGTCCCAGTCATTCTGAGCTGTACATATATCACTTACAATTATTTTTAGCATCAACAGCAAAACTGTGCCCATTTCAGAAAATGTGAATCTAAGCATTTTTCACTGATTGCCTGAGTTTGACAGAGAGTTTTCATTTGACACGGAGCAGTTCTGATTTGTAACGGACTTCCAGTGATTTAGTTGTTTCCTGGTATCAAATACTTGATAAAATACAAAGACAGTTGAGTTTTAAATTACTTTGTGAATAGAAATAACTGATTTACATGCTGTTTACGAATGTTGCACTTTTGTATGGATTCATTCAACAGAGATGTTGATTTCGGTTCACAGTAAATAACATTTTCCCTTAAAAAACGGGGCGCGGCTAGCTCAGTCGGTTAAACAGCGCTCCCCACGTACGAGGCTATAGTCCTCAGTGCAGAGGACCTGGGTTTGACTCCGGCCTGTGACAGATTTCCTGCATGTCATTCCCCCTCTCTACCTCCCGCATTTCCTGTCTCTCTTCGGCTGTCACTGTCGGAAAAAAATAAAAGGCGAGAAACGCCCAAGAAAATGCTGATCCATTCTACTTCATCTTGAATAAATCCACTCAACACATTGAGGGTATCGCTTTAATTAATTCTACACCCATTAAAAAGATGAAAGTAACTTCTTTCTCTCTTTTCTCATTTCAGTCTGATGTGCTTTATTTGTAACAGGGAATCTGTGTGAGTATGAGAAGTGAGTGAAAAGAGGAGAGGGAATTTGGGTCCATTTTACTTTGTCAGATGAGATACATTTCAGATTTAGTGAAGAAACATAATTAGATCATTCTGTTAAAGCTAAATAGACCCATATGTGCCAGAGGCGTCTAAAGACACAAAGCTTAATCTTTTTCTCTGTGTGTGTTTGTGATAGAAAGAGACACAAAGAGAGAGTGTGTGTGCATGCATTTGCAACCTGAGGGCCTGGCTCATAATTCAACTGAGTTTGTTTGGTTGCAGTCTTACTGCCTTTAAATCTTATTACAGATAATCAGATTTATTATGTTGTCTTTTGAGAAGCTAAAAGGGGTAAAGCTCCATCAAAAACTCAACTAGGTGTCCCATTAAACTTATTCATTTAAAGACTAAATGAGTCTCCTGCAAAGATATGATCTTTGTGTGCAAAACTGAAAGGTGTATATTGCTGCAGGGCTCAGGACACAGTTTTGTTGTAAAATACATGTATATGTTTGTGAATCCAAACTTTTCCCAAATAGTCGAAATATGCCTCGAATTGTCAACACTCTTGACATGTCTCTATAATAAAGGACGTTTTGCAGGGTCAGAGGTCAAATTGTCGTAAATATACTGAGCCATGGCATCTAAAGGCAAAACAAGTTCTAATTTTCCAATACTGTAATGGAAGTAATTGTTTCATGAGCTGGATGAGAGGATTGGGGCAGTTAGTGTAAAAAGAGTTGACGTGGAATCTAAGAACGAGTGATGTAATTTCTAATCACTTACGCAAAGATTGGTGAGAGTGGTAATTAAATATTTCAAATGTACGTAATGTAATTTAAATGAGCTTAAATAGGCTTCTTAAGTTGAAAGTTTCAGTGAAAATAAAAACATAATACAAAAGAAAAGACTTTCCTTTTATTTTACATGCGGTTGAAGATTCCAGTGAAGACAAACGACCGGCCTTCTCAGATTTGCAGGCTCCAAGAATTCTGCAGGGAAGCTTTAGGAGTCCAAAGCAGTGTTTACAACAGTCTGGTGGCTCTGCTCAATGTGGTGGCGGTGTTGTTTCAGGCCTTCCCAGGCTAGAAAGGAATCAAATCTTAAAACAATTAAAGGCCCCACACACCCACACAGGTGTTTTCCATTATTCTGGCTGATTTAAGCTGAGTTCAGGTTGAAGGGGGGCAGAGCTGTGCTGGGAGTTTGCTGAGGTCATGTAGGAATAGACCTTTTTCACAGCAGACATTTTGACTTCTCATAGCAAGAAAAGCACAGGTGTTACTAATATCATTATCGATGGCTCCATCTATTCAAGTGTCCCAGTATGCCATGACAGTGGGACAGTGACCCTGCATGCACAATACCAGGACCCTGAACTAAAACTGAAGCAGCTAAATGGAATCCAGCCATCATTAATGTTATTAGTTATTACAAGTCAAAATATCTGCCGTGAAAAAGGCCTGTAGAGCTGATTCACAGCAGATGTTTTTGACATGTCATAGCAGGAAAAGCACAGGTGTAACTAATAACATTAATTATGACTCTGCTCAATACAACTAAATGGAATGCAACCATAATTATTAGTTACACCTGTGCTTTTCCTGCAATGACATGTCTGCTGTTAAAACAGTTAATAAGGTGTAATCAGAATCAGAAATACTTTATTAATCCCAGGGGAAATTCTTGGTAGGTATGTTGGTACTATCTCCTGGCCACCTCCTACAGACTCACAGGTCAGAGTTCACTTTTATTTAACTTTGCCCTGCAAATATTCAGTGATGATCGAAACAGTGATGCACTGTTTGGAAATGGAGAATTCATTATTCTAGTGTTTTGTACAACATTACACTAGCAAACTGCATCATTGGTCCCATAGTCTGTTTCCAGTCAATGATTGCTCTACTCAATATTGATTCAGAATGAGATTAGAATCAGCCTTATTGCCAAGTAGGTTTACACATACGAGGAATTTTCTTTGGTATTTTTGGTGCAAAACTGTAACAATAATAATAATAAACATAGTAGAAACGCATTACCCACATTAAAAACATGCCATCACCTCTTTTTCTTCAAGGCTGAAGGTGGAGCAGTTTCATTGGACAGAAGGCTAATGTGACCATACCTTGAGTTGAGGGAGTTGTCAATCAAGCACAGACTGTACTAATCAGTAGAATAAATGAAAACACCTGTGTGTGTGAACCATGGATGTATAGGGCCTTTAATTAAAATCTGAATGTAATCTGTTGAATAAGACCGCATTTTCCTATTAACTGTGAAGTGCTGGCAAGTGGTAAAAGGTTAAGGAGACGTCTTAGGGGCTGTTCAGATGTCGCATCTAAACTCGCGTGGAAAACGCCAGCTTTTATCCAAGGTGCTTGGGAGGTTGCGCTACAGTGCACGCCGTGACAGTGTCGCTTTCGGTTTACGATGAAAAGTTGTACGTTTCCACTGTAGAGAAAGAAATTGTGGACACTCAGTTGTGCATCACGTGGCATGCAGTTAGGATGCACTTGTGGTGCAGACGCCACAGGAAGCATGCAACACACCAGTGCTGTATGATGACACACGCAACATACAGCTGGCCAAAATGATCCTGTATACCCTGGAAGTGACAAAATACGCTGCCAACTGTAAAGCATCACATCCAACAGCTTTAGAGCACCCATTGGTGCCTTCATTGTTGTAAGGGAGCAAGACCAAGCCATTTTTTTTATTTTTTTTTACAAATTTTGGTTTTAACATACTTCTTACATTTACATTTGTTACTTTAGGTGTTTAGCAAGAACTTTCTGATGGATAAAAACAAATGTACCCAAAGTTTGAACACAGAACACACACTTTTAGTGAATGTGATTCAGTTTCTACCATAAGTGATCTCATTTCCATTTCGAACAGTATGGCTCATCTGACAGAAACACATGAGCCTCCTGCACTAGATTACCAACTGTTATTGCTCATCTCATGCCACTGGCTGTGTACCGAGTGGTCTTAATTCTAAAAGTGGAAACTACAGAGTAAATTAGACATTTAAACCCGCGTTCTTCCACCCACTGGCCAGCCGATGTATGTGGATCCTCTCAGAGCTGCTAACATGAGGTGTTTGATGATAAGATGTCCCCAAAGAGAGTCAAGGGGTTCATCTGGTAATTGCCAACTGTTCACATTCGTTCATGTAGTATTTGGTTTTCTTCCTAATCAACATTAATAATGCATAAGCCCACAGACAGAGGCCACACAGACAAAACCGTGCACTCACATAATTCCCTGCAAGGCCCTCTAGACATTTTCTGTAGATAGACATGTAACCATGCATGCAACATATGAATTAACAACCCTGCACACACAAATACAAAATTCCACGTATCTGTGTAATATAGTATCTGTGCACAAGCTGACTTATGTAGCATTGTAATGTGTGACAGCACACTTGCTGCAGTATATGTGCTGCGATGGGACTGAGAATGGGCTGGGTGACAGAGATGTGTGTATACCGAAATGTAGAAAAGCCCCAGAGGAAGCAGGAGAAGAGGACCATATGTTGTCTGTCATGTGTAGGAGAGCATCGCTGCACAGCTCTCCATTAAGTGAGAATCCGAAGGGACCCCAAAGGTGCATAGGTGCGATACAGTAATTGTGATGTCAGTTATGTGGTACGATACTTCTACTTTTACCCTGTTTTCTCGTCTATGTTACTCTAAATGTGAGCAAAATTTACATAATGAACACCATGCTGTATTGAAGCAGACTTGAAACTAGCGATTGAGACCATAAACTCATTGGGAAACCGTTTACTGTGGTAATAAATCAAGTGGGAAGTAGGGTGATTTTCTCATAGACTTCTTTTTGCTACCAGTGGATTCGCCCCCTGCTGGCCATTAGAAATAATGCAGGTTTAAGGCACTTCCGCGTTGGCTTCAGTTTTCAGACCCAGAGGTTGCCGCTTCATCCAAGTTTAGGCTAACATTCGCAGCTCTGTCCTGCCCTTCATTGGATTGGGGAAGGTTTACACTCCAGCAACCCCAGCCAACTTTAATACACAAGCTAGGATTTAGTCATCATCCTCCAAAATATGAATAAATAAAGCATAAATCTAACCTGTGTTGCTTGTCCAGATATGTTTTTCTGTAATAAGCATCCAAACAGTGTTATGTTCAACTGAAGAGGATGCTGACTTTTTGCAAGGGACTTACATAAACTTGCAAGTAAGTTAGCCTCAGTGTTTTAGCTGCTTGTACGCGGCAAACAAGTGTTTGCGTTTTTGCTTCAAAACGTATCAGCCGGAGACAGTGTTTTCAATCAACTCACAGTTGTTAGTTAGTGAACGGTCAATTGTTAATTAAGAGCTCTCTTTCTGTGCCTCTGCATCAATCTTTAGGAGCAAATTAATTTCCACTGTCTGCCGATGTGATCGCTGAATCCCTGTCCCTATAGAGTCACAGTCTATGTAACCTGAGTGTCAGAGTTGGTATGTTCAATCCTACCGTTCCTTTCATAATCCCCCTGTGCTGCTCGGTCTGTCCTGTCCAACATTCATCCCACTGTCCATTATTAATGGTGCCTAGCCTGCTCTGCACAGAGCCAGCAGCTATGACAAACCTGCTGCTACACACAAATATTTACACTCAACAGACTTAGTGTGTCTGCATGAGTGTCAGTGCGATGAAGTAAAAGTTGTGTAAATTGCCAACGTAGATCTGCCTCTAAAAAAGAACTGCGTGTGTGTGTGTGTGTGTGTGTGTGTGTGTGTGTGCATGTAGCATTGATACGTTGACAACAAACTCAGCAGGAGTATTGCTTTGTCATCAACACCAATCAGGGTGGATCAAAAACAGCTCCGACACCTAACAATCACAAAGGTTTACTGGTGTGTGTGAGCGACAGAAAGGTGATGCGAGAGAGAGAGAGAGAGAGAGCGAGAAATGTTACTGACAGAGAATCAGATCTGGCAAGTCTGTCTTTCTGCTTCCATGCAAAAAGGAAAGTGATGAAGGAACAGCATTAAACAAGTGAATAAAACAGGGAAATAGAACTAGACCGGAGATCTCCTGAAGGAATCTCTTGGCACACTGTAACAGATGTCAGTCATAACGTCGCAGTGTCAGAACAGCAGAGTTGAGATGAGCGGCTTCATTAAGATATCAACATGACGTCTCGGCCATCTATTCAACAAGCCTGCGGCTCTTTCTGCCACAAGATTAACAATCAAGAAGATATGATGGAAAATCAATTATAGCGAGGAAGAGAGAGAGGATACACACAAAAATTAACACACAAGTGTGCGCGGAGACAAATAAAAATGAAGATTGACATACAAATTGAAGAGTGGCTGACGCTCAGTCAGCAGAGGAGGTCTTCATCCAGAGTTTACTCTTACTGAAGCACTTTTTATGCACAGTGAAGTTCCAAATTGTCTTTGCTCATTTACATATAAAAAGCATCTAGATCACTGTTATATTACAGTTTGATTATCTGGATCACCTGAGAAGAAGAAAAAATACTGCCTCAACCCAATTCCCCTTTCCTGGTCTGATAGTCCAAATAAATAAAATAAAATAAATCATGAAGGTATTTCTAGGGGCCATCTGCAGCTGTCTGCAGTTGGAAACGTCATTATGTTTTACACCACCGTCTGTAGACACAAAAAGACTCTGAGCATGCATGTGAATGTGTTTGTGTATTTAAACGTTATACATTATGTTTGGCTGGAAAGTGTCAGTAGAAATTCTACATCAGGACTTCTGTTATATAGTTCTGGTCAGCCGTTTTACCAGTGTTATAAATCAGTGACTTTCTAAATTACAGGAGAATTGTTAGCGTCATTGAGTAGCGCACTCAATTGTGGAACTATAGAACAAAAGGTAAGCATGCTCAAAGGATGCAATTTCCATATCAAACTTTTTTACGCCACTGGTGTCTCTATCATGTAATGTTCACAACAAGGGAACAAAATCATGAACAACAATCAGCACATCTGGCATTACACCGCCAAGATAAAAATACTCTTATTCTAAAAAAAGGAGAAAAGTGTGTGTTTGTGTGTGAGATGTACCGTTATGAGTCAAAGCTGCACTCATGGCTGTGTGACTAACAATCAAACTTACATATTTTTCCACTGTGCTAAAAAACCCAAGTCTCTCATAAACACCTTGCTATAAAGAATGATTTTTGTCAGTGTAGTTATGCAGTTTCCAGCTGTCAGGCAACTTTCTGTTACCACTTCTGAAATAAATTATGTCCAGAGAGACAACACTGCTGCATGAAAAAGCACAGCCTCCTCATTCGTTTCACTGAGGCCATTATGTTTGCAAAGGGGAGGTGCCGGCACAGAGGCATGGGGCAACAATATGCAGGATCGTCCGACAAAAATGTTGAACCATGTTAAACCTTTGCTGCAATACAACGCCACATCATTTGGCAAGGCGCTGTGTATGGCAGCGGTTTGTGGTGTTCACATCCATGCAGTAGAAGAATGGTAGATACATAAGTAAAAGAATGGCTGGAAAGCAATGAAACCAAAGACAAAGAGTGTTTCTACTTTTCTCATAGCTTGCTGTGCCTAGATGATGGGTTTTCACACTTATTTTAGAATTGGATGATTGTTTATTCTCACAGATTGATGCTGACCATGTGTTCTACGGTGAGACTCGCCCCCGCTTCAGTACTTCTGCCTGTTTTTGCAGAGTGAGAGGCATTTGGTTGAGCTGGTCAAGGAATTTTTGAAAAACAATAATAATAAATTCTGCACATTTCTGCTGTTAATGGGTGAGATAATACATTTCCTACCACTGTAAGATGGGTACGGAGCCCAGGAGCTGTCATGGGACAGAAAAGAAAAGAAAATCTCTTTCATGCCAATCGCCTTTTATTGTGTGCAAGCTTCACATTCTCACCATGGATAGCTTTAATTTAATACGGGCTTGTTTTAACTGGACTTAGATGTGTGGATATACGTTGTGTTTTGGCTGTTAAACACAACATTGTGTTATCTTTGACATCCCTTATGTTGCAAGATAACAGACTGTTTTCACGTAAACTGCAATGATACTGTCATCCCGTTCTAAAAGCTCGTCTGTGGGGTTTCTGGAGCACTTCATGTCGTCTTCATATATAATATGATAATGAGTTGAAAACACTAATTAAGTAATTTGTGTGCATGAATTAATAAATCAACAGCACCACTGAGTTTCCCTCCATGACACCTCCTGGGCTCCGTAGATGGGCTTTGGTAGTCACTCGAGTTTGAAGTGGATGAGTTGTTGAGGTCTTCTTGGTCTTATGTTGTCGATATTTTTCTTAATGAGGTGATTTTTTTGGTCAGCTGTGCTGCTGAAGCTGATCTGGGTGAGACTGTTCTTTAGGATGTGATCGAGTGGATAAAACGAACATGAGCTGGTTCCCAATAGACCTCACGTGTGATTTAGGTTTGTAATTAGATGACTTCTTGTTATTCAAGAATCAGTACCCTTGCTGCTCGGTGTGTTGCTGTCCTTGAGTGCTCACTATGGACGATCTGTGATCTTTTATTTAATCAAACATAATGAAAACCAAACCGGAGCACACAGGCAGCAGTAACAGTGGGGATGAGAGTCAAGCTTCTGATAGCAAGGTCATTAAAATTACATTTCAGGTATTCAGCAGACACCTACAGACTTTCATAATAGGTGCATAAAATATGAGAAAGCCTCTTGTACTTTAATGCAGAAAGAATTAGATGTATTCAACTTGTATCCCATTATTTTCCACTCTTTCATTCATGCCCCATTCCTCTTTACACTTGATCCCCAAATACAGTAGATACCAAATATAATCCACTTCCTCTAACTGATATTGTCTCTTCCTTTTTCCAATTCCCTGTTCTTGTTTGGTCCTAGTTTACTAATCCTGGAAACCATCAGGATTAGTAAACAAGTACAAATGCTATTAGGATAACTTCAATTATAGCTGACAATCGACTACGATTAATATTGTGATGTTTTGTGCAAATGCAAACAAAATATACAGCAACAATCATGCAATATACAAGTTTGGAAGTGTCATGGTGCATTTCAGTGATGCATGTTTTAGGTCTGTAATCTTCTGTGAGCACTTAAACGGGTACTCCATCAATTTAGCGTTGTACTACTATAACATTTTCGGACTCAGAAAGGACTGTTGAAAAAAAATCTAATTGATGCAGCAGACCCAGAGATATCGATGTGTTCTTCTTCCTTGTCAAAACCTGGCTCCTACATTACCCACAACAACTCAGCAGTTCGGTCAGAGATTCGGGTGTGTTACGCTAGTAGAAACTAATGTAGCCTTGAGCCGCCAGCCTCAAGCAACGAGAAGGAGCTGGCCACAAAGGTCTGGTAAGCTCACCTCTTTCTAACTCCGTGCCAACGTATTTTTTTCATTTTCGATTTTCAGTTTGATCCTGGCTTCCCCCAGCTCACGTGTTGAAGTGTCCTTGAGCAAGATACCGAACGGCCAATTGCTCCAGAGGGCTGCTGCCATCAGTGTGTGAATGGGGTGAATGTGATATGTAGTGTGCAAGCGCTTTAAGTAGTCGGAAAACTAGAAAGGCGCTATAAGAGTATATACATTTAATACTCACCAAGACCTGCAAGCAGACTTTGATGTGTAAAATTGGTGGTGTTCTCCTTTAACCTGCCATATCTTTTTTTAATTCTCCTTGCTGTCTTCTCTCACTGCCACACTCTGCTGAATGAATCACAGTGTCGCTGCTCTGACAACAGGCTGCACAAAATAACTCTGCTTGTTCTTCAATCAGATGATAACCACATAAATGAGCAGAGATTGGTGAAATTATTTAAACCTATCTGGCAATGTGATTACGCTCATGTGATCCTTTCACATATTTTGCTAAATGCCTCACAGAAAACAAAAGAAGGATTCAGAAACGGAGTGTTTCTATTCAGACGCCTCTTTTAGCTCGAGGAAAAAGTGACATCTGTTACTTAATATGTAACATGATTTCTGTTTGTCACACACATTTCCCTGGTATCCCACACTCATTTCATTCCAACTCAGATTTCCTGAGATATGAAGTTAATATGTTGTGAAGATTTATAAAATGTGTTTCTTCTTACTGAAAGTACTGGCTGCATGTAGTGTCAACCCTAAAATGATCTTGTTCTCACGTCTTGCCCAAAGTAATACCAGGCTTGTCTCGCTGCTGTCCTTGCTAAAATTAATTTTATGTTGCATCTCCTTTTCACTACACACAGCGCAGCTTTCTAGAATGAAAGTCAATATGATGATAAAAGCAAAAAAAATAAGCAAGAATCTCCCAGAAGAGAGTTTTTTACGCCTAAACCTAATCCAACCTTACCCATAGCTCTGTCAGATCAGAACACAGTCCTGTTTCGGAAGGTACTGACAAACGATGTCAGATCAGAAAACATATGTGTCATTGTAGAGGAAAGTAACAAATGACGCTTTGTGTTTTTGTTTAATTTGGAGGACTAGTTGCCCAGAACCTCATGTTTTCTTCATGTGATCAATGGCTGGTTTTATGATTTGTGCCAGAGTGAAGGACAATCTGGCAACCTGAAGTGTAACATTTTGAAAAAATTACTATTTTAATATTGCTGCTTCGAGGAGTGTACAGTCATGTGAGGCTGTAACCCCGTAACCTGTAAATTTGTAAAGACTTCACTAGAAACTTAAAATGTGAACCTCATGGTGTTAGATGAAAAGTCAGGGGTTCAAATGAGACCATAAATGTCTGTACCAAATTTCTTCAAAATCCGTACAATAGTCAGTCGGGACGAAAATGGTGGACCAACCGACTGACGGACAGCCATTCCTAGAATCACGCTGCTAGCATGGCTAAAAAGCAACTGTAATAATTTCTAACTGCTGCAAATGCACGTGTCACGTGTCACGTGTTGTTTTCTTTCAATAAAGAAGGTCTAAAAGTCAAATCGTTGTTGGCTACTCAGCCAAATGCATCCAATTAAAACTAAATGAAAGGTTTAAATGACTTTGCCACAACATCCCTGGTTGTTTTTTCTGAATTCCCCGTAAAGTGTGCTGACAGTTGCTGTTGATGTTAAACTTTCGAACTTTTTGATTTATTGTTAATTGACCGTTCATTTGTCACTGCCAACATGAGTTTATCCTTGACGCGATGGATTGGAAGAATGGACTGACCGGAAAAACTTCAGCTGTCCCACAGAGAGCTGGGATAATGGTTGTCCCAACAACAGGAGTCATGACGACAGACGGGCAGCATGACTAAAACATTAGTTGGGAGTCGGTGAAAGACACATAAGGGTAAGTGATATCCTAGAGGGTAAATGTTCACCTGTCAAATTATAAATACTGTCTCCACAAGCACTACTGTCTTCTACATAACAGCACACACACACACGCTACAAAGAATCCATGGGTGTACACGCGAGCCAGACAAAACCTTATTCAGCAAAGCTCAGAAGGACATTGTGCCAGTGGGATCTCAGAGCTGACAAGCGTAGAGATAGCCTCAGTAATATCTTTTGTTCTTTCAATTGTGGGCGTGTGTGTATGTGTGTATAGATAGCTAAAAAAAAACATTTATGTGCCCACACGGATTTGAAAAGCATCCAGCAGTGAGTTAATTCATCATAGAGTTAACTGTCCATTTATACACAGTAATTAATCAGTGGTGTAGCGGGTTTGTCAGTTGGGAATCATTTGTGTCAGGAAACAGCAGCGACAGGAGATCTGTGTTAATGGTGTCAAAATGTCTCATTTAACTTTGTTTGTCAGAGAGACATTGCAGACAATCCCCATCTATCTTTCTTCCCCATTTCTCCTCTCTCACTTTCTCTCTGTCTCTCCCTCAGCTGTGTACAGTAGATCACATTATATATTAGTTCGTGTATAATCAGCTCAGAGGCAGTGGATTTCTCGCCAGCTTCACTTCTCTTTACCTCAAGCATGTCTTTGGTTCATTTGCTGCACGTAGAAAACGGGGCGACTCCAGCGCCGTGGGCAAAGCTGTCTGTACGATCGCCTTCAATCACACAAATTCAGGAAACCACTTTTTCCTCTAAAATATATATTCACAATTTTATCAGCCACGTTTACTAGTTAAACTAGTTTTACAAATATCAGAACGTCCAAATACTTTCAGTGGCACACCCTAGGTTTAAGAGCAAAAACAATGCCCATTTCCGTTTCTTTCAAGGCTGTAGTGATTTACGTCGCCAGGGGGAAATTGATAAGATGATACCACCAGACAGTTAGTTGGAGCACCTTAAGTATTTTAACCCTTGTACTGTGTTGAAGCATTAATTATCACCAGATGACATTTTAACCAATATCATTCCTAGTCATTATTACAAGTTCTACAATTATTTTTGGAATTTATGATGTAGAGACCCCAGTTACCTAAAATATCACCACTTGTTTTTCAGTAAAAGTACAATTTACGTATTATTTTGACTAGCTGCGACTGGTATCTGTTTAACCAGGATATGTTTGGAAACCATTTGAATGTGTTGGTTCCATAGTCCTGTTTGGTGACTGCCACACATTAATTTCCTAGGGCTGGTTATTTTTGACCTGGAACACCACAGATGAGTAAAGTTTGAATAAAACCATTAAATACCAATGAAAGTCATAAAGAACTATACCATATTTAGGACAGAAGAAAGTTGTAATTGGCCAATTGTGCCCGGAAAACAAGAACTGGAGATCTTTAGCTTAAATCGCTTAAGATATCTGGTTACTTGACAAACTTTATACCCAGTGTCAAATTCAATCAACAGCACTTGATTCACTTGTCTATCTATTCCTCTTCTCTTTTTCTGTTTTATTGTTCTCCTCTCTCTTCACACATTTTTTATTCTTAATGAAGCTCATCAGACATCAATTTTGTCTTTAAGAGTAGACAGAATACTAATTTGTCCTAAACAGCGCATCTTGCCACTGGGAAATTTCAAAGTGTGGGGTCAGATGAAAGTCAAGGGTGAGGATGAGGATGAGGGGAGAATGGATGAGCAGATCACACAACGCACTGAGTGGGATGGGCAGAGGCGGGAGAGGTTCAATTTTATGCTTCAAGAAAAAGAGTGAGAAAATGTAGGGAGATTATGACTGGAGCAATTTGAGAGCAAGCCTTGCAGAAGGAGTGGGAGAGCCTAGGGGGAAGAGATGTAGTGCAGGATACAGAGATGGTTAATGTAGAGTGTGAGGAGAAAATGAAATACAGGTAAGGGGAGGAAGACAGATAAACAGTGTGTTTAACTGACTCCCTTATCAGACAGGATGTAAAAAGGAACAATTATTACCGGGTGAGATAACAGATTTCGATGCAGGCCAGGAATACTGAAAGTCATAGAGAGAAAAGAGGGAGTTGTGGAGTGAGGGATGACGCGGGTGCGTAATGAATGTGATGGACTGATTCATGGTTTTAAATTTCACTGTCGGTCAGAGAAACTAAGAGAGCAGCATGAAGATTAGATTCATCCAGATAGTGATCAATGAACGCACACGCGGTGGCAGCGCAGGCACATGCACGAGAATCACAGTACTGATTTATTAAGATAATACCTGCCATCACATTTCAAATGACTGTCTGTTTAAGTGCCATTACTTGCTGCGAATTAACAAGCTGTCTGCCGTACATTTAATGACGGTGTCTGTACCATAGAGTTCAGATAGCAGGCAGGGAATAGTGATGCTGCTCGCTTCAGTCTGATGCTTCTTAATTCCATACTGCATAAGTACTTAGGGTCAACGGTTCAGAGCAACGGAGACTGTGGAAAAGAGGTGAAGAGGCGAGTGCAAGCAGGTTGGAACGGGTGGAGAAAAGTGTCAGGGGTGTTGTGTGATAAAAGAGTATCAGCAAGAATGAAAGGAAAGGTGTTCAAGACGGTGGTGAGACCAGCGATGTTGTACAGCTTAGAGACAGTGGCACTGAAGAAAAGACAAGAGGCAGAGCTGGAGGTGGCAGAGCTTAAGATGTTGAGGTTCTCTTTGGGAGTGACGAGGGCGGACAGGATCAGGAACGAGTACATCAGAGGGACAGCTCATGTTAGATGTTTCGGAGATAAAGCCAGAGAGGCCAGATTGAGGTGGTTTGGACACGTTCAGAGGAGAGACTGTGAATATATTGGTAGAAGGATGCTGAGGTTGGAGCTGCCAGACAGGAGGTCTAGAGGAAGACCAAAGAGGAGATTTATGGATGTAGTGAGAGAGGACATGAAGTTAATTGGTGTGAGTGAAGAGGATGCAGAGGACAGGGTTAGATGGAGGCGCATGATTCGCTGTGGCGACCCCTGAAAGGGAACAGTCGAAAGGAAAAGAAGAAGCCTATTCTGTGACAACTGACAATTCTGCGCCCCACGAGTTATGTCCAACACCAGCTTTCAATGCCAGTGGCTACAATCGATATTGGTATAGAAAAATATACAAAAATACTCTCAAGTTCCATGAGAGTGGAACTTGCCTAGCCTTAAACTCTGCGTCTGTAGAGAAAGCTCAGCAATTCAAAACACCTGTAAGCCTCATGTCCAGCTGCCCTGCGGTCTTTTCCTGGATTAATCAGCCACAGGGGTGTCTCACGTTGATGACATCAGCATCAGACTGGGGAGATTACTTAATGTGATTTTCGCTGACAGATAAAATGTGTCTGTTTAACCAGGCAGAGGCAATCTGCTCCTAATGGGCTCTGAATAAGTGTGTGTGTGTTTGTGTGTGTGTGTGTGTGACCACAGAATGTGTCAGAAACCAGTCTGGGTCAGTGTTGATTAAATAAACAATTGTGTTTATGAAGCAGATCGTCTCTGGAAACGTATGCATAAAATACATACACACACAGACGCGGTACGCCCGTGAACATCCTACGCTGTGAATCCATTTTCACCATCATCAGCGACTGCCTCTCACTGTATGTCCCAACAAGAACTCTCAGATCTTCCACTGCGTTTGTTTTTAGATGTGTCCCATAAGAAATCTGGTGAAATCTGTTTTTATGGCCCTAAACTGTGGAACTCCCTGCCCTTGGATCTCAGGACAGCAAACTTACTTGTGTTTTTAAAAATAAATTAAAGACCTATCTTTTTAACTTTGGGCTGACGTTGCCGGTATCATTTATCAAACTGTTTATATTTGCCTTTTTTCTTCTTTCTATTGCCTTTGTTATTTATTATTGATATGATATCTCTTGTGAAGCACTTTGGGCTGCATCTTTGCATGAAATGTGCTATACAAACACAGTTATTATTATTATTTTGTTTTAGGGGCTAGGGCATGCATTATGTCAATGACGGTCCTCACAAAGATAGAAGTGCAAGGATGTGTGTGTGTGTGTTGGTGATGTAGTGTGCAGGAGAGAGTGACTAATGTGAGGCTCCTTGCGTAATCACTCACCCTGTACCTCAACCCACCCTAATGAATAAATGACAGAGAGATCAAGTAGAGGAGTCTACAAAAGAAAATATACATGAAATATGCAAAACTGGCTTTTACACAAACCTCTTTCTGAACGTGTTAACAGTCAGAAACTGTGAAATTCCCACAAGAAATACAAACTGTCGTATCAGCATTATACATCTGGTTTGTACATGTAATTCCCCCTGGCTGAGTGATCCCACACAGAAAGTATGTGCTTCTGTGTAATGTGCGTGCATTTGTGTTGCACAGTATATCTGGCCAGAGAGTGTGACAAATTGTCCCTGTGGTTCCTTCTTATTTGAAGTGGTCTTGTTATACATTTGATCTACTACGTTTTTTTGTTTGTTTTTTTGATTCCTGGAGATTAATTTTCATGCTGCTTTTTGGTTCCATTTCTATCCTGTAGCAGGGTGTGTTTTTTAAAGTGTTTTCTGGTTCCCCGGAGAAAGGACTGTCGGGTAGGAAAGGTTGGACTGACTGTATGTACTGTGCCAGCATGGACACATCAAAGATGTGGGCAATAACCACTGTTGTCTTGGGGTTTCATTCATTAATTATAGTACCGTACACCAAGCCTCTTTTTGTCTTGTGTGACGAATTGAAAAAATAAATAAAAAGAGAGTGGCTGTTCAAATGAGCGCTGAAATGTCAGTGTGTGTTTACATCATCCTTCCTGTGTAGCTCACGATGTTGAACATGAATGAAAATCTGGGGCCGAACACAGTTCCTTTGGATGATGTGCTTGAATTTATAGCCGAGGAGAGTCTGGAATTCATCCAGGCACAAAGAAACTGAAACAAAGAGCAGAAAACACCCTCCAGTGTTGGAGTTACTATTCATTTATGGGATTTTTTTCTTATCTTTATTTAAGAGCGTGTTCTTTTAATTTGAGAGCATGACTTATTCATTTCAGTTCAGATTTTGTAATGGTTTTCCTCAAAACCCTGCCCTCGCACTCAAACAGCCCCTGCTTGTGCTTAGATTTGCTCTGCTTCTGCTCAGACTGTGTGCTTGCACTCAGATATATTGTTTCTTGCACAGATTTCCTGCGCTCCAGCTTCAGCCCTTTTCCTTTCGCTCAGGCTGCTTCTGTGCACTCGCGAAAAGTCCGCTCTCAGATTTCTCGTCTGGTCTCGGATTTTTTAGTGCAATAACCCTGTCAAAATCCCCCAACCGATAGAATGCCAGGTGTAGTGTTGACCAATGAAATGAGCCCTGGCTCGTTATGGGTGCGTTTGCTTTACTTATCAGAGCGTCCCATACGGGCGGTTGCTCTTTAACCGGATTCATCCACTCCCACCCTCCACGTCTTTATCATATATACTTCCCTTGCTTTCTTTGCAATTTTTGGAATAAAAGTACAGTTATTACATATACCAGTGTCCATACTGTATAGGGAAGTTATAATGGAGAGGCTATTTCCAATTCCTATTGACATTTTCATACTATGGCATTACAATATGGCAAGTGCATTGTTTCATGTTGTGTCTGGTCTCCTATATGCATCAGGTGCCATTCAGCTTTCACCTATTCCTCCTTGGCTCCATCCATTGCCTCAGTCTGGCCACTCCAACTCCAAGAAATGACAACATGGTAACAATCAACAATGTCTGTAAGCAACTGTATTTGTGCTGTCATTTTCAGCATTTAGCCGAAAGCACTGCTGTGCCTAAGAACAGCCGCTATAGACTCAGTCATAGCCTAATCAGCTGTTTATGTTGCCTAAAGTCCGGACTTTCACTGTAGGTTAAGCTTTTCATAGGTTTCTTCTTGGAATACTTCCCAGAAAAATAACAAGGACCAAATCAGTGAAACACACACCGGCTGCATCTCAGAGCATCATATCATTTGGCATGTGTCATTGACGCCCATGGCACACACCGTATGTGTCATGCAGACAGAAGATGTCAAGGTACAACAGCGGGATGTGCCACTCCAGCGAGAGAGTGTGAAAAAACTGCTGCTTCTCTGGAGAGTTGACACGCATCAACACTGGGAAATATGTCAGTGGCATATCCAAACAAAATCTTTGTTGGCAGCTGTTATATAATCAATTATATCTCCTGTATTGTATTGACAGGATGAAGCAGGATGTGATACTACAGCATTTACTAGCAAATGTAATTAGTAGCAACTATAAACAATATGAAGTGGAATGTAAGTCTGCTATAATGTTTAGAGTGTAGATTCAAGCCTCACTTTACTCCAGACCCAAACAATATTTCTCATTGACTTTCATTAAGCAGGAAGTATTTTGTTGAAGTAAAAGGTTCAATATATTAATGGACAAAATGTCAGAGGTCATAGCTATCACTTTCTTCCAACAACTGGCCCCCACAGTCTCCATCCATAGTCCTGCTGAATGAGACTTGCCCAGTCTTGTTTCACAACAAACCCTCCGTCTTAGTCTGTTTATTGATTGAAAAAAAGTTTAGCCTGTGAAACCTTTTGTGACAATAGTGATCGTTTTTAAGGAGGAAGAGGTTAATGGAAAAAAGACATTAGCTTACTTCGTCTGCTTTCAATATCTGTCCTTTGGAAATCTTCCCTTATGTGAGCCAGCCCATCCGTACCGGGCAAATCAAATCTCTGGCCATCATACCTTTACAAAAAGAGTGGTCTGATGTCTGTGGAAACCATGGAGCCCTCAGGCAGGGCAACTTAAGATATTACTTCTTGGAGAGTGAACAAAAACACAGAAGGGGGCGAAAGGACACAGAGGGAGTGATAGGGTTTCCAGGTATTGGGTGCAAACACAAGCACTAACTTGGGGCAGTATTTGTGACCAAAGACACAAGTGCAAACCAGAAGTACCACAGCGCAATCTGGAAAATAATACATTGTTCCTGGGACAGGCTTCAGTAATGGCCAATCACATCAGCCTCTCTCATCCCCTTTTAAAGCAGAAGGCAATTTTAAAACGAACCAGGATGAGAGTCCCGGTCAACTTCTCTATCAATGAGGCGCAAATCCATATACAAAGATATAAATACCCTGAATAAGCCACCTGAAATTAAACAAAGCCCTAGAGGGCAAGCAACAGTTTACATTTTACAAAACAAACATTCAATTTTATATGACTAAAATAATAATAATAGAAATTATGTGGACGTTTGGGAGGAACTTAGAGAGAATTTATGGTTACAGTAAACGCGATAGTAGTTCTCCTCTTGTTACACTTAGTTACAGGGTAACTACATGGTAATAAAGCTGACCTGCTCACAGGATGATGAGTGGCAGGGCTGGGACTTGAACCCAGATCGCCCCCGTAAAAGCGTCGAGTGCTTTTCTTGAGCCATCAAATCAGATCGAGAGTTTGAACATGTGCCTAACTTAGACTAAGGCCACAATAACCACCAAACTAATTTGTGGATCAGTAGGCCTGCGCACCATTGGACAAGGATGACTTAGCAGATAATTAATTTTACTGGATGATAATTAGTGTTTTTTCAGTGCTTGTTAACGAATTCAAAAACATCAGTTGACTCAGGCTAAACCAGGCTTTAGCTTTATTACCTGCTTTATTACCCTGTAGTTATCCTGTAACTACATGTAACAAGGTGGGAACTAACAGTGCTTTAGATTACAGCCCTGTAGTTACCCTGTAAATAAATGTAAGAATGGGAGAACTACCACCGCATCTGTAACTATACATTCTCTCTAAATTCCTCCCAAACGTCCACAATGATAATAGAATAGGTACCCAGTAGTTAAAAAATAACAACAGTAGACCATAAGGTAAGATGCCGAATTGTTACGCTCTTATTCCATAACGTCACATCCTATTGGTACTGGTACACCTTTAGTAGGCTACAAGATTACACCTTAACTGTAATTAAGCTGTACACTGCAGGCCATAATCCAAAGCATTACCTAATAGTTTTATAAGTTTGACAAAATATGATTTGCCATATTACAGCATTAATTAGGTTGTGAACTCATCACAGTGATTTTCTACATGATCCAAACTGTCTTCTTTTTAGATTCAGATCTTGGTCAGTCTAAGAGGTGACCAATTAGTTCCTTATTGGGATATAACGTTGAATTATATCTAAGGTGGCCACTCTATGCTGGCTGACAGCAGGGCCACTCTCAGCCCCCAAAAGGAATATTACAGGCACTCTGCTTGCAGCTGCATTAAGCTATACAAATTCCTCTCTGCAGATGTTAAATGTAAGCACCAAAATAACCGGCAGAGATAATGTCTGCTGATTCAAGATGATTACCCAGCGCAGTCTTGCGCTCTTTACGCAGCGATCACAAGACAGCAAGACTTGTAGGGTTCAAAATCTTATTTGTTTCCAGTTTCAGATCAAAACAAAACGCCTGTTGTGTCACAAAAGTGTCACAATTACATTAGAATAAAGCAATATACAATATTTACACCCATCAGGTAACCAGCTTTCCAGCCTTCTGCAGCACTTCATATTACTCAACCCGCACTTCATCTGTTCATTTGGAGCCACAAAATACCCCACCGATAAACGCATTCACTGAAAACGCATTGAACACAAAAACCAGAGAGAGAGAGAGGAGAGAGAGAGAGGAGAGAGGAGAGAGGAGAGAGGAGAGAGAGAGAGAGAGAGAGAGAGAGCAAAAAGACTGAGACATTTATCATATTCCAAACTTTTCAGAATTCAATTTCAAGTGATCACATGCCTCTCACCGTTAGCAAGCAAGCTGTAACATTCATGGATTCATATTCTGTGCTCAATTTTTTTTTCTTATGCCCTCATCCAGTCATCATGCAGCAGTTAATGAATAGGCAGATAATGATGAGAGAGGAAGCGGTAGGCCTATAGTTTAACGATGTTCCCTAATGTCGTGATAAGACGTCCAACGCTCACGCAAGAGCATCCAGCGCTTCAGATAGGCTCTCTATCACACACACACACACACACACTCACAATATTAGAAAATAAAAGCGCACAGGCGCTTGAAAAGTGACAGCGGTCTGTTTTGTGGCTGGGCAGAGGACACATTTAAGGTTGGTTTGGAATGATGTAACAAATTGTGATGAGGTGGTGTATCACGATGTTGATGGAAACATCATCATAGAGCTCCATCACCCAACAGCTCCTGAAACAACACCCCCGAAAGTTGAGTGTTTAGACCACAACTCCTCGCATTATGTCAGAATGGTTGTATCTGCCAACCGACACCGTGCTCCTCTAAGCTCGGAGAGGACGGACACGGGTATTAAAACACAAGAGCAGAGCAAACAGCAACAAAACCAGTTTTTACCTAAGCGCCCGGACCTCCTCTCGCGCACCTGGCACCACCACAGCGCCCGCTGCTCATCTGCCGGCCCGGCCCATCACCGCAGGTACAGTCCAGAGAGCAAAGCCAGCACTCAACCGTCCAAAGACAGAGACGCAAACGAAACAAGGGCGCTGCTGATGAGGAAATAAAGAAAGAAAAATAGAAGAAAGAGAGAAAGACTGGACTTGTAACTTGTCAATTTTGCCCTTGTCACTTTTGGTTTTTGTTCTGGTTTGTTTCTCTTCAGATTTCCATAAATCACTTTTCTAAATTAGATCTCGCTGCTGTTGCAGTGGACTGAAGTGGGTCGGACTGAAAGAGGCTGAATTCTCTGCTGTTGGCGCTCCGCGCTCCCGATTTCTGTCAAACCCGTCAGAATGTAGAGGGCGACTTCCTGTGTAAACTTTCAAAATAATGAACGCGTTGCAACGTCTGTACACACACAATCTCTACGTGTGTTTGTGTTGTTTGTGTGTGTGTGTTTAAGTTATCAAATGTTTTAATTTAGAGCTAATAGACCTGGCCTGCCATGTAAAGATAACTTTAATTTTTTCCTGTGGGGAAATCAGGCAGTTGCACTCAACACCGAGTCAACAAAAAATAGCTATAAAGGGATTTTTTTGTGATTTTGGGTCATGTAAACAGAATGGACATCACTTTGAATGTAGCAAAAGAGGTTCACATCATTATGTAAATGTGAATCATTTACAATCAAAAGCAGCAGAAGAAGGTTTGTAAAAATTCAGCTGTAGGAAAAAGTAGCAGAAAAGTAAAATGCCTTCATATTGTGAGAATATGTAATTACTTTAAAAGATGTGAAAGATAATTGAGACCTAGCCAAAAAGTAGCCCAAAATGAATATATCTGTAGAGGGTCATGCATTGTGTGTCTGGGTGTAGACATAAATTCTAAAAGCTACAGTCTACATGTTTAGTTAGTTAGTTTAGTTGAATTGAAACAGAAATGGAGAGAGCAATAATGCCAAGAAACGTGCATGTGCTTTTGGCATTATTGCACATGTATTAATTTAAGGAATGAAGACAACAGTAACAAGATACAGTAGTCCAGAGCACACAAATGTAAACACCGCCCTTGAAGAGACGACGAGGCAGAAGTTAATTTGTACAAAGGCTGCATCAATTCACTCTAAAGAGGTCCGGTTTTTTCTTCTTTCCTTTAGAGGTCTGTGATACAAGTCAAACGTAAAGCCAGAGGATGTGAAGGTAGAAACACTGCAGATCATCTGTGAAGGTGGTGTTTAATTAAGAAAGTTGTAGTCTCAACCAACAGCATCATTCTTAGCTCCTAAACGGCCCTGGAGAAATCAAACATCCGTTTGTCTGTCATGATCATGTTGACCAGACTTTTGCTTTCGTGCCTTTATTTTGAAATGACATTCTTTCATCGTCCGGAATGAGATTATTGCTAAGTGCGGTTAGTTGTATCCAGGTCGGTGCCCGGCCAGTGCTCCTAATTGAATGTTAATCAGTCATTGAATATTTTTCCCTTTCTGACTCATGGAAGGCAGTGTTGGACTTCTCACAGTCCAAAGGAATTAGGAAGTGTTTTTGTTGGCCTTTTTTTTCTTGTTTGTTTGTTTGTTGTTGTTTTTTTGGGGGGGGGTATTTCTTGGTGTTTTAAAAAATAAATTGATAGCTCCATGATGAAAAAGGACACTAGTGTCTGTGTGGGGAAAAGATACAGAGGTAGGAGGTTGGCAGAGTAGCAAGGGGTCATTGAAAGGTTGCTCTCAGGCAGGTTTGCGCTGCAGTCAGCAACAGCATGAGGAAAACAGTAACCAGCAGGGTAAACCAGTAACACCAGCAGCATGATTGGCTCCAGTGCTAAGACAGCTTAGAAGATTTGATGTGTGCCATAATGTTGTGGGAAGATTCAAGGTGGCATCAGTGCTGCAGCGGTTAGTTGAACAGCTGTCCACTGTAAGAAAGTGCAGGACTGCCAGCGTAAAAAGAAATCATTCATCGCATTCAAATTTAATTTAATTTGCCTTTTGTTTGTGCTTGATTTACAATGACATTTAAATTTACAAAAGTAGAATTTTGATGATCGAAATATTCCTCATTACCACCAACATTTAAATCAAAACTCTACAAATAATTATCAGTTTACCTCCAAATTCTATAAACCTGCCAAGTATAAAAAAAAAGTAAGGTGGACTTTCATTTTCAACTTCATCTACAGTCAAGTTGAAAAAATAAAATAAAACTAGACATTATAATTTGAATTTTGCAATGATTTTAACTAATAAATAATGAAAATGGCCGTTTGCATTTTCATTTGAAAAAAGGTATCATCCTTGGCTGAAATGCACCAATCAGAGGACACAATTCTCCTGCTTTGGTTCGGTTGACATGTTGGCTAAGTGTAAGGTTGTTTTTTTTTGTTTGACCTTTATTTATAAAAAAACACATAATGATCTTCGTTCTGTTTGCAAACCACAAAGCAAGACCTCAAAAGTATGGCCCTGGGGATTGTGCCTGTCAAACACAAGTGTAATAACATGTATTATGGCTGCATTCCATTTAGGTGTTCAGAGTCGGAGTCTTGCTAATGCACTAAAACGCTGCCTCTCTGGCACAGAATACTCTTATTAGCACACTTAACCAAGCCATTGTTAATAATATCAGTTACACACGTGTAACTGATATTCTCTGTTCCTTTGTTAGCACGATTGTTGTTTTTTTTTAAATGACATTTGAGTCAACTCATGACCTTCAATCCTCCCACTCAGTGTGTGATGTAACATTTTTGACTTACCCCATTTCCACTGTACATTCAGGACACATTCCAGTACATTTGCCCGATTATCTGCCTTGTAAAAAAGATGATAAGCAAGGATAATATTTTTGGTTTCATTTCCAAAACAATTTCCCTCACTGCAGTATCAAGTCAGATATTAGCCTGTGGGCTAAAAAGACCACTGAAGCATGAAAGCGAAGTGAGGGCTGTGCATCAGAAAGCCCACATGCTGATAAACCAATGGGGGAAACAATACTGGAGACGCTGTTTTTTGTTTATTCTCTGACTACAATCCCATGACTTTCAACTCTGTAAACTGGATGTATGCCTCAGTATCATAGGATGCTCAGGCAATAGTAAAAGTAAAATAAGGTTACAATTTATGGAAGTTCAGGGATGCCAATATTAAAATGATACCACTCAGTCAAATAGAAATGTAACTTGCTATTTTTGTGCAACAAAATAATAGAGCAAAACTTAAACAACATTTCAGTTCAAATTTTAAAATGTTACTGACAAATTAAGATAGTAAAATTCAAACTCCACTGACCAGTGCTGTTCAGTGTACACATGAAAATGACAAGCGGATTTTTTGTTTGTTTTTATTTCCATTTCTGTCTTTGTCATACACAACGTCCACACAAATGACAAATACAATTTCAACTTGACACTACTGAATTATTTCACTTTACTACTGGCGGTCCTCAACTTAAACACTAATTAAACATAACACTAATTGTAAAGAACACAGATGACAGTTTACTTAGTCTCCTGATATTAGACCTGTTCATTGCTTATAACTGGCATCCAGAGGTGGAAGTAACAAATTACAAGTACTCACGTTACTGTAATTGAGCGGACATCTCTACAGCCGATATCTTCAAAACGGTCATTGTATTCCTCCCTTCTTAGTGTCTCTGGTGCCTACCTTGTCCCCTGTTTCCCTTCTGTGTGTGTGTGTGTGTGTGTCAGCTGGGCGTGCCCCAGTGAATCCTCTACTCAACTCCTGCCACACCTGCTTCTGATCTGCCACTGCTCACCTGCTTCCACTCTACAATCAAGCCTTGCAGTATATCTACCCAGCTCTCCTCACCAGTCTTCGCCAGACTGTTTGTTTATCTCCAGTGGTATTATGGCTTGGCTCTTTACAACCAGTTTTCTGTAGCTAATGATGTGGATAATTTAATTTGCATATGTGTGACATCATTGCTTTTCTCTATAGATGTGTTATATGTATTGGCACTACTGACCTTCCCTACCTGAGCACACAGAATATTGTTTGAATACACACATAGTAATAATGTTATATGCCTAAAACATAATTTAATGATTGAAAATTAAAATATGATGTTAAATGCCAACTGAATCATGCTGAAGGATCATGTGTGGTGCATAGTGATTGGACAACACTAAAGCTGGAAAAAGAAAGGACTGGTGGGATGCTTTGGAAATAATGGTGACAAAAACCCCCCAGCTCTAACTGACTCAAACAGGTTCAGTAGGACTAGATGGGACAGCTCATCTGTCACAATGAGCCAAGAAATGACACCAGTGCTTTTGGAGTATTCTGACCAATCTGAGAGGAAACTCCCATGAGGGTGGGATTTGATGTACTATATGGGATCATGTAAGACAGTGAAATTTCAGTGGGTCTCGGGACCACTCCAGGGCTTGACCTCTTGTAAAAGAATAAAGTATCTCACTCTGTCATCTCCGGTGATTCCTGAGTGTTTGAGAATCTGCTTCTGTTCATGTGGATGGAAGTGGAGGAGCAGAGATAACACTCTGGCCCGATCTGCTGCCTCCCCCACTTCAATACTCCTGTTTCCAAGAATAATACCTCTGGCTCCCTGTGTACAGGTCTAACTATCCAACCCGGTGCCTGACTGCATCCTACTCACCAGCCTCCCTATAACTATCGCTCCACAGATTCCTCTCAGCGAGGACAAATATGTACTTTTGATTTTAGGGTGACCTGTCCCTTTTAAGTGGTTGAGATACTGTTAAACACAGGGATTGTGTGAGTGTCTGACGGTTCAAGTTGCTTGCTAAACACGTGTCTAATGTTGTTTCTACATTATTTAACTGCAATGAAAGGGGTTGTGAAACCCCAGAATTTTCTTTTCAAACTCCAAGTGGTTTCATTTTAATATGTTGCAGGCTCCTTTATTGAGCCTGTTTCCATTGAGCCTGTAACAGGCTATATTAATATTGGGCTTGTTTTTGAAGCTGCAGTTGCTTATTTGTGTCGCGAAAGTTGGCAACACTGCTTGGAGAGGGTCAAACTTTAGTCAAACAAAAAAATACTTTTTGGTTTTTTAAACGTAGCACCATAATCATTATTCTGAAAAGGGTGTGACTTGTGAGGCTTCTTTGCATATAGCAGAACCTTATGCTGACGAGGCCATCATGACTGCCACGGTCTTTGAATGAGAATCACAAAAAGCTTCAGGATTCTGTCAGATAGCTCTGAATCGTATTTTTGTCGAGACCTGGAGATGTAAATGAGAATCCATTAATCTGAGGCCTGGCTCAGCATTCTCCGATGAAATCTGATCTCAGGTTGCTGAAAGGTCTCAGTGCATTATTGTTTTTCTACCTCACTCTCATCTCATCTGCCTTCACTCGTTCATATGCATGTGATCATTATGAAAAATGCAATTCAATATCAGAGTGGCATCTGAACTTGAGGTGTCGCAGCATCATCTGTGTTTAACACAGATCAGAGCCTTTAAAGGATGATCCTTAATCATATACATGCCAACAACATTCACATGTCCACCATCATTTCAGTAAGCATACAAATGTAGAAACACACATGAACATGTGCACATTGAACTGAATGTATTAACTCTTAGCCGTGACTGATACACTATGATTTAAGCTGTGAAAGCAGATTCGATTTTAAAGTTCAGAGAGAGTTGTAAGCTGGAAAAATAACATCCGAAAATGTCACATTTTTCCAGTCAGCTGGGAATATTACAACAGCTTTTTACACCTATTATTTCCAACAAATAGTGTCACAGACAATAACTCTTTACTCTTGCTGGGAATAGACTGACAGCTGTGATCACACATTACTGAAGTTGGCAGTAATGTTTTGAGTTAATAAAGATGTATTTGAGCAATTGATTTGAAAATGTTGTGCAGATGGCAACTTCACATCTTCGTAATATTAAGACTTATGTTATCATCTGGTGCATTCAATTAATCCATCAATTGTCAAGGAAATTAAACACAACATCTATTTTGTCTATCTTATTCTGTGAATGTGTGTGTGTGTGTGTGTGTGCTAAAAAAGAACTAATCTCAGTCAAAGTCCCAGAAGCTTTTCTCAAATTAAAAGTTGAATTTTTTCAAATTCAGAATATAGGTAAAGTTAATGATGCACTAACAACAGAGGAGAAGCATATTATAATTCATTGTGCAGGAACGAATGTGTCCTAATACTTTTATGATATATTGTAAAATGCAGTGTTTTGTAATTTATTAGCATCAAGCCACAATGATGATACCGTATTGACATTTGGTGAGCATCTTGTGAGCGGCACAGTTTAACTTGTGTTTGGCAAATGACTTTTAAGAGTTTGTACCTCCACACCTCACTAAATCTTGCAATGTGTGCAACCAGTACTTCAACTGTCTGGCCTCTGTGTGTCTATTTTGCTTCATGATGCCTTCAAATTATGCAGCTCAAAATGCATGTATGTATGTATGTATGTATGTATGTATGTATGTATGATTCAGGTGTGTAACTGCCTTTGTAGTTGTCATTTACATGGTCATTGACTGTTGTTTTGTGTGGTTTTCTAAGATGTTTTGGTTATTTTCTTCACCTCTGCGGTAAAGTCTTATTTAGGAAGATCTTTTGTTTAAACCTGCAATAAAGGGTTATTTTGGTCACTTGGGAACAGGGCAAACAAGCTGCAACACAACACTGACATTATATCCCCTTATTCAGTTTTAATGGTTGAACTTGTTATACAAACAGTTGTCTATTTACACATTCAGCAGACAAGGAGCAACATTAGCATTCATTTGGAGTCGTGTTTCTGGCCACCTGACAAATGTAAGTCTAATGTAAATGTAGGCTCTGGTTTGGTCTCCACCAACAAATACCTGGTTCTTTAGCTGCTAAAATGTTCACCACCTAATAGCTAACTATGTCTGTTTGCTGTTTGGTGCAGAGCAGGTAGTGTACACTGGTTTGGTCAGCGCTTGTTTGGAGAAAACAGCTGCAATTGTGAACAGTTTGGGTCCATAAAACCAAAACAATGAGCTGAAAGATGCTCAAATAAAAAAATATAGACCCGAATAGAACTGCAGTCTTTGTGGATACTTTATGGATTTGTCACTACGAGCGTCACCTTTCCCATTACACGTAGTGATTGTTAACATCAAATTGTTGATTAGGGAAGCTTTAAAATTATGATATATTTTATGTGGTTCCTATTACAGTTTATCAAAGTTTAGTAAGTATGGACACAAAGAGACAGTAGATACAGATAATAAGTATGTTACATCTATGATTCTCCCAAAATCCTTAATGAAACAAGGATATGAGTGTGTGCATCGCTGAAGCACACTGATCAACTCCATCATTACAATCCAACCAGTGACAATATTAAGCTTCGCACTATAAAGGACTTCTGGCCCATTACACCAGAAAAATAGAAAACATTAGATCTGCCCCAGTGCTCATTATCAGCCCCACCATAATGTTGCTTCTTTTTAAGCCCATTTGATTTCCGCCCCCACCACCAACTGATATCATCAAGCCCCAGAATCCTTTTTATTGTTCTCCACTGATGTAGTTTTCGCAGAGTCCCCTGTTTTCATGCAGTGCTCCTCCTTGTCAGTGACATTAGCTTAAAATCCATTTTCATTCCTACGACGACGACATTCAACAATATGTATGAATAAACCTAGATTTTTTCGGTTATTGAGTGCTGTATATCCCCAAACCTTCTCCAACTTAAAATCAATAAACAGGAGATTATTGTTTTTGGCCCCTATAAATTCATATCAATATTGATAACCTCCCTGTGCTCCACAATCCACAGCTGGAAATCTTGAATTGCAGTTGAATTTGGCCTCGCAAACAAAGATGATTAATTAGAGCGATGCTTCCTCCAGCTAAAAAACATCTCCAAATTTAGATCTCGCCTCCTCCTAGCTGATCTGAAGTAATCATTGGGTTATTGTCATTATTAGGATATTCATCATTGTAGTTATTATTTTTGTATGATTGTGCATGTGTGAATGTCTTTTTGTCTAATAGTTCAGCAGTGAGCAGGAAGTGTCTCTTATTTTAGATCTTTGAGGAAAAACATCTCATAGATATGAATGTGAGTGAGGCAAAGAGAATGGTTAGTGCTCTTTCTTTCATTCTTTGTACGACAGCACACAATCCATTATCTACTTTTATATCCCATATATATACGTATGTACTCACCTTGGAAGAACGAGTTTCAGGTATGCACCTTTTAAATGGAATGAACTGCAAACGGCCCTCGATCTAGATTCTTTCCTGGACCTTGAAGATTTAAAGGTTTTACTACTTGATTTTTTTTTTTACTTTATTATATTCTATTGTTAGTTGCCTGGCTTTAGACACATTGTTCTCGCGTTCTCGTTGTGTGGTTGTTTGACCACAAATGTCTCTTGTTCTCAGATCTTTCTTGAAAAAAAAAGATCTCATTGAGACTACCTGATTTAATAAAGCTACTAAATATTCAAGGATGGGTGAGATGCTCCTAAGCAAAGTATGTCCACCTCTTCCTGTGGAGGTGCTCAGTGGCCAGGAAGTAGAGGACTGCAGTCAGCCCCTGGTTCATAAATATGTGTGTGCAAGATGAAAATAAATAAATATATATGTTTATAGAGTGCTTTTCAAGATACTCAAATACGCACGTTAAAGCAGCTATAATCGATTTTTCTTTTGTAATAACAATCAAATGGCGATGGTAACACAATGTGACAATGTGAAAGGAGTTGCTTGTAGTGATGAACCTACGGAGAAATATCACCCACATCTGCAGCGCCCTTCTACTTTATGGAGATTTAAAGCAAGAATTAGCTCATTGTATAGCTGTCCGGACCACAGCTTTACTGTTTCAGTTCACTCTCACTGATCTCATAGTGCCGGTTTCAGCCGCAGCAGGCAGCTGTTGTCAGTGAAGAGACTTGCTGTACTACCGGCTCAGCGCCAAACAGCAGAGTTAGCGAATGGTTGGTGAAGATAGTGGAGCATTTTGCAGCTAAATACTATATATTTCTATATTAACAATATATTTAAAAATCTGTTATTGTGAATATTACATCAAACATTAAAAGCAGTTCTAAAAAGATGAGTTTTGAGTAACTTCTTGAATATGGACACATTGGTACAGGCACGTACAGTATGGGTTTGGGGAGTGGATTTCCAAGAGGGAGGCTATGGAGAAGGCCCTGTCACCCCAGGTCTGGTGCTTCGTCCTTCATCATGGTGGATTAAGGAGGTTGGAGCCAGACAAACAGAGGCTGCCGTGAGAGGGAGTTTGGTGTTAGAGAAGGTGAGCGAGGGAGCAGGGCACTTGGTTATGGAGGGCCATGCAAGTGAAGAGAAGATCATCATGAGACTCATCGTAAGCATATATGCAAATGATCTGTGCTTGTCTTTTCCAGCTGGTATATATTTTCCCCATCTCCCAACATTTTTAAGAAATATGGTTTTAAATGTGCGGTATGTGATTCTGGAGAAATCATATACCATGATATAGAGTGAACAACGACACAGCAAGTGATACGACTAACGTTAGCTAGGTTGTGGGTTAGTGCGCTGTCCCTACAGTTGCTGCTGTGAAGCCAACAGCCAGAGAGGACGAGACATTTCCCAGAGCCACCAAACCAGCGATACTCACAACTCTCCTGCTACCATAGCTAACACCACAACAACAGCATATCTTGGCAAACTAGAAAGTGAGCTGAATGTCTGTGGGCAAGTCATTTAACGTTACCTGACACACAAATCATGGCTGGAATAGTGCTGTGTGTTTGTTTATTTCCCATGTCCCATGTGCCCTTTGAGAAAATGTAAGTAACAATCTGGAAGTCTCCTAACAAACCTCACATTACTATCAGGGAGCCAATTAAAAATGATCTTGAACTATGAGTAGAAATGTAGAGATAAAGAAAGTGTGAGTGAAATGGAGGATGAGAAAGGAAACTAGAGAAACAATGTCATGAAGTTATTGATGGAGGTTTCACAGACACACATCACTTCAATTACACTTAAGACAGAAACCTAATTGAAGTCAGATTGCATTCACAAATCAGGCCTCAAAATCCTTTCACACAGCTGCAGAGTGCAGATGTATACACCTAAAACACACCCACAGAGATGTTAATTTGCTTTTCTCCTCTTTCCTCCCAATCCCTCTAATCCTAAAACCTACAACACACTAATTCACCATAAACTCCCTCGTACACACACACACACACACACACACACACACACACACACACACACACACACACACACACACACACACTTTAATGTGTTACTCAAGACAAGACAGGTAATTACACCACTCAGAGACACATTTGTCTCTGAGCCTTTGTCAATTGTTTTTGATTTGGTGACAGGAGGGCAATCAATGCATGAGGCTGGGTTAAGAGGGATTATCTTTCGGGTCATAAACCAGACAGCCTGATGTATATCTTATCCCCGCTGATCAGAGGAGAACTCATTGGGAGCCACACTAACGACCACACACTCTCCCTCCCTGCCTGCCTGCATGCACACACAACACACACTCAACACCGGCAAACATCTGCCTTGTTTGTCTCACAGTCAGTCAGAGGCTGAGTTATGATCAACCACGTATTCCTCCCAGCAGCAATGTAATGTGTGTGGGTCAGAGTGAGAATTTTCTTCCTGTTGTACACCCGATTTATAACAATGTTGTTGGCAGAGGCATCGATCTTATTGGTTGTGATGAAGTCAAGAAGTGTGTGTTCTGGTCTGTGTCTGTGAGGGAGAGTAAGAGAGAAACAATACTGCTCTCTGGCATTTCTCATACTCTTTTCTAACAATAAACACCAGTGATACAGCCCCCATTTCAGTTGTGTTTGTGTCTGTTAATTTTCTCCCGCTACATGTACTGTATACCTTTCTAATCCACCTACTCCCTGATCACTGTAAAAAGGGTGACACATCATGTGTGATTTTAATTTTGTGTAAGGTGTATTTCCGCCCTGTCTTAAAAAACACAGAAGGCTGCCATTCCTGTGAGACTGAATTTATAGTCAAAGTGGTGCTTTGAGCTAAATACTAACACCAACATGGTGCTGTACTCTGTCCGTCTTCGCAAGTGTCTTTGAGATGCACGTGTGTGTGTGTGTGTGTGTGTGTGTGTGTGTGTGTTGATGAGTGGGTGAGTATGTGGGGAGAGGCTGAATGAGAGAGAGAGTAAGAGAGAAGCAAGAGAGGAAAGGTGACACCTAAACATTAAATAAGGAATGCAAATAAATAAAATAAATTAAAAAAAAACATTTAAAAGAAAGTAAAATGATATAAACGGAAAAACTGTAAATTGATTCTAACTAATACTCCACCGATTTAACATTTATCTCCCTGTGGAAGTTTATGACCTGCCTTTAGTGCACCAAAAATATATATAAAGGTGTGTGTGTACTGTATGTGTGTGAGAATGTTGTGTAGTCATTTTTTATCTCCAACATTCTGCGAAGACCACATTAAGACCAACATCGGGTTTTCATCATACTTGAAGTGTTATAGACAACCCAGTGGACTCAAGCAATGCATGCATTTCTTTTCAATTAGATGAATAATCTTTGCAGACGTAAATGGATTTGGCTTGACTGTGAGGGGGATTACAAGGTAATTACAAGGTAACCATGGGTCTCAGTGTGTGAGTGAAAAAAGAGGAACTATCTGATAAACTGTTCTGTAGATAAAAGTTGTCATTGGGAACATATCACCCACTGGCGTTTGTTTACATCTGATCTTTCCATCCTATTTCATTTGTTCTCTTATCTTTAGTTATGACATTTCTTCCTCTGTGTCTCATTATCAAGTTGGCTACTGTCCAGGGTGTACCCCGCCTAAGGCCCGAAGCCACTGGGATAGGCTCCAGTCACCCGCGACCCCGAACGGGAACAAGCGGTAGAAAATGACTGACTGACTGACCGACTGTCTCATTATCACAGTTAGCTCTTTTTTTCTAGCTCTCTGCACCCACCTGCAGTAGCTGATTTTGTTTAATTTATTAGGGCACTTGAAGTCAGCGCAACAAGCTGTGAACACAACACTGACATGACCCTTTTAAGTTGATATTGCTAACGGGTTTCTATTTAAACATCCAGTATACACAAGTTTAGCATCCATTTAGAGTCATGGTTCTGATGATCTGATGCATTTTAATCCAATATTTACTCTCCTTTAACTCTGTTTCCGGGTTCCACAAAGTCCTGAGGAAAATATTGGTGTATTTAGCTGCTAAATGCACCACTATATTCGCCAGGTAGTTGCTAACTTTGTCTTTCTGCTGGGCAGGTAATGTACGGTGGGTTAATAGAGGTTTTTTTGGTGAAAACAGCTGCCTACAGTAGCCTATAGCCACATTATGAAAGAAGTGAGAGTGAAATTTAAACAGTAAAGTTGCTGACCAGAAAAAAACACATTGAGTTAAAAGAAGCTATATATAATCTATGCAGAGTTGATGGGGACCTGAAGACTTTGTCACTAGCAGCAACTCCTGTCACATGTTCATTTGATCCACTGTTAATATAAAAATGTAGATAACAGCTGCTTTAAGTGTGTACACAAATCTGACCAAATATTAATAGAGGGAATTATTTCACTTCATCTTTCAGTAAAAATTAAAATTCTAAGTAAAATGCTGCATATTTGTTTGTTACCAGGCTAGTTACCATGTGACGAGCAACAGGCATAAAGTTAACTTTATTGTTAGCCCAGCTTCCCTCTGCCATCAGGGTTTCACTGTGACCTTTGAGTTAATTAGTTCCTGCTGTTTTTCCATCAGCCTCAGCTCAAAACCCACAATCACTTTTCTCTTGACCACTGCTCAGATCTGACTGAACTTTAGCTGGTTTTAGAATCACATAATGGCCAGTTTAGTGGGGAATTACTTTGTTATTCCTACTCACAGTCCACCCATTGATATCTCTGAGTGGAAAAAAATCAGCCACAAAATTGACAGAGTTGAGTTAAAGGAATATGTATCTATTATTTATGTCTTAAACTGTGAAATTTAAAGTTGTTGTCCAAGGAACATGAATGTCTGTATAAAATGGCATGGCACCCCAGCATAATATTTTAGTCTGGACCAAAGTGGTGGATTAACCAACCAACCAACTGACTGACATTGCCATCAATAGAGTCCCCAGCACTAGCATGGCTAAAAATACCACATGGGGAGGAGGTTTTTTTTCTATTTTTCTGTAGCTTCATAATCCTGGCTCTTGCGTAAAATTAGGGTGTGATGTATGATTGATGCATGAGGGTGACGCATCACTAATCAACTCTAATAAAGATACCGGCATGCATGCTGTTCTTGTCATCACCACCGAAGCGTGGCGGCACAATATCATAAACTTCACTCACTAAGATCATGAAAAAACAGGCCTCTGTATTATTCACTGTTAGCTCTGTAGGTTGTATGTGATGGGTGATGATGAGGACTGGATCCCTTGTAGGCAGCCTGGACTATTTTTTTGGTATTTACAATGCTCATGCATGTGTGTGTTGTTATAGGCTGGTTTGTTGATATGTGACCCTTGCATTTGATGTCTTAATTGTACCTATTGGCCATATTATATCATACTTGTTTTATTATGATACCCATGTGGAGTTTTAATGTCATTAACTGATTATTATGTATCAGATTACACAAGCCAAAAAGGCCTACATGCTTGCAGCTATGAATGTTTCCTTGCAACAAGAGTCAGTCCGTAAAAGCAACTTGGCAACAGTGGCAAGGAAACACTTCCCTTTTAACAGGTAGAAACCTCGAGCAGAACCAGGCTCTGGGTGGGCGCCCATCTGCCTCGACCGGCTGCTTGCAGTTATTGATCGAGACTCTGCGGCTCTGGGGGCTGAAATACCTGCGTAAAGTGACAGTAAGAGAGGTGAGAGAGACGAGAAAGCACAAAACTACGGGAGAGAGAAGATGTCGAGTTAGTAACATGCATTAATGGGATAAGAATACATACAGATGGAGAGGCAGAGGAGGAGAGAGGTGCATCATGGGACGTCTCCTCGCAGTCTAGGCCCATAGCAGCATAACTAAGGGAAGGTTCAGGACTCACCTGAGCCAGCCCTAACTATGAGCTTTATCAAAGACGAAAGACTTAAGCCTAGTCTTAAATGTGGAGATGGTGTCTGCCTTCTGAACCCAAACTGGGACCTGATTCCACAGGAGAGGCGCTTGATAGCTGAAGGCTCTGGCTCCCGTTCTACTTTTGGAGACTCTAGGAACCACAAGTAACCCTGCATTCTGAGAGCGCAGTGTTCTAGTGGGGTAATTGCGGAAGAGGATTTAATTAGTTCTGAGATTAAAATTAGAATTCTGAGGTCAAAGGCTCATTTAAAAAAAAAAAAAAGACTTTGAGAGGCGAATGATGAAAGATTTAAAAAAATGTTGAGATGTGACAACCCTTTAGGCACAACATGAAAAAAAAGTCAAATATTTTGCTTCGCCAATTTAACAACTAAATTGCAATCAACAGTCAGCGAAGAGGCATTTCTTTCCAACCTTCTTCACAGATCTTCCATTCTATTCATCTGTGTATGTTTGACTCTCATTTAACAAAAACATGCCTCTTTAATATTACACTATTAGCCCCTGCACCTTTTCTTTGTTGTTCTATGATTTGACTTAGCATTTTGTTATCCCATAGGGGAATATTTCTGTCTACAAAATTTAAATACCAATTAAAATAAGAAATGCCAATGTGCATTAAAAGGAAAAATAGCTGTAGGATAAAAATAATTCCCTGTTCTCGGCCTAAAAATCCCAGCTCTCAGCTGTCCTTCTGTGATGAGGAAATCGACTTTGGGGAAACATTTTTCAGTGTCTGAATGTTGCTGACAAAATTGATTGTTCTGTACAACATGTTTTCTTTTCCAGAGTACTGTCAGAAACTTGGAAAAATAATGTAATCTTTATTTCTTTTTGCATGCATGTGTTCGTAATGATTATAATTTCAGCTAATTGTCTGTGAAAACACCAGATATTTAGAGACACAGAGCCTTGCTTGATGGTTAATGAGAGCGGTTGATAGGATGATGGTTCTTCCTGAAATCAAAGCACATTTCTGAAGTAAGAACATCACAATAAGTAGGCCTACAGCCTGATTCTCCTCATCGCTGTACGCACAGGCAGCATATTCCTCGGCTTTGCAAAAGTAGCACTCCTGAAGACTGAAAATGAGCATGCAGAGGCATAGGGCTCACATATTCCCACACATGCATGCCATGGTAGAGGTGAGCGGTCATTAAGGCTTTGCATGTGATGGATAGTATTAATAAAGGAATGGACAGCAACGTTAATGTAGGCAGAGGCATGCTGCCGCCATACGTCATGACAGCTGAATATTACCAACTGTGTATGGTCCTGCCACATGGTGCAGGCTGGGAGGCCATAATTCTGGTCTTAGGTCTGTGGGGCAGTGCGAAAGACCAATGAAATATGTCCTTGTTCAGATGAGGGTGAAACTTGATTCACAGTCAGAGCCAGCATCATTCTACTATGGGCCTGTGGCAGCAGAAAAACAGAAACTCAAAGATTGTATTATCACGTGGGCTGAACACAGCCCACAGGGCCTGCAGCTGATCGATGAACTGACAAAAATCATAATCATAAAAATGTGGTACATACTGTATTACCAAAGAAGACGGTCAAACAAGACAAAAACTCCTTTTTTCACATTAGTATTTTAATTCCAAAATCATTAGTTAGTGATCTACAAAATACAAATTCACAACACCCAGAACTGTGGGACCCTCCAGTTTCATTTGTGTGCATAAGTTGGGGTTGACATTATTTAACTATGGCTGATTTACGTTACCTCACATTGCCGAGGAACGCTTGAACAAAAGAGCACGCAGATATACACAGTCGTTATCTGAGGTTGATCTGAGTATGTGGCTCTGTTTGTATAAATGTACCCTTGGATGAAGGTGCAAGGCTTGTAATAGGATGCTCAAGAGAGGACCGTTCTGGCTGTTGGCATCAAAATCATTCACATGTTACTATACGTCCCCCTGGTGGACACATACTGTAAAGCAACATGACTTGAAAAGGTCTCTGTCAACCGAGCAGGCACAGCACAGAGATCACTTTATATCACTGAACCAAGGTCAAACTTGTCATTGGACAATAACTGAAAAGAGTCACAAAACATTACAGACTGCCCTCAATATGAACCAATGACAACATCTGAAAAATATTTTCATTTTTACTTTTAGAACATGTCTTTGTACGCAGCGTGTTTCTTCGCAGCAGGTTAGTCAGTATGAGTCCAGGGATTTTAATAAAGTGCCTTATAAAACTGAGCAGCATCCTGAGTCATAGAGTCTGACATTCATTCAGCTAAACGAAACAGTAACAACACAGATGTAAATGCTACACGTACACTTGTACAGTACAGCAGTTCTCTACAGGCTTCTCAACCGGCATCGCTATTCAAACACTAAGAACTTTTAAGAGATCAAGTGGTCATTCAGGAATTTCACTGGGATTGGAACTAAAAAGACCCACTGCCAAATGTACCTTGATCAGGCTTTCAACAGTCTGCTCTCCCTGCTTCACAGTTTCCCCATAGACTCCCAGCTTACTTAAAAACACGAGACAAACAAGCTTAGTCCTCTTTTTCAGAAGAGGATGACAAGAGGATCGGAATGAAGTAAAGGAGAATCAGGTAAAAGTTAAACACATTTTAAACTTCTAGTAGTGGATTTCCAGTTCTAAAACATTAATTTAGTGAAGAACAAGCGAACACATAAATCGACTCTTCAGGGTGCATCACACTTGGTCACCACTGTCAGGAATGATTACTATGCAATTACATAACAGTTTGTTCAGTCATGTTTTATTATTGGCTTGTGGGAAATTTTATAGATTGGAAAAAATGGCATTGATGACCACACTGTTTGTTTGCATTTTGTACCTCTGCTAAATCATAAACTCTGTCTTAGCCTAATATGACACCAATAAAGTAGGAAACGCGTTCCTGGCACAAAGATTTTAAGCACTGGTGTGGGCTCTGAAGGCACTGTACACCACTGCTGAACTGGGCTTAAGTACTGCTGAGATTAAAACACAACAAAAAAAAATTAATAATAATAATAATAATCACAAAATCTGATCTGGAATTAGTTAAAATCAACTTTTAGTCTGTCTATCCTGTAACTAACTATACCTTAAATTAAACTGGACAACTATTTTAAACCTCTGCTAGCTGATTTTAAACTCCTCTCTAAATGTGGCAGGTTATTCTAATAACCCAATAACAGCATCTTGTACTTAGCATCTTTGTCAGTTAATTCTAGTGTGTGTCCCTTTCCAGAAGCTGGTGCTCATAATAATCAAAACCATTTCGCTTCCAGTCATGAGAGAGAGGTAGAGCGAAAGGAGAAGGAAAACGTGCACAAGCACATAATGAACTGTACATGGCTCCCTTTCTGCCCGTATTTTCTGATGACGGGGTGTTGTGAGCAGCAGAGTTGGCGGGTGGTTTGGAGAGGGGCCGGTCACCGAGCGCGCTCAGGAGATGATGCGAATGCCGAAATATTTCTTGAGCTGCTCGAGGAAGATGAATGTGAGCACTGTGTGAGGAACCAAGCGGATCCCTGCGGGGACGAGACCCTGCAAAAAACATTTGGCATTAGATTACTATTTGTAGTTTTTTCCGTTACATCTCTCAATTTAAAGCTACTATGCATATAACAGCTACTTTATCATTAAGGTGGATTGCTGGCTTCTGTAAATGCAGGTAATTTATCACACTTCACTTCAATGCTTTAAATGTCAAGTACAAGTTTGCTGTCAAAAATCATGTTGAAGTGACTATTATTTGTTTAGCACCATGAATACCACAAAAAAAAAAAAAACATATAGTATAGTGTCCGAATGTTTATTATGAGTATGGATGTCATTCAGGACATTCCCTAAGGGGCAATAAAGCTGTCTGTTCATTCATTCATTCACTTAACAGGCTAAAAGCTATTTTACAGTTTAATGTCAATGTACATATGCCTTTAGGGCCCTCTCTAAAAAGGGCAAGGAGGACAAATAGGTGTGTACTTAAAGAGCCTTCACAAGTATTACACTTGTAATACACTTGACAGACCTTCATTGGCTTTGACCTCTAAACCAGACAATTATGATATGCAATAGCATGTTTGAGCACATTCTATACAATTTATTTATAGTATTCTAGTAAGCGGTATTGCCCTTGGTTGTTATTAATTGACTATTAGTTAGCTTCTTCATTTTCAGTAGTGTCTAGGATTGTTTATTACCTTGTAAAATGCCAGCGGACCCAGCTTGGCAGTTTCTTTTAAGCAATGTGTCACCCCCTAAAGAAAGTGAGAGAGGCACACACGATTAGAATGAACACTGAGAAATAAAGAAGATGAATAAACACTAACAGAGGGATTAAAACAATTAGAGGGGGCCATGAAGAGGTCCACTCACTGTGTACTCTCCCTTTGAGTTCATCAGCCTCGTCTTTAGTACATCCAGAGGTTGACACAAAAATGTCGCACAGCCTCCCTGTAGAGAAACAGTTCACCACTTCACAAAAGAGCCCTGCAAACTTATCACTGGCTCAATCAGGTTTCCGGGGCACACAAATAGAACCTGATACTTACAGCAATGAAGCTGGAAAGAAAGTGTGTGAGCATGTTATCGCCCATCATGCCTGTTCCCAGCACGAGCTGCTTGGCCTGGTCATAGCACGCCAACTAAAGGTGGGCACAATAAGAGGAGAAAAACGTGTGATGTTTTAAGGGTAAAAAAACGACAACGACGATTCTGGGTTGGTGTATTTACTTTCACTTTACTACATGAAGCCGACCGACGCCCCAATCTTTTGGTCTCAACACAGCTTGACTTCCGGACAACTGTAGTGAGCCTCAGAAAATCATAAATTACCTCACTGTGTCCCACCCCTAGCATATTAATAAGAAAAACTCAAAGACACAATCCTAAACTGCTTTCATATCAGCCCTGCCCGGCTGTGAAACATGGCTCTATCTGTGTTCTGTCTTCGCTTTTGGAAGCCGTGAGATCTGCCGCCAAAATATGGACTCAATTACTAGATATTCCCTTCACGCATCGTAAAGGACTTTTTAAGTTACACATTTTATTTATGATGCCAGAAAAAAGCTAATCAGCTAGCACTGTGACTTGCCTGTCCCACAGTGACCAGCGCTCCTCTGCTGGAGGCCATGGTGGCTCCTGAGAACAGTCTCCTCACACCCTCTGTTGGACAGGACACAGGTCAGAGGTCAGACATGATGCCACCCTGTGCTTTACATGAAGTTAGGGACTGGACAATATTCTGCTTGGGATTTACCTTCTCTGAAGACTCTGAAGAGCCCATCGATGGCATGTTTGTAGCTGAGAGAAAAAGAAAAAAAAAAAAACACATTCAGGGTTAAATTATGATAAGAGAATCAGAACGCCTACACTGAAGACTTTTAGCTCTGAAAGAAACAGAAACTCACTTTCTCCTCAGTTCTGGCGGTAGTTTCATGTCATTCTGCATCCTAGAAGCAAAAATTGAGATCTTTTAAATGCCATATTTGCTATGCTCATGCCTGGGCGGAGAAGCTAACCACACACGGTGTGCTCGTTTTAAATAATTTAAATGTCTATATGTTAATGAGAATTTGAATGGTCATGGCGTGTTACCTGACGTTCACCATGTCTGCCGGCGTGCCAACAAACCCACCAGTGAAACCTGTTAGCAGGGAAATCTTGTTGGCACACAGTCCTGTATGGGTGACACTGCATGTGTACGGTGTGTGTGAGAGAAAGAGAGAGAGCGAGAGGGAAGAAGAGGAGCAGAATGTGTGTGTGTGTGTGTGTGTTCCCACCTCCGAAGGCTCCCAGCAGGACCTTCTGGTAAAAGGGCATGGGGCCCTGGCTTGTGCTGCCCATCATGTCCCTCACTGTCTCATAGATGGCAAATCTGGTGAGGGAATAGGACATCTGGGAGGGGAGAGGAGAGGAGAATGACTAAGAGGGCTGTATCCTATACTCTCTTTACTATTTAACAATTTATTTTTTCAACCACTAGGAGGAGCCCCTGGCAACACAACCGATCTAATCCAAAATAAGGATCATTTAAAGTCTGTGGCCAGAAACTAAACAGGATGCACTGTATAAAAACGTATCCTACTCTTCATCATCATCATCATCATCCACTGGCTGTGATTCAAACTTTTCTTTCTCCCTCCAATCATAGTGAAGCTCCTGCAACACACTGCTGAACACACTGCCGCCCTCCTTTGCTTTATAAAACTAACCCATTGATCTCTTGACAGTGTCCTGCAGCCACAAGCCAACATTTTGGCCATGTAATAATAAGGGACTGCACATGAATGGATTCAGAGGAAACCTACTGAGGCGACAGCATTTGAATCTATTTGAACCTCATTAGAATGACAGAAAATGACAGTTACAGAAGATTTACCCAAAAACCTGTTCTAATGTGGACCAATGCTAAAGTAAATAATAAACACATTATCTTTTACTCAAACTTCGTTTCAGTTCATTACAGAAACTGAGACTGAAGTCGTGTACATTGAAGAGAGCAGCGTAGAGACATTATTTTAAATCACTTTCAAAACTGATCTTTTACAAAAAGCCTTTTGTTAATGCCAGCACACTTTTATTTCCAACATATCTCATCATTACTACTATTGTTTTTAATTTGTATTATTATATAATATTTCTATTTTATTTCTGTATTACTTTCAATTCTTTTATTATATTTGCCTCATCGCAGTCCGGAAATGTTTTAATGTAAAGCACTTTGTAACTTTTATTTGAAAAGTGCAGTATAAATAAAGTTCATTTATTATTATTATTATTATGTCTATTTCAGCCAGTGTCTACTTCAATATAATCTATAAAATCATCCTGTAGGTTATAAAAAGGATAGTAAAATCATACATAAGGGTATGAGATAAGAGCAAGAACATACCCTGATGTTTAAGGATCTATCCACAGACTGCTGACTGCAGAGAGCCATCGGCAAACTCATTTTAGCAAAAAATATGGGACAAGTATTAACATTAATGTGATCAAACTAAAAAGAAAGAGAGATTAAGCTGTTTATAGTGTTGATGAAACCATTCAAACTTCAAATTCAAATTGATGAGTCTGGTATCTCTGGTAGAATTCACGACTATTGTAAACTCTACGGTAAATCAACGCCATCCTTAATTGTGTATGTTCTTAGCCTACCAGTAGCCTTATTTTAGTATATTATTGCTACAGTCTGGGCCAGGTCTCCCCTGCAGAAGAGGTTTCTGCCCTCAATGGGACTTACCCGGTTAAATAAAAAAAAATTTATATAAATATAAAAATAATGAACACAACAATGCACACAGGCTCAACAACAGACTTAGGCATGCACAGAGACACACATACCTGTCGACAAAGGGAGGCAGAGAGGCCGTTGTAAAGAGCCAGCACCCCGTCGCTCTTCACCACATGAACAGCCATCCCCATCATCCTCATCTTCACCTCCTGCTGTGTCTGCAGGTGTACCTGGAAAGACAGTCATGTAGTAGTATTGGTGTCATTTTCAACGCCAACTTAGGCACCATAGTGACATCTCATCTAGTCTCATTTCCCACCGCTTGTTCCCGTTAGGGGTCGCGGGGGACTGGCGCCTAACTATAGTGAAATAATAAAGAAAATAAATCTGCAGACATAGACAATGCGTGGTCCTGTTGGGGCTGAGACAGCAACCACAGCCACTTCTTCTTTTCGTTCGTTTCGTTCTTGTGGGGTAACTTAGACACCAGTTCACATATTAAGGCAACTAAATGGGTCAAAGATCTAAATGTCTCGCCTCTTAAAAGGGGTACTCCAGTGATTTAGCATTGCACTTCCTTTAACGTTGCGGGACTTGCGGAAGAGACTAATTTAAAAAAGGAATGGTCAAAATCTCATCAGCAAAGGCAGGCCCAGATACATTTAGTCTTCTGTATGGGAATACAAAAACACTGAAAATGTGAAATTCTATATAACTCACCCATTTAAATTATAATATAGTTTAAAGTTATGTATTATTAAGGAGACAGGCGGGTGCTGTAACAGGTGGCTAGTTTCAGCAACCAGGCTGCATTTACCCGCCTCAGCTCCAGCCACGCTCCACCCCTTCGCCCATTTTTGGATTTTTTGAGGCTGGTGGAGTCAGACACTGCCAAGATGGTGTCGGCCCGAGCAACCACACTGAGCATCACGCTGGCTCGTCAGAAACCTATGGGTGACGTCACGGAGACTACATCCATAATTTATACAGTCTATGGACCCTACACTTCCCATAATGCAACTCAATAACATCTTTAATTGGACCCTTACTGTCTGGTAAACACACATTTTTCAAACTCCACACATCCATTTGGAACACAGGCTTTCTGTAGAAAAGACATCACTAAGACATCATTTTCTCTGACCCCCAGAGGACAGTGTGGAAGAGAATGCTTTGTTGTTGTTTTTTCAAGACAGGCAGTTATAGTACCTTCCACATGTTTTCTGTGTGTGTGCGTGCTGTGCTTCTCAGAGGAGGTCAGCAGCTCTACAATGTGACCTTTGTCCTCCGAACTAATCAGTATTTGAATTTGAAGGCCACTAAGCCCTTCAAAACAGTGTTTTTCCTGCCTCATCACCAGTCTTTGTTAAGGAGGGCTACTCATCATTCTTTCAATCATTTTGTCTGTTTTGGCTCTATATATTTAATCATTGCCAAGATTGATCCTGTTACACACTGGCTTCAGCAGAAACCAAGTCAGACAGCAAGTTAAAAATTTGTTAAATGCGTCCAATAACTCCAAAACTTCGTCTCAGCTCACCGAGGTTCAAAGTATCAGCAGGACCTTGGAGGAAAGTTTGAGATTTGGGGAAACCAATGGTTGCTTAAACAAAATCAGGAATCAAGAAATGTGTATGTGCGCAGGAACACACATGTGCACCCACCGACACACACACACACACACACACCCACACCCACAATGGTGAAATATTACACCCAGATGAGTTGATAAGTGTCTGGCTAAAATACTGAATTTTTAGGTGAGGTGAGAGTAATCCTGATACTAGTACTTTACGACAACAATAGAGCAGCTTATCTGATGGTGTAATGAATGTCTGGGTTAAAAAAAGATGAGGAAATCAATACAACATGACTAGGCAATCTTTGCCATGTGATATGTGCGTTTGGTCGACCCTACTTCCCAGTGCTGAAAACCCCATTCATATATTCTCTCTAAATTACATTTCAGTCCTTCTAAATTTAAATATTCTGCTTTTAGCTTTAACAGGAATGCGCTACGTGTAAAGCGTCATGAAGCCAGTCACTTTGTAAGCTGTTGCTACAAAGTCACCATCTGCCTCACTGTCTGGCGACAAAGAACAGAACAAACTTTGAGTTCTCATGTGTGTTTATATGCTATGTGAGTAAAAAAATTTTTTAAATAATCCATGAGTTGAGGAAGGATCTATGGATCATCATCAAGAGCGGCTCATCTTAAAAGGTGAACGGTCATTAAAAATTTACTAAATTAGTTACTGATTTGGTTTTGAACATGAAAAGCTTGGCCTCATGTAATACATACAGACCATTGCTTTGAACGTTTGATTATTTTCTATTTGATTTTTCATTCATTTGCTTTTTTATCGTTTCAACAGCCTTGTTAATATTGTGATGATGATTTCAGCCACATAACACACAGAAATTCACACTGGTTCATTCAGGGTGTTAACAATACCAAATTTAACGTTGCCATCTAACCTCCACTCATATTTGTATATCATTCAAGCCTCTGTTGCTCAAGCACTGACGAGAGACCGAACACACCAAACGTTAACTTCAGTATCAAAGTAATCCAGTGACAGTTAACTGTTCAGACAGGGTACATTGCAAACAGGAAATGCTAAGAGCTAATTCGTATACTTTTAATAGTGCCAATTCGCCAAAATGCTAATAGATATAGGCTAAGAAAAACAAACACAGGGCACAAAGGAATCCAACCAACTCAAACACTCATGGACCAGATTATGAGAATGTCCTCAGACAACTTCAGAACACAACTATTTCTGAAACGTTCTCCGTGAACCATGCCCACTGCTCAGCCAGGGTTGTTCTAATATATTTGGTACCCCTAAAATCCCATGCCTGGCCCCAGCCTGCCGCCCCCCCTCCTTTAAAGTTTGCAAATGTTGTTTGATGATAGTAATATGCAACAGTCAGTTCTAAAGGTTGTTATCAACACAAGTAATACAGCCACACTGAAAACTACTACATGGGTCGACAAAATGATGTTTGCAGTACGCGGAAAAATGAACTTTATGAACATTGAAGAGACTTCAGTATTCGACTACTATAATTGTATATGGCATCACCAGGTAATAAGCAAGTTAGGGCCAAAATGAAACATGCCAGAACGGTTTTTACTGCAATGTGGTGATTACTGGCCCTGTCTAGCCTACATAATCACACATCACATGACTCCCTGAGGACCAGTTAGTGTTATTAGAGGCATGTGCTGCAGTCTTTAATGCAACCAAAAGAGGGGAACAAGTAAAGTCAGTTAGGATTTTGGCATTGGGTAGAGGATGTGCTGGTTTACAACTGTGTGCATCACAGCCAGCCAAAGATTAACAAGAATGAACATGCATGACCCCCCCCAACCTAACCATCACAACTAAATGCCTAACCCTAAACCTACTTCTAACCCTAACCCTAAAATCAAGTCTTAAACCTCAAAAAGCCCTTTAAACTTGTGGGGGCCAGCATTTTGGCACCACAAAGGAGGTGGGACCACACCTATAGTGGGCTCCTGGTTTTTGGGCGCCACGAATATAGTAAAACAAGACCACACCTGCTGTCAGTTGATGACACTTATTGCCTCTGGTCAGTGTGATCTTACAATAACCATATCATCTCAATTAAACATAACTATTAAATGTTAAACTAATGCTGCATTGCGACGTTCTGTGAACTTTAAAATGACTCCAAAGATTACTTTCTATTATTTCTCACAAATTAGTAACAGTACATGCTGCGCTGACCAACTTTCATTTGCCCTAACCTGTGCCCTATATTTTAGCAGCAGTGAAAATCCTAATACACGTTAGGGCGATGCGGGCGATGCCATGGCAGACATGCCTCAGGGTACGGCATGGCCACTAAAAGCTCACTACAGCTCGTGAGGCTCACGCGGATATAGAATAGGCATAGAGGCCAGTCGTCAGGAGGTAAATAACTGCAGTCTCGGCTGTCCTCTCTTTACTACTGCTGGATACAGCTGTAGCCTGGTGTTCAGGCCTGCACTCTGGCGGGGGGTTGTACACTGACTGCTCCCCTCAGTCCCCCTCACCTTGAGGAGATCCAGAGGATGCGTGCAGCACGCGGCCCCGCATGACGCCAGCCCACCGAAATACCACCGCGACATCCGTTTCTCGGTCATGGTTCCGTGCTCTGCAGTAGTCAGATGCAGCTACAGCGGTATTTCCTTCCTCCCAGTCCGGCTCGACACGCTGTCCGCCTGCTCTGTCGGCTTCCTGGCCTGCAGGGTGCAGCGGGCAGTAGCTTGTTGTGGTCTACAGGACGCGGGTAACGTTAACCTCGTTAATCTTCAAACACGTCGGTGAGAGACGGCGCCACGGACCGAGGGACTTTGGGCTCCAGCAGCATCGCGCACTCTCGCGCCACATAGTGCGCGTGTATACAGAATGTGTGTGTGCGCGCGCGCGCGCGCTGTCCGCTGTGTTGGTGCCAAGATGTGCGGCGCAATAGGAAGCCGCTGTAGACAGAGGAGAGGAGCGCAGCCAATTGCCACCGTGGACGACGGAGCTGCCTACCCGCTCCGAGATCCAAAGGTCGACAGCGGGCTATGAGAACTGCTAAAATCCCGGAACAAGACAAACTCACGCAGCCCACTTTCACCAACTACTAACTGCCATGCGGGTGGTTTTAAAGTGACACGCATCGCCCCTGCAGATGTAGACAGGCCAAACGTTCACTCTGTTTCTTTAAGAGGACAATAGTCGACTTTTTCGCAAGCAAGCACAAACTTCACTCACAACGGGGGGAAAAAAACGTTTTGGCAAGATTATTCGTAGCACGTGTCTACATGTGACGTCCTCACACACACCGTGAGGTTGTTTCAGTGAGAGAAATGCAGACGATTAAAGACTGTCATGTATGAGCCCGAAAAGAGAGGAGCGACTGTAGAAACTGTGTCATTTGGAAAGTAAGAAGAAAGGGGAGATTTAAATCTCACACATGTGTGTGTTAAATCTCATATGAGACAGAAATAAATGAGCCTACATACTCATTCCAGATTATTACAAGAAAGATCATAAAAACCATTACTGTAATTGATCAATAGCCTAAAACAGAGGTCAGCAAAGGTTTGACCATGGGCCACCTTCCTTTAGTTTTATTCGGGGGGCGGGGGCAACATAGTTTAGCAGGGACAGTGCAGATTCAGCCCTATTTGTATGTTTATTTTTGAGTTACAGCAGCCATGTTACTGTAAAAAACATTTGGTCAAATATGACTATGCAGACATGCTTTTTGTTGCACTACAAGACTTAAATGGAAATGAATGGGTTATCCACACTCAATAAACAGTGACCTGCTCCATTTACGGTTGAATGAAAGTACTTTTCATATTGCTGTCTTTGAAAACTGTTTAATCAGCACGCCATGTTTAAAGGGTGCTAACTATTGGTGTTTGAGACTTGTTACAAGGTCATGTTTATTGGGATTGAGGTAGGTCCGTTAATTACATTACCTGCCTTGTAGTTCTGAAAAATTCCATAAGTTTGGGTGCAAAGTATGAAACAATTAAAGGGAAAACATCAGCTTTCTTTGGGGAGCCTAACATTTGTTGGGGGGCTCGATTTGGACCAAGGGCAGAGTTGTTGAAAGTCCTCCACACAGAGTGAGACTGTGAAATAGGCTAAGTGTTTCTTACATTAATGTTTGAAAAATTTTTGTAAATACCATTTGCCGAATTATGTCACAAAGTACATAACAGTTGGGGTGCCTGACTTTAAAAAAAAGTGATAATATCTCTGTTTTGTTTTGTCATTCTTCAGGTCTGTGGCTTGCTAATGGTAACTTGGATGTTAGTTTAGTTTCATCTCACTGTGTGCATGTTACAAAGTTATCCAAGATACATATTAGCCTTTATATTTAAAGCTTTTTCTCTTTGAAAAATGAAACACGATAATCTGAAAATACTTAAAAACAAAAGCATAAATCTTACATTTGTGTTGCTGGTCCGAATATGTTTTCAAGTGCAGAATCTTCTTCACCTCATTCTGGTGCGTCAGGTCATAATGGTTTGCTTGTTGCTGCCCCTGTGTTCAACAGTGGCAGAGTTTGGTTTTCATCAGCCACTTTCTTAAGTTTTTCTTTTTTCTTAAAGGAAGTCATTCCTCTTGGTTTTTCAAAGGATTTTTTTTGAAGGGGGAGACATTTTATGCCTTTAGTATCAAGTTAACAGTTGAGAGATGACAAGAGGAGAGAAAGATGAGAAACGACATGCAGCAAAGGTACCCAGACCAGTACATGGCCGCCACTTTAACTCCGAGGCCCCCAGGGCCCCACGCCTTCCTAAACTGTCTCCCAAGCAGAGGATGTGACAGATGCCTTGTGTGAGTTGTTTGCTTATTAGAGCTGTTATAGTCTGATTATATGCAAATTTAAAAACAAGCTGAACATTGGCTTCTCAGTCGATTCTTTGGATTCATTGTTAATATCAAAAAATTATTACATGTACTAATATTATATGTAGCAGAATGGAATGTTATTTAAGTCGAATCACATCTTCTGAAAAGTTACTGTATGTAGACTTCATGTCTCACTGTCTCAGGCCTCAATCAGGAAAGTTTCAAACTTGTTTGTTCTTTTCCAAGAAAGAGGAACTTTTGGCACAGTCCAGAGAGCAGCAGGTCTTTTGCACACCATCCTTTTGCCCTATGCCCTTAAAAACAAGTCTAAATCTGGTATTTCATGTTATGCAGAGTTAGCAGGGCAGCGTGCAGTGTTACTGCAATAATGTAATAATGTCTTCAATTGACACATACAGTAACTCACACCTACAATCTCTGGATCACTCTGAACAAAATTATAGCAGTTCAACTAGACACATGGACCGGCATTTTTGAAACTTACATAGGTTATACAAAATAATTGTACAGTAACACCTCAACCAAAAACAACTAAGAAGTGTGAAGGAATTTTCCTTTTCCAAAGTCTCCTGGGATGGCTGGTCGCTGCAGCTGTCCGGATAAGGCTGAGCAGTCTCCGTTTCCCCAGGAGACCAAGGTCGGAGGAGATATGCTGTCCTCTGCCTCAGACTCAACACACTGGCTGACTGTCCCCTTAGAAAGGGTTGCATGTGACTTGAATGACTCACAACGTGACTTAGGTAAGCATAGTTTCTTGTTAAGGATCCACTGTCCAATAGAATATTCACACATGTATAGCTGGGTCAGGAATAACCCTATGTTGACACTTAGTGAATCTCAGTAGGTCTAGCAGGGGTTGAATACTCCCTGGCAGGAAGTATCCAGATTTGGTTTGACACTACACTATGTCCTCACTTTGTATTGCTTTGCTATTCTCCTTGGCCGAGCTTCTGCTTTAGACGTCCTGAGTTTCCTGAAACCTTCTTCATCAAAAAGCGCTGACCAGCTCACACGAATTTCCATCACAAGAAGCAATCAAAACTCTTAGGAGGCCAAATCAGCCATGCCCAAAGTGTAGATGAAAAACACACGCAACGTACTTTAGCAGAAAGAGAAACAGTCATAATATCAAATACTGTATGACAGACATACATTATAAGGGGTTGACAAAAGCTGCAAACTGGCATTCAAACCGATGGCAATTGTACATCCATGTTTGATATTTTGAATGTAATTCGAAAATGTGAATCTTTATCTGTAAGTGTTTGTCTTGTCCAATACCTGCATACGTAAATAATCAGTGTTGCAGTGGGTGTCATGATAAGTGACTGTTCATGTAAGAGAGCACATCAGATGCTTAGTGTTTACTGCTCCCAAGTGTGTTATGTCTGCTATCACCACTCAAAGTGGTTAAATAACGGTTTGGGTTACAACTGGGATTGAATTGTTGTCCATTTAAATAAATATGTGGTTGGAGTGAGTGTGCAGGCGTGGCTGATTTCCAATAGCTTTGCAACCAGAATGGACCATGTGCGTATGTGTGCTCATTTATTGTGTTTTACTCACCCTTCTGAGGCAGTAAAGTTTCTTTTCATGACAGGGGATATGTGGGACACAGATAGTATTTATTTTGCACATAAACACACAATTCACTCCAACACAGGGGCCTTACATCTAATGTATAAAGGAAAACAGTTGTAGAGGAATGCAAACACATATTTATTGTGCACAAGTGGATTTATGAATTAAACAAAAGACAGTCAATACAAAAGTAAAGGTGAAAAATGCAATGTCACACTTATGTACATGTACTGAATAATGTATTCTGTATAATGTTATTAAGTCAACTGTGAGGCGGAAAAAGCTTGATGAAACTATAAGACATCTCGAGACTATGTAATTCTAACCTTGACCAAAGCCAACCCTTTTATTATCCTAACCCAGTGAAAACCCAAAGACTATTTTTGTATAATGGTGAGATTTAGTAAGACATTAAGTCAGGGAACACAAGGTCAAAAATGCAAACATTTTTATTCAGATAAGCAACAAATTACTTTTATTTAAACTAAATTAACACAAATATTACTAATGGAAATAATAATATTACATAAATATTAATAATTCTTTCTCATATGTAGGCAAAAGAAACAAGCTCTGAAATTTAGACAACAGGGGTTTTTAAACTGACATCACTAAAAATGGTACAGTTTGCAGAACCGCAGTAAAAATAAATCGAAACAAGAAAAAAGAAATAAATGAAAAGGGAAAAAGAAAATATGAAGACTAAGTTTGCTTGAAGAACCCAGATACTCAGAAACCTTCATAAAAAGTAAATAAACAAGCATCGCTCTGACTGCCCACGCATATTTTCAGTGAACGCACCAGCATGCGCAGAAATACTACGTACACTGGCTGTACACAGACCGCCCACACACACACACACACACACACACACAAATACAAGCAGAGGCAGAGTGGAATCTGAGAAATGTAAGTCACACACATTAGTAAACCTCGAAACATGTCAAATCCTCCCACAATTCATGTCCACTCCCACTCTGACAGAAAGCTATTAAATAATGTAAATTATATGCGAAACCCTTTGCTATGTAGTTTATCATCTACATTTATCATCACATGTAAAACCCTCATTTATTAAAGTGTAATTAAATAACTTAAAGAAACATACACTAACTCTGCTTTATAAGATATAAGTTACAATACAAGCTGAATATCCTCTAATAGATTTGTGTATGATGACGTTGGGACCTCTGTGTTTGTTTGTACCTCACATGTCCAATAAAATGTTCTCATACAAAAGATTTTTCCGGTTTCTTCACCTCTCCTGCTGCCCCTGTATGTGGGCTGTCCTTCGCTGCTCCGCCGAAAACAGGCAGCGTTCTCTCTCCTGGTGGAGAGGAGCCGACGTGCAGCAGAGCGCCCCCCACCAGGAGCAGCACGCAGGCCCCCCAGCCCAGGTACAGCGCCGGTCCCAGCTCTCTCTTTAAAGGCGCTGCAACGTTCGGGTCATAGAAGTCCCTGATGATTGCATAGGCAGTCCAACAGATGGGTATCAAGTAGGCCAGGCCAGCCACAAGGAAGAGCACCCCTGCTATCCTGGCCAGCCGAGCCTTGGAGGCCTGGTTCCCGTCACCCATGCAGTGAGTACACTTGGCCCCTGCCACCCCAAGTGTGAGGGCAAGAAGGCAGAGGAGCAGGGAGAGAACAACGAGGCCCCGGGCAGCTTGGCCAGACGTGGGCAGGGCCAGGGTGGAGTCATAGGTCTTGCACTGGATGTGGCCTGTGGTCTGAGACAGGCAGTTCATCCACAGTCCCTCCCACAACACCTGGGCAATCACCAGCTCTCCACCCACGAACGCAGAGATACGCCACAGAGGAGCCGCGCACACCAGCACCCCAAACGCCCAGCCCAGCACAGCCAACACCAAGCCCAGCAGCTGAAGCCCTGTTGATGCCATGGTCGCAGAAGACACGCTCTCAACGTCAAAACAGCGTTCCTTAGAAAAAAACCTCAGTTCAGATTTTTTCTTGTCTTTCTCACTAGGAGGTTGCTGAGAGTTGAGCACTCGGTAAATGAAAGTCCAGTCTTCCCACAGTCATTCAGTAAGATGCCCAGTGATTGTGAGTTGCTGAGATGAGTCCCCTTCTTCTCCCCAGTAACCTTTCTTGTTTAATGGTATATGCTGTCAAGATGACAGAGTTTTCAACAAATTTACTTTATTAATATTATAGATCAGAGCTAATTGTATGGCAGTTAAAACGATTGAAGAGTAGTACAACATATAATTGTGAAATATAACATTCAAGTAAGTATAAATAAGAGCAATAAAGTTGTTCCAGCTGGACCTGTTTTCTTTAGTTCAAGCAATTCACCACTCAATTCCACAGTTCCCGGAAAACATTATGAGCTCTATAAAACTTACCTTTCAGTCACTAACCAAGAGATCAGACGACCTGAGACGGCGTGTTGACGATCTTTTGTGTGTTTCTTGGTGGTGTTGCCGTGTGATGTGAGCAGCTGGTGTCTTTCTTCAGTTATGACTGGCCAGCTTGTCTCTCTGGATCTCATACACAAGGGTGTAGGAGGGCAGCAGTGTGTAATACTGCACACTAAACACACACACAGCTAGTTGTGTAAAAAAAAAGAATAAATAATGACAGCACAAGGACACTTTGTTACAAACATTGTTGATTGCTACCATGTTGTCATTTCTTGGAGTTGGAGTGGCCAGATTGAGGCAATGGATGCAGCCGAGGAGGAGTAGGTGGAAGCTGATTGGAGCCTGTTGCACAGACCTGACAAGCACAACATGAAACAACCCCCATGTCATAATAGAGTGCAAAACTACCAGAAGAAAGGGAAATTATGATGGCCTCTCAGATTGTAGCTTTGTTTTGGTGAAAACCTATACTGACTATTTTAGAGAGCAGTTAAGTTGTGTGGACACTTGCAGGTGGGTAAATTAAAGTTCCTCTCTAGAGCCACTAGATGGCATCAGAGAGACTGCCACCATTTCTGGCTTCAACGTTCCCTTGTTTTAGGGCTTGCGCACAGTGTGCTCATTATTTGCATTTTGCTCAATGCAGAAAGAGGCATGCTGGTAATTAGTTGCATGGTAGGATGCCTGACAGTACCGAGGCTGGCAGCAAGTACATTTTGTCTTCGATTGCTGCAATGCAGGCTGACGGGCCAAACCTTTTTGCATACCACCCTTTCTCAAAATGTGAGAAAGACTGGTTAGGTTTTTAAAAACATATACATTTGGCTCAACAAGCTTGAAAACAACATTTGATCCAATCCATTTCTCGCGAAGCATTCCTCTGGTTACAAAAGGAAACTAGGCATTTTCCGTTAAAGCCCCAGGAGCTCCCTACCTGAACCTTCGTTTAAATCACTTCTCAAAACCTATTTTTATACAGTAAATCTGTTGTTGGTCTAGTTTCTGTCTGTCTTATATTTCTTGTATTTGAGCTGTTTTTATTACACACTGTTTTATTCAAGTATTATGTTCTATATTGTTATTTATGATTTTGTTATCTTGACTGTTTGTGCTATTTTAGTTTGTTCTGTAAAGAACTTTGTAACTGTGTTTTGAAAAGTGCTACACAAATAAAGTTTATTATTGTTATTGTTACCCACCCCAGCCCCAGCCTGTTCGCCGTGTCCGTATTCCCTGCCATATCACAAACTATAGAACTGTTTATTCCCTCAGCTGCTCTACATTGCATTAATATATATTATATCTATGTTATAGCTCTTTATTATATTTTGTTTCTTTGGCACATCCATGTGTCACTCCCTTTGCACTATAAGTTTACAGTTGTGTTGCTCATATTGTGTGGGTGTGCGTTGGAAATTATGGTATTAACCTGCATTAAAATGTATAACTGTAGAACACAGAAACTGTGTGCTCACTACATGATTAGCAGAAAAATATGACATGACCTGCGTGTGCCCTGTAAACTTTATGTGTGTGTTGATGAACTATGCATGATCTTTAACTAATGGTAAAGTGAAAGTTGTCCTAAGGACAAACAACCCAAAATACAAGAATAACGGGAAAGTGGGAAGTCCTGGCTAAGTGTAAGTGTAGGTGAAGTGTAGACAAAGATGTGTTTATCAGTACTTAACAGCAAAGAGAAGCATAATGTTACAGACGTGGCTGTAAGTGTAAATGAATGTGTGATATCCTGCTTGGGCTCTCTCTTGGCTAGTAATTGCAACCGAATCTCTCCTGACCTAGACAGAGAGGGTCTACAACTGCATTTCATTGTGCAATCCTGTATTGTGTAATGCCAATGAAAATTAACCTTGAACATTGATTAGCAATGAATGGGACATATCAGCAGAAAAGTTTGTCAACTCATATTGTTAGCTGGATCTCTGGTTTCTGTCTACAAAAGGAGATGCAAATTAGTTATGATGCTAAATCTCCTTAAAGTGTATATGCCAAAGCTGAGATTCGGGTGTCACCTGCTTTCGCCGGTGGGAAGTCTCCATCTAAAATACTTTAATAATGTTTTGAACCCCATCTAGTTTCACTTTCCCAGAAACCACTGTGGAGGAGAGAGAGAACGTGGCAGAGTTTCACTTCCCTGGAAACCTCTGAGGTGGAGTGAGAGGAAGGGAGTGAGGGAGGAGTAACTTGCACACTGAAGTACAGATGCACTGGACTTTGGAAGAAAAGGTTCAGAAAAGCACGGACAGTGGTTCAAAGTCAGGTCTGAGCTGTGTTTCCTGGCATTTCTTTCTTTACAACAAGATGGGTCACTCGCAAAGCCCTCTGCATTGCAGGTGATCCCACACACCCGTCACACAGCTTCTTCAGTCTGCTGCCATCAGGGAGGAGACTGCGGAGTCTCCAGGCCAGGACCAGCAGACTGAAGGACAGCTTCATCCATCAGGCTGTCAGGAAGCTGAACTCGCTCCCGAACTTGCCCCCCCGTCCCTCTTCTGCCCCAGGCTCCACTGAACCATGAACCCCCCCCCAGATCCCACATCCCCAGGTCCTTCCACTAACATATGATGTCATGCACCAGTCACTTTGTGTAGCATTGGTCTGCTCACTACCTCATTCACCAAGGAACTGACCTCATTCTACCACCTCATCAGTCAGTTTAATTAAAATAAGCCCTTTGTCACTTTAATCAGACTGAATAAGCTATATATTTTTATGCACTTAAAATCTTTTTATCTGCACTGTTTGTTTACTGGTTTGCACTTTATCTGCCATGTGCCTTGCGCTGCTTTTATTTAACCTCATTTTTATTTTTTTTACTATGTCTTTTTTTTTATTTTTATATTCCCTTACTGTATAGTTTTAGCTTATATTTTATATTTGATCTAGATTTTAGGCTCTACTGTTAGTGTTATCTGTATGCACCGGGGGTCTGAGAGTAACGCAATTTCGATTCTATGTATGTATGTAATGTACATGTGGAAGAATTGACAATAAAGCAGACTTGACTTGACTTGACTTAAGCTCAGCTGAAGGTGAGTATCTTTACTTGTGTGTAGGCACACATGCAGGCCTCTTACACTCCTTATGTGAGCTGACCCCAGACCCAAGAATTCAAATGAACTGTTTCACTGCGTTTTTGTCCACAGACTCCAGCTCTCCAGTTATCAGAGACCTGAGGATTGTCCTGCTGGGGAAGACTGGATCAGGAAAGAGTGCAACAGGGAACACCATCCTCGGATGCGAGGCTTTTACCACAGCGCTCTCTCCGTCTTCTGTGACAAAGACATGTAAAAAAGAGACCAGCCACTTTGATGAAAGAACTGTGGGTGTCGTCGACACCCCTGGGGTCCTGGACACATCGATCGTAGAAGGCGAGTTAAAAAGTGAAATAGAGAAATGTATCATGCTGTCTGACCCAGGACCCCATATATTCCTGCTGGTGATCAGACTGGATGTACGCTTCACAGAAGAGGAGAAGAACACCGTCAAGTGGATCACGGACAACTTTGGTGAGGCGGCCTCCATGTACACCCTGGTGCTTTTCACCAGGGGAGATGTGCTTAAGGCGAAGCCCATTGAGACTTATTTAGACCAAACTTCTGAACTCAGGGAGCTCATCAGTAGCTGCGCAGTCGAGCACATTGTGTTTGACAACACGTTCAGGGAAAATCGCACTCAGGTGGCTGATCTGTTTGAAAAGATAGACAAGACAGTGTAGTTAAATGGTAACCATTACACCAGCAGCATGTACGAAGAGGCCCAGAGAAAAATGAATTCAAAGGAATGGTGGAGCAAGTGGGGAGACACAATGACCAATGTAGGGAATCAGTTGTTTGTGGCAGCTGCTGTTAACGCCCCTGTAGCTGGTGCCGTATCCATGGGGTCATTCCTAATGTTTGGAGGTGCAGGTATTACTAAAGCCATCGGGTGGTGGATGAAACCTAAAACAAGTGACAGCTAAATCGTGTTGAGCCATGACCCTTCAAGCAAACTGTGATGTCATTTATGTTATTGCTTTTTATACATGAGCTCAAATTCATATTTGACTTTTGTTTCCAAGACATTCATACATATTAGTCACAGCTTCCCTGCTTTGAACAATAAAAGAACCTATTATGACAAATCTTTTAAATATTGATGGTGCACACTCTTATCCTGAATGTCATTTTGTGTGGAGAACACTATTGTAAATTTTCTATCCAATTTGTAAGAATAAAATATTACAACGTGACAACAACTTCAAAAAGTGTTGTTTGATTTTGTACCAAAATCTGTGTTACATGTTTTACATTTTACAAATCCCAGTTATGAAAGCAAGAATTCCAACAAAAGCTTGCAGGGCTCCACACTGTTGCTTGTTTGAGATAAACCCAGTCAAGAAATCATAAGCGTAAGCTGGCACTGACAGAACCACTAGGTCTTATCTGTATACAAAACACAGATATAGATATAGGTATTTTACTCTGGAGTAAGTGGAAACTAAAACGAAGCTGAAAGGAGAGTGAATATTGGACATTCACCAGGTGACCAGAAACATATTCACCTATTTGAATTTATATTTGATAATCCACAGACCCTGTATTGAGCAGTTTCATGTGGCACCTATTGGTAGAAAGAAAATAGTTCCTATATGAACTGCTCACAAGAAATCTGTGGATTATCTCATCTATATCTGCCATGCAGTCCCATTATATTAAAAAAAATCAGACATCTCTACAGCTGATTTCTCCAAAACTCTGCAATAATTGATATCAATCGATGTGAAGTGTTTCTGGGGTTAAAAGTGGTTATAGCTGCCAAAATGACTTCATGATGGCTCCTAGTTTGAGTCAAGCAAAGGGAACATTCTGATCACAGTTGATCCTGGTAACCACACTCCAAATTGAAAGTACCTGCTAAATAAAGATGCTTGAGATGCTTCTCATAGTTACAGAGATGGGTGCAGAAAAGAGGAAACAGAAGCACAGCCTTGTTGAAAGAAGATCTCAAAATAAGTGGGAAAACTGGCTCTACAGGAACACAGGCATCACATTCATATCATAACAACAGAAAAGTAACTTCCTGTCTATCACTCTCCACCACTCACACTGTCATTATCTCTGGATAAACCGCAGACTTCACAGTCAACTCTTTTCATAGCGGTTGTGTTGATAAGCCACAGAAAATCAGATGTTGTTTATAAAACAAAACCCCAAAGTTGGGGAATTTGCTTAAATGTCATTTGTTTAAATGCGGTGAGCTTGAACCTTGAGATGCTTCTCATAGTTACAGTGCATTTCATGCATTACTCTAAATCCCTTTCAAATTCAGTTGCCACTTTAGGCATTAAAGGCATAAATTGTTTAGGCATTTACTGTCTTGACGAACCACTGATTAATGTATTTTAAGTGCTTCTCCCACATTCCACTTTATAACCATTTCAAAATTCTGAAGGTATCAGCAGTTTTGTGTTTGGACTACTTTTCTAAAAATGAACAAATGGAAGTCTATAGTAGTTTTTTCATTGTCCAAAAGTTTGTAAAGAAATGGGATTCATCACTACATATAAAAAAGCTAAAATACCCTTACTATGATCAATATGTGGCTGACAGACTGGCCTTCAGCTCACCATTTTGAGGCCTTTCTTGGTCGTTTTGATGTAGTGACAGTATAATAATAATAATAATTTATTTGGTCGGGACAATGCATGTTAATGAACATACATGAAACATCAGCTCATGAATATAAACATGCTGGATTATAGCCTCAGGCTAGTTTCCATCCGTTGTCCCAAGTATAGTGAGGGGTTGCTCTGTTTCCTCACTTAAATGTGATCGGTCAGGCAGACATTTACCATTGTGTGTCATTTCCTTTAGGCAAGTGAGCTTGTAATGCTGCTAATAATAAAGCAACGAAACAGCACACAATTTTTTAAATAAGGAACAGTAATTCATCTATGAATATTTTATTTGACCAATTGTCATAAGTTATGAAAGCATAAATTGATAAATGTATAATATCTATAATATTATATAGTAATATGTCAATAAGTGCTACCATCATCTATGCAAATTCAAATTAATTCTCATAAGCCAGAAAATATCTGTTCAAGTATAACTCATGATGTGGGTTTCATACAGAGTATAAGCGCCAAACAATAAATGAATGAAAAGAAGCAAACAAAAAGAAAACACGTGTTGCATTCCATACTGTTTGTTTACTGTCATCATTAAGTTCACATACTTATGTTATTACCAAGTTGTGTCAAAAGGGAATCATTCTGGAAGGAGAATGCAGAAAAGCCTAAAACAACCACATTCACTGATTAGTTCTAAACAGTAAATAGTAATGCGTGCAATACTAACACTGTATATTCAGTGTCACATGCTGCAGATGGATCAACATGTCCTTGTCACTAGCCTCCGCCTATACTGGAACATCTGCTTTGGCCTTGCATCTTATGCCCTTCCATATGCACATAGCAGCTAAACCACATAACACTCCCAGGACGAGCGTAGGAGCTCCTAGGGCCAAAGCCACTGTGGTGCCAGCTCCCACTGCTATAATCACCCCAGCTAACACCAACACACCAGCAATAGCCGAGGCCACGTATATATTCTTTCTTCTAACCTTTTTCTCCCTTTCTCTCTCTTTCTCTTTCTTCTCCCTCTCTGCGTCCCACATTTTCCTCTCCTCCTCTTTCTTCTCTTGCTCCTCTTGTTTCCTCTGCTCCTCCTCCTCTCTCAGCTTCCTCTGGGCCTTCTCATACAACTCATTGGTGTAGTGTTTCCCCCCGTTATCCTGTATCATTTCTTTGATCATGGTGATCAGCTCTTTGACCTGCACTTGGTCATCTGCGTCGTTGTTGTTGAAGGCGTGGTATCTGCGTCCAAATGTAATTGAGAGTCTCCGCAGCTCTTTGCACTCCTTCAGAGCATTGTCAGCTTTCGCCTGATCTTTACATGTAAACAGCATGATAGTGTACATGGAGGCATCGTCTCCAAAGTTATCCTGGATCCACTTCACAGCGTTTCTTTCTTCCTCGGTGAACCTTACTCCGAGCCTGATCACCAGTAGGAAGGCGTGAGGGCCGGGCACCGACATCTTGACGCACTCCTCTATTCTGGTTTTTAATTCTTCCTCTGAGATGGCTGTATCAAACAGACCTGGAGTGTCAATCACCTGGACCACCGTCCCGTCCACTTCCCCGCTCTGTGTCTCACAGTGCTTGGTCACAGACACAGGGCTCGAGTCCTCTTTGAAGGCCGCTCTCCCAAGGATGGTGTTTCCTGTTGCACTCTTCCCTGATCCAGTCTTGCCCACCAGAACTATCCTCAACCCTCCAGTCAAGTCCAGAGCTGTAACAGCAGAAGCAAAAATAATGTTGAGCACAAGGTAAAAGTGAATCCAATTTGTTTGCTATGTTAGACGCAGTGAGTTTTTTGACTTATGGGCATCACATGGGTTGCCAAGGTTCGGAAAGATCTCTTTGAATGGTGTATATCTCCCTCCAGTATAACTTGCTTTATCTTTTTAGTTATCGCTTAACAGGTACCCTGTCTAGTTTTTGACCACTACGGAGCAATGCTTTTATGGTTTGTGCACACACGAGGACGCACATGAACGCTATTCCACCAATCGACATTTGGTGGCAGGACGGCGCAAAGATGCAAATCATATGTGCATCAAGGCAAGGGGAAAAAATGCTGCAAGCTAGCAAACATTGATGTAAACCATGCATGTATTAAGAGACCTGGATACAACGCTGACAGTCAGTCTGACTGCCAAGGTGCAACTTGTTTAAAAAAAAATCCCCCGGAGCCCAAAAAGCATTATAAAAGAGTAATGTTGTTGATGACGTCATCCCAATGTAAAGTCTATGGGTCGAGTGGGACCACGTGGGCGGGGCCAGCGGGAGAAACACTAATGCGCATGTGCAGTGGGTTCCACGACGCGGAAGCAAATCAGGAAACACCAAAACTCATTGGCTTACCTGCTGGGCGAGCAATTTTCATCCAAATGACAGCGACTCTTTCCAGTTCTTATAATACATCTATGATGTAAATATTAAAAATTCGCTATTAAAAGTATTATAAGAATCAGCTTTATGCGTTTTGTAATTAAGAAAATCTATTTAACACATCTGTCAGACCTCAACGATACACACAGTGTGTTTTTGGTGAGAAATACTGAATATAAACATAACTTAGGGCAGCGTTAATCACTCAGGAAGAGCATTTAACCATTTAGCCTTCTGTCTGGGAAGAGTTGAAGGGAAACTAGAACCAAAACTGTTTCTAAACCATTTATTAACATTTACAACCACAGAGTCTTGTGTTTTATTGTAGTGTAAGAACCATTTTATTAATGACTAAGCTACATTGATAACTGCAGTCCTCTTAGTATAGGGTGAGTGACTGATAAGTAATTCATTCTGAAGTTAGAGATGTAAGAAAGGCATAATGGATCTTGTTTCTGATGAGTCATCAAAATGGAGCAGCTACGAAGATAGTAATACTGGAGAAGAAAAAACACCAGACAAAGGGATTAACAACCTGGCAACCCCAAATATGTTACTGATTCAAAAGCAAAAATTAACCATGCTTTAAAGTTTAATTTATGTAGGCTCTATAAAGTGTTCCTCATTAGAAAGTGGTATACAGATATATGTAGTATGTTTAATTATACTGAGAGATATCATGAGAGAGACAATGAATGAGGATACCGTCAAAGTTATTCACACCACACCCATCAGACCGAGGTAGGGATTTCTGCTTCTTTTCTCGCAGTGGGATTGCTGTGATATGAATTTATACCATTGAGACACAAAAGAAAACAGACTGTTAGTCACTGACATCATTATCGCGGTCTATGTTTATTTCTGTCTTCCTCCTGTGCTCTTTCCAGCATCACAGTATCACACAGTGTTACATATTAATCAAAGTATCGAGGCTGTTTTGTTTTTTAACAAATAGTTTGTCTTACCTTCGGCCATTACTTCGGATCTACCTTTTCCAGTTCCCAGGTGGCCAGATGCGTTGTTCCAGGCCTGAATAGTGGACTTAGACAAGTTCTGTGGCTTGACGTTCACATCAGTTTTCTGGGAAACTTCTGGAAGCCTAGACTATGCACAGGGGGCTTCCTATTTCCTTGTATTGTCTTCAGTTTACTTCTGAAAATGTGCATCCCCACAGAGGCACTCCACAGCTCTCTGAATATGCTGAACAGCTTTGTGTAAGTATGGCTGGTGTGTTTTAGAAAGTGTAACCGCAACACGCGATCACCATTCAAGCTCCTACGCTGATAAACATTAGGTTATCTTACTATAATGAGGCCTGGAAGTTTAAAAGGGAGGATGCAGGCATCACATCCTTCCATTGTTGATGTCTCGTAAATATCTTAAACATATCTGGACAGGTCCGGCTATCATTCCATAAACGCTGGATAACCTTTTTAAATAGCTGGACTTATCCGACCTCACTAAAACAAATGTGTACAGCAGTTCTAAGATGGTTGATATTTGTTTATACAAAATGTGACTTTGTATGTTTAAGATGAGGATTATGTTTCTCCACTTTACTTTCTGTGAAATTACAGCCTAGACTGTCTCACACAAATAAATGGTGAACATACAAAAAGCCACTGAAGCCATGGCATAAACTGTAACAAGAAGTAAATAAATGAAATTTGCAATGAATGCCAGAAGTAGTAAAGAGAAGTTCAGACTTTATTGAAGATATGTTTTAGCCCACACAGTCACATATAGAGAAACTGAAGTATGTAACACATTCCTATTCCCAATAACAAACAAAGCATGCACACTGATATTTCAGTTTATTATTTACTTAACAGGCATCTTAGTAGAGGCAGTTACTTTTTTACAGGCTTAGCCAATATTTATTGCCTTTCCTATATTTTCTTATTGTCACCGGTCCCACAAATGATACCATATCTATTGTTAAAACCTTGCGTGAGTCCATGTAGTCCTCCTTCTGTCATGAGAGGATATGAGGGGTAAGTCAGTCCTGCTAAAATCATTCCTATAGAACCAAGTGCTACCATTTTACACCAATAAATATTTTTCTCCTCCTCTCTGATCTGGTCTTCCTCTTCTTCCTTTCTCCACATTTCCTCCTCCTCCCTCTTTTTCCTCTCCTCCTCAAGTTTCTCCTGGGCTCTCTGGTACATCTCAATGATGTAGTGGTGTCCTCCATTGGACTTCACCATTTCCTCTATCTTCTCTAGAGGTTCTCTGACCTGGATTCTCTTTGGGCTCTTGTCATTGATGAGTGAATGGTATCTTCCTCCGCACTCATTTCTCAGTCTTTGTAGATGTTTGCGCTCTGCCGCAAAGTCTTCCACAAATTTACCCTCTAGCAAGTCAGCATGAGTAAACAGGACTACTTTATACATGGCAGAATCTGAGCCAAAATTATCCTGGATCCACTTCACGGCTGCCCTCTCCTTTTCCGTGAATCTTGGCTTCAGACTGATCACTAACAGAAAAGCATGGGGTCCAGGAACTCACTGGTTAATACACTCCTCAATTTTCACTTGTGTTTTGTTTGTGTCAAATAGTCCTGGGCTGTCGATTACAACAATGTTCCTGTCACCATTGTGTACCTCTTCTCTGCGACAGCCTTTAGTCACAGACTCAGGGGACATTTCCTTTTTAAAGGCATTTTCACACCCCAGGATGGTGTTTGCTGAAGCACACTTTCCTGTTCCAGTTTTTCCAACCAGAATGAGTCTCAGGTCTTTAAGATGTGTAGAACCTGTGGACAATTAATGACACATGATGTCAATAATAAAACTAGTTGATTTCAGTAGGTGGGTTTGTTTCTGGGAGTGTTATGTCTTGTCAAGCAGGGAACCAGGGAAATCAGGCAGAGAGTCCAAACCATGAAGTAAAGCCATTAAGTACTAGAAACAGCCAGAACGCATGACACATAGAACAAAGGAAACACACTGACTATAAATAAACTCAGGTAGGGGAGAAAATGAGACACAGGTGAAACAAATTAGGGCAGGGCAAACAATCAAAACTGGCGGGAAAGCAAACAAAAGACAGGAAGCAAAACCACACAAGACACATGAGAACGAACCCTTACCAAAATAAAACAGGAAATAACAGAACATGACCCCAAACCATAACAGGGAGGTGTGTGTGCAACTTTATACTTTTACTCCACTACATCTCAGAGTAAAATATTGTACTTTTTATTCCACTAAAATGGTCTGACAGCTTTAGTTACTTTCAGATTACAATTTTTCATACCCGTCCTGTCCAGTGAAAATCATGTATCTCCAAATTTAGCAAGCCACAAATAATAAAATAGTCAAATGAACTTGTGAAACAAAAATTGAAGCGTAAAATATTGTACATTAAATATTAATTTATTTTATCAATTGATTTATAGATGTAGGCCTATTTATTAATATTTGACTTGTCTAATAAACAGTTACTACATTTTGTCAGTTTAAGGGCTCCCTACATTTTACTTTCCTCTCGAGACACACCTGCATTGCCACGTTGCTTCCTTTTATATCAGTAGGCCTACCTTTGTGTTGATTTTGGCAGTGAGCAGTTTGACCACATAATGTGACCAGCACAAGCAAGGTGCAACCTGGGATCCAAGCGTTTCCTCGCCACATCTCTGTAACAGTAATCTCTGTCAAAAAAGAGAGAAAAATATTAAAACAAAATCTATCAAAACAGGTAGCAATTAAATGTTTTGATTAAAACTGATTTGATAAAATAAATAGTTGTTTGGTTATGTAGCCTAATTAAGTCATGTAGGCAAAGTATTCTTCTTACATCACATTGTATAAATCTTACAATAAAATAAATATTTTTAACTTACCTGTACAAGCGTTTCCTCAGCTGTCTGATATGTTGGCAGGTGGAGAGATTATTTTATAGCACTAAAATCGGACCACTTTCCCTTTTTTAAACACAGGTGCTGCTCTATTTGTGTAACTAACTTTAACATCACTGGATCTAGTTTAATTTCCCTGGAAAACAATACTTCAAGCAGACACCCACTGAGCAGTCTAAAAGAGGAGGGAGCCATCCACTGGTAGTCGGGGCAATTGCAGGTTCAAGTTACAAAAATGTGTGAATGTGTTGCTGGCCCAGGCCATCTGCTCTCACGCTGACGTATATGACCCCAAACCTCTGTTAGCCGCACGCCTGTAACAGCAACTTAGTTTAGATTAAACCACTGGTGCAGGAAACGGCAGCTTCTGGGGACACCGCAAAAGGGTTTAAAGGTCAGCCCATGATTTTGTTCCAGGCAGCACAGGTTTAAACAGAGCAACAGCCCCAGCCACCTTAACTATTCCCAGACCCAAGAGGCTGCATCACATCCTATGTTTGTTCATTTGATTTCCATTAACCTAGAAGAAACAACTCTGCTTTAGTTCCAACTAATTATGTTAAGTTATATGAAAATGGTTAACTTCTTACTTCTTAAGCATGTTTGCCTTTTTCTCAGTGAAATGAAAAACAACAGATGGTAACACTTTACAATAAGGTACACAAGATTTATAGTAGTTACTAGGGAACAAATGAGGAATGAATGGGGAACTAACTAATTAGTTAATGGTCAGTTCTTGAGTAACTCCTAATCATAGAGTAGCTAATCAGTAGTTTGTGATTAGTTAATTGAGAAAGGAATGAATCAAGAACAACTTCATTATTGATTAATTGCCAATAATGACTTCCCTAATAGGTCCTAATGGAGGAATATATAATAGATAATGATAGATTACTAGAGAACAGACTGGGAGATGCTATATTAATGAACCGTTAGGTAATGATTAGTTCATGAATATCTGTCAATCGATCATACTGACCACTTTCTTCATGCCATGAGTCGTCCTGATTTTTTTCTGAACCAGACAGCAAATGGCACAAAACTAACGACTCATTCATTACCAATTACTTAAACATTAGTTAGTGTTTACAAGTTCTTTAGTAACTACTCTACAGCTTGTGCACCATATTGTAAAGTGTTACCGATCAGATGGTTCTGATAGTTGTTTTAAATTTGGTAAGATTTTTAAACAATGGTGAAGTCCCTATATAGTATTGCTTTGAAAAATAAATTTGTATGTTCAGAAGTTGAATGTACAATCACATTTCTTACTGTAAAATTACAGCTGAATCCAAGCTGATATGTTTGCAAAATAAACAGTGAATACCAAGACATTGAAACTGAAAGCAATTATTTATTAAAAAAATACTAAGTGCCCACTTGAAGAAGAAGATACATTAGGAATCTAAAGATGGTAACATCCCATTCTGCAAAAAAGCATGGTCATCTTTTTTTTTTCATGTTAACTACTGCAGTTTAACTACTGCAGTTATGATATTTTAAAAAAACGAATTTAGGTTTATGGCTAAATAAATTATATATTGTAAGACAGGAAATGAGGACAGAATGCGATCGACAAGAAACAAAGACATTTCCTTTGACAGGGATCCCATTCATATGACTTATTTCTTTAATGTAATTACAAAAATCTTGACTATCTTGACTATGTCCAGGATATGAAAGTAGCCAGGGGATAAGTGGCATGAAACTCCAACCACCATATTTTACTAGATTTCACCAATGATGTTTTGTTTCATTCTCTGCCAAAAAAGTGATCCTCTCTTCCTCTTCTGTCTTCCTGCGCTCTTCTTCTTGAACTTTCTCCTGGTCTCTGTGGCTCATCTTATTGGTGTAGTGTTTTCCTCCACAGTCCTCCACCTGTACCTCCTCTGTGGACATTGAAAGAATAGAGAACAGAAAATAAAGAACAATATTCAGTTGTATGAGGCATGTCTTGCGCCGTCTTGTGTTTCACTCTCAGATTCCCAAAAATGTAAAGATATATCCTCTGCCTTGATCAAATTAAAATTTCTGTTGACTGGCTCCGGAGCCTAACTCTGTGTACCCTGCCTGCTCTCTACTGGACATTAGGAAACACTGGCAGCATGTACCAATGACTTTTTACTCTTCTCCCCTGATAACTATTGTTCACTTGTGTTTTTTACTGTGTCCCTTTGCTGGTGGTCTATCAAAAAGATTATGTAACACTGTGAACACTGTGTATACATCATCTATACATCATGTATGTACAATATACTGTACAATATACTGTACCTTTGTGTTGATTTTGGGTGTGAGTGCTGAGGATTTGGTTGCATGTGACCAGCACAAGCAGGGTGCAACCTAGCATTTCTGCAACTGTAATCTCTGCAGAAACCTTCTAAAAAGATAAAGATTAGGAAAAGTGTAACTTTAAATGCAAATAAAATATTGTCAACAATCTATCAAATCAGATTACAATTAAATCTTACAGTTAGAATGAAAATCATAAAATAAAAATTGCCCCAAATTGTTTGGTCATATGATTAGGCAATGTAGGTAAAGCACTGTTCTTACATTACATTAAAAAAAAAAAAAATATATATATATATATA
>CM022472.1:22850553-22872615 GCA_011952105.1 Coreoperca whiteheadi
ACGACACAAAATAAAACGTTCTTTATCCAAAAAAATAAAAAAAAAAAAAATATATATATATATATATATATATTTAACCTACCTGTCCCCGTGTTTCCTCAGATGCCACAACAACCAGAACACAACCAGCTCTCTAATAACAAATGATGCTGAACTGTTTAAGTTTCAGGATTCGCTTTAGTTTAATTTCTTTGGAAAACAGTACTTCTAGAACTTTTACCTCAAACACCCGCTGATGTCAAACCTGGGAAGACTCACTGAGGAGAGGAGGTAGTCATCCGCTGGTGGCAGGTGCATTTGTGTGTGTTTGTGGGCTTGTTCCGTCGCTGTCATTTCATGTCTCTGTCATCTTGTTGCGTGACAAGCCGCCTGCCTCTGTCCATCCTTATCGCCGTGGCATGATCTCGCCCCCAGCTGCTGTGAACTAGTGACTGATTGGACTGTTGACATACACAACTTTCCATACACTAGGTGCAGACATGCTAACGTTCCCACCTCATGCTTGAAGTCATAGAAAGTCAGGAAATTATGTGACGACAGCAGTGGACGTTCTGATCCTACTGGTCGTGTGCGTTAAACATCCGGAGATCTGAAATCGCAGCAGAGGAGGAGGTGACAAGATGCTTACATATTTGTACTTTACACAGGCCTTGTCCCAGATGAGACCTCACCAGGCAAGTCAGGTTTATTTGTATATCCCTATATATGTGTCTCAGTGGGCTTTGCAGGCCTCATCAACTTCAATTTCCAACACAGTCTAAAGTCTCAAAAAACAAGGAAAACTCCTCAAAACACCTTAGAACATCAATGAAAAGGGAAGATTAGAGAAAAAGAGATGTCTATCGTTTTACAAAAATTGAACAGAAAGTTCTAACAGTTACTAAAAATACAATGTCAGTTTATCTTCCTCCTGAGCCGCTAACTCCAAACTCTGCTCGTAGACCAACTTAAAGGACCTATAAACCATTTTGTGTGTACAACACCAAACATCCACAATGTGTGAATAACGAAATGCAAAGTAATGCATCGGGTTCGTAGAAGTGGGGCTTATGATTGTGGGTGGCCTCAGCAGAATAACAAGTTCCAGTGAAGGACAGGGTTGAGTAGAAAAACAGCATCACGTTTCAGTAGTCCATGCAGCAAGTCTGTTATCCTGTGTGTGTGTGTGTGTGTGTGTGTGTGCATCTTTGTGTGTGCAGTGATTGCATATAACAAAGAACAAGGCGACAAGTGTGACTGCACGTGCAGTAAAGTCGTTGGGGCCACACAGGAGTGAAAATGGCTGCAGTTTCGTGCAATGTGAACTTCCCGGCACGTGACAGCAAAAAGGCTCAGAGAAAGTTGAGACTGCCACACCGCAGAGCCAGAAACCACGAGCGAGCCGCCATTACGCAGAGATCAATCAACCAACGTTAATCAATCAATTCAGTTTACCGAGTCATCTCAGTGAAACATATTTTCACTTGCAAAACAACAATTAATAAATCAATATACTAATAAACAAGCCATTCTTTTTACTCAAACAATAGGTTTTGTACGTGGTCCCCAAATCACCCCGAGCCTCTGTCTGACCGCGGCACAAACATTGTTCTGAGGCGTCCAGTCGTCATGACGCACGGATCCACAAAACACATCATTACAATGGTACCCACCTAGAGCTCTGTGACTATAGAAATTCTAACGTGTTTTCAGCGACAGCGACGTGGTGTGATTATCACATTTCTTGCGTAAAGACGTTTGAGAGTTGATACTTTTATCACTACTTTTAGGTGACAGCGTGGGAAGGGTGTTATTAATCCATTTATCGTAGCAGTGTCATTTTATTTGGGCTTGTTACAAATGGGCACAGGAAAAATAACTGTAGGTAGGGATCATGCGAGGTCTGTTGTCTGCTGCACAACTGATTCTCAGTATGAACTCAAAAGCAGTGCCCATGGAAACGCACAGTACCTCCAGCATGCGGAACTACAAAGAAATAGATGTGTGCAAAGTGTCTTTGTCATTAGCATCAAGCTGTTAAAGACTATCGTTATTAAAATGCAACTTTGTAACTTTTATTTCTCACACAATATTTCATCTAGTTGGAGTTTGGTGAATGGAGTTGCATGCTGGTTGTCACCAATGTCTTGGTGCTACCCTGCTTCACATTGGGAGATGAGATGTAAGCAGACCAACACGTCTGCCTCACATCCATTCTCCTTAATGACCGAGGTCTTTTCCAGGGGCTTATTTAGCTTCACAAAATCAAGAAAGAGCTGACAAGCGTCATGGACGTGAAAGCTAAATAACTTGTGTGGACTCATAGTTGAGGGACATGAAGGTCCCACAGAGGGACAGGCCTGAGAGGTCATTTATAGAGTAGAGTAGGATGGGACGATATATGCCAACTGGAAACATCCAGCTTTAATCTGGTTGTTTAGGATGTGTGGGATTTCAGGCTGTGCACTTCTGGCAATCACGACTCCAGCATAAAACACACAAACACACACACACACAGGAAGACTTTAAAAAAGAGTGGGCGAGAGAGAGTTGCTAACTAATAGATTTCTGAGTATACTGTCGGTTATGCAATAGTCATACAATAATCAAATCAAGTTCCTGACTCACTCATCCTCCCACTTTCTCCTTCAGTTGTGTGACTACACACAGATAGATAGATAGACAGATAGACAGATAGACAGATAGACAGATAGATAGATAGATAGATAGATAGATAGATAGATAGATAGATAGATAGATAGATAATGCAGCGTCTTGTATTAAAAATCCATTGTTAAAAAATATTTTATTTTGAAAACATCATCTCAAGTGCATGTAACAAACATTAGGCTAGGTAATATGTTTAAATGAATAATAATGCTTTATTCATTGTTTTAGTCGCTCTGTAACACCATTTGTTTCTCACTGAATCTGACATTTTTCCAGCGCTTTGCCGGGCTTTCTTGCCGTATGTGGCCCAATGACTTGTCGGAGATCCGTGCTAAAACTCGGCCGACGGGCCAGTGGGTGCAGGGCGCCGCAGGGATCGTCGCGCCGCGGGGTCTGGCCCTCCCTCCCCGGCACACGGCCTGTCCGCATTGCCTGGTACGAACGGAGGGAGACTTTGCGGTGCTGAGACGGGCCGGTTTCAGTCGGAAGACCGCCTCGCTTCGCCAAAGTCTCGAAGACTTTCTCTAGATTTGTGCTGTCCTTTGCAGACGTTTCAAAATAGGCACAGTCGTCACCGAGGGCTTGGAGCACCTCTGCCTTAGATATTCCTCTCTCAGACTCCAGGAGATCCACCTTGTTCGCGCAGACCACCAGGGGAACCCGCGGCTGTGCGCACTGGTCTGGCACAGAGGATTTGGTGAGCTTGGATTTAGCAGCCAGAATCTCCGTTCGCAGGGCGCACACCTCTTCGAAAGAGCTCCGGTCATCCAGACTGAATACTAGAAGGAAAATGTCGCCTGCAAAAATATTAAAATTGAAAAGAAATCAATTATTTTCCTAATAGTTTATTTTTAATCCGTGCATGACTGAAGATAGAGAATTGAGCGTTACGCATGCACATTTCATCTGAAGTTATTGAACAAATGAAAAAACTGACAAGCACTTCTGTGCAGGACAGTGAGCCAATACGCACCAGTGAGGATAGACAGACGCCGCTTGGCTGGGAAATCCCGTTCCCTGGAGGCGTCCAGGATGTCGATTTGGTAGGTCTCTCCGCGGATACGAAACAGTTTCCTGAGGAAATCCTCGGAGGTGGGATTGTACTCCTCCACAAATCCGTCCCGAAGGTATCTTCTTAGGATGGAGGTCTTGCCGACCCGTGGCGCACCAAGAACCACGATGCGCTTACAGTTCTGTGGCTTGGTGGAGTAAAGCGGGTCTTGTCGGGGCTCTAGGCCAATCTTGGGCTGCCGGGTTTGACCGTGGAGGACCAGAGCAGCCAGCTGATCCAGTGGGGATCTCTTGCAGGGATGGCTGCTGTTGGCAGTGGACAGCTGCCTGGCGGCTGCCTCTGAGCGCGTCTTCTTCTCCTGTTTCCACTGAGACGTGGCCACTTTAAGTATACCCAAGCCCGCTTTAATTCCCGATGAACTCAGGTGCTGCGACGCGTTTTTGTAAGCCAGTAACACTTTGGAGGACCCGGCGCACTGCCCGTCCATATTACCATGAAACTGAGGGCCATCTACGGTGGAGCAGCTGAGCTGCTGCCGAGCAGGGGTGGAGGTGGTCTGTGCGCCGGTGGAGACGCTGCCCATTTCCATCGTTGTGAGATGGTTCTGACTCGAGGTTCCGCGCAACAAACTGGGCAGAACCTGTGATCTGACGTTTTATAGGGCTGCTCTTGCTTATGTCAGTTGCCTTTATAGGCTATCCCCAACCCCGTGGTTCAGCCGCGTCATGCTGATTGGCAGAAGGGTTGTTGTGTTTTTCAGGAGAACCCCGTTTTGAGGAAACTTAATGTAGACTACAACTGAGCACAGACCACATATTAGGCCTACTATTATTTTAGTCCTCCGAATGTTTCTGAAGCCCCTTGATAACTTGAAGTGTGAGTCCAATATGCTTCTATAGCCTATGCAATAGATAGGCTACTATTATAATAATTTATAATTATCATTATTAACCCTCTCCCAGGAGGGACAGACATGCAATAGCTAGATGTCGTGCAGAATAGACCAACATGATAGAATTACAGTAGGTTACAGTCATTTAGTAAACTCACTGTAACCTACATTTGTTTTTTTTATTCATAATATTCTCACTTGTGCTATGATAGCCTATTTGTAGCCTATAGCATAAAAAGAAAGATTTCTGCTTTATCTTGTTCTGTCTCAGGTTATCAAAGAACTAAAACCCGCACACTGATATGTCAAACATATTTTTAATTGTCTCGTGAATATGGCCGAATTAAAAACATGGATAAGCTCTGGATCTTTCGCCTTGCTCCTGTCCCCTTTCTTGCCTTTTCTTCATGCAGTATAGGCTATACTGTAAGCCCATTCGTGTGCCATATTTATTATTCAATTATTTCTTCATTTTATTTTTTGTCTTTCCTTTTCCTGTTATGTAAATTGTTTCGGTATTTGTATCGCTTAACGGGAAAGAAATAGAGTCGTTCTTTGCGGGTTTGAGGCGTCCGTTGCCACGGTTACGGTTAGAGGAAAACATTTAGTTAGCCTACTGGAAGCTGCAGCAAAGCGCTAGTTTGATTAGCACTTACAACAGTAAAATTAGTTGTCCATGACTATTGGTTTCACGGTGGTTAGACCAAATGAGCCGCGGCAAGCCACCGGAGAAGGAGTTAAGAGCTCCAAGTCGCCCAGGTAAACTTCAACCCTCTTTCACCGCTGTCTGCCTCTCCCCCTCGTCTCCAATTAGGCTAACGTTAGCGTTAGCTAAGCTGTGTCGCCCAGTGAGCTCTCCACCTGTGTTAGCAGCTTCACGGATGATGACAGTGAAAAGCCTGCATGAAACCTTAACTTACCTCTTTTTATACAGTGGTGGAAGAAGTACTCAGAAGTTTTACTTAAGTAAAAGTAGCAACACCACAGTATAAAAATACTCTAAAAAGTCCTGCTTTCAAAAATGTAACGTTAGCCAGCTCAAGCAAAAGAACAAAAGTATACCCATCAAAATATACCTAAAGTATCAAAAGTAAAAGCAGGCTACTCTTATGCAGAATGGCCAATTTTAGATTCATATATATTATTTGCTTATAATTATTGATGCACTAATGTGTAGGCTACATCACCTGCTGCAGCTGATGAAGGTGGGGTTACTTTTAACCACTTACTGCTCCTTAGCTTGTGAAAACAAAGTTGTTATCTGTTGATCATATTTAGTTTACTAATCTGAATATGCAAAGTAACTGGTAAAGTTCTCAAAGAAATGTAGCGATAGAGAAATGTAGTGGAGTAGAAGTATAAAGTAGCATGAACTGAAAATACTCAAGTAAATTACAAGTACCTCAAAGTTGTACTTAAGTACAGCATTTGAGTAAATGTACTCACCACCATTCTGCATTCCACCATTGTTTGTTTAGAGTCAGAGTTCGAATCAGTGAATCTATGTGGATCCGATGCCTTAATTGGTAGGGAGAAATACACAGAACCTTAGCATGAAAATAGGTCAATATCACCCGGCTTTTGATGGCATCATTTGCAAAGACATATAAAAGCGCTGTAGCAATTTCTTTCCTCAAGGGCCAAGGTTATCTCTTCACACCAGCAAAGCAAAGCAGTCGTGAAAAACTGTACTGGGTCTGTCAAAGAAAACATGCAGGAAGCAAAGCGAAACACTTACAAAAGCCAAGGACTAATGATTGTTGTTGTGGCCATGGAAACTATAATCAGGCACTGTTGGATTAAAGGAAATTAACAGAGTTGCATAACCATGTCACTGTTCCAGGGTAATCTCTTTGCCTGTCCGTGTGTGTGTGTGTGTGTGTGAGCACTGATGTACTTTGCGCATAATGAATTAGAACCTCTTTTCACTTTTAAAAATGTTAAAATCAGAGCATCCCTAATAAGCAACGTGAATCATAATAATCCGCGTGCGTACAGATTACAGAGAGAGAGAGGGACTATACTTTATTGTAGCACCCAGTGACAAAACATAGCAAACACACACACACACACACACACTCTGTTGTCATTTTCTCTACTCTCTTCCAGAGAACAAGATGCTGAAAACATCAGAGGAGTTGTACATCTCGAGTGATGACCAGTCCAAGAACTCTACACTTAAAGGCGAGGGTATCCAGGCTCTGGCCATTCACAAACGGGGATTCAATAAAGTAAACCAGCTTCATCCATCTACAGTTTTTACCATTAGTTGGATACAAATCATGTGTGTATGACATCACGGTACTTTAATTTAAAATCAGTTATATGTGTAACTGAGTATGTGATTATGACAGCAGCTTCATATACCAAAGCCACCCAAGGGCCATCAAAAACCAGTGCTCATGGCATGTGTGCGCGAGACACAGCCAGCTGATGAAGCTAGAAATGCTGGGCGAGGGGCGGTGGCTCATCCTGTGAATTTAGTCCCTGACTCTCCACCTCTGGACTACACAGGTTAGATGTATTCCTTTGCCCTCATGGGAATTAACATACTGCTTATTGAAAGTTTCCCTGTCCCTCCTATACTTCTCTTTTCAGGATCGGAAGGGCTTCGGTTTGATGACCAAGGCATGGTTCTTCCACACAGTATCCTGGGTAGTTTAGAGGAGTTTAGAAGTTATCTGGAGGCCAAAGGGGAGACAGAGGTGAATTCAGAAAAAATGTCATGGAAACACATGAAAAGAAAATGTATTTTTCACATACATAAAGTTATCAACCACAAGCACCTAATGCTCAACACATTCAGTAGCAATACTTTGACCGTGCTGCGTTAGTCACCTCTGGTTCCTTCTATCCTCCCTCCATCATCCAGTTAGTGAAGCGAATACCAAAGTCCCACAGAGATGCTGCATCTGAGGCTTCAGGGCGGCATCACTCTGAGGCTGTGGAGAATGTGCACAGAAACATCCAGAGTAATGCCCTGCAACATTGGAATACACATATGATGCAGCGCCGACGGCAGCAGGGCTTCCTTTCTGGTGAGCTGATTAGAGCGCACAGCACCAGAAAGCAATCAAATTTACATAATTATTACAGCCTGTATACAACTGCAGGGATGAGAGAAGCCACAATAAGCTCACTTACCTGAAGTTTTATTAACATTATCAATACACCAGTACAGCAACACGCATCATATTATTAAAGAAAACATATTTGAACCTTGACCAGGTGTTTATGAGTGAACAAACCTCATACATGCATTATCTCAAATGAGGTTTCTCATTTTAAGCAAATTAAAGAGTAAGATATTTGCTTATTCAAACACAATTTTGCATTAATGTCTCATCTGTGTCAGCCCTGCGATGAGGTGGCCACTGTCCAGGGTGTACCCCGCCTAAGGCCCGAAGCCACTGGGATAGGCTCCAGTCATCCGCGACCCCGAACGGGAACAAGCGGTAGAAAATGACTGACTGACTGACTGTCTCATCTGTGTCTATCTGTCTTTCTCTTCATCTGCTGCTCTTTTCGACTCTTTCAAGACTTGCTCGACAGGCCAGTCGAAAACTTGCTGATGAACCAAGCCAACCGTTTCAGAGAAACTCAGGAGCAGAAGGAGTTTCTAAACCAAGTCATGCCGCTCATCCACTCTGGATATGTATGACACACATTTGCCTTTCTCTGGTCTATTGTGTCATACTCATATCTATAACCATACATATTTGTTATAGTCTTTGCTATAATCTTCAAAGCTCATTTTCTCTGTAGCTTCTTCATTCATGTGTCTTTACTTCCATGTCTTAGGGTTACCGTGTGGGCAGTGAGTTTTGGAGTCTCCCCCATCGTTACGGAGATGAAATGAGTGGCATAACAGCCACTCTGACTCAGACAGAGCAGGGCAGACGGGAACCTGTCACACATGTAGCGCAACCGAGGAGCATACGCCAGGAATCAGGTACGCACAGACACCCACAGAACACCGTGTCCCAGTTTTTCTCTTCAGCCTTTTTCCCGACCCCGTTCCTTGTGATTGTGCAGTCACATGAAACATAGTGGTGTCCCAAATAAAAATAAACCCATCTGTGAAGTGACAGTTAATCTGTCCACTTCTCCCTCTGATGAGACATTTTTAATAACCACACTTGGTATCATGAGCAATCCCAAAACATCTTCAAATAAGCTCACGGAAAAAGATGAATTGTAAACAGAGGTGACATGAACTGCGTGTGGCTGGTTGCATCCAAACAACAAAATTCAAAGAAGAGCTTTTTTGGGGGGGGGCTGCTCTAAACTGAGAGTAACTGTGTTCTCTCAGTGGGAAATGTTTCATCCTCTAGGAATGATTTGTGCGGAGACTCGTCCAGCCTCTCGGACTTGGGACCAGAGTGCATACCTGCAGCACCAGTACCAGGAGCTTGCAGAGGTTCTGAGGGACATGGACATCAAAAAGCCGGTAACACATATTTAGTCAACACATCCAGACTTGAACTCAAGCATACGACTTATAACACTAAATGCTGCTTTGGCTGAGTAGCACTTCCAGTTAATACAATTGGTCCTATTGTACATTTGTGATAGGCCCCAGCTCCTTCTGATTCACTGTTTTAAACTCATAACATTTTCTAATGAGTTGTGAAAATGTAAAAGGTTAGACTAATAAAAAGGCCGAGCCAATTGCAGATGCATCAGTATCAGTGACACAGGTAATGTATGTTTGAGGTAAGTCCACCAAACTTTACATTTTATTTTATACCGTAAAATGTCCCCCTCAGTACATATCTTGGTAATAATTATTCAAAAAACATATGAAAGGGATCCTTATTAAATGTTTGGTTATGTTAAATCAGCCCAAATGTCATTATCAGATATTGATATTAGTATTGCCTCAAAAGTCCAGTATCTGTGAGGCTGTATTTTTACGTATAGCCTATATTTATTAAATGGGATGTATTGTGTACTTTACAGTACAGGTTGTACTGTAACAGGTTGTAACCATAGAAAGTTACAGCCTGGTCACATTTCCACTAAAGCCCAAGAGAGCCCACACGCAATAAAATCCACTGATCTACCTTCATCAGGTACATTTCTGATCCTATACAGATTTGTAAACTAAGTGAACGTATAAACATGTAAAATTGGAGGTGTTCATTATTTTTGGATATACTAAGATCTCTCATATATGATACCACCATTTTTTAATATATATTTGTTTACATTTTGGCAAATTGGCACCATTCAAAGTATGCCGAATTAGCTATTAGCAGTTACTGTTTGCAATGTACCCATGGCTGTACAGATAACTATCAGGTTATCAGGCATCTGCGGTTATAAGGAGCACCTTTTTTTTATGATTTCTACGTAGATTGATTGATCCTGCGTTTGAGATGGCAATTGTCATACGAGTATGTGTATTATGTCTGTGTTTTTAGATTTGACTGAGTAGCATCTATCCTGAAAGCTGTGATGCCTCAATCCAAATCGCACATTAATCACATCACACCTTTTTTCTGTTCTCACTAACAATTTACAATAACCTATTTTCATATGCACCGCACACATCTAGATTGCGCATCTTTTGTTTCAACACAAACAACGTCATTATTGGACTCGTTGTCCAACCACACATCCCACTGAAGCTGCTCACACCCTCAGGACTCTCTGTCTCTAGCTTCTGGAGCTGCTAGATGCTCTTGGTCAGTCTGTATCTTCACAAACAGCCTGTGACCATCCAGTCTTGGGCACACTGCTCTTGGTTTTCAGTACAAGGAACAAACTACAGTACATTGGCAAGGCACGCACACCCACACAAATACACATAAGCCTGCAGGACCACAGACATAGAAACTCACAAAACTATTCATGTGCGGTTGTTCAAATGTGTGTTGATATGTTTTGTTACCTGTAAAATGTACATTCAGTACACACATGCATAATGTGATTAATGAAGCACTGCAGCTCTTCCATAAACATGTCTGTCTGTTCACATAAATGCTAACACAGACACGGTACAGTTATAAAACCTGGAGCGTGTCCAGTCATAGATTAGCACTGTTGAGATCTGTGGGGTAACAGAGCCCAAGGAAAGGGACCGAACGTGCCTTGCTGCTCTCTCTGCATTACAATGACTCGATCAGCAGGGGCAGGAGGGTCTGGGGTAAACACTTAGACAAATGTGTACTTCTTTGCACAGCCAGTTCCAATTTAATCCTATTAACACCCTAAATAACAAGTGCTGATTATGGAAAGGTTTATTAAAAAATAAATAAATTCTGGTTTCACCCCCCCATCTCAGCTCTCTCGCGCTCTCTTTCACCCACACCTGTGACATAAGAGAAAACGGTAGCAGTGTGTTCTGTCGTGCTGGTGGCTAATGTGATTTTGGGGTCTGAAGTACACACAGGTAGAGACAGATCGTCCTGTCTGCAGCTGACTTGGCCATTGCTTTGTGAGAGACAGATGATGGGGACAGGGAGGGGTTACTATGAAAGAAAAGAAGAGAGAGGAAGGTAAGTAGTAAGGGAGGAAGGAGAGAAAGCTATGAAAGGAGATCTAGCCTCCTGTGTTACTTAACAGTGCGAAGAAGTTTGAACTACAGGAGGAGAACATTAGATTGCATTTGCATTGTTTCATTCTGCCTGTCACATAATATAGTGGTAGGGCTCTGTCCTCACTGGTTCATGGCAACATTCAGATGCGTAATATTGTTAGGGGAGGGGACATAAAGCAGTTACAATATATAAGTATATAGCAAAAATCAATGTATTTGTTTCACTCACACAGTTGAGAACAAAACAGTTTGTTCTACAGCACCTCGTCCTGTCATTTTGAAGTTTGTCCTCTCTGGCTGTACTTTCTCAATGCGAGTGGATGGGACAAGCGTATCTATTGATGTTGAAATGAAAAGGACTTTGGGTATTACATTTCAATAACAGGAACCAGAATGTTGAATGGACATAACTCTGACCTCTTCCTGACCACTCTATGTCTCTTTGATTACAGGACATCAGTGGACTGGAGGTGATTGGCTCTGGCAAGCCATTCACTTTTGTCACAGTGTGTCGTAGTCCCTTACTGGAGAAGGGGGAAGAGGAGAAGGAGCACAAGAAGGCGAAGAAGGAGAACCTGTAAGAAAAAACTCTTTGCTCTGCTTTACTGATTTATTCGATCTCTTCCATGCTTCCTAACCAAAGTCCAACTTTTTCTAGACTGAATAAGTCAAAATCAGGCCAACAATGCTGCCTTATTTCAAACTGTAATTGAAATAGTTTAAACCAGGCATAAACGCCACTGTTTGTTCTTATTAGCAACCTAGATATTTGGTTATTCTCACAGCTTTAAAGGAAAAACATGATATAGATATATTTTCCATTAACTTGGAACTCAGTTGTCCACAACGTCCAACATTTCCTAGCATGTACTATAAATGTATGCTATTAAAACTGTCCCTGTTTACCACTGGTCTTTACACTTTGTCGTCCGTTTAAGGGCAGCTTGCTGATGTGAAGCTTGAAAATGTCAAGTTTTACAAGAAACGCTTGAATGCATCATGGTGTCCTATGGCGAGATTGTCTCATTTAGGGCGGTGGAGAAGACTCAGTCTGGTCTTCAGCTCATTGCCTGTGTCCTTTGAAGGATCCAAACCCTGAATTGGGACACAGCTAATGACTAACTGGCTCATTCACTAATTGTCTAACTCGTGGACTGAGTGGTACTGCTGTTTCATTGTCTTCCACAGTGATCCACTGGCACAGTATGATGATGTTCAGTCACATGCTCTGGTTATTCCTGCCTTGAGGTTCTTTGGTCAGCTTGCTAGCTGGACTGGAAACTCTACCAGTAGCCAGGTACAGAACGGCCTTTACACAGTAGTTTGGTAGGCAAGTATACATTTCAAACTTAAACTTGACTTATGTAAATTCTCTAATATTATTACTCATATCATTATTACTTTGAGAAAACCAGGCTTTATTTAGATACATGCTTTTATTTCTTGATTCCCCTGTTCCAGAGTTAATTCAAACACAGCACTTCCTCCATGTTTACCTGTTGTCTTGATAAATTCAGTGTAATGTCCATTTCTGCAGCACTAATCCCAGTACTTTGCCTGTTCCTCTGAACGATGTTAAGCTACCGTGAATGAAACTCAACACTTTCTTCAGAATCTTCATATTAAAAGTCCCTGCAGGCTTTATAGGAACATCAGGAAAGTTTTGCTGAATGCAGCTTCACATCGATTAGGAGTACGGCAGAGAAGAAATGACTGGAATGAATAAGAGTATAAAAACATTATTTCTATTATAAATAGCAACTGAGAGTAGTGAGTATAACATGACTGTTGTACTGATGGAATTAGTGCTGTGGAAATGGACACTATTGTAAATTTACCATGTGAGCTGTAGGTTACAGATAATTTCACCCCCATTAATGTTTTTCTAACCTGCCTTTATTTGTTTGTTTGTGCTGGCCATTTTTGAGACTTGGACGTTATTTGAATACCAGTTTTAATATGAGAATTTTCACATATGCACGCAGTCTGTGTCTTACAGGTGATCTGTGTTTGAATCTTCTGCATACATACTACACACACATCGATAAACAGATGGCTAGGTTTTATGTTACTTGCTTTGCTGCCTTCGATACTTGAAACCTGTATTGCTTTGATTTGTGTCCCCTTCTCACTCACCAACACTCATTGATCAGGGAGAAGTAGGAATCAGTGCCACAATAATCTTTGAGGCCCTCACTGGAGAAAGAGCCTCATCCCACCTAGAGCTGCACAATGAGGGCAGCACAGCTATCTTCTACAGCTGGCAGCGGCTTCCCGTGCCACACAGCTTTCCTAACCTGCGAACACAAACAAAGAGTCCGCACTTCTACTTCAACTCCTCCTCTGGTACACACAAACATAATCAGACACCTGCTGCCGCCACTCTTACGTCATACACTGTTTGTCCCCGTGTCAACCCATCATACTGTATCTTTCAACCAGTACTCAACCCGACTTTCTGCTTTCCGTTTCGCTTCCTCTCCCATCCAAGGCGTGATCCTTCCAGGTGACACCCAGCGGGCGGAGTTCATATTTAAGTCCGAAGGGCCAGGTATCAAAACTGAAGTGTGGCGGCTCAACACCCACCCTGTGCTGCTGCGAGGAGCCTCCATGCAGGTCACATTGAGGGGAGTGGCTCTGTTCCAGGACAAAACCGCAGACCAGAGGCTTTTCATAGAGGTGGTGTACAATTAAACTGTGTGTCTGAAAGTGAGACAGAAAGACACATGAACAGATGGCACTAAGGTTTTCATAAACAGAAACCCATATGTTTTTTTTGTCTGTGTTTCTGTTGTGTGTGCACGAGCAGACAAAGCTGGAAAAGATAGTGATGGTAAAACTGTGTCGGTCGATTGTGTATGAGGTGCTGCAGGGGGTCCACTCCCCAGAGAGACCCAGCTCTCCCACAGAACTCACTGAAGAGCAAGAGTTTTTATACAAAAACCCAAAGGTAACTCCTACAGCATCTCACACTTTTCTTAGTGATCCATGAAGTTGTGTGTATTTTTTGTACAAACCCTCCTTCAGACCTCAGCGTTTCCTACAGAGAATGATCCTTCAAAATTGTTAATTTTTGTTTCCCATGTAGTTTGTGATGCATTGCTCATCATACATCAGGGTTTCATGTATCACTGATGTATCAGCCATTTTTCTTTGTACAGTGTTGTGAGATGACCTGTTAATGGACCCATTCATTGTGTTGTTCTTTCTGACATTTCACTGGCTCTAAGCACGGGTGTGATTAGCCCATTATGGCTGCCCCTTCCCAACCTGGATTTTACATTTGTCCCCATTCATTTTGTATTCTACAGATATATTATTGCCATCATAATACATAGTAGCTCATTAACTAATAATAGAACATAACTGCTAATATCTTAAACCAGTCACTGTTGCCTCTACACTGTACAAAAGAGCTTAATATGTTGCCATGGCAGTGCAATAGGAACCTGGCTTTAACTGGGTTAATTAGGAAGCCATTAGATTGGTCTAGTTTATGTAGAGCATGACTGTCTTAAAAGTCTCCTTAGTGATAATAGAGAATAGCAATAGACATGGGAGGGAATGATTAGAAACAACATTGGAAAGAGTAACCAAACATTAAGAGGGAACATCTAAGTTCATAACACATCTAAGTCACATCTGTTACCAAATATCATTTTCACGGGGTGACATTTTATAACCACAAAGGGTGGCACACATATTTATTCTCGTCCCTTGAGGAGTGAAAAAATATGATGGTATGCATCATAGTTGTTACTGTCAGTAAGTAAGTAAGTCAGTTAAGCTTTATTTGTATAGCACTTTTATCAGTGGCGATTATCATCCAGTAGCATGACACTCATTTCTCTTCATGGGAGCCTTGTGGTCTCATGTTTTCACTTTCATTACTGCTCCATATAATGGTTTTAGTTACAGTACCTTCATCAGCCAGTAGAGGACCTAAAGAGACTGTGGCAAGAAGTGAATCCAGGACCCACCTGGGACCTCTCGGTTGATACGCTCCGACAGGTAGAGACATTATGTAGTGTTAGGTACACAATAACTTGGTCAGTGCAAAGAAAGTGCATGTAGCAGTAAATGTAGCAAGCTGATCCATTTCGCCGGTTAAAGTCTCAAGGGCTTCTTTGAATGCACCGTGTACCCTTCTGTAAAATATTGCCATGATGATGCTTCAAAGACATAACATATTTGTCCATTAATCTGTTCCTCCACTTAAGGTTGTGCTGTCTCTGGCCGAGCAAGCTCAGGAGAACAGCCTGGCCCAGCTCAACTCTTTGCTTCTGCAGCTTTCCGAACCCTATGAGCAGAAAAACCATCTAACAGCAGCAGCTGTAGGGTGAGGCATAAACACACAACTCATGCAGCACCTCTATCATAGCAACTTGGCTCTGTCATACACACACCCACGTTACACCTGCACACCCAGTGTAGTGAGCCTACAGGTTATTGTGGTGTGTGGTGCCCCCTGCAGGCAGCAGCTGTGGAGGGAACTGCTGGACACGATGGCCGTTGAGGCCATGGGGCTCAGAAACCTGCTAGGCCTTCCAAAAAGAGACACATTGATCAATAAAAAGGTGGAATCCACAAACTCTGTTGCTGGTGAGATTCACAGACTTTTACTCACACATAGATTGGTGAAGTGCTGCACTCATGCTGCTTACTACTGTGTTATTACATCACAGTTGTGGCTGCTAACAAAGATGAGAAGAGTGAGAAAGAAGAGAGGAGTGGGGAGGGGTCCAGATTTAAAGTTGACAACAAAGAAGAGTCCAAGTCAGCAACAACTGAAAAATCAGTGGAGGTAAGGCGGAAAAAAGGTATGTGTGTTTGTGTAGCTGACTCGCCTTCGTCAATAGAGACGGGCTCCTATAAAATGTTTTGCCACTGAGTGGCAGCAGATTCAAAAGTATTTCAATTATGGTCATGAATGAAGCATCGCGTTTTGTGAGATATGACACATCACTTCAGCTGACTTCCAGCTGATCACACCATGAGTCACCTTCATCACTTCAAACAAGCTGTCAGTTCATCATTTATTCATCTGCCATTCAACAATACAACTCTTGTTTTCTTGTTACTACTGACTGCCTCCACACAAACAGGCCACCTACTGCCTGCGTCTCAATAACGCATAAACCAACAAGATTATGTTCTATAGGTTAGTTTTCTGAAACGATGTCATGGTGTGTGTGTGCTGGTTTCTGTTCTCCATAACACTTGGGTTTTATTGTGCTCTCCACTGAGACTTGGTTTAATTTTTAGGAGGTGCACCTGTGCCACTGTGTAACCAATATTTTTAGTGTTCTTGACTAATTCAAGCTTCTGTATATGTACACATTTGTGGGCACATGTGTGTGTACATGATGTGCTAACCATCTGATATGTAGTGTTAAACCAGCCATTCCACATTCAGTCTTCCCACTAAATGTAGGAAGCTAATGCTCTCATTCCAGTCTTTTGTCCACCAGAGAAGTCATAATAGTACTTACAGTACTTAGTAATAGAATATGGTAGTGGCCATTCATGTGTTTGCAGTGTGACTGGTCTTGTAAGATAACAAGCCAAAACTGTCGCTTAGCACCCATTCAACTGAATGCAGATGATTGTTTTCCTGCTCCCATCCACCATGCCACCCATCCTCATTGTGCCCAGCCACTTTGCATCGTCCTATTCACAAATCTAAATTTCAGCAACTTCTCATCGTCAGCACAGGGATTGAGAACTTTAATGAGGCTGACTGCTTCTTCAAATATAGACGAGCTGCTGTGTCCTGGTGGCTCAGTTTGCCGTCACAAAAACAACGTTCTCGGTGGGAATCTGGCCCAGGACCTGTTACTTATCTCTTCTGATGGTTCATGTCTCCATTGTCAGCCATCGAAGGCCAAAAATAAGACGTAATATTACATTTAGAAATAGACTAGAGACACGGTCTTGTTTGTACAACTATATTTTGCTGAGTGATTTTGTGATTTTCTCCTCTGCGTGATGGTTGAGTCATATGTAAGGTACAGCCTATTACTCGCAGGGTACCATGGTAACAGAGCACTGTGTGAAAATGTGCACCTGCTCTCCAATTGTGTGCCCAGGGTGTGAATTAATAGCACCTGGACCAGTCCAAGCCATCTGTGACACACGCAAACACACAGAAATACGTTAACTCAAAAAGTGCGGGACATCTAACATATTAAACACCATGAAATATGTGGGAGGTTGTTTTTCACGATATGAGGTGCATACACCCACTTACCAGCCAACTTACCAGTAAAAACTCGTATTCGTCAATAATTTATACTAAAATCTTTCTCTCATTCGCTCTGTCTAACGTTGTCTATCTGTCCATCCTGTGTACAGGACAGCAGAAAGAAGGGGAAAAGAAGGGATGAAGTGGGGAAACGCTCAAGGGAAAAGCAGGGGAAGGAATCGGCCTCGCTGACTGACACCCATCCAGAGAGCAGTGAACCACCTCCCGATAACCAAAATGTCGAGTCCAAGCTGATAAACATTTACACAAGGCTCCTGCACAAAAAGGCAAGTCTTTTAATTATCTTTCCATACAGATTTTATTTTTAAAGGGGATTTTACACACTAAGTTCAGTTTACTCATAATGAGGAGAATGACCCAACCTGTAAAAACAGTTGTAGCCTGTAATATCTGCTTTGGCTCTGGAGGAGTTTCCCAAAGTTTGAGAAAATAACCCTGATGTCATTGGAGTTATATCAGGTTGGGCTCTAGTTTTTTAACAGAAAACCTGGATTACAAATTGGAAGTGTGGGGAAATGTAGCTTCAGTTCTGCTGCTTCAACTTTGACCATTCTTTTTTAAAATCTGTCTCTCCTGAGTCCCCCAATTTTATAGCTGTGCAACACTAAACCACCCTTTTTAGGTCTTCCACGGTACACAGTACACAATACATTAATCTATATATTTATCTATCTGGCAGGTTTATGCTCTGATGGAAGACCTGGTGGACAGCCTGTGTGACGTGATGGATGAACTTAAGCAGGAAGATGAACAGGTCACACACTTTTAACACATGAGAGGCAGACACAGGAGTCCACTGAATATATACACAGCTAAATGCAATCAAAACGTGTCACATATGGTTATCAAATCTAAGTTTTTATATGTAATTGTGTTGTGAAGTCAATAAACCTTGCGTTCTTCTCACACACTGGATCTGGAGTTATATTCATTCTGTCTCATTCAGTCTTCCACCCTCACATCAGCGGATGATAGTAGGTTAACAGCACCGCTGACTCTGCATACGACGCGCCCCCGTCCCTGCCTCTCTTTTACGCTCCCCCGTTGTGATCGCTGTGTGTGCTGCTGTGCGTGCGTGGCCTGCCGGTGCCGTATGCGTGTGTGGATGAGGCTGCCAGAGGGAGAGAGGGAGTGAGTGAGCCGTGTGCTGTGGCTTATCCTTGTCCTATGCGGATTTCACCACTGACTGCCTGCCCGAGCGTCTCGCATCATCCTGGGTAGGCCGGGATTCAGACGCTGACATTCCCATTGAAAGGTTCCTAAAACTGTCCCTGTTCGGCTCCTCTCTCGCGTTTGCCGGATAGAGGATACGGGGATAACTGCGGTCGCCCTGCTTAGCCGATCCCAGCGGGCGGGATAGCAGAGGGGCGAGGATGCTCAGTGGTCAAGGCGGGTGATGAGCAATGGGCAAGGTAAGCGGCATGTTGCTCAAATGACTGGTGGGGTTACTTCCTTTGCTTTTTTTGGGCCAATAGTTCTCATTGTAAATGGTAACATATACGTGCAATCCTCAATGTATCCTCTATGTTGGCGACCTGTAGCCTAACTCAGGCTTACACAGGAATCTGTGCTACACATGGCAACCCGCACAGGGAATTCACCGCAAGTGTGTGTGTGTGTGTGTAGGTTGGGTAATGCATTATGCAGACCCACCATGGGCGCCCTCCTCCTCTCCAGCGCCACCTGAAATATATACGGTACACCTGCTGTCACAGCACGCATGCGCAACCACAAACGTGGACGACGGGCTGACGTAGGTTCTCTGTGTTTGAGCAGTTTGACGCATCAGACCGGAACATGTCACTTCATAAACTGGTGTGATAAAGGTGTAGTATTAAATGTAGCTCAAGCATGCATTGTGCTATTCACTGACTAGCATCTACAGACAACTGTCCTCCCCGGAGCTGAGCATCACGACTTGACTTGATGACTTCACCGGGTGACTCTTTTTATTGATCCATCTTGATTTCGTGACTGGCTCCGAGTGAATCTGTTTAAGTTATTACACCCTGTTGAGTCATTTGAATGTTTAGAGCTTATAGCTATGATCAGAAAATGTGCCCATATCCCAGTTGACCACCACGGAGCGGTTGCATTATTCACAGAGCAGCTCTCCAGTTTGTCCCTGGATGACTTCATCACCGCTGTGTCTCTCTGTGCTGCATGAGACTTGATCAACTACACACATTAAGACTGAGCTGAACAATATTTCACAAATAACTCGTTGGTTATGCGTCAGGATGGATTTTGTGCTTCTGGTTAGAGGACACGCGTTGTGTTTGTGGATAAAGATATAAAATGGTGCACATTCATTGGTGCACTCAGACAATTTTTCGTCCTATCATAACTTTTTCTTAAGTTGCTTATTGGCCTGTCATCTCATTAAAATGGCTTGTAGTGTTGTTTCTATCTGATGTGGCCTGAACTGGTTGGATTCCTAATAGGAGAAATGGAAGAGGATGGCAGTATTGATTGTACAAGTCAAATAGCATTGGTGGAAAGTGACTAAGTACATTTAAGTACTGTACTGAAGTACAACTGTGAGATACTTGTACTTTACTTGAGTGTTTCCATTTGATGCTACTTTTCTACTTTTACTCCACTACATTTACTTAACAGCTATATTTAACCTACTAGTTATTTTTCAGATTCAGATTTTACGTGAAAAAATAACACTGACAGGGGCCATGCTTTATAATGAATGCTTTTGCTACGTAAGTAGCCTACATTTTGTTGCTAATGTTGTTGCTAATTTTACATAAGTAAAATTCTGTAATGGAGTATAATTGTGATTGCTTTACTTAGATAGATGATGAACCAGAAGGTCGGCGGTTCGATCCCATGTGGCTCGACGTGGCTGGGGGGAGCCACATGTCGAAGTGTCCCTGGCCAAGACACTTAACCCCAAATTGCCCCCGGGGGCTTTATCTGCCCACTGCTCCAAATAATTGGATGGGTTAAATGCAGAGGTTGAATTTGCCTGGACATTGTACTGTGTATGATTGTGTATGTGACAATAAAGATTGAATTTAATTTAATTTCATGATTTTTTTCCACTACTGTCTGTCAATAGTGACTGTTAGCAGTGTGGGGGGGCAGCACCAGATGTGTGGTCCGGGGTTCACAATAATGATTGGCAAATTCCTTTGTTACAAGAGTGGATGTATCTTGAATTTGGGATTATATAGCATAAATAGTTACATAAATTCCTCAATCTCACAGTCTTTCAGCTGATTCCATTACCTCGGATTCCTTTAGCTTGTCCACTCAGTTTTTGTTTTTTTGTTTTTTTTTCTGCACACAGGGAAAGATCATTTTACACACAATGTGAATGATCTGTTGTGGTGTGAGGGTCAGATAAAGGGATAAAAGGAGCGATAGTTTCAAACACCTCATGCAGCACCAGCCTTTAATAACCTTTGTGTGAGTGTGCGTGTGTGTCTATGTCCGAACACAAAGCTGAAGGTGATTTTGCAGAAAGGTGATACTGGTTGAAGTTGCTGAGGTTCACTTTCTTCTTTATGCCCTTCATCCACTCTCTCTCTCGCTCTCTGTCTCTGTTGCACATGCACAAACACTCTCAGACTCGTCCTCCTCTCAGAGCTTTCTGTCTGTGCCCCTGCTGTGTGCATCTCAGTTCCCCCGTGCTTCTGCTGATGTTTGCTTTTTGGGCCGGATGAGGCATCTTGCGACTTGTGTCAGTGTGGCAGCCGCCTTTGTGAACTGTCATGGAGCACCAGTAGACAGTGACGTTAAAGTTAAATCCATTTCAAAAGAATACACAAGGATCTTTAAAAAGACTTTCTTTTCTTGGAAAGTCAAAGGGCTGAGTCAAACATAGGGGTGTCCTGATCACATTTTTTGCGTGTGAGCCGTACTGAGTCTGATCCATTTTTTATTTTTATGATATTTTTTTGATACATAATGCAGATGCACAGTGCAAATCTAGGCTTTGATAAGCTAGCAATACAATAATAAATAATAAAAGCAATTTAAATGGGTGCATGATTTTCTCTTCTTTCTCTCTCCAGCATGAACAAAATATTTGAATTTCGGATGAAGCAGCTCGTTTTGATTCTAAAAAAGTGTAACAAGTACTGGGAGCTGAGGGAAAGCCTTTTACAGGCCTGTGCTCAGGAGTCCTTTTGTCTCATCATCCAAAAGTGGCATAAAATTAATAAAAAACAAAGTAAAATACATCAGAGTATGAAATTATAGCATAACCATTACTGCAAAACGGGATTTGGTCTCCATTCTCCTCATTCTTGTCTTATTACATCATCAAATAAAAATATACTGTGCACTTTATGAAATATTGATGGATATAACAAAACTGTATGTTATTGTATTATCTAGCAATTTGTTATACAAATGAGCTTCATCACAGTATTCGACCCATACAGAGATTTTTATTATACTTTTAGAATATAGCGTGACTAATGCTGTATTCTTTAAGACCAATATTGATATTTTAATTTAAAACATCTGAAAATGACATTTCTGCCTATATTTGTCTTTTACATAAGCATAAAATATAAACAAACATTTCTGATAAGGAACTCCTAAATTTTTTCATGAATGCTGAGCATGATTTGTACTTAGCGGCCTGGTGGCTTGGTGTATACACAGATAGTGACATATATAAGCTAATATTGGCTAAAATATAGTTTTGGACAATTTAGTGATGAGACTCTAGTTAA
>CM022472.1:22881341-22991135 GCA_011952105.1 Coreoperca whiteheadi
CCCAGTCAGACAAACTTTCAGGTTTTGCATGTTTTCGAAAACAAATAATATGAACATATTTGAACTTTCAAGTCATTGTGTGTAAGTGACAAATTCAAATAATTTAACACGCAGATAGCAGATGTTAAGCTGATTTTCTTTTAATATGCAATTCAACCAAATTGACACCCCATGAACATGAGTTTCGAATAAATTGTAGCTCGATGGTGCAGAGCTGACAGATCCGAACTGGTAGAAGAGAGATGATTTATGTGGTGACGTGCGGATGTCGCAGTTAAACGGTATATATGGAGCCATTGTTTCTGTCTAAATGATGGCACTGATTTATGCACATTGTTAGAATTATGATGTTGACATGTACTGTATGTAAAGTGTTGGTAAATGTAATTTCAATTAACAATATTTCCAAAATATATTAGGTGCCCATTTTGTTTCATGCAATTATTTATGCGTTAAAATGAAATAACCTGATAATATGACCACTATATGTTCTTACTGTACATGACTCCACATGAGCAATTTTTATGTTATCACGTTTGCAAACACTCACTTAACATTTCAACATAATAAATGATGAATGTAACACCCTCAGATGATGTCAGCCTCACATATGTTGGCATAATTGTGTGATATATGAAAGATATTCTTTCATGTGAAATGTTTTGTTTGTGTTTAAATCACCAAAAGGCTTATAATCGATACATTAAGGCTGCTGCTGTGTAAAATGGTTTTAATTCTATCAGCATTTTGTCTAAACTGTGCTGTATGTACGCAAACTACGGATCTCTTAAATGTGGATGTGTTTTTACAATGATACCATGTGTGCGGGGTATTTCAAAGTTTTAACAGACTGCACTGCTGTCTGCTCTGCTGTGAGATGCTGATCTGCCAACTGCTGCAGAATAATCCAAACAGTGGAGTCCGGGTGGAGCCTGACAGACTGTTTCTGAATTACCTTGAACACTTTTCACGGAATTGTGTCATTTAATATCATTGCCAACATACACACAATAGCAAAGAAAAGAGATACATACAAGTATACATGGTACCAAAACATCCGTGATACATAGCATTGCCTTTCTGATGTATTGTATCGTACCAGTGAATAATTCTATAACTCACCAGGACACTTAAAAATGCTCCTGCTGTTATAAATGTGTGTTTTCAGCAGAGTGGCAGTGAAACATATGCAATGTGCATGTTCATGCTCAAAGGAAACAACACTCTTTGCTTTTCTTTTTCTGGGCTGTGAATAAAAGCAGCACTGCCAGTGTGACTTTAGTAAATTCAGTCACTGTTCTGTCAAAACCATGCATCTCCAAAACATCCACTTTTGGATTTTTGAATGGCTTATTATTCTTAAGAAGTACAAGCATTTTCTCAACCCATAAAGGAAACTCAAAAATTCAAAATGATCACATTTGGAGATACATGGCTTTCATTGGATAAAGTTTTAACTTTAACAGCATCTGCTTGATTCACAGACATTTACACCACTAATCCTGTCCAAACTACTTCACTTAACAAAGGGCTGCCACGCTGAATGTCTGAATAATGTTTTAAAGTATGTGTAACATGTCTTATATAATCACAGTAACTGTAACAATTCCCATGCTCTCCACAGATCTCCACACAGTTGGATACGTTTTGTCAGGCTCTTAATGAAGGAACACAAACCTGAGAATGTTGTGCACAGATTTACAGAAAGCCTTTTTGCTCCCTCTGTAGTCAGCCATGCTGGACTTGGTGGACATATTTGGCCCCTCATCTGAGGCCCCACCTCCACCTACTGACCCATGGAACTCTGCCCAACCCAAATGTGATGTCACCTCTGACCCCTGGGACTCTGTAGGTGGGTGGCTCATCACACACACACACACACACACACACACACAGACACACACACAAGGCCAACATGGTGCTAGACCTACTGTACCACTGTGTATCCCTTTATCCTCTCAGATTGTGTGTTTGTGTGTTTTTAAAACACACTGAGTTTTGTGTTTTTTCCATCTCTCTTCACAGCAGTCCACGCCAGCACTCCTGTTATTGGTAGCCCTTGGACGGCCCCTCCCTCATCCTCCAACGCGTCCAATCCTTGGGCTCCATGCGCCGACTCTTGCACAGACCCCTGGGAAGCAGCGCCTGTCTCCTCCAGCCCTGTCAATCATGAGTGGGACAGCCCAACAGACAGGGGTACCTTTCACAAACCCCAACCTCATCAAAATGCATATACATTGTAGTTTTCAGTCTCGGTCCAAATACTTAAGATTGTACTGTTTTTAATTTTGTCATGCAGGTGGTGATGGGACAGATCTGTTCTCTGAACAGGAAGAAGAGAAGCCTAAACAAGAGGGCAATCAAGTGTCCTCCCCTCAACCTGCTAGTCCCACAGGTAATGTAGTACAAGACAGCCAGAAGTACTGTGGATGTTACTGTACATCTGGATCTTACAGAAGCATTGTCAGTGCTTGGACAGAAAAAAATCTTGTTCCAGCATCAGCTCATGGATAGCTGGACATAACTTACTGTGTGCACACAGTGCATTAACACCAAAGGTAGGCTACTGTGATGTTTTATGAATTCACATTTAGTATGTGTTAAATGTCCCAGGGATGGACACAGTAACAAGAAAACTGGTACAATTTAATGTAATCTAATACAACAGTGCTGTTGAACAAAATGAGGAGAACACCTAACACTGCACTGCAGTGCAGTACAAAATCACAAGCTACAAACACAACACCTCTCTGAACCAGTCTTAACAAAAACTGAACATTATAAGCGTCACACAGGCAGTTAGTTTACAACTGTTGTAATGGATTGCATTACAATGTACAGAAAGGAGTCCTTGTTATTGCATCCACTTGCTACCACTTATCTTATACAGAGGGGTGACAAATTAAAGAAATAAACCTGAATAAATGAATGGAGTAATATACTCTATTCATAAGCTTCCTTGAGGGGTATGACTGAATGGCTTAAAAACAATGTGAATCATAGGCTATGGAGATTTCACTCTAGTTGAGATAAGGTGAGAAGATTTTGGAGCAACATGCTAGCCAGCACTCTCCACTACCTTCATCAAAAAACACAATATAAGAGATGAGGAGCAGTGAAGCTGTTCTGGAGCTAACGACGTCATGGTGCACAAGACCCCTCCTGTTGGGTTTTCCTTTAATTTTGTCACCGATGCAGCACATTGCCTCATATCCCCTCAATAACTATTTTTTAAAACCTTTTATTTTTCCTGGTGCAGACTCAGAGCTGTTTGGGGTAAAGGCAGACTCTTACCCATTTGCTGAAGCAGATTCCAAGCCAGATCCATTTGGGACTGACCCTCCGGTGAAGCCCCAGGTCAACGGACGAGAGTCGGCCAGCCCAGAGATGTTTGACCTGTCCCGGCTCGCCCCCCCGCTCAGTGCCCCGCCTATACGTGTGTGTCGAACCCCAGAGGCCTTCCTGGGACCTACGGGGGCCTCGCTGGTCAATTTAGACGCTCTGATACCCTCCAACCCCCCTAGCAAGATGCAGAACAACCCCTTCCTCTCAGGTAACAAACAACTCTTCAAGAACTCACAAGCTGTACTTACAGAAACATTACTGGGATGTATATTATTAAAACGTTTTCAAAATTCTGTCTCCTCAGGTTTGAGTGCTCCGTCTCCCACCAACCCCTTCCACTGCGACCAGCCTCGCCTCACCCTCAACCAAATGCGCCCATCCTCTACATCCCCACTGCCCCCCCACATGCTCTCCTATAGCCCGTCGCTGCCCCTCCCCCTGCACCACCAGACACCCATCCTCCCCTCCTCTCTCACACAACCTCCTGCCGGACTCCTGGACCTTCCCTCCAACCTCCCACAGCCCCTGCTCCCCCTTTCTCCACGACCGGCGCCCCGCACTCAGTCACAGACACACAGCCACAACCCCTTCCTCTGAGACTCCTGCGTCTCTTTCAAGCTCAACAGAATGGACTCTTTTTGGATGAATCTATGCTGACTCTAATGAGACTAGTTTTAATGAGCCTCAACTGGACTGCGGATTCCTGGTTTGATGTCATTGTGGACACTCGAAGCGGATCAATCTTGGACTGGATGTATTTGTGTCGGTCTAAAGACACATCAGCTGCTAAACAACCTGTACTCTTGAAGAAAAGTGAACTCACACGCGCACACACACACACACGCACGCACACACACATGCACTCAGGCGCACTTAAAGGTGCAGACACAGACATGCACGCACCACCGAACTAACAGGGTGTATCTCAACAGTCCCTTCGATGCCTTTTTCCCCATCAAAAGTGACAACTCCGAGCACCCTTTGACCACAGAGACAGAAGTGTTCCTTTAGAAGACTGGGAAGAAGCCACATGGTTTGATTGTCCACCGAGATTCACAAGGATCTTTACCGCTGCTGCTTCACCGACGAAAGCATGAATGCATCCCACCCCCGAGACTCCAAACTACTCTATCCTGCTGAGCACCTGAGATGAGTTCTTCAAATAAATCCTTGTTTTTCTGACGAGTCAAATAGTATCTTGAGCTTTTTTGGCACAGCTGAACCACTGGAGAAGGCCCAACAGTGTGTTACGTTAAGATTTAAGACAGCATTCAGCACTGTTCAAGAACTAATTGACTCAGGTATTCCTTCCTATATATACCTGATGATATCGATTTTGCATTGCCTTGTTACTTTGGACGATCAATAGCATCTGGTCCTACGTTAGTTTCGTTATTTGTCCTTTAAGGCAAGCAGCCCCAAAAGGATCCAGGTGGATTCAAAACTGGACTAAACCAGCCTAAACTAGACCTTACTGTCTCAATCTGCACCTAAACTGATCACTGATTGTACCCTATCAGACCCACGTGCCTGTCTTTACAGCTGACCCACAATGCATTTCCAGCTGGTTTATATTGGCGCCATTGAGGAGGACCTCAGGGAGACCGCTCTGTCCCTCCTCCAATGAGATTCAACTTTAGTGAATGGAAAGGCATTTGTCTGCAGATTAAAAAAGAACACAGGGAGATCAATGACTTTACTTCAGATGAGAGCATTAAAATGAGATAAGGGAGGAGGAAACACTGGAAGGTGAAAAGAATTAAGGTAAAATGATTACAGATAATAAACTGATGTATTGAGCAGTAGCTCCTCTCCTCTGCTCCTCGTTCACCTCTGCATTAGGAACAAAAGAATCTGACGAGGCGAGGTGTTTGGTCATCACTGCACTGAACCTGGACTTGAATGTGAGACGCCTGCCTATAGATACACACAGGCTTAGTACAAATGTATTTAACAGAATACCTATAAAGTATTATGAAATATTATACCAATAAATGAATGGTGTTTGCATTATAATTTCTGAAGTGTTCATATGATTCAGTGATGCGTTATTCATTTGGATTTGTTACAAATACAGATAAATGCTGTGTAGGCAACACTTAAACAGTACACATTAGTGTTCTGTACTTTAAGGCCTATGTATGCTTAAAACCAAGTGCTTGTCGGATTGTTCAACTCGCATAGTTTAAACTTCTCTCTTTTTTTCATTCTTCACACACTGCTGCGCTGTTCAACTGTTTTTTTACAGTTAATATTTTCCTAAAAAGCAAGAATTGAACATCAGTCACAGATATGGCAGTAAAGCACAAAGCTCGTTGTAGTACCGATGCAAATGCAACAATGTCAGAAAGCATCAGGCATGTATAAAGGAAAATAAAATGATTTAGGATTAGTGCACTAACTGACTTCTGTTTTCACAAGAGTTCCCAGTAAATGTTCCACATTTGTCTTAAAGAAATGTCCAAACAAAACCAGCACATAACATTGTAATAATTTTTAACTTTCTGCAACAATCTATGCAAAACGTTAACCTATGAATACCATCTAAATATAACATATATCGGTCTACCAATACTGGCCATTATGTGCAACACTGCCACTAACCTAGCCTACATGCCTGGCGTCAAATGAGGTAAGGAAATTATTGGTGAAACTATATTTATAATTAATACAGGCATTGTTTTTTTTCATAATTAAATTACAGGTACAAGAAAAAAAAAAAGATCAGCTGATTTAAGCAGATTTAGGCCTAAATTAAAAGCATTAGTGGTGAACAGTTTCAGGAGACCAGGCTGGATGTTTGTTTGGTGTTGCCTGGTTACACGTGTTGGCAGGAGCAGCTCTGGCTCAGGTGCCTAATTATCAGCTGATGGAGATTAAAAGGCAGTCAGTAACACACACAATAGAATATATAATATTGAAATCATCAATAATAAAAACCTCTGGGGTCTGCTCAAACTCCAATTAGACCTGTACAATGCAGAAAATAACTGTTGTACTCAATTCAAACATTTTTACCTCCACCCCAATTTGTCTTTAGTACCCAGTATGTGTGTTTGTGGCTGTTTGTTTTCAATTATTTCTTATTGCAGACTTACAGGAAAATGATCCACTAACGATTAAGGTTGAATCTCAGTAAAGCACATAGTAGTTGTCTGTGTTGTACTGCATTATGGCCATTTGGCTGCCAAATGCGAATATTCAACCTCAAATCTGCATAAATTATTAAATTGTAAAAATAGTGAAATACATCAGAACAGAATTTTGTTTAGGTCAAGACCTATAGAGTGATATTTTCAGTATTCGTGCATCACTGCAGTAACATGCTCAGTATTGCGACTGACAGATTGAGTTATCTAAAAGTCCTTAAGGGAAGTGTCCTGTGCTCCAGTAAATGTGACCACAGAGAAGTAACAGTCAGTCAAACACATAAGGGTGCACTATAGATATAGGCCTCATCTCTATGGCAACCCCAAAACAGTGCCAATATTTTACAGAATTGCTCAAACTCTTTGTAATTTATTGTTTTCTTTCTGATCCTGTGACCTCACTTTCATCTACATACAAGTCTAATACTGCAAAGCATCATGGGCCCATCATGGCAACATAATGCACAAGATTGCTACATGCAGTATGTATTCTACAGTTGCTTCAATGCATACTGTAGTATAAGCACTGGTTTCTCACAGTTCTTTATTTGTTCATTTTGGGGTACACTACATTTGGTTAATAAGCTGAAAGGTTTTTCTAGAGTGTCTTACAACGAGTAGAGGTGATCAAAACTGTGACATCATTTGTTAAACCACCACTACAAGCAATTAGTAATTATTCTAAAGAAAAAGGGAACAATGTAAAAACAGTAAAAGCAACCTGTTTACCACAGTGGTACATGACTATGTGTTGGTCAGCTGATTGCTGAGACAGTACTACAGACAGGTCACTTATAACTTAATGACATTAATTTGTGGACAAGGACAAAACACCGAGTTACATACATGATGAAAAGGAAGGCAGGAAAGCAAAGACCATCACTGTCTAAACAGACAACTTTTCCCATGTCTTTTTCTGCCATGACCGTCAAGGCATCAATATATAAATGTTTTTCTTCTTCTTCTTCTTTAGGATTTAACGGCAGCTTGCATCCATTAGCGTTGCACTACTGCCATCTTCCTAATTCACTTTCCTGTAATGTCCATTACATCATATTCTTTTCATTAGTCCTGCATACATGTTTTTTTTTCACCTCCTAGCAAAGAAAGCCTCAGAGATGCCCACTTTAGTCTATTGGTTGCTCTTTAACAAGGAGGTCAATTAACAACACTACAGGTGTCCTTTACCACCAGCTGTTACTACTGAGCAATCAGGTCACACTGCACCGAGAATCATTTAAAAGCAGCTCTTGTGGGTTCAAGCTGCTACAGTGGGACTCCTCTAGGTTTGGTATGTGGTCAGAGATGGTTTTTGTTTGGGCTACAAAGTTTTATTGCGCTTTGTTGGTGTAGCAACATCATTGCTAACTAGAATTTTGAACTTTATTCTCATCCTTTGAATGTGCTGTCTCTAGGGAGAGGTTATAAATCCTTAACCATGTCTGCAATGTATGGACTTACCTGTGCTAGAATGAGGTAAGTAAATTACTGCATAATCACAAATGGTTACTAAGCAACTTATGATTTCATTATGTCTCTTTTAATAGGGTGTGGCTTTCATGTCTGCTGATTGGAAGCATTGCCTGTGGCGCTACGGGGCAAGGTAGGACAACAATGATGGCATGAACTACTGGAAAGCTTTTATTCAAAATTACTTGCCTTGAATGAATGCTGGTCACTAAAGCAATCTGGATGGGTTATTTGTCCTTTGCCAGAATATGGTGCTGACATGGACTTCATGCAGCAACCATTTTCTCCTGGGTCTTGGTTCAGTGGAATTGGGGCGAGTTCTGACCTGGGCAGCAGCTCCCCTCTACCAAGTCTACCCAACCCAAGCTCGGACGAAGCTACTCAACAACTTGCTCCTCAAGATTACCCTTCCAGGGCTGGCCCTCGCAGTTACAGCAGCTCTCTAAATGTTGACCGCAGCAGACCCTACATGGATGAGGGTCATGATCCTGGCCACACTAGTCTTAGGGCTGGACACCGTAAAAACCCTAAGGCTGGTAAATACTCAGTTCCTTCTCACTCCACTGGGAGTACCCGCTATATTGGTGGCTATGGGGACTTTGGCGGCTTTGGTGACTATGCTCCCTCAGCTAGTGCTCATGTAGACTTCAGCTCTCCCAGGTTTGGGGCCCCTGGATATAACAGACGTGGATCTTCTAATAGCCATGGTGCCAGTGATGGAAACCCTGAGCCAGTCTTCAGTGACGTGTCTGATCTGGCGCCAGTCTACGCTTTCCGCTCTCGCTCAAGGTACCAGCGAGGACGCAGGGTGTTCTCTCAAACCCACTACACCCCAGGAGATCCTGTTCCATTCATGCCAGCATCACGACCCACCAGCAAACCTACACAGCAAAGCAGTCCTGCTAAGGCTCCACCCAAAGGTGGCTTCTAAAGTCTTCTGGGTAAGGCACAACTCACTAATGTCAATAACGCTGCGATCAATTAACTCATGTTGACTCACTAATGTTCTCTTGTGTAGGTTTTATGATCCAGATGACTCACGGCTGACTCTGTTAATGACAGATGCTAATAAACTGTAGCTTCCACAATGGCTTTTCTTGACCTTCTCTTATTGGTGTTTTGAATACTGGTTCAACATTGCTTGTGAAATTCCAAAATAAAAGTTTCTTGCAGCTTCAAAACGAAGCAGCTAACAGCCATGTAGACTAGCAGTTATGTCTTGGTTACTGAGGGGAGCTTGTTTATATTGGCTTGTTTCTAACATTACTAGGTTAGTAATGTTATGCACTTTTTCACTAACTCCTGCATGGCACTCTTTAGCCATGGTGCACAGAACATGTTGGCTCTTAAACTTATTGGTAATGTCTCCTAAATGCTAGAGGAACAGTGACATATGATGTCCAGCAGGTATGTAACTGTCACACTTGGAGTGATTACATCTTACAAAGCAGGCGACACACTAATTCCACTGAAGGGGGGACTGATGCTCCGCTCCCTCTAGCATACCTGGAAATATAACGGCCACAGTATCCTTGGGACATTACTATTCAAAATAAATGGTATTCTGTAAGTTTTAGAGCAGTTAAAGTAGCTGTCGGACTTGTTGTGAACAAGCTGGCTGTGAGGGTCGAAAATGCATGACCAATATTTCTGAATCTTATTTTCACATCAAAAATAAGGTCAGACATGCTGTTGAAGTTAACCCTATGTCATAGACCTAGGATATTTGACATATCCCACATTTTACAGTCACTAATGGGCTATTTCAAGGTCTTGTAGCTGCAATACCTTGCATATTTCTTGAGACAAATGTAACTCAAGCGGTGATGACCTATATGCCTTCAAACAGCACAAATGATCAGTCTGTGGGTGCACAGGACAAGCCTACAACATGAACTGTTGCAGTTTGTGCACCAAAACAATTTGATTAGGTTTAGGAAAACATCATGGTTTCCATTAAAATAAAAGTTAATCTTGAATGCTACTGCAAGGGGTGTCATATAGACCCCCTCATTTTGTGCAAGTGGGTGACTCAGTGCAGTGGTTTCACACTATTCGAGGTGGCAGTAATGCACCAGCAAGGGCAGGGAATACTACAAAGGTGCATGTGAAATGTTCAAAAAGCTTTTTTTGAGGAAGGAAATAGCTTCAATTTAATGAATTGTGTACATAGAGTGGGCTCAACTTGAAAGTAGATTGGTGTGACAAATTACAAGTCTTCCTCATAGGTGGCATACTAACCTAGCAATGTTAGAAGCAAGCCAATATAAAGGACCGTAAGGGCACCTATCTTTGACGACACACCACCAAAAATAGTTGAACACATTGAAATATTCTGTCAAGAAAACCACAAGCAACAGGAACCAAGGCAACGGTTTTAGTTGATGCTGTAATTTGGTGCAGAAGACAGGATGGAGTTGATATGATCGGTTTTGCTCATTGACCACTAGAGGGTAATATTTACACAATGTACAACTGTTTTGCTCTCTACAGGTTTTCTTTTCAGCTATTTGGTCATAAGGGATTATTTTACACCTGGGATACAAAATGGATACAACTGTATGTCTGTTGGTGAAGCAAACCAGCAATCAGCACACTTTAGGTTCCACGAAGTAGTACTGTAAACACCAGCTAAACAAATCCAGTCAAACACTACAGCAGCTGATTTCACTGATGATGGGTATACCTAACCACCTCTAAAGATAGGAAACTAACAAATTCAAAGAAAATTGTTCTTTCTAGCAGGTAAGACATTTAGCATCTCTTATGCAGGTACATCAAAGAGAAGCCCAGTATCTTGTAAAAAAGCCATGAAAATAAAACTTCACACTGCTCTTAAGACATTTATTGAATCAGCACATCAAACTAATGCTTCGGTCCCTGGGACCATTGAAGTTGGGCTTTTAGTTTTCCAGATACCTTATCATGGACTAAAGTCTTGCTCAAGGGGAAATGTTCATGGCAGTGTGGCCAGATTTCTTCCTTCCTGCTGTGGTCCCTGTAGCCATCCTCAGCTGACAATGCACGGTGTGTCTCCTACATTTGTGTGTCTGCACATGTTGCAGCACAAGATGAAAATAAAACGACAACAAACTCACAATTCCCAAAGGGAAACAAAATGAATGACGGAAATCCAATCATGCCCATACTTCCAGACACACTTCCCTTCTCTACAATGTCTCGGTGTTTCTGTCCAGACAAAATCAAGTGCAGTCTGATCAGAGATCTAAACAGCTGCAGTCTCGACTTCCAATTCGTGTTGTGCATTTTAAATGCAACATCGCCATGTGGTGTTGATTTGGTGGTAGAAGAGAAGTAAACAGGCAGTTTACATTGAATGATTGTGAGAACAGTTACAGAGACTGCAGAGTGCAGAATATTTTCTATTGCAAAAGTATATCCTGTAGACGTGCAGTGCAAGGAACTGGACAACTTCACAGCCACAGTCAGAACAGATTCAGAGGGACTCATAACCTCAGCCTGAACCTCAAAGATTGAAACATCTGAGTAATATAATTGTCTTAATTAGTTAATAATGCATGGCTGTCTGCCACTATCAATCTCTATTCAGAAATTAATATCTGGTTTGCTTCACAGGCTCAGTGCAATACGCCAGTGAGGATAAACGGATGGTTTCTTGAAAGACAGTAACACAAACATTTAATAATTCCTTTGTTAGCTATTTCCGTAAGCGTACACAAGCATACAGTATTTATCCAACTATCTTGTTTAGCAGGTGTGTGTGTGTGTGTGTGTGTCTGTACAGTCAGGCCAAATCTTCAGCCCCCCCCCCCAGGGAGCTGTTGTTCTTGGCCTGCAGTGAGACATTCAATCCAATTTAAAGATGCATTCAAAGTGATAAATTAAGCTTAGTCTGATCAAGATGCTGCTGCAATCTGGTAACAATTATTCTGCAGCGCAATCTTCAAACTACATCCTGTCTGAGTGGTGCCCTGATTAAAGAGGATTGTAAAATTCAGGACTTCATTAAAATTACCTCTGGACTTACGCCAGAGAAGGGAGAGTTTATGTGTTTCTAAAGTGGGTAACACAGAAGTTAAGCAGCTTACGTTCTTCCCTCTTTTTTATTGCTCATGAATCGTTTTCTCAGGACACAAAGAAAAAAGAACACGAGGATTAATGTGATAATAACAGGGGGGCTTGGACATCTGTACTCTGGAAGTACTGCAAATTTAATGGGTAACAGAGTTTGGATATTTCATAATACAGGACTGATGTTTGATTCCTGACTCAGATCATGACTTCAGCTGTTGGATTATCCCTGCTGAGTGCTGTGATGTTTATTTTGTTGTTACAGTAACTATAGTCATTGCAAATTTACAAATCACTGAGAAGGCCTCACAGGTGAGGTACAGTAGTACAGAAGATACCATTAATCACACTGCCATGAACCTGCTACCTGCTATTGGTTGGAACACACACCAAGTCTCTCTCTCTCGTCATTCATTTACTTTCCTTTCTGAGAGAAAATGAAAACGATGGTCAAAAACAATATTTCAGGCCATCCTGTTTTTCTGTCTGCTCACCAAGACAAACCTCCCATGCTGCAGCTGCCCACGTTAGCACAAAAAACACAGTGATCTGGTTCCCTATTCGACACTACCGGAAAGTTAGAGAGAGCTGCACTGTTACATGTCATCAGAAATGTGTCTGACCAAACAAAAAAAGGAAAGACAGAAAAGGAGAAGAGTTTCATTCAATGACTATTTGTTTTAAAAATCCCGACTGATCTGAAATTTACTTTACTTTAATTAAAAATTACTACAAACATTACATCAGTGGCGTCAGCAGACTCTCATAACAATGTAGTTGTTCTTCTGAAGAAGCCAAATAAAAGGTGTTGTTGTCCTGATAGGAACTCATTATTAAAACTAAAGTTAAAGCCATTATAAACTGTAGCTGCTTTCTTCTTTTTTACTGTGTTTTACATACTGTATGTTTAACCAGGGTGAAAACTAGTTTCTATATTTCCCTCAATACATTTCATGCTGTTACTTTGTATGTTGTAAAAAGGCACATTTATTTTTTCAATTGAATTTATTAAACAAAATAATTATGAACTTTACGCTTGGAGGTTCGTTACGAAGCTTCAGTAATTCATTAAAAAAATAATGAAATAATATCTGTTGTACACGACCATCTGTTATCAGGTGAATGAAACACCATAATTATCACATAACTGAACAATCTCCACTGAGCAAACTCCATCCACTGATGAAGGCCATGAGATGTGGCTGAAAGCTCTGGATAACTTCCAGTAAGTGGACCTAGTGCTAAGAATTCTTTGTCCCGATAGTGAATACTGACTACCAAAATACAAACGTTAGTGATAATGATAAGGGTCACACAAGATGCCAGGGACATTTTCAGAAATCTATTTTCAGAGACGTCACTATTCCAGGTGATTGACAGTGAGTTACAGCGAATCCGGTGTCTGTCCGTGTTTTCCACGAGCCAATGAGCGTCTGCAATTCATTGTTTCCGGAAGTCGTGAAGCTGTTACCCACGCTGCAAGCTGGAACTACACGTTTAGCTAAACATGTTACTTTGACCGTCGCTAAAATGTACAGAAGACCTTTTAAGAGACGCCCCTTGTTAACCTTGTTGACAAAATGAGTGCTGACTGACACTTTTAATCACGTGTAGCCCGACACTCCGCGTCACCGACACCGTCTTTCTAAGCGTCCATCCGAGTCACCTTTATTGTTTTCCGCCATTTCTTAAAGCCCATATTTAACCGACTAAACCGAGGACAGACGTCGGTTTCGTTGCCCAGAAAAAGAGAGGGACGGGGGCTCAGAAGCTGACATGAAGCCGAAGCGGCTCCGCACCGCAGAACATGAAGCGGAAACGGCGACGGGAGAGCCGGAGGAGAGGAGCGCAGTGGATGTGGTGGGTGACAGACAGACTGGCGCTCTCCTATACACGGATAACGATGATGTAAAGGAGGATACACAGCAGAAGGCCGCTTTTTTGGATGTGGTCAGGTGAATCAGGCTGCTGCACGTTAGCTCTAAAACCCTGGCACTGGTTTTAAGCAATCTATGAAATTAATTTGATGAATATTTCTGTGCACCACAATGTGTGTGTCACTGCACCAATTTTGCCCATTTTTACAAATTAACTCCCTGAACTGATTGCATCTATGCATTAATTAATTCCCCTGACTGTAAAATGTGTGTGTGTGTGTGTGTGTGTGTGTCTTATGAGCTCAGAGTATTGTCATGCCAATGTACAATGCGTCCTGTTGGCTGGATGAGTGTCTGCAGGCCATATTACACCAAGACTTTGCTGGAACCATGGAGCTCTCTGTCTTTGACGACGCAAGCACTGTAAGTTTGTTTGTTTGCTTGCAAGGGTACAACTGATATGATTCGCATGTGAATATGAAGACCTCAGTTGAAGTTCGAATTCTGTGTGTGTGTGTGTGTGTGTGTGTGTGTGTGTGTGTGTGTGTGTGTGTGTCCTTTAGGATGAATCCAGGAAAGTGGTGGAGGGTTGGAGGGAGAGGCTGGAGGCGAGGGGCATCTCGGTCGTGATCTCCGGCCACGACTCTGCACAACCCAGAGGAGGTCAGCAGACCTTTTAGGCTGTTGATCAGCAATCAGTTTCCAGTCCTGACTGGGTTATCTTGTCAAACTATGACTTCAGCATCTCGTACACAGTCTGTGATGCCAGATAGGCTGAAAAGAATAGACAAACGAAAGGAATTTCTAGGAAAAAAATGTCCATAATTTCTGCATAACTTTGCCTATAATTTGAGATGAAAGTTAATTTCCCAAAACAACTCAGGGGAAAGCAGTCTTTGGTCTGGCTTGGTAACTTTGTTGTGACAAGTGCTATACAAATGAAGGTTATTAATTATATTAGCAAGTGACGCATTCTTCCTAGTGTCTAATAATTGTGTTGGTACTCTGCGTGCTCAGCATAGAAACAGTACATTAAGACCTAACAGTTGTGGACAGCCATCAGTTGGACACCAGAGAGTTAATAATATCAGTCACTGGATCAGCAAGATTGTAAAAACCTTTAAAGTTTTATAGTCTTCTGATTTACCAGGGAAGAATAATGTTTGACAAAATTAAAACAGTATGATGATCACTGTGATGGACTACCTGTCTTATGCATGTGACTGGCATGCCCATTGCTGTTGCATTTTTTGGTATAACATTTTGAAAATGACATTGTGTTATTGTCACGTTTATTGGTTGAATATGATAAATTCTAACACATGGCCAAATGGAAATAGTTAGCACACAGAGGCATGAAGAAATACAAGAGCTTACACACACGCACACACGCACACACACACACACGAACACAAACATAAACATACGCTGTTCCTTTGTCTTTCAGTGGGATATGCAAAGAATAAGGCAGCATCTCAGAGTCGTGGACAATACTTGTGCTTTCAGGATGCGGTAAGAGTGTGTGTGTGTGTGTGTGTTTCAGACAGAGCGTGTTTCATTTCACTGTCCAGATGTCTTTCATAACACATACAATAGTGAGTCAAAACTAATTAGATCATATTGGCTTGTCCAAATATACGCTTTGTACATAGACACATTCACACACAGACCTCAGCAGCTCAGTGACTGTTTGACAGACCTGTCAGAACACATGACTAATGAGCTGAGAGAGCAGCGTTTGATACATATGTGTGTTTTATGTGTGTATGTTCATATGAGATGGAGCTCTGTCTTTGAAACAGTGCTTTGTAGTTGCTCGTCTGAAGTCTGAATTGTCCAAACTACAAATCAAAGGTCACAACATCTGACTTTGTCCCCTCTGTTCAGATTAGTGTTTTAACTGCTTGAGTCATACAGTATATCAGATACTCTGTCCAGCTAATATACTGTTGCCAGAATGAATGACTCAATGAGCTTTCTCAGAAAACAGTCAACATCGTCTATTTGTTATCCAGCATTTTTTTTTCTGTTTCACTGCTCGACGCTGTTCATATCCTGTTGCATCTTTTCCTCTAAAACCATACATTTAAACCTTTTATCTTTTTATATATTTTATCTTTGTCTCTACATTTAAATACTCTTTTGGCTTCTGTGTTTATCAGCATTCTTTCTTCTTGTTGTTTTACTAACTTTGTTATGTTACAAGTTGAAGGGTATTACAACTGTGATATATTTTGTTTCTTTATTCTCTATTTTCATATTTTATTCTGTCTATTTTAGTAATTTTACATCATTTTGAATTTTAACTGTAGTTGTTTTCACCCCTACCTCGTTTGTTTTTGTGCTTTATGTGAAGTAGCTGCTGTAACACTGAAATGTCCTTTTGGGATCAGTGAAGTACTCTTATCTATTTAGCTAGCTAGCTATTGCCGCTCTGTTCTAACTAGATAGATATTTATCTAGCTAGCTAGCTACTGTCTATAGATAGATAGGTAGATGCAGTAGATACTGTATAGTCAGGCACTTCCAGTAGTGAAAGCAGTAGTTTTTAATGCTGGCAGACACATAATTGAATTAGACTTTTTACAGAGGAAAATTATTACTCTGATAAGTAACATGTGTTATGTGTTTGAATTTATATTTGTTGTACTCCAGGATGACGTTATGTTACCCCAAAGAGTTCGTCTGCAGTATGAGTCGTCTGTCCTCCACCCAAACTCTGTAAGTTCTCCCTCACGTATTTGCTTACTCGCTTCCTTCCCTCTCTGTTGCACTCTGCCTTCACCCCTCCTCACTTCTCTCCCTCCGCTTCCCTTTCTCTCTCTCCCCCTGACCATCTGACCAATTCCTTTCCTGAAAAATATTCATGTTTTGCGCGTGTGTGTGTGTGTGTTTCCGTGCAGTTGGCATGCAGAACAGTGTGCATATCCGGTGTTGATGCTTTCTGTGGCCTGCCAGGTTAGAGGTTAAAGGTCGCGTGTGAGAGGAGTGAGGGAGACAGCATGGAGACAGCAGGCTTGCTGCCCTGCACAAACAACCTGCCTGTTTCTGTTATTGCTGTAATATTTTACGTCTCATCGGCCTCTCTCTTCTGAGATTTGGCCTGTACATGTCAAAAAGGGTACAACTGACTGTGGACCAATATTTTGTCATATAGAACAAAGGACTTGTAACTAAATTCTATTTTCTTCATTGCTTATTCTGCCAATTATTTTCTTGATTAATTGATTAACTGTTTGGCCTATAAAATGTCAGAAATATTTATCATATATATATATATATTGACTACTTGTTTCAGATTCATACAAATGTTTAAAAATTTTGAACAAAAAATGTAACTTAAAGAATTTGTGGAGGTCCGACTGTTTAAGCTTAAATGTACCTTTATTCTGAAGGCTTACAGCTTAACACTGACCCATGAAAACAAAACTTACTAGTTCCTTCTATGGCAGCGTTTTTTCCAAAATTGCTGCAAATGTTTTCAATGGTTCCTGGAAGGAAAATATTTTTCTTGCGGTATGTGTCTGTGTGTTTTCATGATAGCTGATTGGCTGTAAGATTCAGAGGGTTCCAGAGGGATCTACTGAGCGTTACACTCGCTGGATCAACACAATCACTCCAGATCAGCTTATCACACAGGTAAACTCCAGCAGCTCTGCACAGCGTGTGTGTGTGTGCTGCACACATATTATGTCTGTGAACGTGTGTGTTTGTGTGTATGTGAGAGGTCATGTGCCAGGCAGCAAGCAGGTCAGACAGAAACAGAATACGTACCTGCCGTCTGCAGTTTCCACGGAAATGTGGCAGTGGACGGGACAGAGGATGCAGCATCGCTCCCGACCTCCCTGTCCATCTCAGTCCCACCAGAGGAAACAGGTCACACTGCCAGCTTTCTGATGAGGGTAGTCAGTAGTGGAACAGTTGGCAGTGGAAAAGTTAATTTTGCAGAAGTACTGCAAGCTTACAGACTGTTTCTGTTTCAACTGATCCTGCTGTAGACATTTTTAGCTATAGTGCTCATTGTACTGCACTGCTGTGTGAAAGTTGCCACGTATTAACATCACTGAAGACAACAGTATAGTTACCGTAAACAAATCCATCACAAGAATTTAAAAGCTCGCCATCAGCTTCTGCACTCCACCAGATTGGATTACATAAGATATTGTTTTATGGCCCAAAACAGAAAATTGGCTGCTGTTCTTTCAGAGCAGATAGTGAACTGAATGAAGATGGCAAGATGTGAATGGTCAGGATCCAAGTGTCATCTGCCGTGTCTCTCAGCCAAGTCACAGCAGAAATGTATGACTCCATTATTGCCTAATTAAAATATAATGGTTATGTGACCCAGGAAACTAATTACATTGTCCCTACACTGACATAGTTTTGGCATCCTAACTTTGTACTGCAATAATATGCAGTAATTAAACTGCAGTATTACAGTGCATATGGCAGTACTGACGTTGACGATGTTTGCACATTTTACAAATCAGAAAAACCCAGAAACTACTTAAAGATGTTATTGAGTGAATATTTTTATATTCCACTTTTACAGCTAATACTGTCACCGTATTAAATAGTCACATTAATCACTAATTGATAAAAGAGCCAGTGATGTAAAAGTGAAACCACTGGCAGTATTTCTATTTATGTGGAGACGGAAGTCAACTGTTAACGTCTGAACAAAACACACTGTCACCAAGGATACAAGACAACCTGGACCCACTCTCTGCAATACACACACACACACACACACACACACACACAGTCTGCATAACTCCTTAGCAGACATTCCAGGATATTTATGTGATATTAAGTTTCATGGAGCATGAGAATGAGCTCATGCATTGATTCTGCAGGCTTAAAAGCAGCTCCTTTTCCTTCCCCCTTCTCCTTTCTTCCCTTTAACTACCTTTACTTTCACTTTCTGGGTAAAGAAACAGAATCTAACTGAGTTAAACCAGAGATTTACTCAGGGCGGTGCTCGTTAACTGGATCCAGAGCTGGACCCTGAGTGGTCATCTGCAGAGCATTATATATGGTTATCTCAAACCTTCCCCACCCAACTTACTTCTCACATTCTCTTCCTCTCCCCCCTCTCTTTCTCTGTTCCCTGGTTTCCCAGAACTCATTCTTATTCCTCTTATTCATGCTTTTGGCCACAGCTAACATCTGCAAAATGTTGCAATATTACAACAGAAGGGAGAGGAGATGTACGTAGGTGGACACACACACAACTCACACTCACTAGATTCTGTCCAGCTGTTTGACTGGCTGAATCCAGATGTTTTTCACAATTTTCTTCATCTGCAATGCATTTCAGTAATGCGGTAGTATTCCACTTCAACCAGCAATAGTCACACACACATGCACATGTACCCACACATATACGCACAGCATGTGAAACACAGTAACGTAGTTGGACGAAGAAACAGATCAACCTGGAGTGACCCTCAGATTCCAAACGCAACAACACTACCGTACTAAAGACTCAAACACACATAGGAAAGGAGGAACAAGAAGGGGTGGGGGTCTGGAGAGAGGGGTGGGCAGCAGTGGGGGGTAACAAGAGAAAGAAATATAGAGGCCGTATTGTGGTCCTGGTGTATTAAAGAGGTTGTGGTTAGAAAGAGAAGGGGAGGCCAAAAAAAACTCAGTAGTCAAAGATCACGTGCGAGTAGATGGAAGTGTGTATCCTTCCCCTGCACACTTCAGGAAGCGCACGCTTCTGTAAGAACGCACGTTTTCTTTGCAGGATCAGAAGTTTTGCAGAGTCCTTCAATTTCCCCGAGCCATCCACCAAACCTGGTCAGGTTTTAGCTGATGGGGATGTTGTGTTCTCTAAACACGACAAGAAGTCCCTTTATTTTTCAAGTCCAGCTGAAATAAAATGCTGAAAGAGAGAGCTTGTTGAGAGATATTCTCATAGCATCTAATACTATGTTTTCAGGTGTTCTGGCCGAGCTGTAGTTTCTCTTAATTTCTCAATTCTACAACCTTATTTTTGAGTGTTGAGCGTCATATTTTCTGTTCCTCAACATATCCATCCTCATATCTTCACCTTACTGGATCTTCACTAAATAGAACACCAATGGGAGATTTTGGACCAACATGTTAGACAGTTCTTCCTTCATGTTAAGCATGTGGTGGCCCGACACTTTACTAACACACTATATGGCGGCTTTTCCTCTAATGTGGATGTTTTGGTTTAGGTATGATCTCTTCTCTGTGGTTCTTCCCCCATCCAATATGCAAACTTTGTTTATGGTAGAGCCAGACACATAAAATTAGAGTAAGAATCCCTAACGAATTCATCACTGATCTTTTAGGGTTTGACAAAGTGACACAAAATTTACTGGTTGATTGTCTTTTCACAGTGACCAGTATGGACACTTACTGTGTGTCAACAAGTCACAGTGTTGTGTAACTGACAACACCTGATTTCTGGACTGTATATTTCCCCACTGTTCTGTGTTATAGTCTGAACTGTTCTTGTGTCTCAGGTGTACACGTCTCATGGGCCCACAGTCATCATGCCGACATGGTTCTGCTCAAGAAACTGGTTCCTGAAGGTTGGACCGTTTGACGAGGGAGGCAAGGTGAGAGTTCACATCCAAACTACTCCCAAAGTCTTTTCACTCTATGTTTGTGTTTCTTTCTTCTTTCTTTTCCTCTCCAAATGAGTCCAAGCATCAATCCATCCTTAGTTAGGCTCCATTTTCTGTTCATGTTCATTTTCAACATCTATAATATTACTTTGAACATGTAAAATGTTAGCGTGTTTCCAGACCTCTGATTCATTGCCCCACGCAAAACATTTGTTCAGCGATTTGTTCTGCTGTTGTGTCCATTGATAGCTGTTTCTCTCAGTTAGAGAAACAATTGACCAATCAGAGCTTGGTAAGTGTGTTTAAGAATAGGGACGTCATCTTCCGCCATAGATAGCTAGCTATATAGGTACGTTTGTGAAAAATAGTGACCAAAAAACAAATAACTTGTGGTAAGTCGGTTTAAAGATATAACAACTCTGAAAAGAGTACTCCACTGATTTAGCATCATGCTCAGAGTGGACAGTTTTAAAAATGGATCAAACTTTGTTCCGCAGAACCAGAGACATTGTCTTTTTTCATTCCATTCATTCTTCTTTCTTGTCAAGACTGCTTTCTAACTCCACATCCCTAGAATATTTTGAAACATGTGGTCTTCAGACCCAACCGTTTATCACATTATAGTCTTTTAACATTTTTTTTTCACATCACACTCGCCTAACCTAAGCGGACCCAGCCACCATCACCAAATACTCAGCCTGACCTAAGAAGGTTCTGCCAGAACTTGCCCCAGCTCCATTAGCACCTCAAATTTCCAATATATAAATGTATTACAGTTATTAACATCTCCAACCATTATTTCACACTCTACTTGCTCCTCTCCAGGGAGTCCCTGAGGACTTGCTCTTCTTCTACCAGAGTATTCGTCAAGGAGGGGGCGTGGCCAGAGTCGACCAGTGCCTGCTGGTGTACCGTTACCACGAGAAGGCCACCACACACTCTGTTACCGAGTCAGTCTCACCGTACACCCCTTCCCCTGCTCAGCTGCACTCATACACGCACACAGTGTTGATCCTCCACCTACTCACAGCTGCCCACTGGCATCCCAGATTTTCTCAGGGCTCGTATACCGTACCCCCCCCCCCCCCACACACACACACACACACACACACAAATATACACACACACAAATATGCACACACGCAGACGCATGTTTTTTGTAATCTTGAGTTTTTCCGAATATGTTTTTGGAATTCCAGACACTTTCCCAGCATATGAATCAGGAATTTCAGGCTGTTTTCTTCTCTCTGTGGAATGTTCAGTACCTCGCAAACACTGTCGGGAGGGAATCGGAGCTGTGAACCGTGTTTAAGATGATGTGTGTGTGTGTGTTTGTGTGTGTGAAGGGTGTGACATTGCTGCCGTTGGCTGTGCGTCAGCAAGGTCATGTAGTGTCTGCAGGTGTGTGTGTGTGCCTCAAAATGTTAAACACACCAAAGAAGAAGGTCTTTCCTGCCTTCCCTCCCCCCACACCTCCCTCCCTTTCATCCCCTCTTTCCTGTTATCCCTCCTTCCTTTCCTCTTTCCTTCCTTCCTCCCTCCCCTGCTCTACTGCTCATATATCTGCCCGTGTTGACGCACTCCTTCAACGATCATCCTCCTCTCTGTCTTCATCTATCATCTGTCTATTTTTGGGTGCCTATTTCAAGCTCGCCTTGCCTACTTTCCACTCTCCCCCACTTCTCTCGTCACCCCTTCCCATCCACAGCCTACCTACTTCCTCTCTTCAGTCAGTCATCTTCTTTTTGTCTCACACACACACACACACACACACGTAATTGTGGAGGCTATGTTGGTGAGGTGTGAATTGTGTTTTAAAAAAAGTCAAGCTGGGGCCAAAGAATAACTGAGATGAAAGGCTTCTTAACCCAAGAAGGCTGTGTTTATAAATGTGCGTGTGCGTGCCCGTTGTGTATGTGAATCTATACCAGAGTGCGTGAAAGTGTGTTTGTCTTTTGATCTGCAGGGTATTAGGAGGATGAAGGCTTCAGTATGTGTATACAGATACAGTTTGTAGTAAATCTCTGCCATGTCTTAGAATCAAAGCCTGTATAGAGAATGTACAGAAAAGCAATGTGGAGACCACCCGCGCTCCATGATGGTGGTGGGTTTGGGTTTATTTGTCATATGAGGCCCACTGTTAGACCCAGTAAGCGCTAACATCAGGAGATGAGAGTGGAGCACGTTCTGTGAATGCGTCCATATCATTACTCAATATCAGTGCATGGCTGTGTGTGTGAGAGAGAGAGAGAGTGAGGAGGAAGGAGTTAAGAGCATGAGTAGAGCATGACGACATATCTGAGTGTAGAGGTGAGTGTGTGTGTGAGGCCTAAAGGGAACAGGAAAACAAGCTAATTTAAAACAGGCGCAATTTTTCCATCCATTGAAAAATCAGACTGTAGTTTATCAGAATTCAGTCATAGTTCTTATCAAATGCACAGAATGCTTTTGGAAAATGAATTTAAAGAGGAGATTATGGTCAAATACTGAAATGATCATTCTGATTTATTGTGATTTGGGTCTTATTTTTATAGTTTTATTTTTCATTTCCTTCAGTTGTGATAACATTGTACTCATCAAAGTTATTGCTGAGATCTGGGAACAGGTGACTTCGCCAAAACTGACGAGCAACAAAAAAAAAAACACAATCTGTCTGGCTGTGAACAAACCATCAATGTAGCCAGATGATCTTAACCGCTTCATTTGGAGGTCAGACTGAAAGTGAGTGCATCAGAAATGTCAATAATAATTTATTGTACAGGAAAACTGTGGACACAAGTACAGCAAGTGTAGTCAGTCAAAGTAAAACCACAAAGTTGGTATGTAAGCAAATTTTTGGCTTCATTTTCTCTTCTAAATAAGTTTGTCTGACCTGGGAGTGTCTGAACATTTAGCGATGTCATGTTCCCGGATCTCAGCAAATTTACTTGGTAATTACAATCGTATTGCTGAGAGAAATGAAACTTGTAATAAACTGCAGTTATTTTTTAAAGAAATAGTTTGGGAAATTTGCTTATTTGCTTTCTTGTCAAGAGTTAGATGAAAAGATCGATATCACTGTCGTATCTACACAGTAGTAGTTCCTGTAGTCTTGTCATCAACATGAGGTTGCCAGGCAACCAGCAGAGACTCCAGGAAGTCACATCTCCTGACCATAAAATAGTCCACCTCAAAAAGCAAAATAGAATCTGGGTATGAGTGCATGTTATAAAGCGCATACAGCATATCTCTGTGTTTCCTTACGAGCTCCTCTTTTTCAGACCAAATAAAACATTGTTTTCACACTAAACTAAATTAACAGTCTTGACTCAGGCCTACAGACAGCATCTCTAATTTTAAGCTTGTACTCTTCCTGCTTCTGTGTCCATCTTCTGATCCTCTACTCATCTCCAGAGAAACCATTTGGAAGCTGCGAGTGGACTTCCTGAACGAGAGAGTTCTGAGCCAATGGGAGAGCTTCACCATATGGAACGCTGGGAAACAGGGCCGGAAGCTGTACCGATGCCTCAGCCCAGCCAATCAAAAGAAGGTATGTTACCTCCAGCTACGCAGTCGGATGGGAGACACTATACCAAATTCGTGGGAAGAACTGTGGGGAAAGAGTGTGTGTGGCAGCTCTCATCACCACTCTGATTCATTTGTCAGGTGAAGGCTTTCTGTGATGTCGATGAGAACAAGATCCACAAAGGCTTTTACACATATGAGGAATGCAAGGTGAGATCAACCAGTGTGGATACTAAGTACAACAGGTTTATTGTGTTTCAGTGTAAGCATGGCCAAGGATATTAGTTTGATTTGACTCTATGATTCAAAGAAGGGTCACCCAACCACTTTTTCTATGGCCTACAATAAGCTGTGGCCTACAATCATATGTAGTTTGTGTGTCTCTCTTTCTGTTGATATCCCTCCAGCAAAGACCTAAGCCAAAAATCCCAGTTCTGCACTACAAAGACGCCTCCACCCCCTTCATTATCTGTGTTAAACTGGTGAGCAGAAAGCGTGTTTCTGTGTTGTATGTTTGCTGTTTCTGACTGTCTGTCCCTCAGGTCCGTGATCTAAGTTAACGACATAATGATCAAGGGCGTGTGCCCTGCACAGGACATAACAGACACACACACAAACACACACACACACAGAAGGCAGTCAGGAAATGGGTAGAGACAGCAGCCAGATCTTTGATCACATGAGGCTTGTACAAACATCTGATGTTTTTGCCACTGTTTTATATATTTTGTTCTCCAAAATGCTGGCAATACTCATAGCTATTGCTTAAACCTTTCCTCTGATAATGACATTCTCTTTTTATTCTTTTTTTTTAAATTAATATAAAATAACACACACACACACACATTAAGCTGTTCTGGCTGTCAACTCACTAATTGCCTATTTACCACCTAGCTAGACTCAGACATCAAATCTAGAGTGACCCCACCTACGGGGGCTACTAATTGCTCAATTATGCGAACTGTGAGAAGTAATCACAGTCAGAGGACAAAGAGACCTGGAGTCAATCATTCTGTCTCTCTTTCGTTCTCTATGACACACACACAGACACACACACCTGGACTCAATCACACAAGTTTTTTATACCCAGATGTCAAATAACTATAATTAACAAATACACAATTCATTTGAACTTTGTACATTTTCCGTGGTGAAAACTAGTGTACTGTTGGTGAGCCTGAATCTCTGTATATAACCTTGACCTCACTTTAGTTCTGTACAGTAAAAACAAAGGATCTTCATTAAAAAGACAAAGCAAGTGGAAAAGGGAAAAGAATAATTCTTCTAACGCTTTATTGTGTGGAAATGTTCACTTCTCCCATGTTTTTTGTTCGTGTTGTTTCTCATGTTGTTGTTGTCACATCTGTAGGACATGACAGGAGGCGTTCTGGAAGAAAACCTCAACTCTTTGCAGCTAAAGGAAGGAATAGATTACTACCATTTCAACTGACTGCTCAAAGCGATGTAGAGAAGACAAGAGGAGCCCTGCAGCTTTAACAGGCTAAGAGTAATGCAGAGGACTGGATTACTCACACACATACACACAAACTGTCATTGGGCAGAGTCAATGACAATGCCAAGACAAGGGAAAGAGAAGGTTAGAATGTATTTGAAGTGTTAAAAGACACTTTTTATGTGTGGGAAAGAATGTGAAAATGTTCAAGTTCTAAAGTTCAAAGTTTTACTTGGCAAAGTTGACGGAATAGCTGATCAAGGCCACATCCCATAAAACAGCACATCCCAGCCATGATTTCCCTGCCTCTCACCTGAACCACAGCACTGGGATAGTTACCGTTGTTAGATGGGAAGACCGATACCGCTCTCATATCTGTACAGTAAATACGAATCTACAGCCAGGAGACGCTTAGCTCAGCACAAAGACTGGAAGTGGGGGAATGGCTAGCCTGCCTTTGTCCAAAGGTAAAAAGAAAATCTACTCACCAGCACCTCTAAAGCTCACTAATTAACATGTTACATCACGTTTGTTTAATACGTACAAAAACGAAATACAAATAACGACAATTTGCAGCTTTATGGGGCTTTATGTGCCAGACAATTTTTTGGTCAGGCGCAGTTAGTTCAGGCTTTTGTTCATTTTTACATGTCTGTTTTTGTATGGATCAAACATACTACAGTTGATATAAATGTTAGTTTGTTAGAGATGCTGGTAGGTGGATTTTGTTACCTTTTAGATTGTGCCAGGCTAGTCATTTACCCCTGTTTCCAGTCTCGGTGCTAAGCAAAGGTAACCACCTTCTGCTTGTGGTGGTGGTGGTGTTGATATCCTCGTCTAATTATAGACAAGAAAGGGAATATGCGTATTTCCCCTAATGTCCAACTACTCCTTTTTGAAAAGCTTGAACATGGGTGTTTAGGGTAATAGACGTAACCATAACCTGACCTAGAGTTGAAAATATGTCAGGAAAGAAAAAAATGAGGAGTTATTTGGTAATTGATTTACAAAGAAATTCAATTATTTAAATCTTTGAAGAACAGCTATTTATCATGCAAGAGGACGTGACGATTGCCGATGTTGACCATTGGCAGTTTAAAATGCTACTGTGTTTTCTATTCCTGTATGGGCTGGGACTGGTGTTTGCTAACCTGTACACCTGAACTTGTGTTGTTTAGGTTGAAGGAAGTCATCGGAGTAAGCGTGCCATCACAGAAGGTTCAACTAATGAAGCGTGCGATGTTTTATGACCGGAATGTTACACTGATTTCTTAACAGTCTTCTCTGATGCAACCATGCAAAATCAGATACACGCACACATCTGCTACAAACGCACGAACAAGGATACTGCACGTTTGTTTTTCTTTCCCTGGGTCTCTTATGAAATCTAAAGAACAATAACCTCTTTAAGAGAGCACTGTTCTGATACATAAACATACACAAAACATTTATTCTACCTCACAGAGTGTGGAGTTTTTCTGCCCAAAGGTAAACAGACCTTTCCCCACAAAATCTCCCCAAGTTTTCTGGGTCGGCGAGGTGGTCTGCCTTACTGTAAATCTGCCCGCAGAAGTTTGTAGGGAAGCAGCAGTGGTGGTTAAAAAAAAAAAAACACAACAAAAAAATGGAGGGGTGCTCTTACTCTGTCAAAGTTTAATTTTCACTACCTTTGTTATCATAGACAGTGCATACAGTTGCACAGTGGTGTGAATGCACAGAATCACTGTACCATATTAGAAGTTAGGCTTGAATCCATTGTGTTTGATAAATTGCAGGACTGTTTGGGCCTGAGAACTCCAGGCATCTGCCACCCACAGTCCAGTGCTGTGTAGGGGCTGAGACAAATAGCACATCCACTTAGCACCCAGTCTCCACCTTGACCCTTCTTCCCGCTCCGTGTTTCTACACAAAAACACTTAAACAAGAAGGTGTCTTCCTCTGAGAAGTGATTCTTTGCAGTAGGGCTACAACTAATGATTATTTTAATTATTGATTAATCTGCTGATTAGTTGTATTGTCTATAGAAAGGTAGACATTAGTACAAAATGCCCATTACATTTTCTCTAAAACCCAAGGTGACTTATTAAAATAGCTTCTTTTGTCTTACCAGCAATCTAAAACAAAAGATATTCAGTTTTCTGTCATGTGAGACAAAGAAAGGCAGCATGATTAAGAACTTGAAACTGGGGAATAATTGGCATCATTTCTTGAAAAATCAATGTTAAACATAATTGCAGATTCATTTTATGTTGAACGACTAATCAGTAAATCGGCCAATAGTTTGGCTCCACTTTGCACGATTTAAATTTTTTGGACATACACATAAATATCTGTAACTGTTTTTATTATTTATTTTATTTTTTTTATCCACGCTAGCAATGGCAGCACCATGGTATAGCAATGTCTGTCTGTCAGTCAGTTGGTCGGTCCACCACTTTGGTCCTGACTGAAATATCTCAACAACTGTTGGACGGCTTGCCATGAAGTATTTACATACATTCATGGTCCCCAGAGGACAAATCCAAATGATGGGATCCACAACTTTTCCTCTAGTTGGTTTATGCAAAACTAATGACATTCCCAGCAGCCTCAGCTGTACTTTGTGTTTGTGCTAATTAGCGTATGTTAGCATGCTAACGAACATGACAAATATTATACCTGCTTAACATCAGCATGTTAGCATTGTCATTGTGCACATGTTAGTATGCTCGCATTAGCATTTAGCTCAAAGCACTGCTGTGCCTAAGTACATTTTTGGGGCTTTTTAATCCCTCATGACATCTTTCTTTTTCAAACACTGAATACATTTATCACCTCTGCTCACCATGCCTGTTTCTAAATATTTGAGTGAAACAGCTGGCTTGACAGTTCTTTGCAGCCACTCATATTCAAAGTGTATGCAGTAGTTGAGCTATAAGGTGCTTTGGATAAATGTCCACCAAATGAAGACCATGTATTTTAGAATGTAACGAACCAAAGCAGTTTGTTTAAGAAAGACCACGCTCTGTCTCAATACATCCTGTCTCCCCTACCCACTCTGCCCTCATGATAAAGCACTTGGTCAATGACCACAGCGAAGTCTAATGGAGAATCTATGAAAGAGACTGAGAAAGCGAGTAAACAGAGATATACTCAGTGTTTACACTCTGTTTCTCTGCAGACATCAGACAACATAAGACACACATACACAATAAATGGCCCTGACCCTGGAGCCTGCTTGCCCTCACTGGTCAAATAAATCTGCATGTGTGCAGGAAAACAAGGCTCACGCACGCACGCACGCACACACACACACACACACACACACACTTACTGTATGCACTTACACAGCTGCATGTTCTCTGGCAGGGCAGCTGATAAGAGAAAGATAAGAGTCGGGTGTGTTTGGGTGAAGAGAGTTGACAGAGGTCAGACACTGAAGGCTTTTTCATTCACCTGGAACTTTACCACATTCCTTTGTTTCAACATCTCTTCCTTTCTACAAGTAAGATGTGTTTGTGTTTGTCCCTGACAAGGAGAGCCAGTCAATGGTTCACATTCCTGGGCTGTGCTGCCTTACAAGTGCAAAGCACGTTAACTTAACTGCATATTTTGTCAAAGTAAAGTCACGGCCAGAATCATACTTGTCTGTTTTACAGAATAAGAAATGATAATGCCATAGAAATGTCTAATTTCTGAAACAGTGTGTAGATGTCACAGAGAGAAAGACACCTAGACAGCCAAAGCAGGAAAGATAACGCTCGGCTTTATCAAGTGAAAGCTGGCTAATGAGATAGCCACAGCCTTTGCTAAAGCTAGCTAAAATTACTTGACCCTCTTTTTCTCTAGCTGCAATCTGTAGTTGAAAAATATCCATTTTTATGAACTAACATCGTGGTTTGTTATCACGTGACCTCATAAAGCAGACACTAAATCAAGTCACGATACTCCCACCAAAGGTAACTAACGTTAGCACAACAAAGTAGCAGCATCTCTGCCTTAGTGAAATTCACATGACTTGGTGTTATTAAACTACTTTTAATAATAATATTTTAAATTGTAGATTAATTTATTATTGATTTCAATATACTGTAAATATTTAAAGTAGACAGGCAGGTAGACGCAAACAATCAGACTATTTCAAATGGACACGAAAGCTCAAAGAATACTGTTTCCCCTGAAGACCATCCAAAAACAGGCCAGTATCTGTGTTTGTTTAAGGCTTGTGTAAGCTGTGTTGCAGTTAGGAAAGTTCTTAATGAGCCTTAATCAACAAGGTTAAAATGAAGGCCTTACAATATTTCTGCTATACACAGTTAGCTGGTCAGTCTGAAAACGGTTACGCTTTTTTCTCTCTTCCTTTGTAGGGCAGCACCCAACAGAGCCAGGTGGGAGCTGCTCAGTGGGCCCCTGTGGGTACATAAAGGTTTTAAATAAAGAGATAGGAGTGTGCTGTGCGTGGTCAGTGAGGAAATAAAAGTCATGAAGGTTGAAATCCGAGATGGAGGAATGTGCGTGGCTCCATGAGTAAGTAGTGTGTGGACAGACGGAGCGTTCCCCCTTGTCAGGCCGCTTGAGAAGAGCCAGGTGAAGGCAGGGGGCCAAGGGGAGCAGGTCAGAGGCTCTGCTGTTCTGTAAATACTTCACATGATGAAGGAGCACGTCGGGTCAAGCGGCACATAGGCAGCTCAGACTTCCTCTACTGTGGTGACAGGATTAGACACGGGTCAGACTCTCTGCAGCCTCTAGATCTTTGGGCTTCAGCTGTGTTTATGGAGTAACTGCATCTTTTTCAAATCCAGAGACTGGGGGGAAATATGTTGCTGGTACAGATGTGTTGTGCTTTGTGCGGAGAGACAGAGGGAAAGTGTAGAAAATCACCGTACCTGTCAGGTCATTCAGTAGGGGGATTGGGCTGGCACGCATGAGCTTATTATTAAAGTCGTCCTACAGTGCATATCCTTTTTATTTTATTTTTTTTGAGCGGCACTCATAGGAACTTGATGTCATAGGTTTTGTTTGATAGCAGAATAATGTAATGTAAATATATGTAATAATGTATGGAATCTTTGGTTGCACTTCTGCGAGTGGCCACTGGAAATAAATTGGCTTCGAGGCTGAGCAGCGACCCCGTATCAAGTTCTTATTACACACCCATGCTTCACGCACCGCTGAGCAACTTTCATAGGAATGAGCGGGGCCCCGCCTCCGAACGCTGTATCCAGTTTTCTTTGTACAGCCGTGATTTTAACCCAAAATTTGATTTCCTTAACCTAACCGAGTAGTTTTTATGCCTAAACCTAACCAAAATGGACCGTTTCAAGTGTGTATCATGTAGTAGGCGTGTCCTGTAGTACTGTGCACCCACTAGACCGACTTGTATGTGCAGGGCGAGCAATTCTTATCGGACTGAATAGGTGCTGTCTTTGGGTCCCTTATCCAGGTGTTATTATACATTCATGGAGTGGAGGCAATGTTAGACTGAAGATGTAAATGGAGTGTAACGAGGTAACAAATTCTGTCTGATATCAGGCTAAATGCTTTATAGAGCAGTTATATGTCATTAATTAGAACACATTTCGGGTTGCTCGGTTGTGACAAACCCTTTTTGCTGGTGCTCATCCTTTATTTGGTAATGTTGCAGGCATAAATGTTGGTAACCCATTAATAAATGCCTACTGAGTTTTTTTTGGTCCACGTCCTCTGCAGCCCTTCTCCAGAAGGTATACATATGGTCATTTGTTTCCAATAAGTCAAAGGGATTTTTCTCAACCTGGTAACCCAAATGTTGTCCTCATCAATGGCTTAAAGGTGATCTGTAAAGCATCAGCAAATGATTTCTTAACCATGAATAAAGCCATTAGTTACTATATAAACCCTTTACAAAGGGAGCCTTATTAAAAAGTGTTTCCAGGTTCCATTTATTCTGTTCAGTTTGAGTGTTGTCTGTTAAGCCTAGTTGTTGCTTTCATTTGTTCTTGTGGCACGTCATCACTAACAATCAAAAAAGGAAGTGGAACATAAATACCATTTCACTTATATTATAAAATGTAGTTCATATCAAACTAAATTAATGTCTCCTTGAATGGGTCCTGATGCTTTATGGCAGGCTGTGCCAACACAGAGGGAAGGTGGGGGTGTGTAGTCTGTGTTTCGGTATTTCTCGAAATGCATTACATAGCTCTGGCTGTGCGGGGGAATGTGACGAGTCAGTAACATGCTTGCTGTTCCGACTGTTTTCTCACGGGAAAACCCGCCCGAGAGCCAAACCGGCGTTTAGAGCTCATGTGTGACTTTTTGTTATGTCAGGGTTCTTTCTTGATCCAAGGAGGTCGCCTAATGCAATAACCCAGGAAAGACACAGGGATATTAGTTATAGGCCTACCATTAAAATAGGCTACGAAAGATAAAGTCACGCTTAAAGAGTTAAAGAGTCTGGTACTGACTGTAGGCTACTGCTGTGAGGTGTTGGTGAGTGTTTGAGGGCGTTGTAGAAGTCATAGGATGCTGCTGTTCCAGACCTGCATGCTGCTCTCATTTCCACCAGCGATAATACGAGCCATCTGTTTAAAAAGCCAACTCACTCGCACAGGCTTGTACTGTTTGTCTCGGGCATTGTGCGCGGACTTACACACACAGAGCGCTGATAGGCCGAATAGCCTACGAGAGAAATGATCTAAGGAAGCCTGGCAAATAGACTTGGTTAAAATGACTACAACTAAAATGTAAAGCAGGTTATTTGCTACCATGTTTCTTTTTACATGCGCGTGCAGGCTGGTTTTGACTTGAAGACGATTGTTGTTTGTGCTCATTCTTGTTAAGGTGCTGTGGGTGCTCAGTCAGTAACGGTGTTTGTTATGCTGAGATGCGAGCGCGAGGGCTCTCTTTACACACATCTTTCAGGGGAACTTGTGGGAGTGGTTTGGAGCGAGCGCTCGCGTGTCACTCATGGGGAGTCAGCTGCTGGCACGCGCCCCCGGTGATGTGAAGCGGAGCGCTCACAGCGAACAGTCTGTTGGCCAGCGGCGCGCGCTCGCCTCTCCTTTTACAAACCTCTCCTCAAGATGTTTTTCCGCCTCAGACGGAGCCTTTGCCTCGACTGAACCCGCCATGTAGCCTGCGCGCGCTGAACGGAGCTCCAAAGGGATATTTCACGGGATCTTGCGGTGCGGTGCGGTGGGGAAGCAGCAGAGCGCGCGGTTTGCTGGTCCGGTGTGCGGGATACGGTGACCGCCGGGGCGGACAGGCCACCATGCTCCGGCCGTGGGCTGCGCACTGGATCACAGCTGTGCTCCTGTGTGGGGCGGTGGCACAGTACTCCAGCGACCAGTGTAGCTGGCGAGGAAGGTGAGTATGAAGCCAGACAAAGACCTTGTGATCAACCAATTGATTAGTCGATAGCTAGCGATTGTTCTGTTACAAAGAAAACACACCCCGCATGTTATAGTCAATATATATATAGTCAAATAAGTCCTTAAGGAAATATAGGCTAAGCCTTTTTGTAAAGTGATCTTGCAGTTTCATGTCGGACATGAACCTATGGATGTTAAACTGTGTGGGAGTCATGAAAGGAGCCTCAGTCGTGTGTGAGAGGGAGGTTGTGTCTTTGAACTGCTTCTGTTGCATTACTCGGGATTTCAGCGGGCTCAAAGGAGTAGGCTCAATAAACGCATGGATGTTTGATTAAGATTGAGTGTAGCCTAATCCTCAGGAAGGGCACTGCGAGGTCAGAGTAAAATAAGTGACTTTAATGTTCTGGTGCAGATCTGCACCGGAAAGGATGCTTTTGGCCTCTTTGAGCCAATGTTTGTGGTTACTACTCAGAAATCTTATGACGTCAGATCTCAGTAATTCACGTGAACATCTTTATTAAAATCTTAATTACACAATCACTCTTCTCAGCGGGGAAAATGACTCACAGAACTACTCAAATCAATTAAATGTGGACATGAGGTGCTATAATTTGACCTTCAGAGACTATTTGGACAAAGTTCTCCCTATCTAAAATACGCTCCCTTTAGTATTTTGGAAATGTAGCCTACGTATGATCAGATGAATGGCTCTGCTTTAGTTCCTATCGCAAGTAAATACAGCTATATGGTCCCTTTGATCACTCCTCCAAGTCCCCAAGTCATAAAAAATGAAAGCCCGTACTCTGCACTCTGTGTTGTAAACTTTACCGGCCTCAAACTTCTAACAACTTAATAGCCCAATCAGTTCCTGGTGTTGAGGTAGCTTATGCACATCAGAGACAAGCGACCACATTCGTCCAAAGTGACAAATTTGTTGGCCGACAGCTGCACCAGAATGTTAAATGCTCTTTAATGAATGTTGCAATATCATTTAATCCCTTCCATATGTTTCTTTAACTCTGCTTTTCCAGCATGTCGTTATAGGTTTTTATGCGTACGCAGGAACATTTTCTACGCTTCTAAGTTTCCTTAATGTCGGTTGCTGGTCATTTTGATGATTTTAGGCATTTGATCTTATCCTTCACTCTCCATAAGAGAGTAAACTACATGCCTCGTGTGACAAAATGGTGAAAAGAAAACGTGCCTTCTCGTCTGCAGCGGTTTGAGCCACGAGTCTCATCGCAGAGATGTGGAGCAGGTCTACCTACGCTGCTCTCGGGGCTCTCTGGAGTGGCTCTACCCGACGGGAGCCATCATTGTCAACCTGCGACCGAACACAGAGCCCTCGTCAGGACACACGGCGGGTCTCCATGTGTGCATCAAACCGCACACTCACTCCCAGGTAGAGTTGTGACACCAATATTAAGAAATGAACATGAGTTTGGATGAATCACAGTAAAGGCCAGAGTTGTATTAGTTTGCAATCCGAATATTACCGTTGCAGTATGATGATGGATGGAGCTTACGTGTGTCCTCCTGGCCCCCCATGTTCAGGGTTCTCATGTGTACCTGGAGCGTGCCGGGGATCTGACACTGCTGCTGGCAGAGAAGGACCAGGCTCAGGGCACAGTGCGCTGTTTCAGCCTGGCAGATGGAGCTCTCTTTGTGGAGGCCCTCCCTCAGACAGACATCCGCCGGAGGATCACAGCTTTCCAATACGAGCTGGTGCCCAGTCAGGGGCCCGGGGCACACATGTACCCATACCTGCACCCTGGTTTAGGTAAGAGAATGTCTACAACCCATTCTTCAACATATGTCTTCTTACATGTGGGATAAAGAGTTACAGTCATACTTGTATTAGACCCTTGTGTTGTATAGGTGGCATTAATAAGCGTTGAGACTTGTGGCACCAGAAAAAGTAATTTTCTTTTGTATTGTGATTTTCTGTGAACGGTTATACCTGACTGTTGTTTTATACTTTCCTCATGGTAGTTTTGAAAAGTTTTCAGCTTCTCTGGTCACTTACAAGTTCATAACATACAGTATATAACAGTAAAGTATAGTATTAAAATGTATATATTCTCTTAAATCTCAGGCCTACACTTTTGAATCATAGTGGTGGCTTTGATTATTGCTTACAGTACTGATGGCCATTTTCCGAAGCGTACCACCAGGTTTCAGACTGATTTCATAAATTGTATGCTCCGTTTGTATTGTACTTGAGTACAACTTTAAAAGACTTGTACTTCACTTGAGTATTTCCATTTTATGCTACTTATATGCTACTATACTTCTATACCACTACATTTCAGATGGAAATGTTGTAGTTTTTAGCCCACTACATTTATCTTACAGCTATAGTTACTAGTTACTTTTCAGATTTTACAAACAACAAAAAACAAAATCATCAGCTAGCTGATTACACATGATGCCTGTTATAGATAAAACTACCCAACAGTATATTAAGTAATTAAAATTAGCTCGATTTTGACCAACTCCAGTATGAAAGTACCACTTAATACACATATTAATACATCAATGATCCAATGGTTAATATAACATTAAAATGGGGCCATTGTGCATAATGAGTACATTTACTTTTGATACTTTAGGGACATTTTGGTGCTAACACTTCTATAGTTTTATTTAAGTAAACTTTTGAATGCAGGACTAATGTAGTCTTTCTATAGTGTGGTACTGAGTCTCTTACTCAAGTAAATTATTTTAAAACCTCGTCCACCACCAGTTGAATGTTTGTGAACTGACACAACAAGCAAATGTTTCCAAAACCGCTCATGCTTGCAACTTCATCATCACCAGAAGAATTAAAAACACTGGAGAAAAGTTTAAATATACACAGCAATAGATGACCTGTTTCAAGTAAGTTTCAGTTCTCTCAAAGTGTTTTTCACAGTTTGCTTTTGTGTAAATTGGTTTAATTGGTTAACACTATCTCTAAAAAACTCCTCATAGCTGACAGCCGCCTTCTCACTGACATAAAGTAAAGGTGACAATAGACCACGTTACTCTTTCACCCGTTTCTTCTTCTCACCTACTTGCTGCTCCTCTCCTCCCCCACTTCCTCTCTTCAACACTCCCTTGTCTCAGCCAGACTTGTGAAAACAAGCAGGCCAATCAAAAGGTCATGTTAGGGTAGGGTCAAGGGTCAGCCAATCATCTCTCAGCCGTCAATCAAGAAAGGACACCCCCACCCCCCCCTCTTCTCAAAGCAGGGCATTTTGGGTAGCCCTCCCGTATGAGTAAAGCAGTCTGGTAGAGGGGAGGGACCGTGTGTGGGGAGGAAGGCTGGACTGCTCTCCTAATGAGACAGACGAAAGCCTGTCTCTGTGTGTCTGGGCGTTTTACAGCTGTTTTTATAGCTGACAGGGTCAAGGGGTAATTCTGTGATTACATCTCTTCCCTCTCCTGCTGTTTTCATCCACATACTCGTGTGATGTCTCTTTGGTCTCATTTCTCACCCACCAATACAGAGAAAAAGAGAGAACAGGGAACGGACTATCACACAGTGGTACAAATGCTAATGAGGAAAAAAAATAAATAGTGAAAATAAGAACTTCTGTGGTTTCTTATGTTAAAGTATTTAATGTTTTTTGTTTTTTTTTCATGTTTTCCATTTTAGCCACCTGTAAACCCTGTTCAGATGAAGAGGTCCTTATGGCTGTGTGCACCAGTGACTTTGGTAAATACATCCACACAAACTCCCACATACACAACACGGGAATAGTTTGACATGTTGGGAAATACGCTTATTCCTGGTCTTGTCAAGGGTTAGATGAGAAGATCAATACCAGTCACACATGTCTGTATGGTAAATATGAAGCTACAACCAGCAGCTAGTTTGCTTATCTTAGCATAAAGACTGGAAACCATGGATGTATAAAGATAACTGGATACAGCGTCGGAGTTGGGGGTCCCATTCATTCCTATGAAAGCTGCTCAGTGGCGCATGAAGCCAAAGAAGTTCGACTTTCAGGTATAAAATTACCCCGATCTTCCATATCGTGCGGCCCATAAAGCAAGCGCACCAGAGACTTAACTAACTTCCGGTTTAGCCCTCCGCTAACTTTAATGGGGATAAAATTATCTAATCATCGGCTAATCTAGACTTTCCAATTGTAAACGGACCGAATGGATCAAATTATGATAGTGAAACGAGTAATTTTGCAGGGGTTGTACACTCAAAGAAATGTATCGACCGTTTTACAGCCACTTCTTTCACAATGTAAGTATATGGGGAAAAGTCTTTTGGGACCAGTGTGCATCACGTGATGGACCTGGGATTTGTATTTCCACGGTTTGGCCACTATGTCAGATTGGCTTCAAAGCCTGGAGCACTACCTGCGGAAACAGTGCTGTTGCAGCAAAACTACTGACTGTATTGAATTGAGTAAGAGTATGTTTTATTCCTTATTAATTCAGCTTTTGATCTGTAAGTGGAAGACTGTGTTATACCCGTTTTCAACAGTTATATAGTCCCGCTTTAATTCACACCTTTTCATTTCAGCCATCCTTGATTCATTGATTTAATCTCCTTGTCTTCGTCTCTCCTGTTCCTGTGTCTGTAGCTGGCAGTGGCATCTTTCAAGGTGTGGCAGCAGGTACTAACGACCACTCCCCTGTTGTGGTGACTCTGAGTCGGCTGTTCCGTCAGAAGAGCAGGCTGTTTGCTTGGAGTGGAGCCAGAGGGCGGCGTTGGAGTGGACGTATCAATGTTCCCACACAGTGCGGTGTGCACCCTGGAGGGGATGAGTACCTTTTGACTGGCTCTGTCCATTTTGGTGAAGCCTGGCTTGGCTGCGCACCTCGCTACAAGGACTTCCTGAAGCTGTACATCACAGCACAGAAGGCAGAAACAAATCCCTGTCAGATAGACACAGACTGAAAGATTATCTTCATTGTTCTGAGTAAAACAGGGTGGAGCACTGACTCAAAAATGTTAGTGAGAGCGACGCAAAGAGGAGCAGAGAGATAAGCAGAGTTGTGGACCCTTGGCTATCATTAAAGGCTACTTCTGCAGCTTTTCAATGCTGTGCCTTGTTGCCTTGCAGCAGAAAAGACAGTTTGAACATTTTTAGTAGCCAATGTGCTGCCTAGACTAAACTGTCCCCATTTGACTGTACTCGTATACTTTCTGTGTAAATGTGTTTGTGCATGAGTGAGCCAGCGAATGAATGAGTGAATGATAAGCTTAAATTAATTTTGTGCCTTTCTGGTTAAAGTTTTTAATCTCCTGACGATACCACTTGTGTGATCATTCTTGAAATGAAAGTTTGCTTTGTAAAAAGCTTTCTGTAAAATGTAGGAGTCTTCTGAGAGAAGTGTACAGTATGCAGCTCTGTGAGTCTTTATGTACTTAAGTATGTGTGTGTGTTGCTAATGAGTTCAAAGGGTCTATATATTTACAGAAAATAAAAAGCCATCCTTCAGCTTGTCTTTCTGTTTAAATCACCAACGATATGCATTTGAAATATCCATTTCTCCATTTGTCTTTGAGCCAGTGTGAACTGTATGTCCTGATACAGGGACCCTGCATTATATTTTATTAACAAACCTGTCCATATGTGTCACATACTGTATGGCATTCTGAGGCTCTGTGTGGTTGAGGTGCAGATAATTCAAAACAAATGGCAAGTGAAGTTAGTAGTAGGACCAAAACATGAAGGACCAAAAGTTACCAGCCTCTCTGTTGGCCCACATGGATGCAAACAAAGAGATATTGTTCATTTAACTCCCCAAAAGAAAAAACCATTATGAGTGTTCAGTGACCATAAGCTGGCAGGAGAGCAGCAGTGCGTCAGCGCTGGCGTAGCTGCCCCTGTGGAGCTTTGACGAGCCTCTGTTCTGGTTGGCATCCTCTTTGCCTGCGTGTGTGTGTGTGTGTGTGTGTGTGTGTGTGTGTGTTCATGCATTCACAGCTGAGAGAGAGAGAGAAAGAGAAAAGCCAGAGAAGCAATTATATTTTCCACCATAGCCAACCAGGTCCAGTTCAATAGCTAATGTGCTAATGCATTTTTCCCTTGAGTTTCATGAAAGCAGAGTCCTGTGGCCTGAATTATCATACAAGCTTAAACTATGAGTGAGCACAAATGCTACTCAGACCAACATCCTTTTTATCCCTTCCACGCCGCCATTTACAGCTGCAGATACTGCAATTTCCGTGTCAAATTATAATTGGATGTCACTAGTCAGCTGGTAGCCAAGCAGCTGTGTGATGAGCCACGGATGGTGAGGCATGAATGAGGCAGCCGATGCCAATGAGCTAATGCAAACATGACATTTAGTGCTCCACCTGAGCTAACGCAATGTTTCGTACATTAATATTACGACAAAAGCTGTTGTCATCTCAGTATTGCACAGCGGGGGCCCCTCTAAACAGACAGCCTGAAGCTACAGGAAATGCGTCGTAAACGTTTTTGTAGGAGTTCAGTGATGTAGCCCGAGAGCAGCAGAAACGGTCGGTGAAGTGGGCAGAGAGCTGAAAGAGCAGGCAGATGTGTGAATGACCTTAGAGGGGTGAATGTGCACCTCTCCCTTCGCCTGCTGTCAGCAGTTGTGTGTGTGTGTGTGTGTGTGTGTGTGTGTGTGTGTGTGTGTGTGTGTGTGTGTGATGCTTTCCCTCTTTCCTCAGGAAGAGCAAGAATGGATGGAATGTCCCCTCCCACAAACACACACACACACATCTACCTCCATCTGTAGAGATAAACCACGAGTGCTGTACTACAGAATAACAGTTTTTACACCTGACAAGCATAATGTTCAGCATGTAGGTCTGGTGCTGTGTTTTGGTCTCAAATCTGCAGTAATGCCACCACTAGAGCACGGAGAGTGAGAGACACACACAGCATGAATGCAAACACAATGCCAAGCGCTTAAAAAACTTAAAGAGGCACTCCACCAATTTAGCATTGCACTTCCATAAAGTTCGGGGACTCTCAAGACACGAAATAAAGAGGCAGAGGCAGAGATACCCTGACTTTTAAAGTGTGTTCAGACGGAAAGCGAAGCGGGCTTTAGAGGTGGCAAGATTGCATGCAAAGTAAACGGAAAGACATGAGTAGGCCTCAATTCCCCCAGGGTGGCGGGAATCGACACAAAGACGAGTCAGCGCGAGTTGAAAACGTTGCAACTTGAGCGAAAGACGTTTCTTATGAATCTGCTTCATGAATGTACAGACACCAGAGGCAAATAGACTGGAGGGAAAAAGCAGAAAGAAGTGGAGTTTCTCATGAGTTGTGAGTACAGCTCAGAGGCTGAGCCCAACATAAAAACACATGGTTGGTGCATACGCTGCCAGCAGGCGTACAGTTTACGTACAGATGGTGCACTGGCTGTTTGGGGTAAATAAACACAAACAGTCCAGCGGTCAAATCTGTGAATGCCGTGAGATGAAAATTCGCATTGGTTTCTATCTGAATACACTTTTAGTCCTGAGTATGGGTCGAGATGCAAAAGCAATGAAACCTACGTACATTTCCCATTATTATGTATAGATATATCATTATTCTTTTTATTTCCCAATATATTTCCTATAATGGGAAATAATAGCCTACTACGTTTGCGGTTTTGTTTGTCTGCTTAATGTCCATTGGGAAGTGTTTGGTTTGGGGACCTGCACAAGCGGAAAGATGAAGGTCGGGAGAAATGCACTCTTGATTTGGAGTCTGGGGACGACTGGCCTCTCGATCGGGACAAAGTTTGGCGCTGCAATTTCCTCAACAACACGCGGCGTCACAATAGTGCTGCAGGTCCGTACTTCCGGGAGACGTTGCGAAACTTCAGCACGACGCGAGAGATGATAACTGGCCAATTCAAAGATTGGTTCGAAAATATTCCACGCGAGCTGGTGAGACCGAAACCGGAAAGGAGAAAAGAGGAAGGAGAGCTGGAATTCGGAGCCGACTGCGAAGGAGATTTTATCTGGCCACCGCTGCCGCCTATTGACTTCAGTAACCTGCGGTATCTGAATCCAGTGGACATGATAAGATCGCACACCAGGTAACTTACTGTAGTGAATTTCGTATCTTCCCTTTAGGGCTGCAGTCTACAATGCCTGACTCGCTTTTTGAGGTCCCTCAGGATTTACATTAGTACGAGCTGACAGAGACAAAGTTTCTGGAAAAAGTAAAGGTAGTGGCATCTGTGTGTGTGTATATAATTTATGGGGCCCAGCATATTCAGTAAAATAGAAGATGTGTGATCCTAATGTGGAAATTTTCGGCATGACTTTAAGACCCTTCTATATCCGCCTACAGGCATTGAATCCCTGTAGAGAATATAGGCTGTAGGAAATAATAATATTCTCGATAAGGGCTTTGTGAATGTCAAGGATGCTCATGTGTCAAAGAGTATGCCACCAATTCTAAACTCTGACCATAATGACTCCTGTGTACAGGACCAAATTTAAAACAAAGCAAACCGGAAAAGAAAATGAGTAGGTTGTGGTCGAATGAAATACAACCATTGAAAGCCTGTTTCGAATGGACAGATTGGGACATTTCTTGCTTAAAGAACTACAGTGTTAACGTGATTAAATTAACTTCTGTGTGGGGCTGGTCATACCCACAAAAGAGATTAAAATGTATCCAAATAACAAACCATATGTGACTAAAGCTATTAAAGAAGTTGTTCATTAATAAGGATATTAGGACACTTAAACAAACAGAAGGAGAGTTAGAATTCGCCAGAATTCCCCACTGTGTCCTCCCCGTCCCAGGCCTGAAAACCTCCTCATCCCGGCGGTCCAAAGCTTCTGTGCTAGGACCGCTAAGCTAGCTGCACAGCTAACTGAGCTAATGGCAGTTAACAGCACTTATGACCTGATTTGCTGCCCCTTGTTTTTTTGGGGGGTATGAATTCAACAGGTGAAGAATCGTCTCAATTCTTACACAATGCACCTTTAACACATAGCTTTAAGGTTTAAGAGAGACACTAACGACTTGAGAGGGTCACCTAGGCTATATATAACAGTCCCTCCCTCAAACACATGAGCTATGTGTGTGTGTTTGTCTTGGGTTGTAGTTTGAGAAGACCACAACACACGCGTCCTGCGCGCTGCCAACATGCAAACAGGCTACACTGCAGAAACCCAACCCACCATAGCAACACGCAAAACCCCTTAGAAATCCAACCTGGCAAAAGCCCAGCTCAACTTGGCATCTTCGCTAATTCGGGACACACTTATCCGTCTGCACAGGGGTCTTAATGTTAACCTTTCGGTGCGAGATATGGAAACAGTGTGTGCTTCAGTATGCAAGCGGCACAGCTGAGCGGTCAGCTGGGGTCGAGGGAATGGCTGAGCTCAGGGAAAATACACTTGCATGCTTTCACCCACATATGCCACCACTGGCATTTTATAATGCACCGGCCAGGGTGGGCTCAGTAGCTTTAAATGGTGGCAAAATATTTTAGGTTGTAAGTATGTTTGGTTTCTACAGGGGGTACAGAGTTTTAAAAAACAGACCTTTGATGAAGCTGTCCTCATAGAGAACGATGCACTCCATGAGGTTCACATAGACTTTAAAATAAACAAGAATATAGATGTTTAACTGAAGATCTTTATGTGCCACTGTAATAATCATTGACATGTTTCTGTCTTAGAAGTTGTATTATTTCTGGCAGTTTTAACTGAAAAAGACTATAATTATTCTGTTACCATACTTGAGTTTTCACACTGCTACTGTGAGAATATCAGCAGATACTTGCTTGTATTTAATACTGGAATAAATCTCTCTTGCGTAGACTTGGTGTGACATAATGTTGGACATGTTAGTTGTTAGCAGTTGATTTCAGAGATTAAAGGTGTACAACCTTACTGGGGGATGTTACTGCCACACAGGGGTGAAAAGAACAATTACAAGTTTTTAATACAGAGGATGTTTTTCATAGGCTACTTTATTGTTTTAGTACCTTCTGAAAATGTATAAGCCAGCTTGGAAAGACACAAAGCACACTGAAGTTATACACTTATGGAAAAAAATAGGCAAGATTTTCCATTTTTAAATGTATCTGTGCTTTGGATGAATCTTTCTTTTCAAATCAAGATGATCACCGCTTTATCCTTGTATATTGTAGTTCAGACATATTCATGTGCGTTGAATCTTGCATGAAGCAGGAGTTTGAAGCACTGTGAAACTGTATCTGTCAAACAAGACAAACTATTGAATTATTTAAGCACAGGGCAGATTTTGTGGTATGATTAATATCAGATGAGGATAAAAGTTCAATTATGGCGCTTTTCCATTACCAGTACCAACTCGGCTCTGCTCGGCTCGTTCTCCATTGCAGATATTACCTCCACAATAGTACCTGGTCGTCAGCGCGACGCCGCAGGAAACTGCCGCGACACACACCCGCTACCCGCACACACGGGACAACGGAGGAAATCGAGTGTGTGCTGTTTTTGATCCCCGGGATGTGGTTGTTTCTCACAGCAAGAAGACAAACGTTGTTTCGTTTGACCGCGGCGTATCCTTCCGAGTTGCTATTTAAAAATGGCGGGGTTATTCAGGATACTCTGTCTGGCGCGTGCGATGATGACGCAGTGAATAGTGACGCTTCTCTCTGACCAATCAGCAGTCTGCCGCGTTTTCACGTGACAGTTTAGTGTCGCCTCAGCTCGCTTGGACCCTCGCCGGAGGTGATACGGAAAAACGTACATGGAAGCAGGTACAGGTACAACTTTCACACAGTGGAAAACCAAACAAAGGCGAGTCGAGTCGAGCTGGTACTGTGTAGTGGAAAAGCGCCATCACTGTCCAGTTGCATTCATGTACCATGTATCTTGTCAGTAGGCACAGTATATTAAGGTAAAAGGTTGGATAGAGTGCCCCTTTGTGGTGGCAATGGGAACACTTGTTGATTAAACCTCCATTTACCAACTATAAACTTAAAATAAAGAAATTGATTTTCACTGATTCGAGTGACGGTGAGTTTGTTTTCTTTGTACTTCTCAGTCAGTTTCACCATTAGATAAATCACACACTTTTCCTCTTTTACAGGTTTAGACCAGTATCATATTAGTATCATGTGTATAGCCTATTTTAGCACTGTATGCACCACAATACATAAATCAGCAATGCTGCACTGTATGTTAGGTGTGCTTTTAATGTATTTTTAAAAATGTTTTCCTGTATTATTACTTGTACTAAGCAACCTGTCTCTGCAATTGCCCTTCGGGGACGGATAAAGGGATATGAATTGAATTTAAGTCAGTACAAAGTTTTCATATGACAGGAAATGAATCCTGCATAAAAGATGCAACTTTGTGATAGTTTAAGGTTGATAAAATAACCCTAACCCCTAACCCTAAATGAGGAAGTAAGAGAGGGTTCAACTGTTGCATGGCATGCTGACACATATCGTGGGTGTAACAGTTTTAATATTGGACACGCTTGTTTTGTAGTTTCTGTTTCTTTAAAATAGAATGAAGATGTGGAGCCTTCTAAGCCAGCTGTTCACCCTGTGCAGTAAGTTTCTTAGATGAAATGTGTAAATATATCTGTTTAAATGGGAATACAACATGGCAGAATATACGTAATTATATTATACAGCTGTAACACAGCATTTATGTCTACATGATAAGATAAAAACGGCAGATTCAAATGTATATGTTCAGTGACAAATTGATTAAGCACAAACCTAAAATTAAGAAAACATGACAAGTTGTAATGACGGGCGTTTTCAGATGGGGCATTTTACATTTCTTGTTGTCTTCTCTTTGCAGTCACTCTGAGCTGTGTGACGAGGGCAGCAGGGTTGATCCATGTATTTGGATATGAAGGGAGACAAGTTAATGTCTCGTGTACCTATGGAGGCGGTTATGAGTCTTATGAGAAGTACCTGTGCAAGAACGGCTGTAGCAGTGATGATGTTCTGATTACGACGACAGAAACAAAGAAGAACAAATACTTCACCTATGATGACAAAATGAAATGGGTCTTCACCACGACCATCTCTGATCTGAGTCTTATGGATGCCGGGAAATACTGGTGTGGGGTGACCAGGAATGGAAGGGATATCTACACTGAAGTAAAGCTGGAAGTACAACGAGGTGGGTTAATTTGGATTTCCACATTGTCAAGTAAAATTAATTAATTCATTATACTTATCTAGACCTTGTTGCTTAATTACTTAATTGTTGTCCCCATAATGAATTATGTGTTTGAGGCCATAGAACGTGAAACAATTAGAATCATTTACAGTGGTGTGATGTAACTGAGTATAATAATTATAACAATAATTTATAAAATGACTTCACTACATTTCAGAGGCAAATATTTTACTTCTTAAAAATATAGTTAATATGCATATTTATTTTTATATACAAAACATATGATCATCCTATTAAATAAATGTTTTTATAGAATTTGATGCAATGTTATAGAATAAAATTGCCTAGCTGTAAGTAAAATAGTTTTAAAAAAATAGCCCCATAGAGACCAACTATTACGCTGTTTACACGTAAATGCATCAGTAACCCTAATCCAGTAGTAATAGAACACTGAGAGGTGTCGATCTGCCTGCTTAAGGAACGCTTTTACTTTTAATGCTTTCACTCTATTTAGCTAACACTACTTTTTTTTACTTAAGTCACATTTTCAAATCCAACTTTTTTACATTGTGATATTGCTTCTTCTAAGTAAAGAATCTGAACACTTATATCGGTGCCTGTAATGGTCACTGATGTTCTTTATTTTCCCTGCAGACAGCTGCTGTGACCGATCCACCAAAGTCCAAAGTTATGAGACTGCTTCAGTGTCCATCAGTTGTCCTTTTGAATCTGAGTACCAGAACAACCTGAAGTACATCTGCAGAGGAAACCAGCCCTCCACATGTCTGCAGCAGGCAGTAATCACCTCTGACAGCAAACCAAACGGACAGTTCAGACTCGATAATTACAACGTGTTGAGTAAATTCACAGTGACCATCACGGGTTTGACCCAAAAGGATTCTGGGTCGTATCTTTGTGGTGTCCATAGAAGCACCAGCCTGGATGTTTTCTCTGCTGTTGAACTAGAAGTCAAAGGTGAGAGATCCTACCTCGTCATTTTGCAGTGAATCATTACTTTTCACAATATGCAAATCAGCAGGAACATTTTGAGAAAACATGACTGAAGGTTTCTGAAGCAAGCACTTGTGTAATTTGTCAAAATCTATTAAACATTTGAAGGAAAGCACATCCATTTCTAATCTAACCTGAATACTGGCCAATGTGTTGGCTCAAACCGTTTCACAGAGTGGTGTTGTGTGACGTCAAACTCACTGAGCGGCCCTGTGGGAGATCCGGTTACTTTGCAGTGTCCCTATCCACCACAACACATGCATAACCGGAAGTTCCTCTGTAAGGGAGACCACCGCAACAACTGTACAGAGGTGGTGAGGAGTCACAGCCGGTTCACACTGCAAGAAGATGTTTCTTCCAGCTCTTTCTCAGTCAAAATCGGAGAGCTGAAAGCAGGTGATGCTGCGACATACTGGTGTGGTTCAGATCCACATTGGAGTGTTGGAAACTACACTAAGATTCATCTGTCAGTAGGTAAGATTATGAAAAGACCAAAAGACGGAGAATACAGCTGAGTATATGACAGTAAAAGTCAATATTGCTGTAAGTTCTACCCAGGTTTGATCTCTGCTGTATAAACCTTCTGTCAAACAAAGGACTGAACAAAGAGAAAATTTGATGTTACTAAGTGAAAAGTTAAGAGATCTCAAGAGTTACATTTTATCCTGAGGGGGACAACAATGTCTGTACAAAATCCAACAGCTGTTGAGACATTTCATGACGCGAAACATGACAAGATACGCAAAACAGGCTGCACAATTCTTTGTGCTGTTGTGCGCTGGGCTTTGAAGACAATTTGACATAGCAGCCAAACCCATGGATGTATAAAGAGAACTGGATACAGGGTCGGAGGCAGGGACCCGTTCATTCCTATGAAAGCTGCTCAGTGGCGCATGAAGCCAAAAAAGTTCAAGCTCCAGGTATAAAATTACCAGGATCTTCCTCATCGCTTCCGCGTTGTACGGCACCAGAGCAAAAAAAATATTTGCAGAGATTTATTTTTTAATTCAGCCTATCAAAACATTAAGTAAGCCTTAAAAACTTAGTTTCAATCTTGCATAACCTTTTTTTATTAGCTTTCAACCTTTCAAACACTTTGAACCTTTTGAAGATTCTTTTTCAGTTTCGAAATAAGACATGATATTCACCTCATGAATCAATCGAATACAACATCTGGGAATCATCAATGTCCGTACAAGATTTTGTGCCAATCCATGCAGTAGAATTTTACATATTTGACTGGACAAGTGAAATTCTTTGACCTGCTGGTGGTGCTAGATAAAGAGTCACAGGATCACCAAAATAATAAGGATTCATCCTCTGGGAACTGTTAATCTCTCAACCAAATGTCATGTGAAACCATTCAATAGTTGTTGAGATATTTCAGTCTGGGCCAAGTTGGTGGACCAACCAACTGACCGACAAACATTGCTGTCCCCAGAGCAACACTGCCATCATGGCTAAAAATAAGAATATTTGCCAAGTATACTAACAAGCTTTTTTTTCTGACAGTCTTTCCACACCAGGCGAGCACTGTGTTCTCTACCATCACTGTGGTGGAAACTGCCGGATCACAGTCAACGCATATACCAGGCAAACCTATCAAGGGTACGTGTGTGGTGAACCAACAGTTATGTTAAAACACACACTGACCATGAATGAAAAGGCAACATGAAAACACCAAATGTGTGAGGCCACGGTTCGGATATTTGGTGTTATTATGTCTTTGAGATTGTGTTAAGAGATGTGTGATGTGTGCTGCTGATGTGTGTTCGCAGGAAGAGTATTTGTACTCAGTTCTGTTTTTCTTTCCTAGATGCAGCGCCATTTCACCCTGTGGTTTTCGGTGTTTCTGCTATGCTGCTCATACTGATATTTGTCCTGGTCATAGTTTGTATATCCAAATGTTATAAAGTGCAAGGTATGTTTTACTTGCATACAAATGCATGCATAGAGCCATGATTCATACAGACACACACACACACGTACGCAAACAAATGGTGTAACCATTCCTTACACTGTGTGTTTCAGGAGCTGGAGTCAACGTGAACATAAACAAAACCAAGGCAGCAGAAGCAGAGGAAGTGATTAATGTATCAGATGTAAGAAAACTAAACTCCAAAGCCTTGCTAGTGGACAAAAGAGGCTGCAGTGTTCAGTACAGTCCACATTACAAATATGTGGGACAGAGCAACTTACTGATGATTTTACTATTATTAGGTCAAAATTTCACTTTGTCCAATACTTTGGTTTATGACCAAACACGTGCAAAATGACATTCCCATCAGCCTCAGCTGTACTTTGTGCTTATTGCTACTTAGTGAATGTTAGCATGCTAAGATGCTAAACTAAGATTGTCAATAAAAATAAACATTATACCTGCTAAACATCAGAATGTTAGTATGTTATTTTGAGCATGTTAGCATGCTGACGTTAGCATTTAGCTCAAAGCACAGCTGTCCCTAAGTATAGCCTCACAGAGTGTAGACTATCACTCTTGTCACCTGACAGGGGTGCTAGATGAAAGGCCTGGGGTCACCAAAATGATTGGTAATCCTTTTCCTTTGCCAATGAATCCTTACACCAAATTTCACAGCAATCTGACCTGTGGATGGAAAAATGTCTTGCTGAGACCAAAGTACTGAGCAAATGAAATGACCGAATAAACTGATGATTAGGCTCCGTTGCTATTGTGGTAGAATGTAGTTTTGAATTATTACTGTTAAGGGGATTTCAAAGGGTGTGCATAATAACCTGAATTCTCATCTTTGTAACGTCGCCCACTGATCTGTATATTTTTGTTGATTCTTTTTTTTTTAGATTTATGAAAATCAAGACGCTGTAGCGTGCTCAAAGCCGGGGGCCTCCAAAGCGCAGAGCACCTGTGACCACTATAATGATGCAGGCGAAGACCAATCTGTGTACCAAAACTTCGACACAACAGAGGATATCTACTGTAATCAAATGTACGCTGCAGCCTATGAGAGATGAACAGCATGCACATCTGTGATCAAACCTTGCATTTTTTGGGTCACATTTGTACCCAAATGATCCTGTTTGTTTTGTCTCAATTAACAGCTCACCAACACATATGTACCACTGTGGTCCAGCCTTTTCATTGTCTGACTGAAAACAGCAGTAATATGATTATTTATACAGATTTGTTTTATATTTACCATCAGATATATTTAGTACTTATATTCATTGCTTTAACTTAGATTTTACATTTGTGCTTTTATCTTTACATCCATTATGAACGCTTATTGTTAATATAACAAACTGTTTAACACAGCTGCACTCCTTGTAAGAAATTGTAACCATTTCAGCTAAATACCCCAAATGTAAGTAAACTACATGTAAAATTAGTTTAATTAAATAAATAAAACTAAGACTATAGTCTTTATTGAAACAACTCATCAGCATTGTTTTTTGCTCTATATAAATGGCATATAAAAACAATTAATAAATGCCCCGCAAAGGTAATGATAAGGATGGCTTGTTGATATATAAAAACAATATTGCCACATTGTCAGACTCTCAGTTCCAGACATTTGATGAATTGAAATAACCAAGGGATACCTTTTATTAAATTAGAGCATGAATTTTCAGATGATGGTCACACTCACTGGTCCTGCCTGGAGGCTGAGCTGGGGTGGTGCTGTGTACCTGGGCTCATGTTACTGTATCTTCCACTGTGGACATCAAAGTTGTAGGCCTGGTATCAGACCAGTCTAACTCTTAACGTCTGCTTGGCCCCTCTGTTCATCTTGACACACACACAGTTCAAAGGATTATCATTCAGTCTTCAGAAGTAGTATAATTAAAAATGACTGACAACCTGAGCTGTAGTTCTCTTCAGAAGAGCCCGGACGCTTCTGATCAAGTCCACTTCCTACAAAACACACAATCACACTTCTAATTAGTGTGTGCCACACTGAGCCCTCTGCTGGTGCTGTTTTACTGTTACACTGAATACAGTATTAGATACTTGATCTCAGCCTGATACTATAAGAGCATGTAGGAATCACTTTAATTCAACAAGATTCTACCCGTCTATTTGTTAAAATAGATGAGTGCCCCACAAATATAAACTATTCAGAAGGATTTTAAGCAATGTGATTTTCATCGGATAAAAAAATCTTTGTTGGTCTCGGGAATGAAAGCTACCATAAAGGAAACCGATCTCTCTCTGTAACTTAAATCTATATAACATACGACACCCTCTGTCCTGAGACCCTCGATTCGAATAAGGAAAAACAACCCCCCCCCAAAAAAAAGATAGGAACCTCAGGAAGAGCAACAGAGGAGGGATCCCTCTCCCAGGACAGACAGGCATGCAATAGATATTGTGTGTAGAGAATAGATTCAGAACAGAAGATCATAGTATTAAAAAATTAGAATGACAAAATGTAGATTGCAAAACATAAGTGTAGAGGACGGATCCAGAAATTATAGTACATTCAAATATGATGGAAATGGGGAAATTGTAGTATGTAGTAGAGGAAGAAAGGTGGTGGAGCAAAGACCATACATAAATGTTCTTTGTCACTTCCTAGCAAAGAAAGCCTCAGAGATGCCCACTTTAGTCTATTGGTTGCTCTTTAACAAGGAGGTCAATTAACAACACTACAGGTGTCCTTTACCACCAGCTGTTACTACTGAGCAATCAGGTCACACTGCACCGAGAATCATTTAAAAGCAGCTCTTGTGGGTTCAAGCCAGTACAGTGGGACTCCTTTTTGGAACAATTTGCAGGTTTGGTATGTGGTCAGAGATGGTTTTTGTTTGGGCCACAAAGTTTTATTGCGCTTTGTTGGTGTAGCACCATCATTGCTAACTAGAATTTTGAACTTTATTCTCATCCTTTGAATGTGCTGTCTCTAGGGAGAGGTTATAAATCCTTAACCATGTCTGCAATGTATGGACTTACCTGTGCTAGAACGAGGTAAGTAAATTGCTGCATAATCACAAATGGTTACTAAGCAACTTATGATTTAATTATGTCTCTTTTAATAGGGTGTGGCTTTCATGTCTGCTGATTGGAAGCATTGCCTTTGGCACTACGGGGCAAGGTAGGACAACAATGATGGCATGAACTACTGGAAAGCTTTTATTCAAAATTACTTGCCTTGAATGAATGCTGGTCACTAAAGCAATCTGGATGGGTTATTTGTCCTTTGCCAGAATATGGTGCTGACATGGACTTCATGCAGCAACCATTTTCTCCTGGGTCTTGGTTCAGTGGAATTGGGGCGAGTTCTGACCTGGGCAGCAGCTCCCCTCTACCAAGTCTACCCAACCCAAGCTCGGACGAAGCTACTCAACAACTTGCTCCTCAAGATTACCCTTCCAGGGCTGGCCCTCGCAGTTACAGCAGCTCTCTAAATGTTGACCGCAGCAGCCTCAACATGGATGAGGGTAATGATCCTGGCCACACTAGTCTTAGTGCTGGACACCATAACCCTAAGGCTGGTAAATACTCAGTTCCTTCTCAATCCACGGGGAGTGACCGCTATGGTGGTGGCTATGCTCGCTCAGCGAGTGCTCATGTAGACTTCAGCTCTCCCAGGTTTGGGGCCCCTGGATATAACAGACCTGGATCTTCTAATAGCCATGGTGCCAGTGATGGAAACCCTGAGCCAATCTTCAGTGACGTGTCTGATCTGGCGCCAGTCTACGCTTTCCGCTCTCGTTCAAGGTACCAGCGAGGACGCAGGGTGTTCTCTCAAACCCACTACACCCCAGGAGATCCTGTTCCATTCATGCCAGCATCACGACCCACCAGCAAACATACACAGCAAAGCAGTCCTGCTAAGGCTCCACCCAAAGGTGGCTTCTAAAGTCTTCTGGGTAAGGCACAACTCACTAATGTCAATAACGCTGCTATCAATTAACTCATGTTGACTCACTAATTTTCTCTTGTGTAGGTTTATGATCCAGATGACTCACGGCTGACTGTTAATGACAGATGCTAATAAACTGTAGCTTCCACAATGGCTTTTCTTGACCTTCTCTTCTTGGTGTTTTGAATACTGGTTCAACATTGCTTGTGAAATTCCAAAATGTTATACTTTACTTGCATGCAGTTGCAGCTTCAAAATTCTCATCTGCAATAGCCATATAGATGCTAGCAGTTATGTATTGGATTCTGTGGGGACTTATTGCCACTCTGAGTGGCACTCTTGAGCCATGGTGGGTCTGACTTCAATACCAGAGCCCTTTACTGGCCTGTTGTCCCCTACCTACAGTCAATACTGGCTGCTTTAACCATGAAGATTATCTTTTTTTTTTTTTTTTTTTTTTTGGCCCCAAGCCGAAAGGTCTTCTGCCGAGTGAGTTAACTACACCCCCAAGATGACTTTCTGGTAACTGTTGCAGTTGGCCAAATATGGTTCTGTTCAACAGCAAAACACATTGATTTCTTAAGATCTCCTTACATAGCTATACTGTCAGTTATCTTACTGACAGCAATCTGCTGTGATGACAGATTCAGCATCATATGACTCAAGTAGCCTACTGCAACATCCTGAAGTACATATGCAGAGGGAAACCAGCTCTCTGCATGTCTGGAGCAGCCAGTAGTCACCACTGACAGCAAGTGTAACCCACAGTTCAGAATCAAGGCCAACATGTCAAGGAAATTCAGTGACCCTCACTGGTTTGACCAACAACTAGGTTGTACCTTTGCTGTGTCTGTGGAAACACAGGCCTGGATGTCTTCTCAGCTGTTAACTTGAAAGTCAAAAGGCATGCGATTGTAGTTCTACCTCTTTCACCTAATACATTACTGCTCACAAATAGGAGTTTGTTTTGCTGAACAAGGTTAAACCTGTGCATTCTAAATCAGTGAGTACTTATGTTATTTGGAAATTGAGTTTATTTACTACATAAAATAAGCAGGTTGTGTCCTGAGAATCTTTTTCTGACAGTTTTTCCACAGGAGACCACGGTGACCCCACTCATCACACGGAGCCTAACATTTGCCAAAATTACAGTGTGTATGGGATTCAACGTTTTTGTGGACGAGAACTAAACAAACGGCTTTGTCAAAAGTTCTAAGCCATGAAACGGCACAACACCACACATAAGGACAGTGTAAAATATTCCAACAGTTACAGTATTTTCAAAACTGTTATTTTATAAAGTTTTTTCTAGCATCGTACAAAAGATTTCAGACCCCACTTTGACTCTATTACAAAATATATATCCTGCACTGCATGTCGCCTCCAGTGACACTTCAGGGTGCAGCTTTCCTTTTGTTGTTGTAATTGACATGTTCGCATTATGAGATGTATATCTTCTAACAATGAAAAGCTGTCGTAATTATCTTATGTCAATGGTGCTCATGCAGCCTAAGTTGTCAATCCATAAGAAGATCAACACCACTCATGTCTGTGTGGGGAAATATGAGCTGCAGCTGCTTACCATAGCATAAAGACTGGAAACAATCATCCTAGCTCTGTCCAAAGGAAACAAGATGAGCCTACCAGCACCTCAAAAGCTCATTGACACATTGCCCACTAATTATATCACGTTTGTTTAATCTTTACAAAAGTACAATGTGGCGTCTCCACTGGTTGCCGGGCAACCTCCTGATGACATTTAAGTTGAATCCATAGCAACATATTTTCAATGACACAGCATTAGCCACAGTTAGTTGACTTATCAATGATGGTATTATTAATTCTGATTAATTACTTAATTCTGATGTGGCATCCGATCTTATGAATTAGTGTGTGTATATGGGGTCTCTGAGAAAAGACACAACTCACAGATTAATAACGCTCTCTAGAACTGTTCAGCTCGCGTTTATTACACTTAACACTGAAACATGTTTACTACCATTTAGCTAAAACTGTGTGCCATTTCCTCACTCACTCAAATATACAACAACCTGTCAGCTTAGTTTCTGTGGCCACATTAATAAGAGATGCTAAATGATTTTAGTGTTTGTTTGTTTTTTCCAGATGCAGCGCCCTCTCACTGTTTGCTTCTTACTGCCCATGCAATTCTGGCTGTCCTGTCTGGAGTCGGCCATTTGCTCTTGTCATGGTTTATAAATATTACAACTTGCAAGGTATGTTTTTACACACAAAATGCTCTAACACGCACAAACGCATGCATAATGCTCACTGATTCGGTCATTTCTGTTGTAAACTTGCATTGTTGCAGGATCTGGAGTCAACATGAAGAGAAACAAGGTTGTTGTAAGAAAACAAGTCTTCAAACCTTTAAACTACACTCAATCTACAACTACATCATTGCTTATTTCATTATTTTTCCCTTAATTCTTTTCTAATAAATTCATGAATTTCAAGAAGACGAAGCATACTCAAACCTTTGCTCCTACAAGCTGCAGAGCATCTTGGGCTGTGATAATAATAATAATAATAATAATGGTGAAGACCAACAGGAGTCTGATACTTTGATGGAGATGTACTCAATTTGTAAATAGTTACAACAAAGCCAATAACAACTGAACGGTGATTGTGATCAGACTTTGCCCTCTGGGTCACATTTGTCCACAAACTATTGTCATGAAGTTGTAAGTGACCTGTCTGTAGTACTGTCTCAGCAATCAGCTGACCAACACATAGTCATGTACCACTGTGGTAAACAGGTTGCTTTTACTGTTTTTACATTGTTCCCTTTTTCTTTAGAATAATTACTAATTGCTTGTAGTGGTGGTTTAACAAATGATGTCACAGTTTTGATCACCTCTACTCGTTGTAAGACACTCTAGAAAAACCTTTCAGTTTAATAACCAAGATGTAGTGTACCCCAAAATGAACAAATAAAGAACTGTGAGAAACCAGTGCTTATACTACAGTATGCATTGAAGCAACTGTAGTATATGTATGTGATGGAGAAATGAACCAGGTAAAATATTATTTTTCTTTAATCCAGTTGAAATGCCATATGCACGTGCATTTACAAAACAAATGTCTGGTTTTATGAGCCCTGCTATTAAATATAGACGTCTTGCAACTGTTTGCAGCTGCTTCGTAGACGTACATATTCGCTATATTCATGCCAAGTTCAGACATCAACTTTGAAGTTCAAAACACAGATGCATGTGAATGTGGTCAACACGTTAGACCAGACTCATCTCCAGTCTGTTTCACAAAGGCCGCTTCAATGCCTCTTCCTTTTTTAAGTCTCTGTTCACACAGTTGTTCTGTTTGGGTGTCTGTGAGAGCCCAAGTCCAGGCCCCATGATGCTTTAAAGTGCACTTCCTGGACTTGTATGTAGATGATAGTGAGGTCACAGGATCAGAAAGAAAACAATAAATTACAAAGAGTTTGAGCAATTCTGTAAACTATTGGCACTGTTTTGGGGTTGCCATAGGGATGAGGCCTATATCTATAGTGCACCCTTATGTGTTTGACTGACTGATACTTCTCACAAATGACTGGTCACATTTACTGGAGCACAGGACACATCCCTTAAGGACTTTTAAATAAACTCTACTGCAGTGATGCACAAATATTGAAAATATCACTCTATAGGTCTTGACATAATCCAAATCAGGTCTGATGTATTTTCTATATTTCACTATTTCTACAATTTAACCAACTGTCTGCAGATTTGAGGTTGAATATTCACATGTGGCAGCCAAATGGCCATAATGCAGTAAACCATAGACACCTACTATGTGCTCTACTGAGATTCAACCTTAATCGTTAGTGGATCATCTTCCTGTAAGCCTGCAATAAGAAATAATTGAGAACAAACAGCCACAAACACACATGCTGGGTACTAAAGACAAGTTGGGGTGGAGGTAAAAATATTTGAATTGAGTTATTTTCTGTATTGTACAGGTCTACTTTGAGTTTGAGCAGACCCCAGAGGTTTTTGTTATTGAGGATTTCAATATTGTGTGTTACTTATTTAATGAATGACCTTTAATCGCCATCAGCTGATAATTAGGCACCTGAGCCAGAGCTGCTCCTGCCAACACGTGTAACCAGGCAACACCAAACAAACATCCAGCTTGGTACCCTGAAACTGCTTTTATTTTAACGTTAGGCCTAAATCTGCTGATCGTTTTTTCTTCTTGTACCTGTAATTTAATTGTTTAAAAAAAAAAATCAAAATGAGCGAAGTTTTAGTGTCAAGGCCACACTATGACAGCAGAGCTGTGGCTCAGGGGGTCCCGGAGAAAGAGCCTCCTGTGGAGGTCCTGCAGCCGTCTGCAGGCTCAGCCACAGCGGGGTACCGCTCCGCTAAATACACCCCGGCGGAGTGGTTCTCCAGCTACCACAGCATCCTTCAGCAGGCCGGTACGGACCGCCACGAAGCCCGGAGCGTCCAGCGAGAGTCCAAGAGTCTGTACCAGCACACCGAGGAGGACACTTTGATGAACCAGGCCGACGGAACACGTCTTCTCGGAGAGAGACTACAAGAGATCCACTACTGGAAGTCGGAGCTGCAGCGGCACATCGAGCAGCTGCTGGGCGACACGGAGTCTCTGCGGGCGCTGAAGACGCGGCTGGAGAAGGCGCTGGACGCCACCGAGACTCCGTACGCCATCGCCACCGACAATCTGAAGTGCAGGGCCAGGAGACTGGGACCAGACCTTGTCAGAGACACTGTGGAGGAGGAGCTGTTAAAGGTGACCATTTGTTCAAGTGTTGCACAAGCTACGAGTGTGACTTCTTACATTACCTTCCTCAGAAACACAGCAAGCTTTTTTTATTTCAACATTCCACATGCACGTTTGTTATGGCAGGTTGCAGTCTTCCCGGCCCGTGTTAGTGCAGTGCATTTCTTCCTGCATTATTGCCAACGGTAGAATCATTAGCAGGACCGTATATCGCGTCGTCCACGTGCGCATGCGCCCTCATGCACAAAAGCAGAAGGGTCTATCTGCGGTCTTGCAGACTACACAACACCCCCGCTGCGATACCTTCCTGGATTAACACTCGTTACCGAAACTGATCTTTTCGCAAACCTAATCAAGTAGTTTCATGCATAAAGCAAACTTAAACTGCAACAGTTGGTGTAGTAGGCCTGTCCTGCAGTACTGTGCACCCGCAGACAGGGATGGAATTCAAGACACTGAAATATGCTTTCACCCTACTGAAGATAGAGGTTAAACTTCACAACTGTATATAGACCCATATAGTATATTTCAGTTGTGTATATGGTAATGCATTTCAGGAATCTGCCCAGACCCAACTTGTTTACATCAACGAGTCACTAGCAGAGCGACCTACTTGAACTTTAGACTGCTTCATGGCACTACTGGGTCAAAACTTACAAGTTACTTTGAAATCTGAACAGTAGCAAAGCAACAGCCCCATGATACTGTGGCTGTTAATTTCCAGGCATGCCAGAGGGATAGTGTCACGCCATCGCGCCAGTGAAACCATTGTGTTGTCTACTTGTTTAAGTGCTTATTTGTATGTGTAAGCACTATAAACTAAGAGGTCACAAACCTGTTGGACATCATGTAATGATACTCACCTGCTAGCATTCAAGTAAAATTACCTTCAGAGTCCCCAATAAGAAATAAATTGACACCGTAGTTTTAAAACTACACACAAATCATGTGCATGTAACGTGACTAATCAAGCAATGGTTAGAAATAAGGCAAGGCCAGTTAAAGGAAAATGCCACTTTTTTTGAAAATAGGCTCTCCCCCCCCCCAAACCCCCTAGTATTAAATAGGGGAATCCATTCAGTCGATCTTTGTATCGGCAGTAGCACTTTTAGCATACATCATTGAATTGGCTTAGACAGTTAGCATCTCGTTCAAAAGTGACCCAAGACATTTTCAATATTCCCCCACTGAAAACTTAACTCTTCTGTCGCTACAGCGTGTGCTAAGACCGACTGAAAACGTGCGGTTTTCTACACTGATACGGCTACGAACTATTCTCTCATTCCTGCGTAATAGTCGAGGAACTTTGAGGCTGTAGCGGCGCAGTGATGTTACTCAGCGCCTGAAAATAGGTTCACTTCCGTCAACATAACCAATGTGACGGCTTGCTAGCATAGTGAGCGTGTCTCGTATCCATGGAGGCGTTTGTAGAGACGATCCCGAAAATTTACTTTGATGCAGATCCTGAACCGTATCTGTTTGACCGGAATACACTGGAGATGAGCTTTTGGAACGTGAAAGGTTAATAAAGTGTGGCCGATCAGACGAGAGCAGATTAGAGTGTGGGTCTTGCCAGCCGAAAGGGAGTTCTTGTGTTGCAGCGAGTGGGAGGTCTTACCATCGATGGAAAGGGTCGAGCAACCTGATTGAGGTAGAGCCACTATTTAATTTGCCGGCTGCAACCCTGACTTTCCCTGCAACTACACAGACTTAGTGCCTGTCACATTGGAAGTTACCTAGCGGGGGACTACTTTCTCTATAAGACATAACTGCTAGCAGCTACATGGCTGTGGAGTTTTGAAGCGGTGATCTCCTGCAAGTAGTTTGTAAAATTTCACAAGTAACAGTGTTTTGCCAGTATTCAAACAGCTGAGAAGACATCCAGGCCTGTGTTTCCACAGACACAGCAAAGGTACAACCTAGTTGTTGGTCAAACCAGTGAGGGTCACTGAATTTCCTTGACATGTTGGCCTTGATTCTGAACTGTGGGTTACACTTGCTGTCAGTGGTGACTACTGGCTGCTCCAGACATGCAGAGAGCTGGTTTCCCTCTGCATATGTACTTCAGGATGTTGCAGTAGGCTACTTGAGTCATATAGATGCTGAATCTGTCATCACAGCAGATGGCTGTCCGTAAGATAACTGACAGTATAGCTATGTAAGGAGATCTTAAGAAATCAATGAGTGTTTTGCTGTTGAACAGAACCATATTTGGCCAACTGCAACAGTTACCAGAAAGTTATCAGAAAAGTCATCTTGGGGGTGTAGTTAACTCACTCGGCAGAAGACCTTTCGGCTTGGGGCCGAAAAAAAAAAAAAAAAGATAATCTTCATGGTTAAAGCAGCCAGTATTGACTGTAGGTAGGGGACAACAGGCCAGTAAAGGGCTCTGGTATTGAAGTCAGACCCACCATGGCTCAAGAGTGCCACTCAGAGTGGCAATAAGTCCCCACAGAATCCAATACATAACTGCTAGCATCTATATGGCTATTGCAGATGAGAATTTTGAAGCTGCAACTGCATGCAAGTAATGTATAACATTTTGGAATTTCACAAGCAATGTTGAACCAGTATTCAAAACACCAATAAGAGAAGGTCAAGAAAAGCCATTGTGGAAGCTACAGTTTATTAGCATCTGTCATTAACAGTCAGCCGTGAGTCATCTGGATCATAAACCTACACAAGAGAACATTAGTGAGTCAACATGAGTTAATTGATAGCAGCGTTATTGACATTAGTGAGTTGTGCCTTACCCAGAAGACTTTAGAAGCCACCTTTGGGTGGAGCCTTAGCAGGACTGCTTTGCTGTGTAGGTTTGCTGGTGGGTCGTGATGCTGGCATGAATGGAACAGGATCTCCTGGGGTGTAGTGGGTTTGAGAGAACACCCTGCGTCCTCGCTGGTACCTTGAGCGAGAGCGGAAAGCGTAGACTGGCGCCAGATCAGACACGTCACTGAAGACTGGCTCAGGGTTTCCATCACTGGCACCATGGCTATTAGAAGATCCACGTCTGTTATATCCAGGGGCCCCAAACCTGGGAGAGCTGAAGTCTACATGAGCACTAGCTGAGGGAGCATAGTCAAAGCCACCATAGTCCCCATAGCCACCAATATAGCCGTCAATTCCAGTGGAGTGAGAAGGAACTGAGTATTTACCAGCCTTAGGGTTTTTACGGTGTCCAGCCCTAAGACTAGTGTGGCCACGATCATTACCCTCATCCATGTAGGGTCTGCTGCGGTCAACATTTAGAGAGCTGCTGTAACTGCGAGGGCCAGCCCTGGAAGGGTAATCTTGAGGAGCAAGTTGAGTAGCTTCGTCCGAGCTTGGGTTGGGTAGACTTGGTAGAGGGGAGCTGCTGCCCAGGTCAGAACTCGCCCCAATTCCACTGAACCAAGACCCAGGAGAAAATTGTTGCGGCATGAAGTCCATGTCAGCACCATATTCTGGCAAAGAACGACAAATAACCCATCCAGATTTCTTTAGTGACCAGCATTCATTCAAGGCAACTAATTTTGAATAAAAGCTTTCCAGTAGTTCATGCCATCATTGTTGTCCTACCTTGCCCCGTAGCGCCACAGGCAATGCTTCCAATCAGCAGACATGAAAGCCACACCCTATTAAAAGAGACATAATTAAATTATAAGCTGTTTAGTAACCATTTATGAATATGCAGTCATTTACTTACCTCATTCTAGCACAGGTAAGTCCATACGTCACAGACATGTTAAAGATTTGTAACCTCCCTAACAGCACATTCAAAGGATGAGAATAAAATTAAAATTCTAGTTAGCAATGATGTTACACCAACAATGAGCACTAGACCATTGTAGCCCAAACAAACCTGCAGCTTTTTCCAAACAGGAGTCCCGCTGTAGTGGCTTGAACCCACAAGAGCTGCTTTTAAATGATTCTCGGTGCAGTGTGACCTGATTGCTCAGTAGTAACAGCTGGTGGTAAAGGACACCTGTAGTGTTGTTAATTGACCTCCTTGTTAAGAGCAACCAATAGTAATATTCTTAAAACATTTGCAGGTGACATGGGTTGGAAACTTCTGATAGAGTGTTTAGGATCAACAAGATTAATGAATAGAATTTGAGTATTATAATCTCAATTATTTATTTAGGTTTATTGGATTTTTATTATCATATAGATTAATTTGTTTGTTTTTTGTAATGTGTGTGTTTATATAGCACATCCATACTCCAGATCAGTGGGTGGCGGTAATGCACCCGAAAGTTGTTTGCCAACCGCCATTAAAAACAAAAGAAGAAGAAGAAGAAGCAGAGGAAGAGCAAACAATAGATTAAAGTGGGCATCTGAAAGTACATATAGAAAAGGTAGAAACAAAATGTAAGAAAGTTGACTGGGAAGCAGATAAACAATCATTGATTTATATTTTTAGGGCTCTTATGAGGTCAACAATAGATTACGGATGCTTTGTGTACGGAGCAGCAGCTAAAACACATTTAATGAAAATAGAGTTATTAATAAAGCTTTGAGGATTTATACTGGTGCAATGAGATCAACATCGACTAAGGCAATCCAGGTAGAGTTAGGAGAGGTGCCCTCTGACTTAAGAAGAGATAAACTCATCCTTACATATTGGTGTCATCTACGTGGATGTGGTAAGGAAAATCCTTCCAATAGTGTTATTCAAGAATGTTGGGAATATAATTATTTTCAAGGTAATGGCTTTGGATGGGTAATGGGTAAAAAAAATATATAGATTAGAGAAAATTTGTTTTAACTCCCCTACACCTATTAGTTATATTTCTCTTTGGCTGTTTCCAAAAACTGAGGTAGATTTAAAAATAATCAAACTTAAGGAAAAATGGGAAGAGAGTGAGAAAGAACACTTGGCAAGTCAGTACATAAGACATGCATATAACAGTTATTTACATATCTATACAGATGGGTCCAAAGATGAAGAAGATGGGGTAGGCGTAGGAATATACATACCAACATGGAATATACGTATTGGGAAAAGATTACCTGATCAATTATCAGTTTACACTGCAGAGATGATGGCAATTATTGTAGGGTTGCAGTGGGTGGAGGAAGTAAAACCAGACAGAGGGGTATGTTGTGTTGACTCTGTAGCTGCCCTTTACAGTGTTCAAAATATGAAATCAAATAGAGAAGATTTAATGCTAGAAATCCTTCAAAGTTTATTTAGATTGCGATGGCTTCGAATGGATGTGAAATTCTGCTGGGTACCTGCTCATGTTAATATAAAAGGGAATGAGAGAGCCGACAAAATAGCAAAAAATCAACTAGGATGAGAGATGTTATAAATATTTCCTTTGGTAAAGGAGAAGCTAAGGCAATGATTAAAAACAAAATGATGAAGAAATGGCAAGATAGGTGGAACGTGGATAATAATGGAAGGAAATATTATAGTATACAGAAATCTAAAAAATTAAGAAATTTAAAAAGAAACATTTTGGGCCCAATTTCGGAGCCCCCCTCTGCGTAGCACCCCAACCTGTGTCACGTATACGAAGCAAACACCCAGCTGGTGCGACACCAGGGTACTCCGGAGTAGTTATTAAGGGCACCCAGTCTCGTGCTGTGAGTCGCAGACAGTTAGTGACTAGAGGGTGATGTTACCGGTAGAGGTTTGTGATAGAAACATTTTAAAATGAAGCATCGTCAACAACAGCAAGTGTAAAGAATTGATCTTTGTCTATCATTGAAAGAGTTTCCCCTCGGGGATTAATAAAGTATTTCTGATTCTGATTCTGATTGATTAATTGATATATTTTACCATCTTAAAGTGCAAAAGTTAAGTATGCATACATGGAGGTATAAGGTTCCTGTATAAGCAATTACATTTAAGACAATGAGATGGTGGCTATACAATGTTTTTTTTATATATATTCTTTTAAAAAGGGAGTAGTAAAGGAATGTATTTTGAGTTAGAGTGAGAAAAATAATCATAATGTACTCCTCAGTCCTCAAAATAGAAAGTATTAGACACAATAGTATTGACAGTGTGTGACTTCTTAAAATATATATATATATTTCGATACATTTCTTATATGCGGATAGTGCCATAAATAATGTGCCATCGATCTACCAGTCCTATTCTTCAAAGTATAGCTTATATCCCTAATTGAATACCACAGCATGTGATGTTCAGTAGGGTTCTGGGTTAAACATGCAGAGAGATTTTTCTGATGTCTATTTACCTCTTTTCTGATTAAACTACACATGCAAGCCATCCGGTGATGGCTATCATAAAATAATGTAGAAATGCAGGAAATGTTATTCAAATCTTTTTTCTTTCTGGAGGATTTAAATAACTATTAAGCATTAGTTGCAGCCCCATAAAATGATAACTCGGTTGTGCTTTTACAGTATTATTCTCATGATCAAGTATGTATTTACTGTTTGCAGTGTAACAGTAAAACAGCACCAGCAGAGGGCTCAGTGTGACACACACTAATCAGACGTGTGACTGTGTGTTTTGTAGGAAGTGGACTTGATCAAGAGCGTCCAGGCTCTTCTGAAGAGAACTACAGCTCAGGTTGTCAGTCAGATCAAGTGAGTGTCAAAATCTGTTCCCTGACGTGCAAACCGACCGTATAAATATCCTCTTTAGTTTGAAGCCTTTACGTCAGAGTACTGAATCACCATCATGTTTGTGTGTGTGTGTCAGGATGAACAGAGAAGCCAAGCAGACATTAGAGTTGGACTGGTCTGATAAGTACCAGGCCTACAACTTTGATGACCACAGTGGAAGATACAGTAACATGAGCCCAGATACACAGCATCACCCCAGCTCAGCCTCCATGCAGGACCAGTGAGTGTGTGTGTGTGTGTGTGTGTGTAACATAATTATATAACTTAGAAATACATAGAATAAATCCACCATTTGAAAATGTGAAACAGTGTACATAACATTTATACAATGTGTCTCCTGGTCTGCTGTAGGGTGTGTGACTGCACATCGTGGACAAAGTTTACACAGGACAACCTTTCCAAGGCCTTGCAGGAAGAACAGACCACCAACAACCTCAGGTCAGTGTGTTTAAGCTGCTACAGAATCAGGTTTAGCCCTGTGTGCTGCAGATGACACTGTGACATGTTACTTAAGGTTTTCAGTAAACATAGTGATGCTGTTTGTGCGTGTCAGAGTGCTGGTGGAGAAAGTGCTGCAGGACACGACTGAGGATCTGAGAGTCCAGTGCTCCATCGTGGACCGAGCCTTCAGCCAGCGCTGTGTGGAGCTGATAGAGGCCAAGACCCAGCTGGAGATGAAGCTGGCACAGGTAGACAAACTGGCAGACAGAGTTGACTGATGAATTGATTGATTAACTATTATATGGTCGTGTGTGTAGATCTTGGAGCAGATTGGGGCCCAGGAGAGGAACATTGTGGCTCTACAGCAGGCCATCCATAACAAAGAGGCTCCACTGAGAGTAGCTCAGTCCAGACTTTACCTCCGCTCGCTCAGACCCAACATGGAGCTCTGCAGAGATGAACCCCAGCTCAGGTATAAACACACACACACACACAACCCAGTTTCATCTTATTCTATCACTTTATCTCCTTTCTCTCTATTTATTTTGTTTGCTTCCTGCGCCTGTAGTTTGGAAGGGGAGGTGAGGCAGATCGATAGCACTCTGGCGTCTCTGCGCCAGCAGCTGAATGAGGCCAGAGGCTCCCTGTCCCACCTGGAGGAGTCACGCGTTACCGTTGAAAAGGACATAAACTGTAAAACCCACTCACTGTTCATCGAGAGAGACAAGTGCATGACTCACCGTAAACGATACCCAACGATCTCCACACTGTCAGGATACTGAAGACAATGGAATTGTGTGGAATTTGCTTTGGTTTTGCTTTTTTTTTTTAAGTTTAAAACCCTTGTTGTTTTGTCTCTTTGTTGTGCAGTGTATGGACCAATAAGATGTTGTGTGATCAAGAAAACCTGACAACGTTGTCGTAAAGAACATATTTAATAGTATTTCAACTCATCACATGATTAAAAACTGACAGCCACTGCTAACGTAGGGTGGCTGTGTTGCAGGAGGTAGAACAGGTTGCGGTTCGATCCCCACCTCTCCCTCAAGTCCACTTGTCGAAGTGTCCTTGAGCAAGACACTGAACCGCACATTCCCAATGGTTGGCCGGCTCCCTGCGTGGTTGCTCGGTGTGGCAAATGAGCAGCTAAAACCTTGTAAAACAAAACATTTTTATATCCCTCTTAATGTAATACAGAAAATATTCTGCGGTGTTGCTTCAATGCTTACTGATCTCTGTAGACACTGGTTTGGATACATTTCTTCTGCAACTTCTGCAAAAGGTTTGAAAAATCAGAGATAGCCAGAACTTTTTACTTTTAAGAGTGTGTTACTTCAGTTAAACCAACACTACAAGCAACCAATAATCGTATTAAGGTAAAAACCAAAGTGGAAAAGTGGAACAAAAGCAATGAATATTTGTTTAAGTACAATATACAGCTTACATACATACATCATCTGGTAATTATAGAACAAATAGTCACAGGAAATTCCAACATGGTATTTAATCAGACAATAAGAAGATGGGCCCACAGTTGTGCATGAATATGTGCTGGTTAGCGGTTAACTGAAATTACACAAACAGGAAATCTTGCAGACGATAATTATGGGACAAGGTTTGACTAAAGTCATGCACACTGCTCAATTTGTTTTGGCTCTGTTGTATTTGATTACATTTTAATTACAGCAGATATCTTCTGCCGCAATGTCTTGATTGTCCTAAATCTAGAAAAGGAAATAAAAAAATAGAAAACATGACTGCTACACTGATGAGAATGTGTTTGTGTTTGTGGACCAATGTCGGTGCTGAAATGTGAAGAAAAGCGTGGCGTTCTGTGTGCTGTATGCGGAGGAAGCCTATAACCTTCATAGTATTCTTCATGTCCTCTTCATTGGCATGAGGTTTGCAAAAATGCTTGAACATTTGAATGGTTCTAGCCTCTGACTGAATTTCTGAATTTCAACACTTCCTTGTCTTACATTACAGGAAACTGAATGGCTTTTGGACTGTTGTTCGGAACATTTTTTGATGATCCTATTGCCCACTGGTACCACCAGTAAAACACAATTTACATTTTAGCCCCACTGTCCCATATTGTAAACATTGCAGCCTCCAGAAGCCACTAACTTTTTAAGGACAGTAGTTTTTTTTTTCTTACTTGGTCGCTAAGCATAATTCCTCCTGCTTCAGCAGTGATTATTGGGTTTCTGTCCATGTTGACTTCATCTCCTAGAACAACACAGAAAAACATGACATTACAATACCTGTATGTGTGTGTGTGTGTGTGTGTGCATGTTCTGTGTAAAACATACCTCGCACTTTGTAACATTTATATTTATAAACCATGACCAAAGCCACTGTCAGTATCACCAGTACAGCCAGGGTTGCAGGCAGAATGTACAGAACGTAAACCACTTTGTGAGTGGGTTTACAACGTCATGTTCTTTCCAAAATACAATGTAACCATGATTCATGTCATCCTGGGTAAATAAAGAAATTCACCTGTTCTTAAGTTAAGCTATTTTGATCAGACTTCAAAATAGTTCAGAAGTAAAATAGGTACATTTCATCCACCTACAATTAGCGAAACTAAAGAAATTCAGGGCACTCGGGGGGGGGGTGTTTGCTTGCCTTTCAGGGTTTCCATAATATCTGTTTGAAGTAAGGCAATTCATTACTTATCCTTTAGAAATAAGTGCATGAAGCTCACAAGAGGAAGGCCCTATGTGGTGTTTCCTCCATACAGGACACAAAAGGGGCGCTGCACTTTAGAGTCGTCTGGTTTGTACAGTTTACAAGTTTATAAATTTTACTTCAAATTTACTGATACACATGTGCACTACAAATTTCACAGTGACAGTGGTTTTGCTTCAATAATACCTTCATATAGGGGGGGGAGGTCATTTCAAGCTGCTGTATTGCCATGTTTGAGGCTAAAAATTCTCTCCACTAGAGTGAGCTCTGGGGCCTCAATATCTGTCTCCTGTCAGATGGCATTACAGTGAGCTGCCTTCCACCACAAAAGCAGCATACAAGGTCTAGTGTAGGAATATTTGACATGTAAAATGTTAAAATCATAAAGATGTTACAGTAACTTGATTTTTGTAGCATAGATATTGATATGTATATGAAATGAGATTTAAAAAGCAGCTATCCATTTAAATCCCCAAACACACATCTGTCATGTTTTCTCTCTGCTGAGCTGCTCGCAAACTTACTATTGAAAAAGATAAAGATGAATAAGTATTCCAACAAAAGGGAAATTGAAACACGGCCCCACATAATCAGAAGAAGGTGTAACTTTTAATGACATAAATAACTGTGGATTTTTATTTTTATCACATATTTCATTTTCGGTTCAGTTCATTACGTGTTAAAGCATTGTAGTCTCATTGTTAGGAATATCTGCTCTTCTTCGTTGAAATATGGAGCCACCACCCGTCTCTATTCTTAGAGAGAGCTTCCTTCGAGCGAGGAGGTGCCATGACTGAGGATGTTATAAAACTGAACTTTATGCAAAGAGAAAGAGTTCAGACAGGCAGCTCTGTTCTTACATAGTATTTATTTCATGACACCACTAACTGTGGGCATGGGATGGTGCCAGCGCTGTGTGTGTGTGTGTGTGCATTTGTGCATTTGTGTATATGATTTTACCATTGTGTGGGATAAAAACGCACACCCTCTCAGCCTTTCAGACATCAGAGGGGAAAGTGATTTTTCCTTTTTTACATTAAGGGTTTCAATAAGATGGGACTATGGATTCGGTCTCATCTTCAAGACTTTGATACCCGCATTCAATACACAATCAATTAAACAAATATGCACTGACTGTAACATAAGGAGAGAAAAAAACAAGATCTTATGAATTCATCTTTTATAAGTTGAACTCTCGTGTCCCGTGTATCCTGACCACGTGACCAGCCTAAAAGAAAGAGGTTGGTTTGATTTGAATGACCTGCTGCAGAATAGCAACACAGTGTGTGAAGTTAAAACAAGTCTGTGTTGATGCACAAATTATTGTAAAATCATCTAAATCTTGGTAGTGTGAATTGACAGCTGGAGAACAAAAAATTTAAATGTGTTTATTACCTTTGGATTGTCTTCACTTTGTGTTTTCATTGATTTCCGTGGTCACTTTTCCTTTTCCATATTGTCTTTGATAGGTGATGGAAAAGGACAAATGTGACCAGATGAAAAGGAGAAAAAAAGTTGCAAAAACAAATTAAGAAAACGGGTGGAATGGATGAGGTAGCAGATCTGAGGGAGTGACAGAAAAAGAAAGAGGGAGGGAAAAGAGAATAGAGAGACAGAAGGACAACTCACTGCCTTCTTTTCCTCCAGTGCTCTCTTCCGTCTTTCTCCTAGTGACTCCAGGCTGAGATCAACAGATAGGTGAGTTCAACTTCAGCATTTTTCTCATTCTTCAGGTCACTTCACCTTTCGTCTCAGTCCATTTTTCCTCCATAATTAAAGATTTCATCCCTGCAGCTGCCTGAACTCATTCACACTCATCGCTCCTTTAATAACCTTAATTCAGCCCCCATTACTCTGAGTTATTTCTTTGATTTGCACATATTTCTTTGTACTGTTGCATGTATATATGTATGCATGCATGTGGAAATTTGACTGACCCCTGGCGTAGATGAATTTATCATAAGGTGTCTCTGTCATCCTCCAGATCTGCTCGCCTCTCACCGCCTATCTCTCCAGTTTCTTCCCCTCTGTTAGAAGAAAGGGTTTTAGGGGTGGTCGGATGAATTAATCATTGCTCATTAACCAAAACGTCTCTCACAGGCGCAGACCTTCTGCTTTATTTATGTGTGAGAACATTTTTATGACAGTGTTTATTTGCTTTTGTGTCTGCTGGCTAAATACATGCAGCTAAGCTTGAGGGTTTGCGGAAAGCCAAAGTTTCCGTTGGCTGGATGGAGAGGCTACTTTTAGCTTCGGTTATTACTCCCTTTGCCCTGACTGGTTCAGGCTTAGGGCTACGTTTTCAAAATGTCTTTCAAACCTCTGAATGTCCTTTAAATGACTGATTATTTTAAAGGATAAAAAAAACTATCAATCTTTCATTTTACTATGGAATGTCCCATTAGGGTTAGAAGAGAAGTTTCTAATTATACGTTTTGTCAGAGTGTGGAATGTGAGTTTCATGGGTTTGCGTGATTTTTGGGGATTTTTGTGGTAACGTGCATATATACAGAGTATTTCAAGGCTCCTGCTTTAGGTGCATCTTCTCTGCACTGTTTTACTTCTCTTTACCTAATGTCAGACCGCTGCCATTTCATTCCCATCACCCTGCCATTTCTTCTCATCCAGGATGCTGGGCCTCAGCTCCCTGTCCGCACTCCTCCTTCTGCTTCTCCTCTCCCCTCCTCCGCTGTCTGCCCAGGAGGTGCTTGTACGTCTAGCAGGCGTAGGCCGGCGTAATGCAAACGAGGGACGTGTGGAGGTGTTCTACAATGGCGCATGGGGCACAGTGTGTGATGACGAGGTGGATCTTAACCTGGCCAATGTGGTGTGCCGACAGCTGGGCTTCCAGCGTGGCTTTACCTGGGCACACAGTGCCAAGTTTGGTGAGGGACAAGGTATGTTTAGCCAATGGTGTTTAGCTTTAAACAACTTACCAATAAGGTTTTTATTTCTTTTTGATTCAATGACATATCCCCCTTTCTTACTGTTAGGATTGATCTGGTTGGACAATGTGCGCTGCAAGGGCACAGAGCTCTCTATTGCAGAGTGTCGCTCCAATGGTTGGGGAATAAATGACTGCACCCACGCTGAGGACCTGGGGGTCATTTGCAGTCCAGAAAGAAGACCTGGCTCCCCCACTGTCTCCTTGGAAGAGGCTCCTTCTTCCTCAAGGCACCAGTCAAGCCAACCAAGACAGGGAAACCCACCACCGCCACAGCCTGAGTCGCCGCCAGCCCAAATCTCCTCTTCTTCTGCAAGAGGCCATGAGATTGCCCTCCATCGCAACCCAACTTCTTCCCGACGCAGCAGCATCTCGCCGCAGGAAAATGGCCACGAGATCCAGATCTTGCGACGGAATCGAGGCGGTTCCAGAGCAGGCCCCCAGGTTAGCTCGGCTCTCCCACAAGGGCACCAGCTACCTTCACATCTGGCAAACGGCGCATCCTACAGGCAGAGACAGGAGTCAGCGAGAACCAGTCCACAAGCTGTGAGACGAGAGGCTGACAGGCAGGTAGAAAGGCAGTCCCAACCCCAGCAGAGGAGTGACAGGCATCAGCAGCTCAGTGGGAACCATGTTGAACCAGAGCCTGTGTATCCAGACATGGAACTGGAGACTGCACAGTACACACAGGTAAAAACACACACACATAGACACGTACACAACGTCTAAAACACACCAAAGAAGTAACCCAATCACGCTTTACTCAGACTCCCATACATACTGTATATGTCATTTGTGGAGCCACAGGCCAGCGGACGTGTATAATTAGAGATAAATCTAAAACCAGACCTTCTCCAGCCTTAAGTTTAGAACCCAGCCCAGACTCTCATAACGTGCAAGAAACTCAGACCAGAGGAAATAGCAAGATATTTATCACTTGTGTTTGGCTTTCCTTCTTTTCTCAACTTGCAGAGTTTTACACTTTTTTTATCATTTTGTAATCATCATGACACATATCCCAACACATTAAAACTGTTTTGTGTTAGTTTCCTTCCTGCTGCCTATGCAATGTGGATGATTAGTGAGTGTGATGATTAGTGACATAGCATGTCATCTTATCATGTTATTCGTCACTCGATTGTGTGCTGTCTGCAGATATATCTTTAAACAAAGTCATGTTTATTGACTCAAATGAATCCTGTTTTAGTGTGCATGACAAACGCTTGGTTGATGTGGGGTGAGGTTGAAGCCTTCAAAAAGTGGGACAAAGATCCATTTCTATCCTCTAACAGGGAAGAAGTTTAAATGAAACTCTTTATTTCAGATAAAGCAGTGCCATTCTCAGTTATTAATCATCTTTAATGTTTTCTCGTGGACAGGGATCTGTTCACTTAGAGGAGGCTCGTCTAAGGCCTGTGCTGTCCAGCAACCATGGCGGTCTGGTGACGGAGGGAGTGCTGGAAGTGAAGCATGCTGGGAGGTGGCGTCACGTGTGTGACCGGGGATGGGACCTCAGCAGCAGCCGTGTCGTATGTGGCATGTTAGGATTCCCTGCTACAGAAGCGTTTGATCAAAACGCCTACAGGTGAGCGTGAGAGTGGACACGGCAGAGTGACAGAGGAGGACGGAGACAGAGAAAGTGTGTGTGTTTATGTGTGTGTGTGTGTGTGTGTGTGTGGTCATGAAAGGGATGGAAAAGTGCGGTTGACTACACATCCCATAACGGATTAGGTAGCCCCATGCCTAGATTGCTGTTCCATCCCCCCTGTAGTAGAGGTTAACCACAACTGCTGTCATTAGTACAACCACACTTGGCACAATATGTCCACTGTGGCAATAGCCGAGCCCGGGTGTCCGCCTGGCCTGCCGGCCCCATTGGCTTAGTGGGCCTCGACGCAGACCTTTAAAATAGTCTTGGTGAGTATGTTATTAATGTCAGATCCAGACTACAAGATTATCATCATCATCATCATCATCATCATCATCATTATGGTGTGTGTCCAACATGAAACCTCCCTTACATGGTTTCTAATCTCATATAATTAAGTAACCCCCAGTGAAAACTGTGTGCAGCAGCACTTTCTAATATTGAGTAGTATATCTTAAAGTCTGAGGACTCACTGCTATTCAGTCTAAGTAGATATACCATTGAGGAAACTTGATTTCTTTTTGTGTCTCTATCTATTATCATTATTTTAAAATCATTCAACAGGGATGAATCAACTTAAATCACAAATCACATTCATAGATTTTATACCATTTTATACCACCAGATTAAACAGCAGCATTCTATAATTAAGCAGTGACCCATTTTCAAGCTAGAAAAGGCAGGACCTTGGCTAACATCTGTAATGCATTAGATTTCCATTTATCTGAATTTATGAAAAGCTGCTCCTTGGGTTTTATGTCATTTTATTTATGCTATAATCAATATTTTTATATTAACAATAGATCAAATGACTATGTTTATGTGAAAAGGTTTTGGGTAGTGACAAACCAACAAACACCTGACTCTGCAGTTCCCTTGAGCTCAACTCAGCGTTATAGCATCTTTTTAGCTTATGGTTGTGTTTTTACAGCAACTTCACTGTTGTGGTTGACTCTCTCTGCTCTCATCAGCATCATTTTCAGAAGCAACAGGCAGCTGTTTTAAGCAAAAAAGCACTAAAAACCCACTTTATACTACCTATCGCAGCACCAAACAGCAGAAAAGCAAAGTTAGCAGCTAGCTGTTGAACATATTGGAGCATTTAGCAGCAAAAGAACCAGATATTTCCCTCAGGGGTTGGTGAAGAGCAAAAATAGAGCTAAATGAGAGTGAATATTGGACTCATCAGGTGGCCAGAAACACAACTCCAAAATAATGGTAATGTTGCTCTGTAACTGCTGGATGTTTGAATTAGAAACTGTTTGCTAACTCGCCATGATATTGATGATATGTAATGTTGTGTTCACAGCTTGTCTTGGCTGCCCACAAGTGGCCAAAACAATTTGATAATGCCTGGTTTAATTAAACTGGGTATCTTACTGCACTGGACAGTAAAACCTTAACATTTCATTGTGGGTTCGAATTATAGCAATCCCAGGGACCACGACCTCCCTGGGTGGAGTCTGCATGTCCTCCCCGTGTTACCGTGGGTTTTCTCCGGGTTCTCCGGTTTATGGATGTAGTGAGAGAGGATATGAAGTTAATTGGTGTGAGTGAAGAGGATGCAGAGGACAGGGTTAGATGGAGGCACATGATTCGCTGTGGCGACCCCTGAAAGGGAGCAGCCGAAAGGAAAAGAAGAAGAAGAAGAGTCCAAAGACATGCATTAGGTTCATTGGTGACTCTAAAAAAAAAAATTGTCATCCTAGTGGATGAATGTGTGCGTGTGCGTGAATGGTTGTCTGTCTATGTGTCAGCCCTGCGACGAGTTGGCCACTGTCCAGGGTGTACCCCGAAAGCCTAAGGCCCGAAGCCACTGGGATAGGCTCCAGTCACCCGCGACCCCGAACGGGAACAAGCGGTAGAAAATGACTGACTGTTACTGACTGACTGGACTTTGGGCCTTAGGCGGGGTACAACTCGTCGCAGGGCTGACACAGAGACAGACAACCATTCAATCTCATCCACTAGGGGCAATTTGGGGTCTTTCCCTTTTTGTTTACTACCTAATTTGTTAAAGGGTGCACGGTGGTTAGCGCACCTGCCTCCCAATAAGGAGATCGTGGGTTCGAATCCCGGACTAGACCACGACCTCCCTGGGTGGAGTCTGCATGTCCTCCTCGTATTACTGTGGGTTTTCTCCGGGTTCTCCGGATTCCTCCCACCGTCCAAAGACATGCATTAGATTAATTGGTGACTCTAAATTGTCCCTAGTGGATGAATGTGTGCGTGAATGGTTGTCTGTCTAAGTGTCAGCCCTGCGACGAGTTGGCCACTGTCCAGGGTGCACCCCGCCTAAGGCCCGAAGCCACTGGGATAGGCTCCAGTCACCCGCGACCCCAAACGGGAACAAGCGGTAGAAAATGACTGACTAAAAAAATGACTGACCTAATTTGTTAGTTAGTAATTGCATGGGAGCTGTTGTAATGTTACCTGTTGAATACCCAATAAAACAATCGTATCATTTTGAAACTAAATGATCCACCTGGAAGGTACATTATTGGTAAAAACGTTATTAGTAAAAATGTTAATGCCAATTTTATTACATCAAGAAATGATTACATTATTGGTGCTATACGGGCTGTTATGGTGATTTTGTCCCTATACACCCTTTAGCCATGCTGAAGCACCTACACAAACACTAAAAACCCCAATACCTCGCCTACACACATGCTAATACAGCCCTCCACCCTCATCGCACAGCTTCTTACGAGACCTTACATAAACAATGTACAAGAGTCACATGCACACACAAATAAACACAAACACATGTACGCTTGTGCACACGCGAACACAACCCTCAGTGTGTCCGTCTGTCTGCCCACAGAGGTCTTTTTCTGGCTTGGCTAACAGGACGACTGTACTGACCGCTGGCCTGGCCTGCACCATCTGTCTCTCTATGTCGCCAATAATTACCCCTTGTGTCCTGCTCTGCTCTGCTCGGCAGCAGGATTCAGGCTGCTTCTCCTCAGCTGCCCTGTTCACCACCACGGCCACTGCCTAGCAATGAATAACACTCTTTCATAGTGTCTTATCTCTTAAGGCTTCTTCATAGCCGTGTAGTACCCAATTTGTCCTCAAGTGGGTCATTTTGGTCAAGTTAGTAGCCCTTTCACGTCAAAGATGGAGCAAAGAAGTAATCAAGAATGTGGCTTGGGTGACTATCAGGTTTATTTTCTAAATCTAATGCTAATGTGGAAAAAACACCTAAGAGTTGTCTGGAGAAACATAATATTTCTGTGCCAACAACCCAACCAGCAGCTTGTGCAAAGAATGAACCAGGCCAGAGAATGTTTCTTGTATTTTGTCAACCTCCACCCTGCTACGTGGGAGACGAATGGAGCAGCCATTTTTGTCCGGCAGTAAACAGCTGAGGAGAGGAGAACGTTATTTTAAACAGAAAGAACAAGCAACATGAGGTGGACCTTTGGAATCTGGTGCCACAAATGTTCTTGTATTTTGAAGTCGATATTCTTGTTGGTAATTGTCCTTTTGAAAATGTTTCCGGAGATAGAAATTATGATGTATCTTATCCACTTAGGAACAATAGCTATTTTTAGCCGTGCTAGCAGCATGGCTCTAAGAGTAGCAATGCCGGTCGGTCTGTCGACCACGTTGGTCCAGACTTAAACATCTCCATGAACTCCCTTAACTTTTCATCTAGCCATCATCAAGTCAAAATTTTGATGTCTCCACTACAAATTATGACAAAATACCTGCAAAACTACTGACATTCCCATCAGCCTCAGCTGTAGTTTGGAATAAGGTAGTGAACATGGTAAACATTATACCTGCTAAGCATCAGCATGTTTCCATTGTGAGCATCTTTCCAAGATAATACTAGTGTTTTGCTCAAATCAATGCCGTGCCTCAGTGCAGCCTCACAGCGCCGCTAGCGTGGCTGTTGTTTATATTGATCCATACATGATAACAGTCACATAACATCTTCCTGGTGCTACCCACTGTGCCAGCTGCGGTCCATGCCCACTCTTCTTTGGGGATTGTGTCCACTGGAACAGCTGTAATTATGGTCTGAGGGATCCTCTCGGCTGAACCTGCTGCACACCCTGTGCTGTGTCAGCACTTCCCTCTCTGGCCATGTGGTTGTTTTTTTGGTGTGACTGGCTTTGTCTCGGCCTGTTAAGTTGCTCAGTGCATTTTTACAGATGTTTAAATACTCCCCCACATTTCAGTGCTTACAAAAGGCAAGCGCTAAAGCCATTTTCCATCTCTCTTGTTTCATCACATCCACACTCTCTTTGAGGCTGACAGCAACTTCTTCAGTCCTTCTAATTTACTTTAACCCCCTGCTCTTTCTCCCCTCCTCAGTTATGACTTTTTTTAAAGACCTTTTATGCCTTTGTGGCAATTATGCTAAAACCCACATTTCATGGAAAGAACATCATTATCACCACTTTGAGTTTTCGTTCCATGGAGGTTGATGGGACTGTCTCCTGAGTGAGCCAATTGTTCCAGTTAGGCAGTTTGCATTATGCAGTATAATAACAGGTTATCTCTGCTTTCCTGACAGTGAGCTCCTCTCTCCAGTGTGGCTTATGGTATTGTGTGTTCAGAGTTGCATAAAAAACCTGGCACCAAGCTGAAGATCCTGAGAAGTAAGAAAATCTTCTCCTGGTTAAAAGGATTCAGCAGTGCTGCAGTCACAACCTGTTTGTTGTGCCTGAGGCTTGATGCTCTGGTTCACTTCCCATCCTTTAAATCTCCTGAGCGAGCCTTAACTCAGCTCCAACCTGTGTTTCTGAGCTGACAAAGAGCAACATCCACCTTGCTTTTAACTCTTAGTAGGACAACAGAAATGTGTCTGAAAACCAAAAGAACATGCTTTTCTTTTTCCTGTGAAGTTAGGCGATGCTCATAAAATTTGCCCAGTTCACAGGGACTTCAGTCTTACATCACTCGCTCCATGTTTCCCGGCATGCAGTCATAACGTTGGGTAATGACGCTGGGGTTTTAAAGAGCTTTGTTTTTACAGAGGCAAGGCAGGGACAGTTGATATGTACGTGCATATTTCCATGTCTGGTGTGTGTGAACCGACATGCTACTGCTCGACCGCACAGCAGACACTGCCAAGCAGAGCAGGCAATTATATGGGTAACACTCTCCTCCTCCTCCTCCCCCTCCTCCAAACCATGAACTAACACCCCCTCAGAGTCTGTCTCTCTCATTTTGATTTACCACCGAGTTATGAAACATTTTAAAGCTAGGGTAGATAATGTATTTCAGAAGCATTTTTTGTTGTATTTGTTGAAATTCTCTTTACATCCAATCAATCGATCAAAGGCTTTGAATATACAATTAAAAACTCCGGTATCTGCGGCTGTCGCAGGTCTAGGTAATAAGGCCATGAAATGATTGGCTGGCCTAACTGCCTGTCTACCTACCTGCCTACCTGTGTGCACTTGGCCCATGCATAAATTGCACTTGTGTTTTGGAGGAGTGGCTTTGCAGGGTTGCCCAAAGGGAGGGGGTGTGATTTTTCAGTTGGATACTTTCAAAAATCTAGCTGTCTCTTGCTAGTTTTTCCAGCACTACCAACCCTAGCTTTAGGCTGTGCAAGCACACACAGATAGGCTCACACACACAGATAGACACAAGCAAACACACTATCATACAGAACTCACACATACACATATACAGATTTAGCCATAGGATCTATCACTTCTCAGGCTGCATTTCCAGAGCCATTTTGTTGTGAAGCTATACCATTTTATGTGTTGCATTCCCTTACAGAGGTGGTATCTCTAGTTTTAGGGGTATTCATGCTTTCTGACCAGCTAGCCAAGGAAAAAGGGAAGAAAGAAGGAAGAATGAAGAAAACATTGAGCGAGAGAAGAAGGGGGTGCGTGAAAGAAATAAAGAAGGGATGAAGAAATGAATAATAGAAAAAAACAGAAAGAAGGGAGGAAAGATAGTAAGGCATATGGGAAGGAAGTAAAGAACAAAAAGAGAGATACTTGCAATGTTTTATCTCGTTAAATTTTGCAGCACCTAAATAGTAACTAGAAACTAGTAAATCTAGTAACTTGTAAAAAGTTAAATATTTTCCTCTAAAATGTAGTGCAATATAAGTATAAAGGTTCACAAAATGGGAAGTACATGAAAATTGTACTGCACTAATCAATATTTTTATATTAATATATTATAAACAATTATAAAACATATTTGTATATCTCTCTTCATGACAAACCCACAGAGAATTATCCCTCAACTCTACAGTTCCCCCAGCTCTATGGGCTGTTTTAGCGTCTTGAGTGTTGAGGTTCGCTCTCATCAACTTCTTCTCCAGCAGCAGCAGGCAGCTGTTTTCAGCAAAAAAAGCTCTTATAAACCCACTGTACACTACCTGCCCAGCACAAAACAGCAGGGGGAAAAAGTTAGCCACTAGCTGGTAAACATAGTGGAGCATTTAGCTGCCAAAGAGATATATATTTCCCTCAGAAATTGGTAGAGACCCAAAACAGAGCTAAAAGAGAGAATGATAACATTGCTCGGTAACTGCTAAATGTGTAAATAAGAAACTGTTTGCTAACTCACCATATCAACTTAAAAGGTGATAATATGTCAATGTTGTGTTTACAACTTGTTTCCACTTACCCCAAGTGGCCTAAATAAATCAGTTTTTTGCAGGTTTAAGATATTTCCGGTGCCGCTACAATGCAAAGAGATTCAAAGATTTAGTCGTTCTTTGCAGATTTCATCACTTTGAGTGTGTTCATTGTAGAAGAGGAAATGGTCAAAAAAAACTTTATCTACCAGAGGAGGCCAGTTGTCTGGACCAATCTGGTTCTCTAAATTACATTTCTCCATTGCTGGACAGCAGAAAACATCACAAAATAAATAACTGTAAATGGTTTGTGGTGCACATGTTCCATACAGTATGGCTCAGGGTTCCTTTTGTGGGCTTTCTTATAGGCTCTTCCAGCCTTAAGTACATTTCTCATCTAATGTTGAGACTGTGCATAATAACCTGTGGAATGCCTGGATACTGGGGTTCTCCTGGAGAGGAAACATCTCTCCTTTTAAGATGCCGAATATTTATTTGCATCATAAATCTCTTTGTACAGTAAAATCTCCTCCTGTCTATACTTGGTGTTCTGACTTATTTAATTCAAGCACATTCATGAAGGGCGTCAGTCCCACTGCACCTGTCTGTGGTCTCATTGGCCAATGCAAGGGGTCAGCTCTAATGTGTGTGTGTGTGTGTGTGTGTGTGTGTGTGTGTGTCGCAGAGGGACACTTTCCAGACACTGCCTGGTTTGTGAATCATTCATTTTATTGAATTTATGTTGGTTTTTTGGGGTTTTAGTGTGTGTGTGTGTGTGTGTGTGTGTGTGTGTGTGTGTGTGTGTGTGTGTGTGTGTGCGCGCCCTGGCACAGGGGGCCTCATTTTGTGTACGCACACTGTTTGAATTTAGGATTTTACTCTAGTTTAAGGTAATATTCATAAAACTAGACACAGTTTACAAAACACTGTTGGAGTTGGCAGACCTCAATAAGGCTTCTCGCAGGGATTAATGTATAGTGGCTTATTCATATTTTTAGTTTTTTTCCACATAGATCCCCCAACCAGACATCCACTGTAGACATATAGACAAACACTGAAACAGAAATACCCATGAATGTAGAAATGGAAGATCTAAAAAAAGTCATGACAAGAAGGTTTGAGAGGTGGTTTGAGAGGAAGGAATGGAACAAAGATGGAGTTATGTGATCCGTTATTGTCAATCAACCTCTCTCTTCCTCACTCCCTGTCTCCTACATAAGGGTTATGTTTATCCAAAGACACGCACGCCCTTTCCAGCATGTTGTGTTTGTTTATTTAAGGTTTCATAGACAGAATGGAAGATGTCAAGGAAAAGAAGAAAGGATGATTGAGGAGGAGCACAGGAGCAGACTGTGGGAGTGCATAAGACTGCTGGATGTTTAGTCTACTGGATGTAAAGATGCATAGTTGTAACTCAGAAAAAAGTCCAGTGGAAATGTTCTCTTTCTTTCAGGAAACTGTGGGACTCCAAGTTAGCTGATCCGTCCTCCAGGTAAAATCAACATCTGCTCTTTAAAAGATGGAGCGTTATAACCTGTTTAGGGTATCAAAGATCATGAGTAATGTGAAAAATCACGAATATATCTCTTATGTCTCTTGCTGCTTTGTCTTCCTCCCCCACTTCTTTCCACGCCCAGGCTGAGGACACAGGTCAGTAAGAAGGGCTACTGGGTGGAGAAGGTGCAGTGTCAGGGTGTGGAGGTCTCTCTATCGCAGTGCCAGGCACAGCTGTCAATCCCCAGGAGTGATGTCCCATGCAGCGGTGGCATGCACGCTGTGGTCCGCTGCGTCCCTGGGTCTCAGTTCACACGCTATGGCAGAGCACCTGCGCCACCTGCTGTGCCGGTGAGTTTGGAGGCGGAAGTAAAACACTATAGATTGTGAACAAATGTGGGAAAATTTAATAAATAGCTTGATATATTAGGAAATTCTTTTTCTAGCAGAGAGCTAGATGATAAGATTAATACCACTCTCAAATATAATATACCACTCTCACCTCTAAATTTTGTTTATTCTGTAATGTTAAAACAAAGTTGTGGTTGACAGGGAATGTGTGCTGGATTCTTTCTCTTGGAAGTCGATGCGCCCGGCCAACTCCTCCTAAAAACCACAACTTTATTTGTTTGTGTACAAATTAAACAAATGAGATATCATGTGTGAATTTGTGAAATTTAGATGTGCTACTATTTTCTTTCTACCGATAGGTCCTGTAGATTATCTTACGTAACCAGGTCATGATTTCTAGAAAGAGACATTGCTGTTGAGTTTTTGTTTCTTTTTGGCGCTTTGAGCACCACAAGCCGAGTGCCATATAGAGGCATTATATTCAAAAAATGCAGACATCTCTATGGCCAGTGTCATTAAAAATCAACTCATAAGAGGAAAGATAAGAGGAAAAATGTGTATTTTAGATTTTGGGGTGAACTGTCCCTTTAATTTTGGCAAGGTCCCTTAGCTGAAAATAGCACCCTTTCACCACAGAGCTAATCTGTTGGTCAAATTTCAGTGCTGAGTCAAAGACAACACCAAGATTCCTGGCATGGGCATACATTTTCGATGTCAGTGGCCCTAAGTAGCTAGCTATTATCCCTGCGGAGTTGGGGGGACCAAAACAATCACTTCTGTTTAGTTATCAATCAACTGATGACAGTTTTTTGCCACCCAATAATTCACATCCAGGAGGCAAATAAGGAACCCTTAAGCCTAATTGGAATTTCACAAATGAGGGGGGCACCATAGGGGGGCATTGAAATATTAGATCATATGCGATACATTTTTTTATCCCAGAGCTTTGGGACTAGGAATTTCTGGAGGTGATGGTAGCAAAATATTTTGCTCTTGAAGCTTATCAGGCTGAAATGTAGTTTATTAGGCAGTTTTCTGTTAAACCTGAAAATGCAGCAATAAGCATCCAGATCCAGTAAGTCTCTAAAAGTGTAAGCTCAATTGACAAACTTACATTTTTCACCTAAACTCTCCCTTATTTCTTCCAGCCGGTTGTGCGTCTGAAGGCGGGGCCCCGGATCGGGGAGGGCCGTGTGGAGGTGCTGAAGGAGGGGAAGTGGGGCACCATCTGTGACCACCTGTGGGGCATCACTGCAGCCAGCGTGGTCTGCAGAGAGCTAGGTTTTGGGACGGCCAAAGAAGCCCTCACCAAGGCTCAGCTGGGCCAGGGTAAGATATCAAGTCAAGTCACGCCAAATGTATTTATTAGTATGTGACACATACACATAGCCACACACATAGTGTACATATAGTCAAACTGCACCTTGAAATCTTTCTGGTGCTTTCCAGTGATGTATTTACGTAGCTTTAGTGAGATCAAGGTGGGAGACATCTGTATGTTTAAACAAAAGTTGAAATGGGTCTTTATTTCACCTCTTGTGCTATAGTGATCAGATAACCTCATGCATAAAATCATAAGCAGTATAAAAAAGACCCCTGGCTACTGATCTGACAATGTGTTAAAGGGTACAGACTTTGAGTCAGGGCCTGAGTTCACCATGCACTCTGAGCATGATCAGTTTAGCTCACTGATCCTTTAGACTAAACACCTCTCAGCCTAAATGTCTGTTGCTAAACGCAGCACTCCAAGAACCATGGACCCGAGCAGACAAATAAACCCAGAGGAAATGTTTACAGCCTGACTTTTACTTCTATCTTAGAAGCTGATTGTTGAGGAACTCTACCCATGACCAATTATACAAGTGTAAACTATGCTAGGAGGTTCAATCGACCAAAACAATGGCATGTGTTGTTGTCAAAATAAATCTGTTGTATGTGAAAAGTTAGCACAGCTTTGAAAGCGGGATGTCAGGCAATCAGCACTGAGCAAGACCAAACGTTCAGAAACATTGTGATTACTTTGGCACTGCTTTTGTTGTGGGCTCGAAAATATAGCTGCATTGAAACATTTTCCCAGGAAATAGGCCGTCCCTTTCACCCACTCAGTTATAGTATTTTCATTCTTGCCTTAACTCTGTAATCACGTTAATTTCCTCACATTATCTTTCTGCCCAAATGAGCACATAGCATCTCATATAATGGTGGGTACATTTCCTTCTCTCTACGTAATGAAGTAATTCATGGAAACCACTGGAGTGTTACTTTTAGGGCTCTATTAAAGTAGGTGCTATGGTGCTGTTATGTCTGAATAATGAACATGGGTTAAATGTGAAAATGGAGAATTGTGGCTTTTAATGTCTCATGCCAGTTTACCGGAGTTGTCTGTGAACATATAATATATAAGAGATGAATTTGCGTGTAGCAGGAGCGATGTGAAGGATCATGGGTAGTGCAGTTACAGAAGAGAAGCTTCAAGCTAGACTTGATGACATCATTAGCTATTTAGGGCCAAATTATAGGACTTTAGCCTGGGCCTCACACACCTACGCAAACATAGATGTGTTCAAAGATTTTCCTCCATTTTGCCATTTTGGAATCTATTTTAGTTTCTAAAGCATGGCCCTGGTCTGCAGTGTGCAGCAGAGTGTACAGTAATTTAGACAGAAAGCTCTCTGGCTAAGCTCAATTTCAGAGCCACATCACAGCTCCTGATCATTTCTGGGCTTTCAATCCTTCTCTATAGACACGTGTGGGTGCAGAACCATCAAGTTTTTTATGTACTGTGTGTGTATGTGTGCAGAGAGAGCCTGCCTTTTAGCATGTGGCCTATGGTTGGTAAGACACATGTGAATCAATCAACTGTTGCTCTACTCCCTTCTTCTTCTGCAGGTACTGGTCTCATCCACATGAACAGTGTGCAGTGTACAGGCAGGGAGAAATCAATTACAGAGTGTACCTACAGACAGGTGCCGCTTTACACCTGCAAACACAGCCAGGATGCAGCGGTCCGCTGCAACGTTCCCAGCACTGGCATGCAGGCCACGGTGAGAAACATCCAAAAAAATCCATACATATATGCAGACAAGCATTTAGCAGTATTCACGGACTGACAAGAAAACACTTTTCCTCCCTTAACCTTCAGGTACGTCTGGCAGGAGGCAGAGAGCCAGCGGAGGGCCGTGTGGAGGTGCTGATGGAGGTCGGAGGGGTGAAACGTTGGGGCTCCGTCTGCAGTGAGAACTGGGGCATCAACGAGGCCATGGTGGTCTGTCGACAGTTGGGCTTGGGCTTCGCCTCAAGAGCTCATCAGGTAAACAACAGAATAGAATATGTTGATGTTTTCTGCAAGTTTCTGGCTCCTCTTCTGTCACTAAGCTTTTGTTCTGTGTGCTCCTATATCCCCCCCCCGTCTTGCTGTTTGTGTGTCTGTGCTGTGTTATTACCAAGGCCTGAGGTAATTACAGGCTTCTCTAACGTCCACTTCCAGCGAAAATAAAAGAGGGAAAGTGAGGCGAAGAGAGATCAGGAGAAATTCACAGAGCAAACAAACTGAAAATAGAACTGTGTATGGAAAGGGCAGCGTGAGTGTGTTTTGAGGGGGGCTCCTGGGAACATTTAACGGGCAGTTGGAAAAAAGAGTGGAAAATGTGATAATGAGCACTGATAGTTCCTATAAAAAATGGGCTTTTTTTGTCTTTAGTGCAGAGGCTGCTGTTTGACATTTTTCACATCTTATTCTAGAAGTGTTTCAACACAACTGCACAAATGAGCGCCAATGATTTTGTGTGAGTTTGTTCTCTTCCTGTGTCTCTCTGTGCAGGAGACCTGGTACTGGCCTGGATCTTCAGATGCCGGTGAGGTGGTTCTGAGTGGAACTCACTGCATCGGCACTGAGATGTCCATCCAGCAGTGTCGCAGAAACACAAATGTCTACTGTCCCAGAGGAGGGGATAGCAGGGCTGCAGGAGTCACGTGTGTAGAAAGTGAGTCCACAACCAGCACGTGACCACAAACGTATTTATTGTGCAATGAGAGTGAAACTAACTCTTGAGTCTTGACCCCTGTAGCTGCTCCTGACCTTGTCCTGGATGCCCAGCTTGTCCAAGAGACAGCCTACCTGGAGGACCGACCCCTCCACCTGCTGACCTGCGCTAATGAGGAGAACTGCCTGTCCTCCTCTGCTGCCAGGATGAACTGGCCCTATGGGCACCGTCGCCTGCTGCGCTTCTCCTCCCGCATCATGAACCTGGGCCGCGCCGACTTCCGACCCCGAGCCACCAGAGAAAGCTGGACGTGGCACCAATGTCACAGGTAAGACTGGGAGGAGGAAGGCTCCATAACCTGAACCAGAAATTTACAAGTTTTTGCTCCAAGCCGCTGTGTCACTTAGAGAAGCTTTCAGGTTTTCATTGAACCAACAGCGGCTCATTTTTTATGCCCTCAACCAGATAGGGAGTAACTGTGGTGGTTTTAGCTGCTGCAAGGTTTGGTTGGGAAAAAACAGCTGCATAACCTCCTCCATGGCACAGTACTGGGCATCGTTATGAGGTGGCATGAGAAAAAGAAGAATTTTAGGAAGAGCACAGTTGCTACCAGAGATCAAAATATGTCATGCCTGCAGCAAATGACAAATGGGGATTTATGATTTGGCGAGTGAAATGGCATCACTGGATATTTTTGAGATCTGGACTATAAATAACCAAACACATATAAAAGTCTGTTATTTAACGCAAGAAATACAATCTTTTATGCTCCAAAATGATGTTTACAATAAACATCCTCCTCACTGGTCACCCAGTTGTTACTGTCAGAGCCATGACTGCACTCAGATCAGCCTGGCTTCTTATCTCAGCGGTTGTGGTTCTGCGTCCCAAAACGAGAGGCACAGCTCGGTGTCTCTCCCAGCCGCAACCCAATCACTACCTCCCCAACCAGCAAACACATGGTTTGACTTGGTAGAGTCTGTTTTGGGAATGGCTCTGTAATGAGAGAAAGAGCAACACCAAAGTGATATCTATCTGCCCACTTGTGTTTTTACAATTGTTGTCTGTGTGATGCCTTTGCAACAACATAACAGGCTTTATGGCTGCTATATTTCAAATAAACGTCAGGGTTTTTTTCACAGGATGATGTAGGTGAGAACTTGTGAACAACAAAAACAGTAGGAAATTCAATAGAGATCTTTCTCTGTTTCTTTGATAAATTAATATCATTTATCGTTACAACCTTTGTGTATTAATCTTGCCACCAATTCTCAGGCACTACCACAGTATCGAGGTGTTCACTCACTATGATCTGCTGACCTTCAATGGGACCAAGGTGGCTGAAGGTCACAAGGCCAGCTTCTGTCTGGAGGATACCTACTGCCCTGACGGTAAGGCAAATGACAGATTAATGTTACATAAATCTGCTTTCTGAGGGGAAAACTGGAAATGAGAACAGAATCGTGACAGACAAGGGAATCAAGAATACATAAAAGTGCAAAGCTGAAATCCCATAATGAGCGTTCAAAGTCTGCCTGTAAGATCAGAGGCCAAGCCTAAATTGATCTTGGCTTCACAAAACCCAGACAGCTTTATGCAGCTTAGAGCCTTTCTATTCATTTGACGGTCCCCAAAAAAAGAGCTGGGTTTTAAATCATTGTGTTATAATTTCAGGCTGTTGGTAGAAATTCAAATCCAACGCGACTGACAGCAAAGGAAATGTACACATCATGGTCTACTGTTTTTATCTCTGTTTTTTTTCTACCAGGTGTCCATAAGCGGTATGCGTGCTATAACATGGGACAGCAGGGTATCTCAGTTGGCTGCTGGGACACCTACCGCCACGATATTGACTGCCAGTGGATCGACATCACAGACATACGACCTGGTGAATACATCTTCCAGGTTAGGATGCTTGTTGCTAACTCCTGATTCTATTATACAGTCTGCTCAGCGATCCATAGAGTTCATTGTGAAATTGTTACTCCAATAAAAATGCAGAGAAAAAAATAATCCACACCTAAATCTTCATGGTGAAATCACATCATTTTAGTAGCTTACACAAACTCTTAGATCGGGCGTGAAAGCGGAAAAAGAAAAAACAGAGCAAACACAGGGGTTGGTGTTTCAACATCAGAAGGCACATGAGATAAAAGCTGTGATAAAAGACTATAATTTCAGCTAAATGGCTCTTGGCTGTTTCAGGTGTGCAGCATGTATGTAGTTTAAGGGGTGTGTGCGTATTTAAGGAAAGGGAATTTAGTCTGGATTTATATAGAAAGTAGACCTGCTATTAGTCCACCGTTTCAGAAAGTACAGGCCTATTGGCAGTGGAACAGCTCTGTCAGCACTTTACATTTGTACAGTGAGTTTCATGTTTGAAAGTTTGTTGGTCCGACATCACATGGTCTCGTCTGTTTCTAGACATGCAATCTCCTGTGGTGACCTACTCATCTGTCCTACCTCTGTGTCATTTGTTCTATTTTTTCCTGACAGCTTAGTGGCAGCAAAGTGATGATGTTCACAGTTTTTAATTATGAGTGTTGACATAAAATCAATAAATTTGACTTACGTGTGTGTGTGTGTGTGTGTGTGTGTGTGTAGACTGTGTGTAAACTACATGCAGGAGTGGTCCACCTGCGTTGCAAGAGCCTGTACACATGTGACGAGCCACGTCTTGAGAGATAAAACAACATACATGTCATAAAGCAGAGATCCACTGTTGCCACGACGACGTGACCCAGCAGCACTTTGTGGTCGTGAATGTGGTTCAACAGTTGTTGAGCTGCTCATAAATTTGTGTAAGAAGTGAGAGATGGAGGGAGGGCACAGATGCTTGCTCGTCTTTCATGCAGCTGGGTGTTTCTTTGAGTTTTTACCAAGAATCTCAGGGTGGCAGCCATTTTTAGAACTATACATTTAAACCCATGAGTCACGTCCACCTCTGTTTTATTGCTCCTGATTGCTCCGTCATTTAAAAATCAGCTGCACAACCTCAAAGTCTTTTACATGACAGTGACGACCTTTCATTGTTCAGTAAAACAGGCTGTGGGCCTTTTGTTTCACATTATTACAAGGGCTTTTAAAAGGACATCAACTGCCACCAAGTTAATATGGTGTTTTACACCGGGACTATAAAATATGTGTTGAAATCATTGGCTGCTCTCAACATGCAATATTAAAAATATATGAAGTTCTTGACACCGAATTTGGCCGAAACTCATAATTATGAATATTTTACATCTCAAATCTTTGTCTGTAAATATAATTGGAACCACAAAATCTATTCTGTATGTAAAAAAAAAAAATTAAACTGGGTTGCTTTGTAGAATATGTGGTCAGGTTATCTGTTTGATGTGTGCATCAGGAAAATTCATTTGTGTGCTTTTTCTTATATATGGCAGGCAGGCAGACAGGGTGGAAACAACAAGCCATGGCAACCAACCATGGCTACAGTCTAATGATAGGCTGCAATTTTAATCCGAACCCAAAACTGTCATCTGCATCTCTGGCCCTTTTTTCCCTGCATGGAGATAATGGTGGAAAGTGATGTCATGCATGGCTTGAACTTGCAGTTTATACAGTACATCATGAGCCATATAGAAAAGTAGAGAACATTAATCCTGTGGCTTCTCAGTTGGTACCATGGAAAACCAGTTGTTTCCTAAATGTCTGAAGTAAAGTGTTACTATAAGTGTTCCCTTATTTTATGAAAAGACACCCTTTGCAGTGTTCCTGGTCTAGGCTTAGACAGAAAGGTACTTTTTCAGACAACCAGTCTGAAGACTCCCCACAACTAGTCGTTTATACACTTATTACACCTCACGTTTATAACTGTTTGCGGTCATTATGCTAAGCTAAGCTAACCATCTCCTGGCTCTGACTTAATATTTAACATATACACATATGAGATCGATATTTTTACTTCTCAAGAAAGTGAATAAGCGTATTTCCCAAAATGTCGAACTATTCTTGTAGCAGACATATATCTGGGTCTGGAACACAGTCACATCGTTGTAAATCCTTCAACATGGAACTAGCAACTTTCCAAAAAAATTGAGACAATAGGACAAACATTTGCAAGAATGTTCTCAGGATGTTATCTCAGCAGAATTAGCAGCTATGTAACCAATTAATTTTATATCCAGAGATGTCTTTAAAATCCTTAAAAAGTATATGTAAGGAGACTCATACTGTCAGGGCAGCGGCTCTGGTAGTTGCAGCGGTCCGATCGAGGGTAACTTTTTCGGGTAAAGCAAAAGAATGGCACTAGAGTCGAGATATATTTCCAACAAACTATATTATGTTTAGCAGTCTTGGCATATTGTCTGTTGTCGTCCTTTAATAAATCCTGTCTGATCAGATAGGTACTGTACTCAACTGTGAGGAGAATGACTGACTTGAATCTTGCAGCATCTTATCTCTTGTCTGTTTTTTTTTACAGGTGGAGGTCAATCCTTCCCTAGACATGGCTGAGTCCGATTTCCAGAACAACGTGATGCGTTGCCGGTGCAAGTACGATGGAGCACGAGTTTACATGTTTGGATGCCATGCAGGTACAGTGCAAAGGCTTTTTTAGTGCACATGAATCCTCTCAATATCTAAATGTCAATACTTCCCCCTATTTTTTGCACGTATTCCACTTCGCTTCTTTGTCTGTTTTCAACAGGTGATGCTTACAGTGCTGAGGTGGAGGACTTGTTTGACCACCAACGTCAGATCTCCAACAACTTCCTGTGAATTGTAATGCAGATTTGAGCACAGAAGAACTGTATAACTCCTCACCACACCTCAAAATGTCAGGGGAAAGAGGTTTAATGACAATGACATGCCAGTAAATAGAAAGATGAGGGTCAGAGGGAGGAGGGTGGGAAACTGGAATAGTATGGGAGGACCTTTGTGCAAAAATGATTAATTAGGATCCCATGACCAATTGTCATCAGCAGTGACTGTTCCTGTTACAAAGTCAAAGAGAAAAAAGGAGGCCATCACAAGCATCATGTCACCATGATAAATCATAGAGTAGTTTACAATTTTAAAAATGTGTCTTTAATTTTGTAACAAATTTAACATTTCAAAACATAAACACAGTTAAGAAAGTAATGACATGAAGGCACATGTGAACAACCTTTACTTTTACAGTACATCACCAGGCTGCCATCCATATAATGTCAACCCAGCTAACAGACTGTCTCTGTACATGCTTCCTGTGCTTTCACGGTTCACATTACAAATGCAGTATTTCCTGTTACAACTGTGTGGTTTTTGGTTTTGAATGAGAATTTTTATTTCATGGTGCTATTTTGCCTTATTTGAATAAATATTGTAATGTATTGCAAATGTATTGTCATGTACAGTTATATATTACCTCTCTGGAATATTGTGCTTTAGGTTTCTAATTTATGCAGATTTTTAATGTACTTTTGAAAGTTGAAACTTGTCCCTGTGTGGCTGTCTTTTGTATTGTTAATTTTATTATGATAAGTATTTTCATTTGTTTATTCTATACCTGTTTAACATCGATAACATTAGATGAGATGTGGTTTGTACCACGGTATTGCGCCTTTAACAGTACTTGGTAATGGTAGTTAAAGAATAAATGTCAGATTGACAAACTGTATGGTTATTTGAGGCATGGTTATTTGACTGCAGAGTTTTTTAATGTAGGACAAAGGTAAAGGTTAATGTTACAGTTTCTGCAGAAGATTTGGGGAATCTGCTAACTTACTAAAAGAGATTCCCTTACTGAACTGACTATAAAGTTAATATTTTTACATTATGTTATTTATCTTATTATATAAGATAATTATCTTATTATATAAGAAAAATAACAAAATGACAAGTTACCTCTTAATAGCAGTTCAGGCAGTTTATACAATGCAAGTTTGAAAGTCTGATCACAACAGCATGTAGACTAGACCCCATTGCTTCCCTGAGCAGATTTCACAAAGATCTAAAAAGATTCACCAGCTACTGGGTTTCCCATATTTTCCCAGAGAGCCTGAGCTAACCCGTGTTTTATGATTGTTTCCAACCTCATTCCCGCTGATAAACACATACAAGTACTGGAAACTCTCACAGCTGCCCATTGTCACATTACATAGGCTATACTTTAAATATGTGACTTACTTTGGTCTTATTTTTTCCCTTTTATGAGTTGGAGTAGAGGATGACTTTCACATTTTAAAAATAAAATGTCAGATTAAATCAAATGAGTAATACAAAGTGATAGAAACCTAAAAATGTTTAGTGACAGTGGCAGCACTGACCAAGTAAGGCTATGTCAGCAAAATATTTACAAACCCCTAAGTGCGCTTACAAATTCAACTTTTCATTTGTTAAGGAAGCCTGTAATTTCTTCTCTCAAAACATACATAGCCTCCCTTTAAGTGCTGTCTACATTATCATCTTAAAAAATACTCCGGTGCTTCTGCATAGGGACTGCATATGGAAACTAGAAAATTGTGTGAATGCTGAAAGCTGAAATAAATCATTGAAAGCGTTGCTGAAATTTTGAAATGCCTGAAAAAATTGTGAAAGCTTAAAATGTACCACACTGGACTGCTCAAACACCTTGAAGCAGAAATATATAAGTGGCAGAATTGGGAGTTTGAAACATTAAGTTGAAATGTTGAATAGAACCATAAATGCCTTAAAGAGCTTAACGTCTTTACATTTGAATTGTTTCTGTAGCTAAAGCAGGCAGAAAACCATAAATTGCAAAGCATTGCTGAAAATGCAAAAATGTGAAATGAATTGCCAGAAGTGGAAGCTGAACTGCGCTGCCTGAGGAAGCTAAGAGCTGAAATACTTTGCGTGGACGTTCTGTAATATTGCCAATGGTTTTCACGCCCATTGTAATAAAATGTTGAAAAAAGCAGTAACAATCCCCACACGGATAGCAAGAGACCAGCTAGTGTGTGTATGCAGAAATCTCCACAAAAAAAGAAAAAACAGTAAGTGTGTTTAATCAATCATAAAAGGTAGAAAATAGCCGAATGGCAGCTCACATCTCCTTAAATAGCTGAACATTTCGATATTTAAAGAAGTAGATTAGAATTGTGAACTAAAGAAAATCGCACTTCCTGCTGAAGATGCATGGTAGCGCTGAAAGCTGGAATGCTTTTGCAAATGTAAAACTGGCAGAGGTGGAAGCTGACCCGCATTACCTAATAATGCTTAAAGCTGAGATACATTGCTAAAGCTGGGCTCTTAGCTCTAATACTGTCAAAGCTGCATTTACTTCTATTAAGTTCTTGAAAAAAGCTTAACATTTTTAAAAAACTTGAAAGGTAGAAAAGGGTGGAACAAAAGCACGTGTACTTAAATGTTTAATCAGCATTCCAAATAAAGATGTAGCCCTGCCGTTAATCTGTGGTGCAGTGAATGAGGTGGTGCCTGCATCGTCCAGCTATAGCACAGTCTCAACATAAAATCAACGTTATCCCAAACCTAAGCTTTCCTGTTTCTTTACCACAACCTCAGACTCACCATTACACTTTTAGTCTTCAACTGTATGCTTAAGTTTTAAGTTTCACTACTGCTCTGACATAAACCATCTTTTCAATATCCATTTAGCCAAATACCAACCAGTGACAATCCAACAAGGAAACTAACAATATGAACAGTGGGACTTTGTGACAAATAAGTGATGTTGTTGTTTACATTACAAAGATTTGTGTCTCATAAATAAACAGAATTCTGCACAGTTAGACTTAGTTTTCATTGAAGTTTTATTTATTACATTGCATCCCGTTTGTATTGACTCATGAACCTCATATTGCATATCTTGTCATATCGTGAGATGAGCAGATCGTCCCATTCCCACTGAACAGGACATTTTGATGACTGTAACTCTCTTACCTTCAAGCAAATCATAATTCAACATGTCAATTATGGCTCGGTCATCTTAAACGACTAAAAATATAAACCAGCAGTACAGCAGAATGATGCACTACAGTAAACCTTAAGTCTATGACACAGGTTTCCAAACCTGTAGCTGATGCAGCCCATGTGTCTTTCTCTCCTTTAAAAAGGTTTTTAAAGTTTCTCTTCATCCTCACGAATCTCTTCCCTGGAGCTGTTAAGGGAGACGAACAAAGGCAGGTAAAGAGGGAGGCGATCCATTTTTTTAAAGACTTTTTTTTTTTACAAATTCAAGTAGACATCCGAATTTGTTTTTAAGATTTAGTGTCCCTGGTTTATTCATTTGAACGGATCTTCTGTATCCTGCCGCTTTGTGGAGTCTGTTAAATTTATTCCTGTGATGTAACTGTTTCTGCAATTGAACACTGCGAGTTTAGCTGGTTTATCGAATACCACGCTTAACAGCATTCACACTAATAATAATGCTGCCATGTCACAACTGATTGCTCAGGTGGTGATCAATCTAGGGGAGTGTGTCATTAGTCGCCTACCAATGGCTTGGAATTTTAAGGAGGGAGGAGAGTGATGTAAGGTGTGTTTGCTGGCAGTGTTTGTTGCTAGGTCACGCTCCACCCTACAGCACCAGAGTCCTTTATTGTGGTGGGACATTAGATTATTCCTTAATTTGGATCATGGCTCACATTTCATTTGCTCCATGACATTGCAGCATTTCTGTGCAGCACATCTAGGGCAGAGTTGGCCCTTAGAACCACTACTTGCTCAGTAGTGGTTTGTGTTTGTGTAGTAAATCTACTGATTGTGTGTGAGGCACCCAGCAGGCTGCTCTGCAGTACATCACCGCCTCGTGAAGTCACAGTAAAGCATAAGATTATGGGCAGGGCTCAGATCTCACACGATGATGGTAAAGAGCAGCTACATGGTGTATATGTAGTTCAGCTGCAAGAACAACAGAGCACAGGGAGGTCCACTTCTGTTCTGGCAGGCTCACTATGAAAATGTGGTTTTATTGCACACTGGAAGAAACGTAAGTAGGTTATGAAATGTTTTTCATATAAGTACTTTCATTACTTTCACTTGCTGGAAAAGTTCACATAATGGCCTAAGAACAGGCATAAATAAAAAACTATAACATATAATTCTAACATTGCTTTGTTAATCTCCCCATTAAATTAAATAATTTTTCTCTCACTAACTGATATTCCCTGTTTTATGTCCAGCCCTTGTGTCCATAAAAAAACACTTAAAACACATGCTGTCAAATGCATTTCCATCAACTTTAACAATGCATGTGCATGTATGATGCACTGACAACAAATATAAATTCATCACTCCTGATGCTTCTGCTGTACAAATACATCCTTGGAACCAAGGAATCTCTGGAAAGATTAATACCTGCAGCGATTGTATTTGAACAGCATGAATATGAATTTGTCATTCTCATTGTGAATTACTGATTTAAAAAGAACACAAAAACTGCCTCCTCTCAGGCTGCAGCGCTTTAATTAGCCCAATATGAGCCACGTGGCACATCTCAGCAATCCTCAGCCAATGCTGAAAACAGTTCTACAAACTGGGTTCCTTATGCAGTAATGGACAGCACTTGGGATTTATAGTAGTAGAGAATTTCACACAAATATTCTGTCTGCTGGCAACATGTTTTAATATGAATGATCACCTTTTCAAACATGTATGTACCCAGCAATCTGTTGGATTATGTTAACATATCCACTAACAGCTATCAGCTAGTGACACCAAAAGTTAACAGCAAATTTTAGATTGAAGTTGATATAAAGTTCAGTAATTAGCAGTAAAACAAATGTCAAATTTGCAGCTCTTTTTCCAAGCTGGGAGGATGAGATTTAATTATTGGCTGAGGATGTGAAGGAGATGCAGTGCCACATGGTCTGTGGTCGGCTGGGTGAAGCCTCAGAGGAGGCATCTGAAAAGCAAAAGTCTCCTGAGCCTGGATGTGTGTGTTCCAGGAAGCTGAATTATAAAAGCTTACTCTGAAGTAGGAAACCGAGGTTGAAGGTAAACATTTAATTCAATAAACATTGTCTCACTCTTGAGAAAGCTTCTCCAAAATCTAAAGTTTACAGAAGCAAAGAAAAACAGTATGTTGAGATTGACCACCACACGTTTTCTTTAATCTAAAGCAGTTTGAAAGTCTTGATGAACTCTAGTGTTGCAGAACTTTCTCAACTAAAAGAAACATACCACCACAACTAGAGTTTGAATGCCGCCGTCATTTTTTAAACATCATTTATTCAACAACGTATTTCACGAAAATACTTCAGTTTGATAAATTAAAATGTATGCAACTGAAATACAATATCTGCCCAACAGTTTCATTCAAGTTTACCGACCCTAAATCTGTCACTGTGCAGCCACTTTTTTTTTTTTTTTTGGGGGGGGGGGTGCATTTCTGCTTTAATGGATCGTAACAGTAGAGAGAGACAGGAAAGGCAGGGGACAGAGAGAGGATGACACGCAACAAAGGGCCCGGGCTGGAGTCGAACCCAGAGCCGCTGCAATAAGGACCCAGCCCAGGTGCCCCACTGTAAGACCCCATACTACTCAGGGTGTAGCTTTCTAATTATACTATAACCGGCTAAAATGTATGTTATTCACAATGTCTTCAAAAGGACAAATTGTTGCCTCCATTATTGGACGGACACATGAGTGTGGTTGCTTTTGAACATGGACATGGTAGGATGCCTAAAGTCTCAATGTTCACATCTTTTCTCACAAAAATAAACCCAAAAATGCTTAATGCTTTAATTTTAACTGGCTAGCGAGATGAAGACCAAATCTGCCAGTCAACTGAAGGCGTATTGGGTTGAAATTTGTTCTTCAGAATGATTAACAACCTTATCATCATCAGTACTGCTTGGACAACAAGACTCCTCTCAGTGAAAATGTGTACAGACAAGCACGCAACACAAAATGCATTTTCCTTTAGGTTTTAAACAGACAGAACAGCCATGACACTGGACAAGAACAGCGGCGGCTTCTCCGGAGGCTTTTCACTTCTCAGAAAATGTTTAATAAGACGAGCTTACGGGGACAACTTTGATAAAGGCGAGCATCAAACTGACTGTAAAATATGTTGCATTTTGGAAAATGACTACTTTTAATTCAACCTCTAAAACATAGTCTAATCTCAACAATGTCTTTACATACAGTATAACGATGTACTGTTTTATCATGACTGAATTTAATATCACAGACCTTTAACAGGCGGATTTACTTGGGTCACATTTAAAAACATAAAGAAAAGACAAACATGTGGCCTAAAAAAAGAATTATTTCGAAGCATTAAATACCCTTTACAAATGATCACTCAGTGCTTCACTACAGACAGGAATAAGAAATATGACAGGTTGGTTGGTTGTGTTAGCCCTGGCCGTGGCACAGAGGCAACAGTATGAACATAAAGGTGAGGGAAGATTAGCGGGACGCTGTCATCTGCACTGACCGCAAACAGACAGTGGATTATGAGACCTTCAGCAACAGTTGGTGAAGGACTGTGGCAGAAAGAAGGAAAAAATGGTGGGAATCCATTTTTGGGAAGTGTGGTGGTAGGAAGGAGTGGCCAGTTGAAAAAAAAAACAGCAGGAGAAGAAAGAGAAGACTTTAGCCTCTGCTGAATCAAGGAATCTAAACAGACGTTTTCTGTGCAGTCACTTTCCATCCCAAGCATCTTCCTTCTGTTTGGCTGCCAGGCGCTTTTGTTCTGAAAGATAAATCACAGAGACAGTTCAACATATCAATCTGCGAAAGCCTTTAACTAAACAACACTTTGGTGATTTGTCGCTCTAAATTTGTATCAGTGGCTTTGCCACATGCAGGGAAGTGAAGCGCTGAAACAGACTGAAGAGCTGGCTGTAAATTAATCCCTGGGTACAACCATACGTGGCATCCATTCCAAGGACACAATGTTCAGCACATGATGCACTTCTGCAGCCATGCTAAGAACAAAGGAGCTTTTTTTAGTTTTCTATACTCAAGTCCCTGACTTCCTGACTGGCTCTTTAGTGGACAGCCATTTGTGGTTTTCTGTGCCTATATACTTATGTTCCATCTTTGAAGGGAAATGGCTGCTGTACAGATTAAAGACCTGTTATGATCTGCACAGCAGTGGATGGAGAGCAACGTCTCTTGGGGTCAACTCGCAACTACACTTTCCGTTTTCTTCTGTAAAGAATAAAAAACAGCGCCCACATGTGGTGGAAACCCTGTGGTGCATAAACTAGGACAGTCAGATGAGGACTGTTACGTTGTTTTAAATATGTATTGATTCAGGATTTAAGATGATCGGCAGTATTTCAGTCAAAAGTCAGCGTCTTAAACATCTAGGCTACTGGTGGGCAGAACAGGCCTGCTGACCACAGCACATCTTCACATAAAAAAACCTCAATCAAAAGCTGAACTTAACATCTCTGTGAATAATGCACCTCTCGCCTCCTGGAGTTTCTTCCTCTCTGCGTCGCGCTGCTCCTTCGTCAGGTTGCTCTTTACACCAAGGGCACCGATCACAAGCTTGCGGGCCAGCGCTGCACTCGTCTGAGGTCTCTCTTTAGCAGGAAGGAGGTAGTCTGGGGACGGGAGGAAAGGAGAATAAGGGTAGGCTTTAAATGTATGATAAAGCAGACAAACTGATAAAGAACTGGCCAGGCGGACAGCTGTATTCGTACCTGAGCAGCTACGGGCTTTGGCCTTTATAGCAGAGGACGATTTGGAGAGTGGACGCAACTTCATTAGTGGATGTTTGGATCTTAGAGCTTCACGGGCTGAAAAGGGAAAAGAAACAAATTGCAAAAGTCGACGTGTTGTTAAGGAATATTTGAATCGAACTGAAAAAGTAAATTGTTAGAGGATGTCAAAAAGAGATTCAAATGTGTTTACCCAAGCAGTTATCTTAACACCTACTTAATGTTAATAATGTTTGAGTTTTGTGAGTCAGAGTTGGTGGGTCAGGGTCTACTCATGTACACTGATTAAACAGTTTTCCTCCTACTGTGGCAGGGAAATGTGTCATAACAAAGCAGCTCTTCACTAACCTGCTACGGGGCTTGAGAAGAGACCGAGGGCGTGTGATTCATCAATCCACTTGATGTCAAAGCCTCTCTGTCTGAAATCACACAAAGGCCAAAGGAAGATCAAACCGATACTTCTGAGTCTTGTGGATCTCAGATGCAATACATAGGCCAGGGATCCTACACTCACTGAGATGTCAAGAAACCTGAATTATATTGATAAATGGGGACTACATTGTAGTTTACATTTATTAGTAGTATGTTGAATTATACATACAGGTAGCACTGAAATAACTTGAGAAGGTCCTCTGTCTTAAACTCTGCAGGGAAGTCGTAGATCTCTACAATGTGAGAAAGTTCGTCTTCACTGAGGTCGATGTCGTCGTCGTCGTCATCATCATCATAATCTCGGTCCATGTTGTAGTAATCAAACCTGGGCTGCTGGATTGACCCCTTCTCTCTACCTTCCTTCACAGGCAGCGGAAGGGTAAAGGAGTGAGAAGAGTGAGAACAGATGAGGAGTAGAAGGAAATGACAAGAGAAGGAAAGGGATAAGGGGCATTAGGCCAATATTACTCTGCTTTTAAGGTCTTATTAGACTGCATACATTTCAGCTAGGTGTACAAATAAACTGGCAAATGAGTGTATGTGGATGTTGGGGAATGTTCTTCTGGCAGTTGTGACTTCTCTTACTATCATCACACAGACCGACACCAAGCTCTCACCTCTTCAAGCTGGTGCGGATCCAGACAATCTCCTTCATCATTGAACAAAGTGTCCCAACTCTCCTCTTCCCCCTTTTCTTCCTGAAGGGATATTGCTTCCAGACACGAGGTAGCATCTGCTAGCAGCTCCACATTGGTTGAGTCAGGGTGCCCATTAACCTGCACATCCTTTACGTCAGGCTTGCTGTCACCATTCTGTATCTCACCTCCGTCCTCTCCTCCAGCAGGCGCTCCCTTATCCGCTGCTCCAGTCTTGTCCTTCTTGTTCTTGGCATTTTTCCTTGCCTTGTCTGTGTAGCGAGGCCTGGGTCTTGGTTTAACTTCTCCCTGAGTCTGAGCTTTGTCTTTGGAGCCATGAAGTCGTTGCTTGGGGGCGTACAGAGCCTGGCTGGGCCTCTTTGACTGAGACGGAGATGTGGGTGTTGGCTGGGCTGGAGCACAGTCTTCTTTTGGCTGTTCCGCTTCCATTATTAAATGTTTTTATAACATCTGGATCACAGAAGAAAGAAAAGAGAAGCAGAGGCAATGCTATAAAAATACGCAATACCATGCCTATCGTCCTTAACAGTTAACAGATTTCCAAACGAGTCTTGAATGGGTTTAGCGACAATATTAATTATCATCATTTATTTCATCGAATTTAACTAGTTAATTCATCCGGGAGAACGGTCTAAAAATGTAATAAAAATCGTTTAACGCTAAACTGCGGCATTGCTGTTAGCTACATTTAGCTTACCAATTTAGCTAGCTATACCTACACTTCCTCTCGCTGAGGTTGTGTTAACTGTGTATTTAGGACACAAACGCCAAGTTAATATCTATATAGATGAAAATGTAATTCTGTCCATTTATAAAGAGAATTGTATGTGATAACGGTTGCGCTTTCAGCTTACCCGTGTTTGGTTTGTTTAGCAATCGATTTTCGTCGCACTACTGACGCAAGCTTAGGACAACGCAACGCATTCTGGGAGATGGTGTCCTGGTATTGCGCTGCAGCAGAACCACTCTGGATGGTGAGCACGTTTGTTTAATGTCTTATTTGTTTTTTATAAGACTATTCATTGTGTTTATGGGTCAGGATTTCTAACCCGGGATGGATTATTAATGTGCTGTCGCTTAAATGGATTATTTCTGTGCCATCTCTGTAATGTTTATGTATCGCAGCGCCTACAAACAGAGAAGACTTCCGCTTCTCGCATACAGGCTCACGGAAGCGAAGGCCAGCCATTGGTCAACATAGTAATTAGTCACACCGTTCTTTGCTTATTGGCCAATCCTCTACACGTTACACAAGCTGTTTCATAAATTTTAAAAGCAGAGGTTGTGTAAGGTGTAGAATCTTTGCCAAATGATATAATAAGGGGCGCAAAGTCACATCGCTGCAGCGAAGTCAGATCATCTCCATCCCCATACACTGATAGAGCTGTCAGGTAAGGTTTATGGAGTAATGAAATCTGCTCAGGAACAAACAGGGATGAATAGGCACCAATGACTTCGTGGAGCTAACGAAAGATTCTTTCGTGCATAATTTTTAACGGCAATTAAATAAGAAATGATCAGAAATATAGAAACTAACATCAATAATAGAGAGACACATCTGTGTGCAGATACTGTACTGTAGTTGCAAAAATGTTGATTTATGGACAAGCATCGAGAAATTATACATTCAAATGTAGGATAACTTTCACAAAAATGGGAAGAAACAATGGTGTTCACTGGTGGATTTGGAGAGAAGCATCTCCTACTTAAATCTATCTTCTATCATGGCTTTTAACTCATTTTTATTATTCTAACTTAATCTTCTTCTCAATATTTGAATTTTTGTTAGATCCCCTTCAGATAATTGTGGCTTTTTTTACACTTTGTTTCTTCCAATATCGGTTTATGTTGTTTATCTCTTTGTGAGCCCCATTGTAACTCAGCTTTGATAGTCATTTATAAAATTGTTGGCGCATTCTAGCGATTTAATTTTGTTGTTCATAAAGTTGGGGGGATTCACAAGAGACACATAAGAAAATGGTCAACTTTAAAATGTCTGTGAAGTTTACATAAAATGTTCTTTAAATTCTGCCTGTTAATGAGGTATGACATTCCTTCACTGAATGATACTAATATGCTGTCTATCACGTCATGAATATGTAGTATCTCTATACAGTATATTTGTTCATCATGCATTATGTCTGTCCTGCTTTACACAAATGACTTGTGCATCATCTGCATGTTATCTGTGTTCCGCCAGGTTGCAGTGATGTGGGGTTCAAGTCTGTTGCTCCTCCTGGTTGAACTCTGGCATCTGTCCCACTCCCAGAGCTCTGAGCCAATGCTTCACGTTGTAACACAGTTGATGCTTCCTCCTGACAGTCTGCACAACCCCACACAACTCAACTATGGGATGGCTGTAACAGACGTGGATGGTGATGGGGACCTGGAAGTGGTAGTGGCAGGGTGAGTGTGAAAATGGTTTAACTGCTGACGGCATGACAGTATGCGTCTGTTAGCTGTGACTTGTGTTCAAAAATTCTTTTATGAAACAGTGTGTGCAAAACAAACCTGTGTGATGTTCTCCCTCAGGTACAATGGGCCCAACCTGGTGCTGAAGTACGATCGCATTCAAAACAGACTAGTAAACATTGCTGTTGATGACAGTAACTCTCCATACTACGCCCTGAGGGACCCAGCGGGAAATGCTATTGGAGTTACTGCCTGTGATGTGGATGGAGATGGACGTGAGGAGATGTACTTCCTCAATACAAACAATGCTTACTCTGGTAAATTGTGCATTCTTATGATATGTGCTCAAAATGTTTGCCCTAGCAAGTCATTTCAGATAGCTGAATGACTTTTCCTCATGATAACTTATTGCTTTCATGCAGGACGGGCAACTTATTCAGACAAGCTCTTCAAGTTTCGGAATGGCCGCTTTGAAGATCTTCTGAGCGACGAGCTCAATGTGCGACGTGGCGTTGCTAATCGCATGGCGGGACGTTCGGTTGCATGTGTTGACATAAAGGTCAGTAAACCGACTTTGTAATTATAGTCCCACAATCTGATTCCTCATATCATACTCTCTATGTTTCCTCTTCCTCCATCTGAACAACCTTCCTCTCACTCTCTTGGCTGTTGTTGCTCTGCAGGGAACAGGCCGTTACTCAATCTACGTGGCCAACTATGCCAGTGGCAACGTCGGTCCCCACGCTCTCTTAGAAATGGATGAGGCTGCCAGTGACGTCACCAAGGGCATCGTCGCTCTGTCTGACGTGGCCGCCGCGGCCGGGGTCAACAAGTTCACAGGTCAGGTGTCGGGCTGGAGAAGTGAAGTCTGTGATGTTTTCAATTGTGCTGAAGCATTCACGGTCTGCTTGTGGTGCAGGTGGGCGCGGTGTGGTGGTTGGGCCGATCCTGAGCCAGTCGAGGTCAGATGTGTTCTGCGACAACGAGAACGGACCCAACTTCCTGTTCAAGAATAATGGAGATGGGACTTTTGTTGATATGGCCAGACAGGCAGGTGAGTATGAAACAGGAAGTGAAGAATCTGAAAGTTATAGTCAAGAGTAGAAATACTTTTATTTACATGTAGTCTTTGAATACACTAAGTAGTTCCTGAAGCAGCTGTATGTCTTAGAAAGTTTAAACTTTTGGTTTCACTCCAAATATTATATTTTTTGCCCTGTTACTGTATGTTTAAAGCCAACAGTATTTTTTGCCATGCTCACAGCATGGCTCTAGGGAGGGAAGTGTCAGTCTGTCAGTCGATTGGCCCAACTCTTTGGTCCTGACTGAAATGTCTCAATAGCTTTTACGATGGATTGCAATGAAAATACTTTAGCTGGTGACTAAATAAACAGGTTATAAACAAGGTATTGCATAACTGATGACTGATGACAGCTGTAGTTTGTTTAGTGCCAATTAGCATCCCAACACACTAAACTAAGACAGTGATCATGGTAAACAAACATTGTACCTGCTAAATATCAAAGTTAGTATTGTCATTGTGAGCATGTTGATGTTTAGCTCAAAGCACCATGTGCCTGAGTATTCACGGAAGTGTTTATGTTCAGCGCGTTGTTCGTTGCAGTATTCTCCGACACGCCAGGGGGCATACAAACAAAATACCCTGTGTAAAAGCAAGAAGTCAACGAGTGTTCCCAGAAGAATGTCATTATCCAACATAGGAGTCTCTTATACGTTTCTACACTTTCCTACAAAATTATTATTCTTTTGACAGTGTGGGGGTGATCTCTCTGCATGAAAGTTGTCATTTGGCTGTCCTTGTGGTTTCCCAAAGAAGGGTGGTAGAGGTGTTTGTAGAGGCTAACCTACAGCTTTGGTGTCCATGTTGAAATGAAAAGTGCACCACGCGCCCTGGGTGGGTGCATGACCAAGCTCCGCGACAGCTTGCGACCTGAAGCGAAAGGCGCAATGACATTTTTGGCCCACAGACCTTTGCGCCGGGGACGCTGCGTCGAGCATTAAGCAGGCTTTGCAGAGCCACTAACATGGCTGGAGACACTTGTTTTTTGTTTAAATGAGTCTAGGGAGGTAATTGAAATTGAAATATTGAGGTTATTACGTTGAAAATGTAGTCTGGTCGGGGGTCCCAGAGTGTATTTTTTTTCATACTACCACTTCGCTAATGTTGGGAATTTTTAAATCCTATACATAGGGGCTTTAAAAAGAATTAATATCCAAATACAGTATATTTTTCCAGCACTAGCAGCACTAAGGCTTTCAAAACTGCTTTAAAGGTGTGGAGGACCGGTACCAGCATGGCAGAGGAGTAGCACTAGCCGACTTCAATGGCGATGGAAAGACAGACATCGTCTATGGCAACTGGAACGGCCCACACAGACTTTTTCTGCAGAGCAGCGACTCTAAATTCAGGGTAAGGAAGGAGAACGGGATGGTACCAGAAAACAAATAAAAAGTGGGTGACTATATAAAAGTCTGTAAGATGGTAGAGTTTAATAAAGACTTGACGGTGTTTTCTTGTGCAGAACATAGCTACTGGAGGATTTGCTGCTCCCTCGCCTATTCGCACAGTCATAGCTGCCGACTTTGACAATGACAAGGAGCTGGAGGTGTTTTTCAACAACATTGCTTACAGAGGCAACGCCCCTAACAGGCTGTTCAGGTAACATTTCAATCATCATGTGAACCTGTGGTCCAGTGAGAAGCATCAAACAATGAAAAAATAACTGGCCACATCCTGGATTATTGTTTACATTATTAGCTATTTTGAGAATGGTGTGTGTTTGTTCGCAGGGTGTTAAGGAGAGCTGATGCCGACCCTTTGATCCAGGAGCTTAATGTGGGTGATGCTGCGGAACCACAGGGGCGAGGAACAGGTCAGCTGTCAGAGGACATCGGACAACATATTTTCATCAGTTTTATTCTCGAACTGTTGTAACGTGACGTGAACATGTGGCACCTCTGCCACCTCTCTGTTCGAATGAGATTGACAGAGACACTGCTGTCAGATGAAACACCACAGCAAAGTTGTTATGTAGGTCACTGCAGTGAAAGCTCTCTGTCTGCTTGGGACAGGTGGCACTGTGACAGACTTGGATGGGGACGGACAGCTGGACCTGCTGCTGGCACATGGGGAGAGCGCCCAGCAGCCAATCTCTGTCTTCAAGGTCACACAGGTGTGTATGTGCAGGTGTGTGTGCTTTTGTCAGTGGTGGTATTTTTATGTGAAATATATATCTGAAAAGTAACTACAGCTGTCAGCTTGCATAAAATGGAAATACACAAGTAAAATACTAGTACCTCAAAACTGTACTTAAGTACAGTATTTGAGTAAATGTACTTAGTTACATTTCACCACTCGTGTTGGTTTATAACTGAGCCCTAAAGATCCACAACCTAAACTGTAAACCTCATCAGGGCTCATCCAACAACTGGCTGCGGGTCATCCCTCGCACCCAATTTGGCTCTTTTGCCCGGGGAGCCAAGGTAACAGCCTTCACCAGTCAAAGTGGAGCTCACACGCGCATCATTGACGGAGGCTCGGGGTACCTGTGTGGGATGGAGCCCGTCGCACACTTTGGTTTAGGTAACTTCCTTTACACTTTATAATTCTCACACACACTGAAAAGAAAATGGGACAAACATGTAAATCAAGTAAAAGGCAGTTTGTCACAGTAGGCGTGGACAGAGCCAGGCTAGCTGTTTCCCCTGTTTCAGCTCTTTATGCTAAGCTAAGCTAATCGCCCCCTGGCTCTAGCTTCATACTTAACGTACAGACGTGAGAGTGTTATCAATCCTCTCATCTAGTTCTCAGCAAGAGAGCAAATATTTCCCAAAATCCCAAACTATTCCTTCAAAATGTAATATCATGTGTTGTCCTAACACACACAGAAAATGACGTAACTTTTAGAAAGGTTAATTTTCCTTCTGTGCGATGCTCAGTTATTTTTCTACCCATGACTCCCAGGAAACGATGAGGTGACGGTACTGGAGGTCTCCTGGCCAGACGGCAGCTCCATCACTCGAACCCTCCAGTCTGGTGAAATGAACTCCGTGGTGGAAGTAGTCTATCCCAAAGAAGGGCAAACGGCTGTGCTTACCAATGACACGCAGGTACGCAGAATGGATCCACGGCATGAATTATGAACACGGTAATATTCCAGTCAGGCTGTGACATTGGCCTTATAAACTCATCCAACCCGCCACAGTCAGTCTCTTGGCTTTTTCTCTCACCGTCATGTTCGGGTCAGTTAGAAGCTGTCTTTAAAACAAAATATCAACAGAAGACAACACAAAAGACGGATCATTCATGATCTGTGATCATGAATTGATGATGATCATGATTGAGTGTTGACACAAATGATCATTTGTAGTCCTTTGTCTGTAAGATCTAAACGAATCAACATATTTGCTTTGAATACCAGTGAATTTCTTTCTTTTGTTATTTTTTTCAGTGTGGTAAAGGTTTTACTGTCCAGAATGGCCGCTGTGCAGGTAAGCAATTTTTTTTAAAATGAAGTGCCTTTTTTAAAGATGAATAAATCCATTTAAAATCCAATATTATTTGCTTTAATGTTTATGTTTCTACAGGTCTGTGAGGATAATCACATGGAAGGCAATACAAGAATGCTGTGGAAAATGTTAGAGAAAACATGGTTTTAAAATACTTTTGCTTAAGACAAGGCCCTTGTTGTTTTCTTTACTCTGCGTAGTTTTAATATTTTTGTGTTTCTATTCATCAGCTGTTCACTTTTCACTTTCACTGCTACTGCTAGGTTATGGTTATTATTTTTGATGTGCAATGACAAACTCCCTAAATAAACTGCTACAAATCAGATTAGTGGTCAGATTATGATTTCATATGTACAAAAATAACATCTCTGTCTTCAGTAGTTTGAGACTCCCTGTGTTTGCACGCCTCTCTTCTGCCTTTTCTCAGCTCCCTTACACGTGACTGCCATCTCCATCAGTTTCAGCCATTTGTACTGTGTTGTCATAATCTGATGTCTGCTTTTCTTTGTTTTCCTCCACCATTTCTTTTCTTGTTCTTCCCTATTCTCTCCCTCCATTCTTGCAGTGTTGGCTCCATTTTACGATGGTGTCCGCTCCATCTCTGTCTCCACGTTTGAAGCCTCCTGTTTTAAGACCGTTTTACTACAGTGTGTCACGGTGCTCTCTGCCCTGGCAGATCTCAGGGGACGGTAGTGATGAAAGTTACAAAGATAGATGAAGACAGCTTTTATGTAGCACTGCATGCCTGGACCAAGCATTTGCTAAAAGACTTCCTTTGACATGCAGTAACAGTGAGTCAGTTATCAGAATGCATACCTCAGTATCTGGATGTACGGCTGTCTGGACATTTCTTGTTTGCTCTGGTGAGCTGGGTGCATGCAGTAGTGCCTACATGTTGTAAGGGAAGGCTGAAAAACTGGGATCAGTATCATGCCTGACACTGAAAGTGCTGCAGTGTCGTATATCCAGTCCAGCGTGCATGCAAACATGAGAGAATTTTCCTGACCAAAGCTTGTCAAAACATTAAATAAGCAAGGTTTTATTCAAATCTGACATTTAATGTCTGATGCAATACTTTAAATCATTATCATTATATCTACATCGTTAACATTAATGTCTCCGTTCTATTCAAGTGTCCCAGTAAGCTGTGACAGTTAGCCAGCATGCACAATACCAGGACCCTGAAACTAATGCAGCTAAAATTAATTAAGCCATTATTAATTTTATTATTTAAACATGATTTTCATGTCAAAATGTATTTTGTGGAAAAGGACAATTATGCATAAAATATAAATCCTCATACCTATTTTCCAGTAAATCACTTGAAATAAATTTCCCTTGATGACATGAAAATATGTCCATGTAGTCGATGGTTTAATGAAATCCTGTCTAGCCAAGATGACCAAAAGGGATCACAAACTGTGAGAAAGCACTATTGATGTGTCATGGTCAAACAACAGGTATGATTAATAACATTAAAGCAGCCTTGACTGGTTTGTTTTTTGGCCACTTGGGGGCAGCGAACAAAGGGTAAACGCAACATTGATCAATTATGACCCAAAATAAATTGTTATGGGTAAAGTTGTCTGTGAATAGATGCTTATTTACACATCCAGCAACAACATTATCATTCATTTGGAGTCATGTTTCTGTCCACCATGGACATGAGTCCAATATTTACTCTCCTTTTAGCTCAGTTTTTGATCTCTACCAACTCCTGAGAGAGAAAAAATATGGCTCTTTAGCTGCTAAATGCTCCACTATGTTCACCAGCTTACTGTCAACTGTGTGGTGCTGGACTGTTAGTGTACAGTGAGTTTATCAGCGATCTTTGCTGAAAACAGCCGCTACCTGTGGCTGGAAGTGACACAGATGAGAGTGCTAAGACTGAAAAAAAACAGCAAAGTTGCATAAAAACCAAAACAATAAGCTAAAAGACACTAAAAGATATGCAGTGCTGGGTGGACATTCTCTGAGTTTTTCCACTACAAGAAACCTCTTAAAGTCATCTGCAGTCATTTGATCCATTATTCATATATAAATATTGATTAATGCAGCTTTAATAATGGCTGCTTTCCATTTTGGAGTTCCAGATGCAGAGCCCTGCTACTGTGCATGCTGGGTTACTGTCATGGCTTTCTGGCACACCTGAATGGAACAGGGCCATTATTCATTTTGTAATAAAAACCTGTGCTTTTCCTGCTGTGACAAGTCAAAATGTCTGCAATTGTAAAGACCTATTTTGTGGATTTACAGTTCAGTAACAAAGAAGAGCTCTGTGCAGCTGTGATGAAACAGTATTTATTTGCCACCAGTCACATCTACCTCATTGCCATGTGTATCAAACAACAAACGGTACGAAAATTTGTTCTTGCACAAAATGTCACCAAAATAAAAGACACATTAACATTTGCGAGCCAGTTTTTGACGGACATTGTTCTTTGGAAGTTTGTTCAGAAATCAAGAAAATGTTATGTATTTTAAAATACTACAGGTAAGATTCGGGAAGACTTTTTGACCCATCCTTTGTCTACTTACTACTGCATTTAATGCACAACATGTTTTTGCATAATCAAAATTTTGAAGAGTTGGTCTCACTCATTGAAACCAAGAGGTTAGTACTTAAATTTGTGCCCGTGTCTGTGTTTGTGTGTCTAATAAATAAAATATAGGCTTTAGGTGAGAAATATGGAAGATCTGCTACATAATATACGTACATGGATGAATGACATTCATCTGCTACCAGACAGCATGATCTACATCAGAGGTTCTTTGTACAGTTTATCTGAGCTGTGGGGAGATGAAACTTTTTGACGCCCTATTCAAATACTTTAAACTCAAGACAGAGCTGCAGATAACATTTATAAAACCCAGTGTTTGGTTTGCAGGGTTGATGAATTCAGTCCAGTTTCCTCCGGTGTGCCATTGTGGCTGACCTGGACCGCATGGTGCAACTGTGGTGGCTGAGGTATGAGGTTTGGATGAGGCCTGTGGTCTACACTCCTGCCTCTACACATCCTTCCATCCTTTTCTCACCTACCAGATTACACTTCAAGGAGGACAGGAAGGAAGGTAATGGGTATGATCACACAAACCAACACTAGCAAAAATGTTTTGGGGTTTTTTTCTTTTCACTGAGTCATTGCAACCTACAGTACCATGACTGCAACAATCTACTGAAGTGTGTGTTATAAGCATTCACTGTGAAAAAAAGCTTGAACAACTTTAGCATGTCTTGGCACATCAGGAGCAACATGCCTCTCTTTGTTGAAAGCTAGCGAACCCTTTGTGTGAGCGTAGCGTTGGGATGTATGGGCTAAGTGTCGGAACAGGAGTATTATTGTCCTCGGTTCTCCTCCGGGGTTGTGAGTGATCTGGGGGACATGGTTGTTAGGAGGTACCCAGTCATCGAGCAGTGCTGCCGGACACAGAGCTGCTCCCTGAGCTGGAGCCACTGGACCCCCGGTCTTCATAGATGGAAATCTCTATCTGTTGGGAGAGTAGTTAGGGATCGAAAACGTGCTGTGGAGTGTTGTTAATTAAACAGAAAAGATAAATGCTCATGCTTTTCAGCGCTTGCAACCAAAAACACTGCGTGAGGATACGACACGCATTCCCCTTTCTATGGGATCTGTGATGAGCAGCCCTCTGGGAGCGTAGATCTTCTCGTTCTGCTCCTGAATGTACTTCGCTATCTTCTTCAACACCTGACACACAGGCGGAAGAACAATGAGAAGTGGTATGAAATCCCAGACGTGCTAAATATTGCCCCAGATCATTAAAATGCACGGAGATTGACATCACCAGTCTGACCTTCTCATAGCGTGTCTCCATGCAGAGGAAGATGAGATATGCTGTAGAGCAGGCCAGACACCCCTCCAGGTAGGACTGGCCTCCTATCTTTTCTGCCTCTGCGTAGTAGTTATTCAGCGTCTTCACAGTGTCCTCAAACAGCGTCCGCTCAATCTGGAGACACATGCAGAGTTAGGATTGGTAAAGACAATATTTTGGCACTTTGTCTTTGATAGTGACAGGGATACAGGCAGGAAACATGGGGAGAGAAAGAGACCAGGAACAGTTACATGGTATGTGTCTGTCTTTACCAATAGGCCACCAGGGCAGTTCTGTTAATGAGGCAATAAATAAAGCTAATATAGGCATTGTTCTGTGTAACACACCGATCCTCTGTGGAGTGGCAAGGCAGGTAAAATATTGGAAAACATTCCAATTTGTTTGTCTTCAATCATTAATGAGTACATATTGCAGAGTCTACAATGGGTATTCACCAGATACCTTTTTTTTTAAATAAATGTATTCATTTTTAATTGTCTGCTGGAGAAGTTGTTTATTTGTATTTTATAATTATTCATTATTCTTGTTTGTATTTATGAAGATATGGGAGTTGCTGGGTTGAGTGGGGTGCGGTGGGTAAGGTCTAAGAAGTGTTTGTTATACTGTTATAATGGATCTTTTGCTATAAATATAAAACAAAATAATTCGCACATATTGCTTTGAATTTAGAAACTATTCTCCTTTCCAACATGGAGGAGATGATGGTATTCAAGACATTTTGTAAGAGAAAGACCCTCCATTACTGTTTTCACCGGCACATAATTCACACGTCTCCCACAACACGCTGGTGGTGATGGCTGCAAATATTCATGCACATGCATGTGCCGTCTCCTCACCCTGCTCTCCAGCTCAGAGGGGAACTTGGTCTGAAACTTGCAGGTGGTTCCTTCGCTGTAGTCTCTCTGGATGAAGACTTTATTAGCCAGAGATGCGCTGTGCCTCAACTCCTGCAGATTGTGGAACTGTGGAGGAGAAATCACACACACACACACACACACACACACACGCAGGGACAAATATAATGAGGTTTGAAACAGTATGTCTTTAATGAGTCCCCAGAGAGCACCCCATCTCTCTGTGCACCTGTTCGCTCCAAATAGTGGCTGATTCGGAAGTATAGGATGATAGAGGAGAAGCAGACAAGGTGTGATCAATCACTCATTTTGGCCTTGTTGTCTGTTGGAGCAGAGCCCAGCATTGGACATCCTATCTTTTCCACACACACAATCACACTTTCATTCTCTGGTCTTACAGGGGAGTGAAGCTTGCGGGAGATGGGGCAACATTTCACTACAGCTCACAACAGATCGATCAAGCAGAACAAGATGAGGCAGACTGATAGAAGCCCACCCAAACTCTTGTAATCTCTAGTGTTTATGCCGAAAACGTTGCATTAAGGTTTGTACTGGGTAGGCTAAACATCAACATTTTGTTCATCACCATTAATATTTATTTTTAGCATGTATGAAAGCACAGATGGAGGCGAAAGAGGCTGGGAAAGCAGTGCGGAAGGTCAGGGCGGCATGGCTTCTGTCCATGGTGCTGAACGCTTGTGCGCGCGCGCGTGTGTGTGTGTGTGTGTGTGTGTGTGTGTGTGGTGGGGGCATGGTGACTGTTACCGGATTAACGGGGCGTCTAAACAGACAAAAACAGATGTTCTTTCAGCAAAACAGCTTAACAGGGGAGGACCGCACGGTGATCCGCTGTTTCCGGCGCAATTCTGTCTCCGCGGAGCACAGCGGAGTTTCAAAATCCCCGTTTATGTTTTTCCTGTTGAAAACGCCAGAGGGACGCGTACAGGGGGGAACGCGGCCAACCATTTGGACGGAGCTGGCGCGTTAATGTAGGACACGGCCGTCAGTGACTCAAGTGAGCCGCAACTGAATCAGTGCGGCCGTTTCGCCGCTGCCCTCACTGGCCGTGTTAACTGCCCCCGCGCCCGTTTTATTTGAATGAAAATGCAAACAGTTTGTGGCGCAAAACATCGAAACGTCAGCAGGGAAATCAAACTGATAATGTGCCAGTCTTACCTCTGTCGCCATGTTGCCATCCGCAGCCGTAGAGACGAGTCCCTACATGCGCCGAAATCGCTTTAGTGGGACACGGGGACGGGTTGGGGGAGGGCGGGGG
>CM022472.1:22991160-23203542 GCA_011952105.1 Coreoperca whiteheadi
CTTTATTATGCCCCATATTAACCACCAACTTCATACAGAACTTTCATTTAAACTGCTAAACCGCGCAGGTAAGGTAAAGTAAAGGTAGCAGACAGCAGACGGAGCAAAGAAAAAGGGTGAAGGGCTAACACAAGTACGTTTAGGTCATTTTAATAACTCAGCTTGGAAGCTGCCGTGAAGACAAGATATTGACTTGTCATTGGCAGGTGTAACTAACAACGTTAACGATGACTCGGTTCTGTTAGGAAGTGTAGCAGTAAGCCATGGGAGCGGTGCACAATACGACGACCCCGAGACCAATCCGCTAAATGGAATTCATTTACACCTGTGCTTTTCCTACTGGGACGTGTAAAAAGGTTTTTTTTCTGTGTGGGAGCAAAGAACAACCATGAACCTGCGTTAACTGATTTATTTATTTATTTTTTTTGGCTCAACTGACTTATTATCACCAAATAACAAATTAAACTAGAAAAATTGCATTTTCTGCTGAAAATGCGTGCGAATTTGCTGAAATTGGAGAAATAGCTGACCACAGCATTCACACTAATTAAACAAGCTAAATTGTTAACAAACTGCGGTTGCCTACTTACACATCTGAAAAGACATGGAGCAATCATTTGGAGTTATGGGCACCCTAGGAATGAAAGTCCAATATTAACTCTCTTTTAGCTCTGTTTTGCTCCACTATGTTCACAAGCAAGTGGCTAACTTTGTCTGTTGTTTGCTGCTGAGCAGGTAGTGCGCAGTGGGTTTAAACCAGAAATGTTTGCTGATAACAACTGCCTGCTGGTGCTGGGATCAATGTTGAGGAGCGTAAGACCACCAATACAGTCAAAGTTGCAGGCCGAAAAACCAAAACAATTAGCTAAAAGATGCTAAAACGCAGTGTACAGGTCAAGGGAAGAGCTACACCTTTGACTTTAGTCATTTTGAGTCATTATTAATGTAAAAATATTGTTTGGAGCACCTTTTATGGGTTTGAGACTTATAAGCAACTGAATACACACTTGTTTAGTTTAACCATAACTAAATGCTTATATTGAAATTTTTAGTATTGAATTATTTTCCTTTTAAAACTATATCTATATTGATGAAGTTTGAAATCCTGTCTGAAATTTCCAGAAGAGAAAGTACAGTTACATCAGAAGTATTTTTTTTAGGGCTCACAAATTCAGGCAGTGTCCCATTTTAAAAAAACCCAACTATTTTCAAGTTGTTTATAGTAAATTGGTCATTTTTGGACTGAAAAGTCCAGTCAAGTCAAAAGTTGCTCAAGTTGGATTGGTGAAAGTAAGACACCAAAATTAAACATGGAAAAACTCACGTTCTAACAGACATTTATTAAAAACCTTAATTGTTTGCTTATAAATGTTTTTATTATGACCGTTCTGTTTCCATACCACTGAAGCAAAGACACCAGCAGAGCCTGCAAGAAATCTCCAAGTCAGAAAATCCATACTTATTACTTGTGACCTTACGTTAATTAAATCATGACAGAGTTTATTTCAATATGGCATATTTCATCCATAAAATTAAGGTAATATATACAGAATGAACCATGAGGTCAAATAATAACTTGCACTTTCTGGGGTTTTAAATTAAATATATTAGATATAGTAGAACAATTATAGTAACAGTTGATATGATTACAATAAAAGCAAAGCAAACCGTTACAATCATCTGTGTCTAAATCTTGATTAAAACAGCTTTCCCACCAAGATCCACATTTTGGGTTAAAATGCCTCCACATCAATTCTTTCAAGTCCTGCTTGCAAGAGTGTGAGGCTCTGATGACAATTTCAGATGGTTGCTCAGTCTATTTAAAACAACTTTAATCCAGTTGTGTCGACTTGATCCATGTAGTCGAAAAGCACGGGCTCCAGGGACCTCCTAGCAGTTTTTTGACTTATAGGCTGCTGCTATACTCCAAAAATGCTAATCTGACATGTCAACACAGGAAAAATGATGACCAAAATGAAGCATCAATTTCATCATAACGCATAGATCAAGCTGGTCGCTCAACAAATTTGTCAAAATGTTCATAAAGCCTTGTTCACCACCCTCCAGGACACCATCACTGGCAACCTGTCAAATGTAATGTGATTCATTGCAGGCCATGCACTTTCAGTTTACTGCCATAGATTGATGGCATGTTAGATGTATTCCCCTTATGTCTTTTAAGTTGCTCTAGCTGGTGGGAACACCAATTAAAAAAGCAAACCTCAAGTGAGTTTTCCAGTATTTCAGTGGCAGAACTGCGCCTACAATCAAATTTGCTCAAAATGCTCTTGAATCGGGCTTTCTGAGCCCGTATACTTACCAACTTGAGGTCTGGTGAATAATGTGCACACTAACAAGAGGAGCATGTGGGTTGCAGTGGCAGCAGACACAACTAGTAAAACAAGAAGAAACTCGAAAACATTGTCCCTAAAGACCTGGACAAATCCAGAACTAATCACATGACATTGTTGACCAACTGCAGGTCAGGGTGAATTGGCAGACGGCAAACTAAAATTCTGACAAGTTTGGCTGGCCAGCCTGTGCACACATTGGCGACCGAAGCCAAATGTGGAGTTTCTCTTGGTCGTATGTCCATTATTTTGTTGATCTGAACAAAGCAAATTCACAGTGTCAGCCTTTGCTCACACCATCGCATTTATCACCAATCTAAAAAGATGCCAAAAGAATAGAGTGGCGGCCTTAGTCTTGTTCAGAGGAGTCCTCTCAGCGTTACAGTAGTTACACTGCTACACAGGGCTGAAGATGTCAACATTCAAGTGGAATCAACTTTATACCGAGCCAAAGTAAAAGTAAAACCATTCAGCTTATAAACTTATTTGTATCACCTGACACCACCAGCCCAATCCTGGTCTCCACCCTGCATACTTTACACCTCCCTCTGCTCAGCAAAGGGAACAGGTATTTAGATTTTGGAGCCACTGTGCTCTGTACTAAGTCTCATTGATTCATAAGGTCCAGTTCTTCATTGAGAGTCGAAACAGGAAATATTTTAACATATTACAGTAGAAGTCCCATAAGCAACACGAGTAGCTAAACGGGGGGGGGGGGGTCTTTGAGTTCAACACGAGAGGTATCTTGACAGATAGAAGTGCCTTAACTTAAAAACAAAACCAAGGCATGTGTTAAGGTTTCAGTAACTTGGAGTAGGGCTCGGGGGCGAACAGTGAATGACCTCCAGCTGGCCGCTGGGAGACAAGACTGACATGCCAGCTCATTGTAACTTGATGAGAGAGGAGTTACAGGCAGCACAAACAAACACGGTCTCTCTCTGTGCCTCCGGAGCTGGAGAAGAAACAATAAAAAGAGATCATAAGTCAAAGAGCAACAGAGGCATGATAGCGTGATGTGATGCAGATGTCATGCAATTTTTATCAATCTGTCTAACAATAAAATGTTGGAATGATCCAATTTTGTTTAATGCTCCCTTCGTACCTGTGGCCCCCATGCAAGATCTCAGCACTTTGAAGGAACAGCATCGGGAACAGAAACTGTTGCCACAGTTACTGCAGCTCCTCTGTAATAAAGAAAGACATTGTGTTGAAGCTTGTGCCAATAAAACAAAATTAAATATTATGACGACGTGATGCCTAAATATATCCCCAGTTCTTGTCACAAGTTTTCAGTCTCACCCTTTTCTTCAGAACTGAGAAGACGGCATTGCAGCTGGAGCAGTTGCCTTTGGAGAAGAAGAATCAGAATCAGCTTTATTGCCAAATAGGTTTATACATATGAGGAACATGGGGGCAGCTTGGTGGCAGAACGGTTGCCTGCCAATCGGAAGGTCAGCGGTTCAATCCCCCAGCCATGCGTCGAAGTATCCTTGAGCAAGATACTGAACCCCAAAAATGCTCCTGAAGCTGCGCCTTCGGTTTGTGAATGTTCTCATATGTAAGTCGCTTCGGATAAAAGCGTCTGCTAAATGCATCTGTTCAGAGCTCATATATTAGAATAACCTCAAATATTCTCCTTTCGTCACTGAGGAAATAAAGCAATGGATGAGTCGGAGCACACTGACCTGTGCTGGTGGTGGGGTAGCGTTTACGCAGTTTCTCTGTCAGTTTGGACACTTTGCTGCGTATTGGTTCATTGCGGCTCAAGAGACCATTTTCAGAGATGGTGTCATACTCGGGAGCTCCAAGAGGCCCTTCATCATCCTCCTGAGGGAGAGGGAGGAGGAGAGAGGAGGGAGGAGGGAGGAGGGGGATGGATAAAAAAAAAAGGCAGTTACATACTGTGTAAGCTACAGTAACTGGAGTTAGTCTTTTGGAGTGTGGAAACCTGGCCAAGAAACAGAGCCAAAATCGGCGGTCGGGCCAAACGGGATAAAATCATTGTGAGGATTTCAGCCAGTTTGACTAATAGATGTTTGGCAAATAAGTCAAGCATGATGATTACAACTACAAGGACTACTCCGGAAAATACCTGTATTTAGAGGAAAAATACCTCTATAACCACCTACATATCTGCCTACATTTACATCTCTACACCTGCCTACATTTACAGTAGATCTCATAATCTACCTACATGTTCCCCGAAAGGTCTATTCCCCACTTTCCTGAAACCAGTGGCTAGGCAATCAGATTGGAACAACCTAATCCACTGAAAGGCACAACTATGACTTAATAAGATGGAGGACGGGAGAGCATGAGGACAATGAAGAAGAAAAGGATTTTTTTTGCCAAAGACAACAATCTACCCTAAACAGTGCTTGGAACAGTGCAACTTGTTTCTGCTTCCTGTGGGTTGAACAGCTGATCTACAGCTACATTGAAAAGCCAAGACTGCCAATAAGAAACTCTAAATATATATGCTATCATGCAGCAACTCTTTTACATATCACATGTTGTAATTAAATAAAGAATACGCTTCTGTGCAAAATGCTTGTTCATAATATGCTGTCAATCCAAATACACACACACACCGCAAAACATTAATGAGTCCATCTTACTGAAATGTTTTGAGACAGGAAAAGACTAGAAATGAATGAGGACTGCATTATAGGATGATTATTATCACTATCACATAACTCGTGCCAAGGGAACAAGCACATGAACGGATGGATGGATAGATGGGAGGTACTGGGAAATCTACTTACCACTAAGACCAAAGGGGTTTCCTAAGCAGAACAACACATGACAACAATGTTACCCACAAATACTGATATTCAGTGTGATTACACAGGGACATACCCAAAACGATGCTTTAAAAGGGAAACGCAAGAACTACAACACGAGGTCACCAGCTTACAACACACAAAGTCCTCATTCATGTGTCAAGTAGTTCTATAGTGCGAGTTAACTGGGTGGCAGTACATTACCTCTTCTAAACAGAGGGGGGCGATACTCACCTGGAGAGACATTGAATGCTCCTGAGTTCAGAGGATAGCGGAGAAAAAACATGAAGTATCAGGACATAAGCCATGAAGAGGATTTTTCACACGATGAAAAGCTCCGACAATTGTGATTCAAATATGTAATGTAGTGTTTTTTCCAGCCACGTTTATTATACAGCGGCTTAAGAACATATTCAAACCCTGTTACTTGTTGCACACTTTATTCTATTATAGATTTAATTTAAAAGCAAAAACTGAAATCTCTCATTTACATTAGTATTCAAACTATTTGATAGGGCACTCCAAATTGAGCTCAGGTGCATCCTTATCCTTCAGGTGTCTCTAGACCTGGACTGAAGTCTTCCTGTGACATTCATTCGTCAATTTACTTTCCATAGCCATTGTACATTAAGCCAAATATGGTTGAATATCCTTTAACATTTGTTACCTGTCAGAGTGACTGGTAGACAAACTAGCGCTAAAAATGTACCTGGCTGCTGATAGGTGTCTTTTTACCCTGGTGTGTCTTATAATCTTTTTCTAAAATCATCTTTACTGCAACCATCAAATCTGATATTATTAAGAAGTAAAGGTAGAATAACAACAGCAAAGCAAGCGAGTACAGATTTAAGGGGAAAAACACTGACATGAAAACATTTACCTCAATGGCATCCTTGAATTCATCATCAGGCTCTGCCTCCTCAGCTTCCTCCACACTGCCAGGAGAGAGATCCTGTCATCAAACACACACACACACACACACACACACACACACACACACACACAGACAGACACACAGACATAGATTAATATAAAGGACATTCTTGAACCTTGATTATTTTTGATCAGTGAAGTGATTCCCTGTTGCCTTGTCAAGGGTGGATGGAGCAAATCTGTGCATGGATTTGGATACATTGAGAGCTTGGGATAAACTGGATAAGAAGCTTACAGCCATGGTTGGTTTTAATGTAAATCACAAACACTAAAGCCTTCGCTATTCAAACCCACATGCACTATTCTCCACCGTGCCCCTTCCGCTCACCTCCAGACTTGTTGGTGTGGGGGTCCGGTCCAACAAGTTGCCCTGTTCCTGTTCTTCACAAGCCCCCTCTGAGGTCTGGGCCTGGCCCATGTAGGACAGCTTCCTGAGGTCCAACAAAACTGGAACCACAGGAGACAAAAAACACTTTACTTTAGCTTTACATAATTAAATGAGACTTTGCTTCTTCCAGACAGGATGAACTAACCTCTGCAGAAGTCTCTGTTCCACAGGAAGATGACGCTGTTGAGCCCAGCAAGAACCCAGCCCACAGGAGCAACATAGAGCAGACACGCCAATATTAGCATGGCTGCATAGAACCTGGAGGGGGAGATTACAAATTTCAGTTGACATTCAGAGAAGCCACCGCATAAGGGTTTGCTCAGCCAGTACATTGTATCAATGAGTAGGATGACATTTAATGCAGTTAATTCAGTAACTACTGACCTAGGCTTGAAAAAGAGGTTTTTAAATTAAGGTGTTTCCATGGGTTTTCTGTCCAAATCTGTCCAATTTTTCTCTGAGTACTTCAATAAAAGTAGAATACTCCATGTCTCTATTTAATTACGCTTTTACCGAATATGACCTTATTTGGTTTAAGGTAATCACAAAATGCTTTTTAAATTTTATTTATCTGTCTATGAACAGAACAGTAGTAATTATCAATGCCTCAGTAGTGTGTGTGTGTGTGTGTGTGTGTGTGTGTGTGTGTGTGCGCGCGCAGATGCAGACCTTGATGACTTGGTGTGATTGTCCCAGTACAGGACCTTGTAAATAGCTTCAGCAGACAGGACGGCAGAGGACAGAATGTCATCCAAGTGCTTCAACCTGGTGAAGACAAGAAACATAAGCACACCCACAAACACTGCAAGAACAAAGACACACTTCTACCCAGAACGGAACAAATGCCATGTACAAATGTCACGTATACATATGACCTGTGGATACAAGACACAGTTTGTAAACCTGTTACAAAAATGGCAGCTAATAGATACTTTCATTATCAGTAAGTCTCTTAATAAGTTCTAATTAAATAATAAAATATTTCTTTGTCATTTATTTCCTAATGGTGTAAAATAAAGAACACAAGCTAATTTAAAAGGTACCTGTGGAGTCTGTGACCACAAGTGGAGCTGTAGGGTCATTTGTGATGATCTGGGACCCATGCGAGTTTGTGATGTGCAGGTATAATTTTTTTAAACAGCTTTGAAAATGTTTTAAATGTATTAAACAACAATAAATAATCTTGGATGCACATTATTATATGTTTTGGTGAGAAACAGTGAATGTTTTTTACAATGCAAAACTCCACAGAGTACTTAAGCATTTGTGAAGGTGTAACCAACAAGTGTTCACAGAACAGCAAACTATTTTGGTAATCGATTAATTGTTTAAGTAATTCAAGCAAAAATACCAAAAGTTACCAAGTTCCAGCTTCTTCAAGGTGATGATATGTTTGTTTGTTAGTTTTATCTTATGTGGTAGTAAAACAATTGTTAGTTTTCGCCTGTTGGTCGGACAAAGCAATACACTAAAGCACATCACCTTGAGCTTTTTTATGTTTTTTTTACTATTTTCTAACATTTCATAGACATAACAATTAATCTGGAAAATAGTTGCAGCCCTACAGCACATAACTTCCATCCCCCTGCAGTGTCCGTCTTACAGGTCTTTGACTTCCAGCATGGCCTCCTGTTTGGTGAGATGCACCGTCTGCAGGTCTCTGCGGTGAACAGCGTGGTAGTGCCTCCGCTGGAGCTCAGCGTCTGAGGCTCTGCCGCCACACCTGTCCTGCAGGTAACCCAGGGCAGCAGGCACCGTCAGGGCCACCACACCCACTGTGAACCAACCCACTGATACCAGAGAGGCAGACAAAACAGCAAGTTCATAAATTATTCAAGTGTCTTAAAACACCCAACAAAGGCTGGATCAATATTGATGCCTAAAGTCTCATCTTACCTTCATTAACAGTGCAGAAGAAGACATTGAGGAATACGCAGACAAGCAGAGAGCACAGGGGCATCTTCCATCTGAGGGATGAAAAAAATGCAGATGACATTGAACACTCCAATATAAATATGGCTTCCTACTATTATTACTCAAGGCCAAAAGCAATTATACGATACGATGCTCAAACAGGCCACCAACAAACACATATACACACCCCAGCAGGAAGCGGGTCAGCTCCACTGCATCGGCAACTGGTTCTAGAAACAGAGCCATTCTCTTATAGGACACAACCATGTTGAAGAGGTCAAAGTTAGGTGTACACCGCGCACTCCCCAGCTCAGAGGCATCTGGAGACCCGGGGGTCTCTTTGGGTAATGTGTGTACCACCTCCACCCCTTGGCCTGTACCCTGTGAGGGATCCTGGGACACGCCGTGCATCGTCATTCCTGTAGAGGGCGAGGAAACGAAAGCAAGCAGGATTCAGTGGGTGAATTGACCGTGAAAAGGCAAAAAATATTCCTCGCTTGCTGATGTCACAGACCCCTAAAGAGATCAACTCTGGACCGTGTCTAACCAATTTCACAATTCCGTCCCAATGAGACCAGACTGGCAGACATGAAAAGTACAAACTGAAACAGTTTGTACAGAAGGTAGGCACCAGTGGGGGGGGACTGTAGCCTGCCTCCAGACCTCTCAATCACACACGCATCTGCTATTTCTACAGCAACTCAAGTGAAATAACATGGCAGTCCGTCTATTATCAGGCAAGGGAGACTGACCTTTGATTGAGTCATTAAAATGCAACTTTAACAGCATCTTGCTGCAGTGATGGTGAAGTGTACTCCCAGGTGTGTCAGTATACCATAACATCACAGTAGGTTCTGGTGGTGCTGCCCCAAACTCTTGTGTTTGTTATATGGCGGCAAGGGAGGGGAAACTAAAGTGTCGGCTGAAGCTGAGCATTTTCCATTTGGATTCAGCCGCTATAAGCCATGTAAAGTATGTGTCAGTCTGTGTTGTTTACGATGCTGCTGATACAAGTCGTATTTTACTTACGTGCAGCATGGGTGTCTTTGTGTGCCAAATTGAAATGAAGTGGAAACCACGCCCCACCAGCCCTGTGCTGGTCAGGTTTTAGAGAGCACCCACAGCACACTTCTGACCACACCCAACACACTTGATGTTCACCAGTGGATAATAAAAACCATTCTTGGTAATGTAAATTGACATGCATTTTTGGAGTAGGCGTTCATCAAAATTCTGCTTACAGCCGAACACATATTTAATGAAGAATTGCAGCAACAGTAAATTATTTTTGCAAAGGCAAGATTCATAGAAAAGCTTATGGTACGGTTATGTGTCTGTTAGGGCACCATTATGAGTGTTGATAGTTGAATTTGAACGTGATCTGAGAGAAAGCTACGTTTACAATTCTGTGTGAGTACTTCTGAAAGCATCACTGAATTAGCAAGAGATTAGTTGGGTGGATTTACTTTCAAATGTTACAGTCAAGATAAGATTATCTTTTCAAAGTAGCCATAATAGCAAGTAACTTATCCAACATAGTCTTCAAAAGAGCTACTTTAACTTTTACTTGAGTAATTCATTCTGAACACAAGTAATCCTAACCTGTAACTAAAGGAGCTTTTTTTTTTTCGAGCGCACTCCGTCCCTGTCCACCCTTCTTTTGCAATATGAGATATGTGAAATGACCATTTACCGTGACCGTGAGCAGCCAGTAAGGAGCGCCTAAGCGGCGTCTCCTTAAATCAGCCCCGAGTGCTGTGGCCTGTGAGATGCTGTCAAACAGCAAATGATAACTTGGCTCGCCTACAGAAGGACACTATCGATACAGCATTGCTACTGCAGCTAAGAGTATCTGCTGGACACGACGGAGATAACTTACCCCGACAACAGCAGCCAACTTGTGAAGCAGCAGCGCTGAGAAGAGCTCAGGCGTCACTAGCGAGTCCCACCGACTTCATCAGCCTTGAGGAAGGAAGAGCCTCCAAATTCAACCGAGCCGGTCAACATGGCAGCAGCCTGCCCTCCTGCGTGAGCATTCAGCTGTCAAAACGAGGCCGTTTCTAAAACTGTCCGGTTGTGTGCGGGGAAAACCGACGGCTAAAGCAGTTATTTTGTTTGGCCCAGCTAGCTTTGATAGCTGCGTGTTGTTCCGACAACGTCCGCTTCCTCGTTTACTCCAGGCCGAGCAATTGATAGCAGAAAAGGAGCTCGTGTCCGATTGAGTCGATCACAGAGTAGGACGATCCTTTGCTGAACTGATGTGTGGACTTCCTAAATGTACATTGTGTAAGCTCATTTTAGACATGTTTTAAGAAAATCTTTTGCTTTCAATAATAATGTGGTGTCTAATATGTTTTTTTCAAAATATACTTGCTAAAATTATGACCTTGTTTAAAAAATATACATTATATTTTATATCCCAGAATCTATGCAAATAGTTTTAATTTCAAAGCTGAACTCCTAGACATAAAATGTCTCCGAATGCATTGTGCGATGAATTTTTCACATCAAGTCTTGTATTGGACCCCACTTACCTTTCAAACTAGCTGTGATGTCACAAAATATTGCTTGTATTTAGCCTACAAGCCTTGACAGATTTAAGGTTAGAGCAGAGGAAGCGTTCGCTCTTAAATGTGAGCCTTCATGTGTCAAACTCTGCACAGACATCATTCTGCACAGTCAAGCTCAAACAACCAAGTGAAGCAATCAGAAGCAAAACACATTTTTGAGTGGCAGGAGACTTTAATAATAACCTAGTCATAGAGTGCTTCACAGAAAAGCTCAGCTGACAGTTTAGTTTCGATATACAGTTTACAGGTGAGAAGTGAGAGTCTGAAAATGACAAATGGACAAAGTGTATTTAGCCGACGTGGATTCAAGCTGACCACAGCCACTGCTCTCTGTGAAGGAGGAAACCTTTTAAGGGCCACCAGTCAAGCCTCCAAAGTTGAACGTTTGTCAGAACATACGTTTTGGGCAGAGTGTCACTGACTCATCAGTTAAAGTGCTGTTTAAGTCATTCAGTGGACAGACGCTGTGCTCTGCAGCAGCTGGTGGACATTTGATGACAGCTGCGTTCTCTTCTCTGCAGGAACTTGTTTTCACACCAGAACATGCAGGCAGGGAGTAACAAAGAGACAGCGAACAGACACAACACTAATGCAAAGATGACAAAACAGGGAATAAAGAAACATTACTGATGGAGATAGAGAAGAGTAAACAGAAGTGTCAGTAAACACACACAACAGCTACTAAACTGCAGCACTTTTGATGACCTGTGTTGTTCACTGATCCTTAAACAGTGTTTTCAATTCAGTGGGAAATGTTGCCAGGTTAAAAAAGCAAAAACACACACACACAGTCGTGTTTCCATCACTTCAGAGGACATTACACTGACTTACATTCATTTCTGGAGACTTACCCTAAGCCTAACCATAACCACTACTTGCCTAACCCTAACCCTAACCCTATAGCCTTAACCTCATTCTCAACCACTAACCTTAACCTTACAGTACCATTGAGCTAAACATAACCAGGAACACGCAAAGGATTTTACTCAGCCCAACACATTGTGTTATCTGTCACTGCCCCAAAGTCCACAAATATTTTGTTGAATATCCACTAAAAGAAAAAGTTTTTTTTACCCTTTTATCTCCTGACTCTCAACAGGCCCTAGTGAGGCGTTTAAGGTACTGGTGTGCATGGATATTGATCTGTTCCACCCCTCATATGATGCGTCCGGCTGCACACTGATGCAAGCATTTAGAGCGTGTGTGCCTGAGAGAGAGTTTTTCAGTGAGGCACGGAGGAGTGGATTAAGTCACCTGTGAGCCAAACAAGAGTTGTAGTAAGTACATATTCTGCCATTGTTTGTGTATTTAATGTATTATTGTTTTGCTTGGCAAAATCTTTACAGTGTAGTTAAGTGGTTATTGCATGGATACGAGAAAGTGGACTATGCAGAAACCACCGTTTGTGATTGACAGTAATGTCTTGTCAACTACATCTGCAATTTTAATTTCTTTGATTACAGGATTGTGATTACATGTCACCCTCTACTGGCACTCTAAATGTCTCCAAGTCCTCTTCTCTCTGCTGTTTTCTAACCTGGCTGCGGTCTGACTCCAAACACTCAGTTGACATGGAACGACTGACTTCAAGAAGTCAAGAAGAAGTCATCTTCTGGTATCAGTGACTCTACTTGAGTAAATGTACGTTCTTACTTTATACTTCTGACTAAATTCAAACAGGTGACACACTTTGTCCACTCTTCGAGCGATTTTCACACTTTTTATTTATGAAAGTATTTTCCATACAGTAGTCAAAATATTTGGATACATGAGGCACACAAATAATTAGAAAAATGAGATTTCCATGAAAAAGAAAGTTTTTTTCTTTAATAACCATCATAAAACAAGTTGAAAGCTGGCACTGAAAGGTTTCAAACATTTCATATCAAGAATCACTACGGAGCCATAATTAATATACAGGGTGTAGCTGAATGATTGACCGAGACCCACTCTACTGTAGCTGCTTGCTGTGTGAACGCTGGTGGAATTTGAGCCCCCCACAGTTTCTGAAAGACTTCCCACACTGTCCGCAGATGTAAGGCTTCTCTCCGGTGTGGATACGGAAGTGCCTGGTTAATGCTCCAGAGTGACGGAAACACTTGGAGCAGACCGAGCAGGTGTATGGCCTCTCTCCCGTGTGGATGCGAAGGTGAGTCTTGAGGTTCTCCATGCGGTTGAACTCTCGGTTGCACTCTGTGCAGCGGAAGGGGCTGCAGCCCGGCGGGTAAAGCTGCAGTCTGGTCCTCTTGCTTCCTGCTACGGGCTGCCGACAACACTGCTGGAGCTTCTGCTGACACTGGCCGTAGTGCCGCCGCAGTAAGCTGGGCAGGTGGAACGTCTGCCCGCAAGACTTGCAGGCGTAGAGGTTGGTGAAACTGTGGCTGAGGTTGCGGCTGGTCCGTATGTGGACTCCGTGAACCTGAGGAGGGGCTTCTGGGATGGGAGCTGGTTCTGCCAGCTGGAAGATGTTTGGGAACTCTGAGGAGAGGCATGGAAGATCTGTGGGTGGTGAGAGATTGGTGGTCAGGGTGGAAGGATGAGCTGCAAAAAGGAAAACAAATCACACATGGGGTTAACCTAAGGGTAATCTGAGAACATTTTCACCTTAATGCCATTTAAAAACAGTTGCCAAGTTTGACTATTTTCATCAGTTTCATTATTTTCAGTTATGGATAATCTTTGTCAATAGCAGAAGTGTCAACTTTTTTTGTAGGCTTCAATCAGCCATAGGAATACACAGCAAATAGATTTACATGCAGTAACTTATTCATCATATTTATTTAACGCTTTTCAAATGATTTGATGGTTTGACAGCATTAAACATGTACACTGAGTACTTAGGATGTAAATATATTGATTAACATAACGTAGTAAGACCAATCTGAATCTGTATAGTTAACCCCACTTACTCTGTCTCTATAAAAAGGGACAGTTTGTGGTTGTTTCAGACACTCATTGTTTTCCTTCTTACCCTGAGCCTGCCCAGTGCAGGACAGAGGAGTGTTTGAGCCTGGGCTCTGAACATCCAGCTCTTCTGGTTTCCACTCCTCCAGCATTTTGGACTGGACCGCGGACATACACTCAGGGCTAAAGTCCTCCACTTTGATCAAGTCTAAACAGCCGACTGAACCATCTCTCTCCTCTTCTGGCTTCTCCTGCTTTACTGTAACCTGCTCGCAAGTGGACTTATTATCCCCACTGGAAAATGATGGAGAGTCGTGCCCTTGAGCTGCCAGGTCTCGATATGGCTGATGAATGCTTTCTACCCTCATCACACATACACGGGAAATCTCTTCACTGACTTCTGTAAATGAAAAAGATCACAGGGCACACGCAGTGAGCAAGGAAACACCAGACATTTTAAATGCTTCTATATTATTTACAGGAACATAATACAATACGTATATTCTTTATATTGACTAGTACACTATTCATCTTTATCAATTACAGATAAATGAGCACATTTATTCCACTCTCTCTTGGTAACAGAAAAACAGCCCCCTAAAACCATTTGTATTTATAAAGGTAAGGATTAAGTGACTAACAATTAAAAACAACATACTTTGACCCTACTGTAATAGACCAATGGTGTTGCTGATGCTTCTCAGTCTGCTCTTAAATGAATACTTGTGTGAAATTATAGAATTTAAGGTCTGTTAAAACAGTCACCTGATTTACCAAAATTGAAATTAAAATAAACCATTACATTAAGAGATGACTTGGGCATTTTTTGGGTTTCCAGTGGATGTTCTGTACCATCATGGATTTTGGTTACAAATGTAAATCGTGATGAGTAAACCTGCACAAGCGTGAGCAAATAGAGACGTCTCAGCCATTATGTGACCTTCTACATGTATTGGAGAAAAAAATGTGACCCGTGTTTGCGCTGCAGCCTTCCTGTCTGTTAGCAATGAGTCGCAACTAGGAAGGGTTTCTCATTACAATGCCACACTCATATGGGTCCGCAAAATGTGTGAAAAACATACGAACATGCGGTTTCTGTGCAGTCTTACCGTCTGAGCCACGGGTATTCTACTTCATATTGACCGTTGCGGCATGATGGGAGGGAAGTGATCAAACTTACATACCTTTAATCAAGGCATCACAAGCAACAGCATATTCGTTGTTTTTCTCTGGGTCTGAAGCTGCATCACTGACACGCTGCGTCTTGCCATCCTCTCCTGATCTCCGCTCTTCACTTCTGCTCACCGGTTTATGTTGGGGGTCAGAAGGCTGGTCTGCACGGCTGTGGCCTGCAGGTGGCGTGTCACCTCTGACCCCCGTGCAACAGGGCACGTTGCCCTCTTTGGGATTTGGGCTTCTTGGGTTGTATTTGGGGCGAGGCGGTCGATCGGAACGGCTGGTCGCACTCAGGAGTTGCTTTGCGGGAAGAGGGGAGCTGTCACCGCTGTCCTCCCTGCGCGCACTGTCCAGCATGGCTTCAGCTCTCTGCAGTCTTTGTTTGAGGGACTCGTTCTCTCGTCGCATCTCTTCGTACACGTCTCCGGCTGCCGGACCTACGAGCTTCGTCACCTCCCGAACTGCGATCTCCACGGCCACTTCAAAAGCTCCGTGTATCGCTGCAATAAGCGCCTCTTGCAGAGACCGGACCTCAGCAGGCTGTGGCTTCATGGTTTATTCAAAAGGCACTTTAGCTCTGTGCAATGATTCGGCAATATCTAAAACTCCCTACGTACAACAGTATCTGTCTGTTATGGATGCCTTGTGGCAATACAGCCTGTTTATAAGCAAAGCGAGGTTTCACTTCCGCCGACAGCTTCTGACACCTACTGGTGTAGAAGCTGAACTGCACCAGTTAAAAAATTAAAATATAATAGAAACAGACAAAGTGAAAATCAAGTTTATTATGTTAACAAAATACCGAGAGCGACTAAATGGCAAGTTTAACTCCGGCATACTAGCTTTGTAGGCCCTAAACGATGCCTCATCCATCAGGCACGGGTTTTATAGTCGCCCAAGTGCGCAAGTATCCAGCCAGAAGGTCCGAGGATGGTCACAAACATCACAGTCAGCACGAACGCAGATTCCTGCAGGACACGAGAGAGACATTTGACTTACCAAATTACTCAGACATTCGTAGTCACGAACACTTTGAGCGTTAGCATTTCCCAGCTACTGGGTGAAATGGCAAAGAGAGCTTAACAGGACTCATTTGTGAGCTTACCACTGGGCCAATTTTATCTTTAGGTGGTTTGCCGTGGATGTAACCTGCCCGTTGTTGAATCATTACACCTGCCCTGGGAGCACAGGCCTGTCGAGCCCGCAGCAGACCAACATAAAGCCCACGCACGTTTGGCTTTGGAAAAAAGAAGTTCATACCGGCTTTTGAGGAAAGCAATAGCAGTGTAGAGTTTTTTTGGGGAGAGGGGTCCAAGCGCACTTAAAAGTAGATGTCCTCCTAGGACACACCTGTCATCTGGACTGATTTTAATTAGGCTGCTTTCAGGTGCTGTAGGAAAACATCCACACCAGTAAACGCCGTTTTAAACGATCTCCGTTCAGGTGAGCGTTTCAGCCCCGTTGAATTGGTCCTCGTACATACTAACACGCCTGAAAAAGCATTTCACATGACGGGTGGGCCGGTCCATTCCAGGCCGGTGGTCTTATTTTATGACCTGCCCGGGCTGTCCGACTGGACCAAACTAATACTTTCAGTAGCCTATTGAGGGGCGATGCCCGCTGTTATCTGATGGGATCCGATCAAATGAGTTTACTTTGCAACAGAAACGGTAAATATGGCGAAAAGAAAGAAAGAGGAAAAAGAAATGGGTTGAGCGAAATTAACCGACCTTTTCCGTGGTGGATATGTTTCTGTGGCATGGCCCATCAGTTTATATATGCATATAGGCATATATATTATATATTTATATATATTATTAACGGTATTAAAGGTCAGGTGGTGGTGATGGAGAGGGACAGGGTGATGATGACCTCTGTCATGTTTATGGGGAGGGAGAGAAGGAGGAGGAGAATAACAAACAGTGACAGGTACAGGGGCAGTGTTCATTCTTCATTCTGGCCCGGAGCTCGGTGTCCCCCGCACACACACAGAAACTGAACTAGGGAGAGTTGAAGATGAGGACTTTGATTTGTATGCACACACACACACACTGCTCTATTTTATGGGACTGCATTGTAGTTTTTGATTAGATTTAGTATGTGAGTGTTTATGTATATGTGTGAGCATTTGTAACTATTTTAGCACTCTGACTGACTGCACACATGATATGTTGGTAGTCAGCAGTATACTGTGACTTAAGTGTTCCAGCTGAGGCTTGCCTGACCTGGTCTTGTTCAGTGCAGTGGTGACTTACTTATACAAACTTTAGATGTCATTCTAATGTTTCTTGAAGGTCTTCAGCATAATCTGATTCTTTTTATACCACAAAAACACTATTAGTATTAAAATAACTGCAAAAAAGGCCATCTCAAAGGCTGGATTTCAGTCCCAGTATATCCCTGTCACATGACCATTCACGTACACTGGGCATGCCAGTGCCAGTGTAAACAGGAAGCTGGACAAAAATAATGAGGCAGAAAAATGTGACTCCCGGATAATGTTGTTTTTATTAAAACATTGTCAATAGCATTTTGTTTTTGTCTTTCTTTTCCATCATTGGACTTTCAAGGTCCTTTTGTGTCTTTCTAAATATAGACAATAACATCCATTCCATCAACGTACAAAGTCAAATACTCCACAATATAGCCCATACTCCGAGGTCACATTTGCCAGTTACATGTAGAGGCTCCTGTGGCACTGTTGCGTCTAGTGTGGCCTATCAGTGCAGGGCTGAGTGAAGCTGATGCCAGCAGGTGCGAAACTTTCAGCATCACAGGTCAGACAGTAATATCCACAGAAGCATAGCATTGTGCTGTTATAGTACATGAGTGAAGCTCCTCTCCCCAATGTCATGGAGTGTCGTGTCTCAGAGTGTGGAGAGAGCTCAAAATAGATTTGATAAAAATCATGACTCTTTTCAAAGCTATTCATTTTTGAATAATTAAAATCAGAATACATTAACACATCAGACCCTGCCTATATAATTACATATTTAATTCACATTTTAATTCATTATTTGCAGTAAATATGCCTAGAAACGACATTCAGCCTTCAGGCTGCAGTAACCTCAACAATTCACCTCACAAACCTCACCCTGTCACAGATGGCAGGAAAATGGCGCCACTTGGTGGCCAATCGTTATACAGAAACATCCATTCATGCCTGATTTAATCTATTTATCATTCATATACCATATTTACAACAAGAGCCCAGAGAGGATAGACTACTTTAGTTAAATAGAAATCTATAAAGAGCTGTCAACATAAGATGTGATGCAATACAGGCAGCAGGCGCTGGATAGCAGCAGGTAGTTCAAATTGACTAACACAGCCTAATGGTTAAATGGCACACTCATATGAGAGCTATGCCTAGTCTACTTGAATAATTCCACTCCGTTAATCTCCTTCATAGCCACTTACAGTGTTGGGAGGTACAGACATAAAGACAGACGGTCACAGTTAATTGAACATTACAGGTGTCTAGTTGTGGTGACGTAGATGAAGCTGACTGAAAGTATGAGGGAAAAGCTGCTCTGTGCGCAAAGCACCAGTCAGCTAAGCACACATTGAAGGGGCCTGTTCCAAGAGGACGATTTAATAGGCCTTCGCTCATTCTGACCTGGGAATTATTTTTCAGCAGACCTCAGGATGCTTCTAAAGTTATAGTGGGGACTGTTAGCAGGAGTTACAGTGCAGACTTAACAGACAAAAACAGCACAGGCATCAAATTCTTGTATGCACTGCAGGTTTGTGCTGGGTATGTTTTTATTGTGTATGTTCAAATTTGTAAATCAATCAATCAGTCAATCACTGATACAGTATCCGGTACGCAGAATTGTTAAATAACACCAGATGCAAGAAACTAAAGACATTACTGCAGCAAAACAAAGTCATTAAGACTTAGCCTAATTACCAGTGTTGGAAAGGAATTAGGTACATTTACTCAACTAATGTAGTTAAGTGCAGTCTGAGGTACTTGGTGTCATTTTATAACCAACTATATTCATTTGACAGAGTTAGCAGTTTGAGATAGTAGTTACTGGTTACTTTGTTTTAGTCAAATTTTATATACTAAACACTATAGGGACATTCTGTTAATTTTCTCTACATCTCAGTGTGGGTAATGTTTGTCTGAGGTCCCCCTTATACCTTTTAACCAGAGTATGAGCACGGTTTTAAATAGCAGGAGCCCATAATGCCTCCTTTCTGTCCTGGACTTGCTGGCTTCTCTTTGTTTTTTCTCTTTCTTTTGGCTCTTGCTTTGAGGTAAGCACCTCGGCACTGACGTCATTCATGGATTACTCTTTGATTATTCCTTTACGTTTCCCCGCAGCAAGTGGGTCGGCTCGGCATTAGCGGGTGTGAAGGTTGTAGTCTGGATGCTGATAGATAATCAGGCTGTCTGTCTGCCTGTGGTGCATGGTTACAGTTTGTCTCATTCAAACTACAGAGGGTAAGGTAAGCACTCTCATCATACTACATTCTACCTGTTTAATATCATTTGGAGGTTTTTGCCTATAGTGTAAAGTAAACTTATTTTTCTTGCCATAGTAGACAGCTGTGTACAATAGGATACTTTTTATGGAATTCATTTAATTAATGGAGATGTTAATGGGAGAGTTGGTGCTATTGGCTATGTCACTATGTAATAAAAACTGAAAGATAATATCATGAAGCATAAGGTTGACTTATATAGCTAGCCTGTCACTTGCATGTATAGGAATAGGCTACTATATGGCAAATTGAGATGTATACAACATCACAGAGAAACAATCTGATTTCTACTCATCACTTTTCCTTATGTTTTAATACTGTCTAGTTAAAAGTTTCTCAAGAAATAGCTGAGTTAACCACTCAAAACATGGCTTATGCAGGAGTATGGGTTCTCAGAAGGATACGTGGAGTATAATTTATTGATGCAGGAGGCTGCAATACTTCAACTTAAACTTTAAATGATCATCATCAGATTTAGAAGTCCTAGATTTTCATGACACCGCAGCATCAGTGAAAGAGCAGAAACGATAGTCGATAGATTAGTCAATCGACAGAAAATCATTCGACACTATCTAGTCATATTATCGTTCAAGTCATCTTTAAAGCAAAAATGCCAAAAATCTACTGGTTTCAGTTTCCCAAGTGTGAATATTTTCTGGTTCTCTTTGCCCACCATGATGTTAGATTTCTTTGGCTTTTGGACTGGTGGGTCGACAATACAAGCAAATTGATACTGTCAACTTGGGATTTGGACAATGGTGGTGCACATTTTTCAATTACATTTTATGGCCCAAAGATTAATTGAGGAAATAACTGACAGCTTAATCTAAAATGAAAATGATCCTTAACTGCAGCCGTGTGTTTGTGTATGTGTGTAATCTCTCCCTACACACCTAAGACCCATGAATAACTAGATAAGACTTCAACACACAGAGGGTGGCAGAGGTAATTTGTTTTTTGGCTGCAGCCATGGAAATGTGTCTGCTGGCTGGAGGCTTGAGCTTTTCTTGAGGCTGTGATCTCTTTAGTTTGACAAATCTGGTCTCTTTCCTTTCTCCCATTTTTCAGCTTTCCTTACCTTCACCCCTTGATATTGTCCTTCTGTCCTATCACCACCTGGAAGCCATCCACCCTCGCAACATGGCAGAGGCCCCAGTATCCTCCTCCTCTGAGGAAGGTCTGCCTGTGCAGTGGAAACTTTCCAATCGATGCAACAGGAAGTCAGGATGCTCCAACATCTTTACAGGGGTCAACCTGCAGCAGCTGCACAGGCTGTTCAGAACAGCCGGAGACAGAGACGCTGAACATCGGGCGAAACTGGTGTGGCGAGGGATGAATGCAGATATTGAGGGAGCAGAGAAGGCAAAGGAGGAGGAAGGGGAGGAAGAGGCAGGGCTGGCCCAGGCTTTGGTGGGGCTCCGAGTCCGAGCAAGGAATAAAGCAGGTATCAGAGCGGAGGGACACCGAGACCACAAGTGGCTCAGAGCATCAGGATATCTCCGGTAAGTGACAGTGTCAAATGGCAGGAGGCCATCAAAAAGTAAAGAAAGAAAGTGAAAAGTGATATGTAGATGAGGAGTTAAAAGGAAAAGGAGTGAAAAATGTCTCTTAATCCCTAAGAGTAGTCCTCTGTTCTCTCCTCACTTATCAAGAATCTGTCTACTGTCATTTTATGTTCGTACAAACAATCAGTTGAACTTGTAATGTTCAAGGTCCTGTCTGTCTTCCTTGTGTCCAGACTCCTTCTGCGTCTTGAAATGCAGTCTAGGCCCATACACTGTCATGTGCCTAACAAACGCACCATGACCTCACAAGACTGTCCTTCTCTCTCTGCATACCACCACACACACACACACAACCACACACACACAAACTATCATGTCTTTGTTTCGACATTCCTCACTGAGACGAAATTAGATTTGTTGCAGGAGTGAATGAAGTGCCACAGAATGGTAAAATGGTGGTGTGCGTCCACAGGGTGGTGTAGTAATAACAAAATGGTGCACTGCAACAATTGTTTGGCCAAGCTAGCTCTAAAGATGACAATATCAGTCGTTGGGCTACCACTTTGGTCCAGTCTGAAATATCTCAACAACTATTAGATGGATTGCCATGAATACCTGCAAAACTAATGACATTCCCATCAGCCTCAGTTGTTAATGTAAGATCATGGCTACACTATGCACAGATAATAATCAGAGGCTGTGCAAATACATCTTATAATTCTTCTGGACACATCAGTGATTTCAAAGTTTCAAAGGTAATTCTTGATCTTGGAAACTGCATTTGACAGAATAATCTTGCCTCCAGGTCTATTTAGTAGCAGCTGTGGAGCTTTCACTCATACAGAAGGATCTTTATCAGTGATCTTGGAATTATTGGTTCGTTTCAGGTCTTTGAACATCGTTCCCGCACCTCCAGGCAACCGAGCGGAGGTTGAACGGTCCTCACCTTGTTTCCGGAAAGCTAGCTCCTCATGGCTCTTGTGCCACTTTAAAGCCACAGCCATCTTGAGACTCTCTCCAGTACTTTTTGTCGAGTCACAGATGGCTCTTACTCTCCCTCAAAGGCTAATGTGCTGCATGCTCTGGCCAGAGATCTGGCAGCAAAACTTGTACAATCGACTTCAATCAGCAGACAACTGGCTCGCCAACAACCGTGCCTACATTAGGAGAATTATAAATAACATCAAGATAACAATTAGCATTATGCTTGTTTGATGTTCATTAGGTCAATGGTTTGTAATTTACACAACCATTAACCAATGTGCTCAAAGTATAATGTATAGTAGGCTTGTAATAGTTCAGCTAAACCAGAGTTATATCTCTGTCTTCCAGGATTGAGGAGCCATTATCCAGCTATACTGTTGAAGCTGAGGAGGCCAACATACCACCCAATCAGGGAGAATATCTGCCAGCGACTGTGGAAGACATCCCAGAGAACCAAAATCCCTTCAAACCCTCCTCTTGGAGATTGGACGTGGCAAGACAAGAGTGTGCCAGGCAGTCCGAACGCTACCTTCACCGCATCCTCCACTAAAAACAGTCTGGAGTTTGGAACAACACACAGTGGTGGAAGATGCAATGAAGCTGAAGTCATGAAATACAGGATTGATTCTGCATCAAAGGACATACTGCATTACTACTGTTAGCACCTTCTGCTAACATGTACTCTACATGTTAGACCCCAGCATAAAGAAATACCCGTGAACTTTCGTAAACCTGCTTGGGGATTAGTCCAACTTTTACTAATACTCCAACCATAGGAAAGTTAAATGTGTATCTGTTCCAACGCAGGCATGTTGGAGGGGCTTTTGGAGGAGACAGACAGAAACAGGCTTTTGTGTAAGGCCTGAAATTTTGAGGTTTGCAATGTATGAGTACAGTGCATGTTTGAAGGAGCACCAGGTACACAAGTGCCACTTCCCAGAGAACCAGAGGATATTGTAAGGCTGCATTAAATGTTACTTTTTCATGATCACTTTTAGAGCATTTCTAGGCTAGGATGTTTTGAAATGTCCAAAGGAAGATGCCACCAATGAAATTCTTATAAAAACCTGCATTAACAGATTTTTTTGGCCACTTGGGTGCAGCAGAAACAAGTGGTAAACACAAAACGGACATATTATCAACTTTTAAGTTATGTGAACTTGTTACCAAACAGTTGCCTATTCCACATCCACCAGTTACACAGCAACATTATTATTCATTTGTAGTAATTTTTCTGGCCACCTGGCAAAAGTACATCCAATATTGACTCTCCTTTTAGCTGTTTTTAGTCTCCACCAAGTCCTGAGGGAAATATCTGGCTCTTTAGCTGCTAAATGCCCCACTATGTTCTACTTGATGAGCTTCTCGGTAAGTGTGTCTGTCTGCTGTTTGGTGCTGAGCAGATACGATACAGTGGGTTTCTTTTGCATTGAAAACAGCTGCCTGCTGCGCCTGGAAACGTTGCTGTTGAGAGGGGCTACACTGAACCAAAACAGTAAAGTTGGCCATAAAACCAAAACAATGAGCTTAAAGACGCTTAAACGCTCTGTAGAGCTGAGGGGAACTACAGAGTCAGGTGACAATTCTCTATGGGTTTATCACTACAAACTCCCGTCACATTATACATTTGATCCATTGTTAATGTAAAAATATTAATTATAGCACCTCTAAAGATATGATTTGATGGACCATTAGCACATTATTGTTGGACTATAACATTTCTAAAATTACCTGCAGTTGTGATTATACCCAGTACAGCAACAGATTACAGTAAAGCATTTGGGGTCTGCTTGAATTTCTCATATTTGTGTAGTGTTTCTGTGTCTGTAAACTTTTCTCATTCACAAACACTCGTCATCTGTATTAATGGAATATGTTTTAATTATAATCTATCATTAAATATTACATACAAATTATACAGTGCATTGTCACAATACATTTCATGTCAGTTCAGTACAGCAGGAAGTTACTTTGTTGTTTCCTTAGGTCCACCCCACGAGCCAGACATCAACATGGCCGAGACAAACAGGAGCTTGTTTGGAAACCACCGACCCCCTCTGCCTGCTTGCAGATATGATAATTTTGTCTTCTTCATCAATGATTTAACTCATCAGTGAATGAAGAAAAATTAGGCGAGCCAGTCATACTTATAACAGCTTAACAAACTGTTTGTTTCTTTAACCAAAGGGGCCTGCCTCTGCTTTCCAACATCACCCCAGATGACTTGCAGATCCTAATCTAAACAGTTAGGAGGAGAAATGAGTGAAACCAGTTCACAAGGCTTGTGTTAACTGTTCACTGAGTGCCCAGTTCCCAATTTTTTAATGAACCACAATGCACACTTCTCTCATTTGTAAAAAAAAAAAAAAAAAAAATGCTCATCTTCACTTGTGGCACCACCAGTGGCTGCTTTCACCAGCTCAGGGCTTTTAACTTCATGGGAGGGAATATGCAGGTGAATATTAAAAGGCAGAGAAGTATGAAGAAAACAAAAAACCTCATGGAATGCGACACCTCCCATCCAAAAACAAAGTATGAGAGGCTTTTGACTGGCGTGCATGTGTGTGAGCAAACAGTATATGCACCCAGAAATCCGAAAGAAAAGTGTGACATCTTACTGAAATCTTTCTCTCTCGCAGGAAGGTACAGTCTTCATCATTTAGTTGTTAAGTTCCTCATTGACAATCCACACAAGGCACAGGAGCAAATAGGGAAGATAAGCTATGACATTCTTCCTCTTTTGGCCTCATCTCTCCACCCACTCACTCACTCTTTGTAACCAAAATATCCATAAGGAGAGGAGGGGAGGGTGATGATTATTTCCATTTCCAGGACAGAAACCTGAGCCCTCCAAGTTTGTCCCGCCTTCCATCTGCACATCAATACTCCTCACTCCTTTCCTCTCTCCCGCTTCCTGCTGTTCCTCCTCTTCCTCTTCATTGAATCGTTCCTACCACCAGGTGAAGAAGGGTCTTCTGCTCTGGAAACTCTGTGTGTAGGACTCACTGTTGGCTCTCTGAGGTGCTCTGGCTGTTTCGACAATTACTGGGGGCATCTGGACCAGCTGCAGGGGTGTTTTACCATCCTTCAGGGCTTGACACAGGTTCAGGATCTTGGGATTTAAAGAAAAACAAGGAGAAAGAGAGAGTAAGTTAAAACAACAAACTGATGAGAAAGAAGTGGTTGTAACCCTTTCTTTCAGGAGTATGACTTCCCCTGTTTGTCTTTGTATGTCTTATCTAAATCTGGTTTAGAGAAGAAAGGAGAAAACTCACCTGCCCCCTCATTACAGCTACTTGTTTGTGAAATTGTCCTCTATCGAAACCAGGATCTTTCTGTGAGACACAGTAGACAGTACACATGTTATACACAATGTTCACAGCCACAGATTCATCCTCTTCTCCGTCGTGCATTTTCCCTTATCTCCCTTTCGCAGCCAGATTCTCACATTCCACTTCCTTACATAATTACCACTTCATTCCGCACAAAAATGTTATTGAATACTTAATCAGTCCCTCCGTACCTTGAATAATTCGTACAAGTCCTCTTCCAGGTCTTTGATGAAATTTGGGTCAGAGAGTTTGGGCAGGACCAGCTCTCTGATTTCCTGGGTGAAAGGAACTTTGGCCTGGGAAAGCCATGCCCAGTAGAACGGGTCTGGTGATTGGACAACAAAACTTAATCATTAAGTACACTACTTAAAAGACAACTGGAAAGTTAATAATGTAGTGACAATGCATCTTAGTATTTTTGTTGTTTTTATTTTTTTTTTGGGGGGGGGCGGTTAATATAGGTAATAGAGAAAAATATTCATAAATAAGACACTATAGCAACAATGCCAATGTAGGTGCTTACAAGCTCTCCAGGAGTCGGGGTGTTTGAGGGGGAAGGCAAGGCCGTTGTCTATAGCTGCCAGCTTGATGATGGGATCCTTTACTACCACCCAGTCTGTGTCCTACAGAGATAAAGATAAAAATAAACACATATTTAGCCACTGGGATCAGCATTTTTTTAAATTAACGTCAAAACTAACTGTTGCAGAGTGTGCGTCATCTGTGTGTCCTCACCTTATTCCCAACAGGGTCCATGGGACAGTCATACTTCAGCAACCAGTTGTCATTTCCCCTGTCTAGAATACCAACAGACAAAAAACAGACTAAAATTCAAACAATTTTGTTGTTTGTGACAAGCAGATGAAATTCATTCAGCAATGTTGTCAGATAAAATCTTCCACAGATGAATTCAAGAATGCCCATACTGATGACCCAGCCCTGACTACATGCCTGTGTTCCTGATGATGTAATCGAGGACTACAAGCCGCTCAAACTGCAGCTGGAGCTGACGGTTGGTGTTTTCAGGCAAAGGCTCCGCCTCAAACCTCCGCAGCCAGAAATCTGCATCCTTGTATCCATCAACAAAGAGCTGGAAGGAACCAACCTGGTGGAATAGCAACAGATCAGGGTTTTTACATTGTAATGCCATTGTCCTTAATGGACTGAACTGTTAAAGTAAAAATTCCCCCTATGACCCTTCGCACACACTTGGTATTTCTGTTGCTTAGCTGCATATTTTTTTGATTGAAAGACTCAGAACAGCACTACATGGACCTTGTTTTTTTTAACGGTTATTTCCAAGTTCAAGAATGAACTTTGAACTGTTGGTGTATTTTCATGTGGATCACAGGCCAAACATAGACATTGTGACAGCAGATCTGTGCGTTTCTGTTGCAGCTAAGTTGACATACGATGACAGAAATTAATTATTGACCGTAAACATCACAATTAATTCCATTTACTGGCAACAAGTGTATAGCCAGTCATTAGTTAAAGGTCATTCAGAGAATTTAAGAAATGACTAAGTGAAGTCAAATTTGACAAGACCCATAATAACTTCTAGACTTTACTGGACATCATCAGCTAATAACATCTAACAGGTTAAATTTCAAGACTTATGAGGGTGAATTTTTCCTTCACCAGTCACTGGACAAATTGGGCCTATTTGGTCAATACAGAAATTCACCACAATCACCTGTGTAATGCACCAATTCATCAGCTTACCTTTGGCGGCAGTCCAATCCTGTGGAAGCGCTGGCCCACTTTAGGCACCTTCTCCAGGGCTAGCTTCTTTCCTCGAGATTTCACCCTGTCTATGGCACTGTAGTTGAATGTTTCACTCGCCAGGTACACCACCTAGTGCAGAAGATTGAATAAGAGAGGGAATATTTGCCAACTCGTTTGTTGCTTTTGTAATGCGAAGGAGCACTGTGTGTGTCTATACCTTGGTCCTGGGAACAATGTTGAGCTCCAGTTTCTGATCGACCAGGCTGGCTCCGGCCTCCGAGAGGTAACCCTGGTTCAGGACCAAACAGTCGCGGCCAAAGCAGCAGGGACAACACAGTTTCTGGAGCCACTTAGTCCACTTGGGGTTCAGCTGGCCATAGGGCTCTTCATTCTTAGGTTTGAACACGCCGATTATTTTCTTTGGGGGGGGAGGCAGAATGGGGAAAATGAAAATGAAAGGCAGAGAAGGAAATTCAGGAAAGAAAGAGCAGACAGAGAGGTTCAGAAAGGAAAGTTTAGCAATGGAGAAGAAAGGAAGGTTTGATTGTGTATGAGACAATTACATATTTAAATTGAAGAACAAGCTTCTCTTTTGTAAAACTTGAAAATACAACTGAAACATAAAGTGGATTATGCTGCAGGAGTGGTTTAAAATTAAACCTTTTATACAGTGCAAACTTGTCCACAGCCACCTTGTGCTCTGTAAAAAGTGAAACGAAAAACGGTCTATAGGGGACGACGATTTTGGGTGCAGTGTCCCTTTAAGGTCGCATATAGACAGTCACATGTTGCATTATGCTAGTATGATACACACACTAACACACATCCACCGATTTCAACATGAAACTTGGCCATCGAAAGGAATTACATCCTCACAGAGAGCTAGCACATGACTATTAAGCACACTGGTGACTAACTAAAGGAACTGGAGAGGTGGGGGTGTGGTGTGTGTGCTCGGGGGGGGGCATTGGCACTCAGTCTAGAATAGTTATTTCTGTTTTGTAAGCCTTTAGTGAGTGGAAAAGTGGCACATACAAGACCTAGACTATCTTGTCTTGAAAAGACTGAAAATCCAATAAGTGAAATGAGTGAGGACAAAGTCCAAAGACCCACTTCCTTTTTTATTTTATTTTCAGTTTTTCACATGGACTGAACACAACACGCACTGTCGATAGGGGCATTGTGTCTATGAGTTGCTCAAGACATTTACTGGTTGGCTCCAGTAGTGCCGATCAAAGTTTTCCGTCATTAATCTGGCACGATTAGAAAGAGTCAGGAGATGTTGTCATGGGTGACAAATGGGAAGAAATGCTCTATAGTGGTGCATGTGTTGACTCCCTGATTTGTCTTGAATGTGTAGCACTTTGTAAAACACTTGCAAAAATAAAAAGTGATTACAAGTGCTGCAAGACAGCAGACATGTCTGCTCAGCATCTACTGTTTGATTAGATACTTAAGACTTTGTTCTTTGCTCATGATTGGAATACAGGGGGTGAAAAAACAGGAAATCTACCGGAGATAATTACATTTACATTACATTTAGTCATTTAGCAGATGCTTTTATCCAAAGCGACTTACATATGAGAACATTCACAAACCAAAGGCACAGCTTCGGGAGCATTTAGGGGTTCAGTATCTTGCTCAAGGATACTTTCGACGCATGGCTGGGGGATCGAACTATCCTGATAATGGGTGACAAGCATCTTATCTGTGACTGTGTGTTGTCGTTGACTTCATTGTGACAGCTGATCACTAACAGACTAGCTGCCTCAGCAGACGGAGCGGAGATGATGGACACCTGCCTGCACAGCCGCAGGCACATTGATGACAAAAAGTGTTTTAGGGGGAGCAAAGCAACTGGATCAAGAAGTTAAAAAACACTAAAACGTCAATTTACATGCAACATCTTTTAGCTATTTAAAGGACTTAATAGTTTTGGTGTATGCCAGCAAATTTTACAAGTTGTCTATATATCTCTCAATGAAACAGGAACAAGCTGGCAAGGCTCACCAACATGCCCAGAGAGCTGCAGTTTGTTGTCCTGTGTTCATGTGTGTGTGTTTTTGACAACTGCCAGATTGATCAAAGATAATTTTCCACCTTGGTTGATAATTAAACTGTATTCTATTCTAAGAAATTATTGTTTATTAGTTTAAACTGGAAAATGCGGGTTCATGTTGTGTCTGCATGTCTCAGCCTATTTGCCAAGTCATCCCCAGCTGGTTAGAAGAGGCCTTTCCTAGATGCGACTAACACTTTTATCAAGACAGTCTTGCAGTCTTTCATTCTTGTAGTCACTACAAGACACACACACACACACACCACTTCAGATATCACAGATCAGTCATAAGACAGCGAAGGGGACCGTCGGTATTACACCAACGGCCGGTAATCGGTAGCTGTAAGTTAGCAGCTTCTCTTCTTACCCCCTGTGAGTCTTTGACAAAATAGCTTCCACTGGATCCTTGGTAGATCCTCTCCGGGTAGATCCCCTCCTCTATGGCTCGCTCGGCCTTTCGGATAAACTCCCTGAACTCGGGATCCTCTGGGAACTCGTTCCTGTGCTGCTCCCGCGGCGAGCTCCCACGGTCCCGGTCCAGAAGCGGCTGTCTCTCCCGGCTGCGCCCCGGGCTGCCAGCCGGGATGCGCACCACCGAGCCCGGTGTGCTTCCAAACGTGCCCCGGGGGCTGGGGGGCTCGGTGGGACCGTAGCTGAAATCACCGGAGTCTCGGAGGGGAGAGACAAGCGGACTCGTCTCGTCCATGATTCTGGAGGAGGCGTTCTTTTAACACCTGGAGAAGGCGAAGAGAGAGAAAAGAGGACGAAATAGAAGAGGGACAGAACGCGGGATGGTTGTTTTGCTGGCTAGTACTGACGCTGGCTAACAAGGAAACACGGGAAAAAAGAAAAATCAGATGACTGTCAGCTTCCGGGAAGAGGCTGGAACAGTTTAGTGTTTTCATCTGTAACCAATCAGCGTTCAAATGCCCCTGTCAACAACCTAATCGCAAGCTCTGATTGGACACAATCATTCCGCCCACGGAAGACACGTTAGAGCATAGTTAACCCAATCAATTAACTCCATAAGAAAAGCCTTTGATGAAAATGCCAGCGCTATTAAGGGACTGAGGGAAAATGTTTAACTTGCCGTTGTCAGACTGGTAAATCTAGACGTATTCTGTTGACCTAAAGGGATATACAAATGTTAATTCAGACAAATTGATTTTATTTGTCAACATCAAGATTCAGTGGATCACTTAATGAATTTAATTTGTTCACTTTTATTCTCCTGTCCCAGGACAAGATAATTGCACCTTCAAGATCAGCCAGCCACTGAGCAACTGACATTGTATTAAACAATGCACATCCAATTTCAGCATATTTGAGTGGATAACAATAGATTTTGTCCAAGAACCCTAAACTAAGAGTCTTATTCCCTTAATGGACTGTGGACTCTTGACCTGCTCTTAAAATACTGAATGGCAAACTTTGACTGCACTCCCCTCTATGGGAAGGTCAAAGGTCAGGGATGGTAGTATCTGAGGCTCTATAGTGTCATTCTCAAGCATCACTTCGGCAGGGCAGATTCTGGTTTGAATGAGGGACTATTAAAAGATGTTCTACCCACAGGACTGCCACACCCCAGGATAACCAATGTCACCTTCGAAAATCCAATGAGCAATAGAGTCAATAGAGTCTGTCATAGCTGGGGAAGTTCAAGTCACGTCTCAAGTCCATGGGGTCCTTATTAGCAAACTGCAAATTAGAAACTACTAGTCTTTCAAGTGTGTGATCATTACTGCTAAATGACAACACATTTAAATAGTCCTTTCAGAGCTGTTTTAATAATCCTTTGCTATGTTTAGGTCTAACGATACATCAAAAGTCTACCGTTCTAGTGTCTATGCAGCCACCACATTTGTGAGAGCGACAGCTTGATACAGCTATCAGCACCACTTAGTGACTATGTCTATCTTTAGGAGCTGAGGAGCACCATGAGGTGACAGTGCAGATTGCTGGTGCTGCAACTGAGCCATTTCAGATAATAAGTTTAAAAAAGTCATACAGATGCGCTGTTGTCTGGATAGTCTGTGGTGTTTGTGGCAATACTGACTGATCGGTATTTGAAAGTGTGTATACTAGTATTTTTTCCACTTACTATGGTCATCATTCATGATATTTGTGTTAAAAAAAAGGCAGTTTCCCCATGACCTGACGCCAGCCTGCAGTACGCACTGCTGGCCGTGTGGACGTGCCTCTGTGCGCATCCTCCTGCCTCCCGCCTCCTCCTCCGGCGCACACAGCTCCTCTTCTGATTGGTAGGAATCAGCAGCAAGAGAGCTCGGGTCGTGAGATCTGTCGAGTTCAGGCAGACCAGTCAACTCTAAAATCCTACTGCTGCCACGGACTGTCCCTCCAGGCTACCAAAAAAGAAATACTGCGCGCGCTTCCTTATAGCCGCCTTTGGGGTTGCGGCGAAATCAAGGCAAATCTGCGGACGGCGCAGCCTAACATAAAGAAGAGTCACTTACCCCAAATATTCCGGAAATACAGCGCAGAGGGCATCGGTGTGAGGATGGCTGCGTACAAGCTGGTCCTGATCCGCCATGGAGAGAGCTGCTGGAACCAGGAGAACCGCTTCTGTGGCTGGTTCGACGCGGACCTGAGTGAGACCGGGGAGCACGAGGCAAAGCGAGGAGGACAGGCGCTGAAAGGTACCAGATAATGTCGCAGGGCCTAATCGGGCTTTCTCTCCGGTCATTGGATTAAAGCCGTTGCAAGTCAGTGCTTATGCAACTCTGGCGGATGGGGAAACAAGTAGCCGGCCCACTGCGACACAAGACAAGCCAGCAGCAGGGGACAGAGAGGAGGGAAGGGTCGGTCATTGTGTTTATGAGGCGCGGCGGTTGCTGCTAGTCTTTAAAATAAAATTAAATCAAACAAACTGGAGTGGCCACCCATATGAAGGAGAATATAGATGCTGACATCAGGCACAGGCCACTGGGTCTCTGCTGGACCCGTTTTCCCCTGAGCCCATGATGGTCCCACACACCAGTCAAGGCCCTTGGTGTTATTTGCTCCCTATTTGATGTTTTCCTTACCTCAACCACACCAGTAAAGAGAATAATTCTGATTTGTCGTTTTGATAAATGACAAAATATGTTTTGAGTAGTGGATTTGTGAAGTAAGCCCAACAGCAGAGATACTTCAGGGAAGTCATGATGCCATCTACTGACATGATGATTTCAGTGGAGTCTAGGTCCCTTTTTCAAATGTACAGCTCCATACTCGGACACACTCATGTGGATGTAATGGACGGAAAGTGAAGGAGCCCACAGATTCAGCCACAACTTCACCGCCAGTAGACCGACTCTAAATATTGTCATCAATTCAAGTACAAAATATGGTGAAAAATAAACTAACAAATTAAAATTAATTTTCTGTATTTGGGGAATTACATGTTAATTATGTCAAAACCTGTGACTACCTTTAGGATGACTGATGAATGTGAACATGTGTCATTCAGATCTAAAGAATAATGCAGACTGCTGAGCAAAGATGCCTTTGTTATCAGTATATATTACTGCTGTTTGCTGAGTGAAATATTGCTATTCACTGTACTGGATTTTGTGGGGTTATGAGGAGGGGAGAGGGGAAAGGCCAGTACAGTTTTACAATCCTCCTTTCAGGTCCTCCACATTATATGTCGTATTTCTTTGTGTGTGGCACACACTCGTGTTGGTTTTCTGAGACCCAAAAATCCTCTGCAGGCACATCCTGCAGAGCCCACACTCTGCCAGTGTCCAATGATGTCGCACTGCCCCTGACTAAGCAAAAGCAAATGTGTGAATGTTAGGAGAGAAGCAATAAACAATGCAGATCATCGTCACTGGGTTAAGTGTATTGTAGCTGGAATAATAATTTTTCCTCTTTATAACAAAAATAAATTGGGTTTGTATGCTTCCTTGCAATTACATATTAGTGGAAACCTCTCTCTTTGTTTCAAATGCTGAGGGTCATTCACATTTACAGTCTTTTTCCTTTCCCATCTCTGATTCTCCTCAGACGCTGGCTATGAATTTGATATTTGCTACACCTCTGTCCTAAAGAGGGCCATCCGCACCCTGTGGTTTGTTCTGGACAGCATTGACCAGATGTGGCTGCCCGTCCACCGGACCTGGCGCCTCAATGAGCGCCACTACGGTGGCCTGACTGGGCTGAACAAGGCTGAAACAGCAGCTAAACATGGAGAGGACCAGGTCAAGATCTGGAGGCGCTCCTTTGACACTCCTCCCCCACCCATGGATGAGGGGCATGACTTCTATCAGACCATAAGCAAGGTGACGCATTGTGTCGTTCTCTCTTACAAAAGCAGACATCTTTATTACATCAGCTCAAGCCCACATGGCTAATAAACAACTGGCAAAAGTAACTTTCTCCTTTTGTTGTAGGACCGGCGTTATTCCGACCTGACGGAGGACCAGCTTCCCAGCTGTGAGAGTCTCAAGGACACCATCGCTAGGGCTCTGCCCTTCTGGAACGAAGAGATCGTTCCACAGATCAAAGAAGGAAAGAGGGTGCTGATTGCTGCCCATGGCAACAGTCTCCGGGGCATCGTCAAGCATCTCGAGGGTAAGAGACAGAGGGGAGACATTTGAGGCACTGCCCAGTGCCAAAAGTGTTTATCCCATCTTAAATTCCAGAAAGATTTCATTTATTCATACCGTTAATATTATTCAACAATGAATCAAGGAGTTCCCTGTATAATTAAACAATAACAAGGATTATTTTACAAAATCACAGTCTGAATTTATTACAGATGCTGATTTTTTTACAAAACTCAAATGAATTTTTCTTAGTGCTGTTTGTGGGACTCATAGTTCGTTTATCTCTAAGAGTATATCTACTTTTTTGAATGAAACAGAATTTATTTGTCAAAACTTCTAAAATCTACTGATTCTTCAACTGAGTCTCATGCCCATCCAAGTGTTGAAAACGCTCAAACAACTGGTCACATAACATCAGGAACTCTCTTGAGTCTATTAGCCTGTTTCACTCTCGAAACAGTTGTGAACAATTTTCTATGAGCAAGAAGTCTTTGCCAAAATACTCACACCTGATTGACCATTTGAAATGAAACTCTCCCATCTCAGTCCAGTCACATGAAAGGAATTACCATGCAAATACATTAAAAGCTCTACATGTCTGTTACTATTTCCCAGGTATGTCAGAGGAGGCCATCATGGAGCTGAACCTCCCCACAGGTATCCCCATCGTGTACGAGCTGGACAAGAACCTGAAGCCTTTAGGACCCATGCAGTTCCTGGGAGATGAGGAGACCGTCAAGAAGGCCATGGACGCTGTGGCTGCTCAGGGCAAAGCCAAGAAATAGACTCCCCCCACGCGTACAGATCAATCTTGTGCTGTTCAGTTATCAAGTTATTGCAAGGTCATTTCCTGTTACTGTCATCTCAGACGTGCGCACACACAGCCACACAATGTGCACTTTATTTTGATAATACCCAGATTCCACACAAACATACAATCGAGTGTTTGATTTGATTGGTCTTTACTTTGTGACATACTGAAACATGCATTTCATAATTAGACAATGGATATCCGCTGTAATATGATTTAAGCACTGACCAAAATGAAAGGTTAGGGACCAGCGAACAGGAGCAAACATAGACTAACCCTGCAGAGTCTTCCCAAGTATTTCTTCCTATTTACGAACCATGTAGGTGAAACCTGGGGGAACAGTATAACCTATAAAGTGTAACACTGGCTGTTGTTAAAAGGGCAATTTGATATGCTCTGCACTGCTACTTTTTGTTTGCTGTGGCATTGTGAGAAAAAGAATAAATGTGGTGAGGCATTACGTGATGACATTTTTTATCAGTGTCTGACTTCATTTTACACCATAACTATCCACTCTGTCCTTGTGAATCATATGGTTATGTGGAAATTGGTTGGGTGAAATCTCATGAAAAATGTTAGTAAACATATTAGTTTTAAGGGGAAACTACGCTACATACATAATACATGGCATGTATTATTAGAGCAACGTTATACTGACACCATAGGGGAATAAAAAATACATAATAAACACTTAAAAGTGCAATGATATCAGTGTGAAGTCACTACTGATTAGCAGACATATATCGCTCTAATGTGATGGCGTCAACATTGTAGCTTCAGTAGCCTAATCGGAAATATTCATTTTTAGCTGCTCTTTACCATTATTTTCTTCCCCTAAAATAAATAGCTTTATTCTTACTCACAATTCAGTGCATGTCCAGACACACTGTCAGCTACATATAAAAGAACGATGCAAACATGCTAACTAACATTCACATCCAACAAATGAAGCAGAAATCTAAACCGTGTTGCATCAGACTGAGTCTGCTTGTTTGTCTGACACAATGGGTTTAGGTGTCTGAGTGGACACTTGAGGGCAGAATCTTCACATGTGAAGGATTTTTTTTTTTGGACATAATTACATTCTGACATGATCTAGAAGTGTTAATGAAGTCAGAAAGTAAGATGGAAATTAAATTTCATGGCATACTAAAAAAAATAAACTTTCTCTCAGTAGATTCTCCATATTAAGAGGCAAAACCTGCCTTAGTTAGCATCGTTTTGATTGATTTGATAATTGATCATAAGAAAGTGGTTGTTATAGTTAATTCGATGTATTATTATTATTAGTATTATATATTGTGATGTTTGTGCTATGCTGCTTGGCATTTGCCCATGTGTGCCTCAACAAACATGGCCGACCGAGCCGTCCTTCTTTTCGCCCTCTCAGCTTGGCCGTTATGGCCAATGAGAATCGATTCGAGCCCTTCGTCACAGCCAATCGGATGAGTGTCTGCTCTTCTCGAAAACATGTCGCCCATGAAGCTGTGTGTTCCAGGTGAGTCGTACCGTACATTTCTAAATACTACAAATTAGGCTGTAGTTAAACCGGATTTTAAAGCCATTTTGTCCTTTTTATGCTCATGTTGGCTTTTGTAGACGTCGCTGTGTTTCTAGAAAATATAGTTACTCTGCAGTCTGACTGTACAACCCTGATAATTATTTCCAGCTGCCATGCGTGGCGTGGGCTCTGGCTTCTAGCGCAGTTGACGTTTTGTTAAATGACTTACTTTGTAATGTACGGCTAGCTGTATCAGGTAAACATAAGGCGCTGTAGGTGCGCGCAGGGCTATTATTATGTTGCGTTGTTTTACGGGTAATTACCGTAACTGTCTGTGAGCTGTTGACTTTTACTTTCCGCGGTAGGTTTATCTCACGCCCAGCCCACGCCTCAGGCAGGACAGCAGCATTCCTCCTCTCACTTGTTCTGACTCACCCATGCGAAATTCTCAGTTTTATCATTGGGCGGATTTCAGTAAAGCAAAAATGTTTCACGTAGAACAACTGCCGGATCGTGATCTTTTCGATGTGTCCCAGTTGCATGGAAACACCAGTTCTTGGCAGTAGGGTTGCCTGTTAAAACCATGCAGGTTTAGCATTTCATGTCATGTTAATGCCAAGGTTAAATGTCTCAAAGAGACCAGAGGACTGATTTTAGAGCAATAATTGTCCTCGTTAGATGGACAGTTTTGGACAAAGAGCACGCAAGTGTTGTATGAGCTAATTGATATTCTCTCTGCAGACGGGGCTGTGTTTATTTCTGGATACGTTTCACTATCACAATGCTAATGTTAAAAGTTGTTCTTCAGAGTCTCAAAAGTAGCTGTATAAAGTTATTGTTAATAGTCTGGGAATATATACAGAGTTACTCTCAGAAAACAACCTACATAAAAGTCACAGTCATTAAATAAATATATGGCATTTGCTTTGTGTAAGAGATCCTCTGGTCTTTTACGCCCAAGGTTAATGTTTTATCTCACAAAAGTGTTATTTTATTCAGATTTTTAGCAGAGATGGTCCACCTCCACTACAAAAACCCTGACACATAGTATGTACAACTGTCCTCCAATGCTACCTGTCATTCCCCCTCATGTTTGTCTCCAGGTGATAAGCTATGCAGTGTAGAAGACTGTAGTCCCGGCGCAGGAGTATACCTGCGGCATGGCTACATATACTCCTCACTAGCAGGCTACGTGCTCAGGAAAAACGAGGGAGAGGAGGTGAGGGGTGTGCGTGGAGAGAGGTGGGGAAAGCTGCCAGAGTAAAGGTATTGGGCAACGTTTGTGAATGTGGTTTTTTTTTTGCATTTTACCTAGTTACCAGTTATCTCTGTGGTGAGGGAAACAGAAACACAACTACTGCCAGATGTAGGAGCAATAGTCACCTGTAAGGTATGCAGTGCAATCAGATACAATTTTTTTTCTATAATTGGATGATCTGATCTGTTTACCAAAGAGGTGGTTTGTCTTGTGCCTGACTGTTCTTTGCTTGGACAGGTGACCAGCATCAACCCCAGGTTTGCCAAGGTCCACATCCTTTATGTAGGCTCCACACCGCTGAAGGACCGTTTCAGAGGGACAATCAGGTAACCCCCAAAAACTGTCTTCTTAGTGAAACAATGTTTTATGTGATATTGCGGTGTCATTCCCAACACTGAGCCCATTCCCTGTGACTCTACAGGAAAGAAGACGTGCGCGCAACAGAGAAAGACAAGGTCTGTTTGAATCCATGTATTCAGTCAGATCATCAGCTTTTTCTCCAGCTCCTGCTCACCCGTTGGTCTAGGATGACACGCTTGGTGTAAAGCTTTTGCCTTTGTTGTTACAGGTGGAGACATACAAGAGCTTCAGACCTGGCGACATCGTCTTGGCAAAAGTGGTATCCTTCACCTGCCCTCGGGTCTAAGACAAATACCTTTTGTTCTAGAGTGAAAGATGAAAGCAGCTTATCGGCTATTTAGCTCATGCATCAGCTACCTTGTATTTTCCGTCTGAAATTCCTAAACTGGGAATGGCGCGGGTGAAGTAAACAAGATGACCACCAAAGATGTCATGGTATCTGTTCTCCCGATCTCTGGGAGTGTTTTGGTGTTTACTAAAAGGGATGTGAGAATTATAATGCATGCCAGATGCACATTTTCACGTGTTACTTTTAAAATCAATTACAGCTGCCTTTGGATATTCAGTATGAGTGAATTCAAAGTGTCACTTCAATGCTTGGTGTGGATGTATGCTGTTCTGTGTCATTAACCCTTCTTGACCTGTGATGTCAGATCTCTCTCGGTGATGTTCAGTCTAACTACTTGTTGACCACAGCGGAGAATGAACTGGGGGTGGTGGTGGCACACAGTGAAGCAGGTAGCTCTCGCAGCGCGTCGTCTTCAGTTTCTTTCTTTTTATTCAGAACTACAAATCTGGAGGATTCCAGCATAACACTACACAGATTGGTAGAATCCTGTTTGAACACAAGGTGGTGCAAGAGTAACTGTCCAGATAACTGGAGAGAAAAGGGTTACTACTGTGCATCTAGACAGTTATTGTCACTTGGAAAGTACACAACCATTTTCATAGTCAGCGATATTTATCAAGCATTTGCTGAAGCATTATTGCAGTTTGGCAAAATCTAAATGTTTTATTTTAATTTTGTTGGTGTAGCAATATGTGAGAAACATGATGAAGAGTTGGCGCTTTCAGTCCAATTATTTTGCTACTCCTGAGAGCAATAGAAGTGGTGGAACTCAAAAATAATTATTGAAATGTATTGCTCAAATAATTCTATTCAATTAAAATGCACAATTTTGCAAAATGAGCACCTACATGAATCTCATCTTAATGTCATACTGGGGCTGCACAATTCTTATAAATATCACCGCATTCGCAATATGGCCAAGTGCAATATTCAAATAGCAGAAGCTGCAATCTTTTGATAAATGTAAACTGTGTGACAAAACAGTGTTATAGTGAAGCACTGTGCCTACAAATCTTGTTCTTCAGATGTAAGAAAACATGTTTGTTTAGTACAGACCCCAACAAATGTCACATCATCATGATTTTAAGTTTTATTTCAGTGAAAATAAAAAAAATTTGATGCAAAGATGATCATTCCCACTAATCGTGAATCATATAATCGCAATCTGATTTTTTTTAAATTAAATTTTTTTCCTCCTGCTCAATACCTCCATGACTCGGACATGTTCAGCTCGAGCTTTGTCGAACTGGCCATCCATGGTTGTTGTGAGCAGCAGTGAACCCAAACGGAAGGGGTCAGCTTTCTCTTGTTTCATGCTATAGCGCCCGTAGTTGCAACATTCAGACCGCAGCTCGTGCTTGCATTGCGTTACAATTTTTCAGGTGAGACACACTGCAGAAGCAATGACACATGAAATCGATCTTGCGTTGCCCGACGCGCTTGCGTACTTGCATGGCCCATATTTGGGGCCTAAGAGGTGACATAACTGAGGCTGAGATTTATTTAAAACAGTAATAGTGATTTAGAAGTACTCCATGTATTTTCTGTCCATACGAAGTCTGATTTTTAAGTACAACACTGCTTACAGGATAACAGGAATCAAATTTTGGGTATAGTTTTCTAATTTTTTAGTTTTTAATAAAATGTTTTTGAATATGCATTGTGCTGTTAATAGTGTGATGATACTAGTATGTTGACTTTTTTTGGTGTCGACTTTATTTTAATCACATCTTTGTCACATTTTCTTTTGTGAATCAGGTTCCCAGATGGTTCCCATCAGCTGGTGTGAGATGCAGTGCCCACGGACGCACGCCAAAGAGTTCCGCAAAGTGGCGCGAGTGCAGCCGGAGTATCTACAGGCATGAGAGCCCTGAAACTTCCACAAGGAACACAGCTTCCCTTCCCGTCCCCAACTGTTTCAGATGTTTTCTGAGAGGCTGGACAACGTGCATATTGTTAGCTACTTCTGGTTTCATGTCTTAAGTGTTTTTGTTTTTTTTTTTAAATAGCTTTCCCTCTGCACATTGTGTCATCATTTAAATGTGCCAGCTTGAAAACACAGAAGCAGCGTCGTTGTCAGGACATATTCTAAACAACGTAGCCACTGTTGTAAAGATATTTTTTATTTTGTTTACCAAACTGAAATGTTACTTTGCAGCTGCCAAACTTCGTAAGTGACCGCTACGTTGAGAACGCATCAGAATTTTGCACCTAGTGAAGAAAGGTGTTTTTCAGAGCTGCAGGATTCACTCAGTTTTGCGAATAGGTATTATGCCAGATCATCAGGTCGCTTGAAAGATGAAAAAGTTGGTGCACGATGCTGGGTGCTGAAACGTGAGACTTGGTTAAAGCGAGGCCCAGTCTACATCACATGTAAAGGCAAAGATGAACACTGCATTTCGTAACGAGATCGTTCAGTGGGCAGTGGCTGTGTTTGGTCTGAAATAAGGAGGATTTGACCAAAAATGCAGCATAGTGAGCGCTGCATTGAGACTTCTTTTGCATGATGTTGTGTATGCGGATTAATTTTAATACCTCAAAAACAGCAATTTAGTTGAAAGTTGATTTTAATCTCCTCAAGCTCATTTTTCCTTACTCCTTTCCAGTTTCATTTCCTCACAGCAGTTTTAAAAATGAATGTGAAGCGAGCCTAATGTTCAGTCAGAATTACAACACAGCTACCAAGCGCGGAATATTGAAGTACAGCATCTGATGGTCAAATATTTCTGGTTTTCCAGCACATTATGAGCAGCAAGCAAGCGGAAATATTTCCAGTTTTATCTTTTGACATAAAGTGTACTTTACTTATTCTTTGACTTCACAGCTGACGTCATTCATGTGCAAGATTGAAATAAAATGACTATCAAAGCCATCAATGGGAGTTTCCTCTTTTTATCCAGACTGATTTAAAGTATGCACTATAGTATTCAGTAATGAAACTAAGCGACTAATGGTGATTTCAGCTGTCTGTTTTCCTGAGTAGTGCACACACAGCTGCTCATCTAGTCAACTGGCAGGAAAATCTGATTCAACTACCTCAAACCCAAAAATACTGCAAGCATGCTTTGTCTCATACTTACCCTTACAATCATTCGTACTGTGTTATCTAACGCTGCATGCTATGCTTGTAGCCATTATGAGAATAAATAACCAGGAACAAAAATAGTTTGGACCACATATAACAGAGAAAACTAAATTAGAAAAACATACTCAGAAAAGTGTTCTTGCCGTAGGTGCCATGGAAGTGTTAACTTATGAACAGTGGGACGGAAAGCATGTTCATTTGCACTTGAAGAACCAACTCCGTCAACAGTAATCTACTGAAATCACGTAATACATTGATGCTCAGTTACAATCTTTTACATAAAAATCAGTCCAGTTCCTCAAGCAGGAGGATGTTTAATATACAGTATGTACAAATGGCTATAATAAGTCTGTTGTGAGATGTGGATTTTCCAGTGAACCTGAGAAAACAGTTCAGTGTGCAAATCTACAGTTAAAAGTACAAATACAAAAAAAAACAACCTTTGTACAACCATACACACATTTTTTAAAGATTATACACGCACACACTTCGATCAATCATCAAAGCGAACTGATCGACACGTATTGATGTCAATGGAGAACCTCTTATTGGCTGGTGCAGCAAACCCAAGTCCTGCCCCCCTGTTACTGAAGTCCACTCTGCGTGAATGAGCACGTTCAAACTCTCCAAGGAGCCCTTGCTGCAACTGTAGCTGTGCGTCCTTCCCCAGTGCCATATTATTTGCTCCTCCGGTGTTCCTCACCGCCGGCTGGAAGCCCTTTTTGAAGCCACCCATCAACCGGAGGAACTTCTGCTGCTGGTCAGAGCTGTCGAACTGGGCGGTGCTCCACTGGCCGAAACCCTGAGGTACAGAGCCGTTGGGAACAAATATTAGGAACTAAGTACATTAAGGAGCTCTCCACTGACTTCACACACAAAGCTCAGTTCACCTGTCATGAGAAGCGACATTCATCGTGAGAAAACATTTGGATAGTCTTCTGTGGGCCTGGACGAGTTTTCTAAAGTCTGAGAATAACCCCGATGATACCGCCACCCACTAGTGACACTACTGACGTTGAGGATAATGTAGTATCATCATGGCGGGGCACAAGCATGGTTACTTTCTCAGACTAAAGAAAACTTGCTTGGGCTTGTAGACTATAATTTTACAATTGAAAGACGATGTCATTTATAAGGCAATGGATCTAATGAAGATGCTATTGAGCTGCATTATGGGAAATCAAGTGTTTTTTGAGCTTCATCCACGATAGCAACTAAAAATCAATATTTATCTGCTACATCAATTTTGGCCACTTTTTTTTCTTCTTTTTAAAAAAAAATCTGTCTCTCGTAAGTCCTTCAATTTCGTGCAAGCGTAACCCTAAAAACACACAGGGGTACCCTTTTAAGGAAAGACGCCAAAGGGAAATTCCATAGTTTTATTATCTAATACTGACTGCAGGTTTGGCTGCCTTTTGAGGTTGAGAGGCCTTGTCAATCTCCATTTGTAAAGCCTGTCTTCTTTCCTGTGCGAAAGCAAAACACACTTCATTAAGCTGTACTGCATAAAAAACAGACATACCAAGCAATTTATACAGTTAATTGAAGAAAAAAAAAAAGTTGTCTAAAAAATATCAATAAAATACCAACAATTATACATTGCCTCTCATTAAAAGAATAGTTAAAAATAACACAAATTCAACAAGATATGGGTCATTTGAGATATTGGTAGGCTGATTATTATTATTTTTTTTTTAACCTTTGGACAGAACCAGGCTAGCTGTTTCCCCGTGTCCAGTCTTTATGCTAAGCTAACTGGCAGAGTGGTATTCATCTGTAATATAACTCTCGGAAAGAAAGCGAATAAGTGTGCTTCTCTAAATGTGGCACTACATTAACTCTCAACAATATAATAGCACACTTCACACAGTGATGGACGACTAACGAGAGCCCTGTTTACCTGGTTGATGGTGACCTCATCAGCGTTTCCAGTTTTCTCTGACAAGAAGACCACGTCCACTTGGGGTGCCTCCTGAAACACAATGTATCACAAACGAGGTTCACTGCCAACGCAAATAAAAAAAAGAAGATAAAAATAAAACGACATCCGAGCGCAGCGTTGATGGCCTCTGACACACACTCACATGTTGGTCTTCCACCTCTTCTTTAATCTTCTTCTTCTTCTTCACACCCGTTTCAAAACTCACGTTCTTCACCTGTGTTTCCACCTTCATGGAGCTCTTCTTCCTTTCTCTTTTCTTGCTTCTGGTGTCCCCAACTACTGTGACAAGAGTTTCCCTACTCTGCTCCTCAACGTCTTCATATTTGAGTATTAACGGCTCTTCCTCTTCTCCCTTTGAGCTTCCCTTTTTCCTTTTCTTCTTCTTTGGCTCTGTGTCCGCTGCTTCACTGATCTCCCCAGAAGCCTTTCTACACTTTTGTTTTGGTCCTTTTTTCTTTGGCTCTGTCTTCCCTGCCTCTGCGATAACAATTTCCCTCTTTGTGGATTTGTCTTTCTTCTTGTTGAGCATATCGTCTTTCTCCACTTTGCTCCTTTTGTTGTTGCCTTTGATCCGAGGTGTTCCTACTTCATTGCCACCTTCTATAGTTTGGGCTTCTTTCTTTTTCACTTTTACCTCTTTGGCCTCACCAGTCTCTCCCTCTGGTGTTTCTAACTTCACTTTATTCTCAGCCACTTTTGTTTTAGCTTTATGTTTCTTTTTTGTTTCACTTCCATCCACACCTTCAGTGGTTACCTCCTCAGTCTTTTTCTTCATCTTCTTTTCCTTAACTTTCTCATCAATCTCCTCTGAGCTCACTACTAAATTATTGTTTTTTCCCTTTTTGGCTTTCTTTGGCAGTTTATCCTTTCCAGCTTGCTCTTCTTCCTCCATCTTTACATTTCCTGGTTTCATTTGTACAGACTTATTTTTTACTTTCTTCCTCTGTTTCTTTTCCACTTCTTTTACTGAACTATGTGCAGTTTCCACTTGATTCTCACCATCAGGCAGCTGCTTTTTCTTCTTCTTTTTCTTTTTGCTGCCTTCTTTGTCATTCCCATTCTTGACATCAGAACCATTGGTATCATTCAGCGATTCAGTGACAGTTTTCCTCTTCTTCTTTCTCTTCTTCTCTTCCTTTTCACCACCTCCAGCCCAAGACTCCTCTTCTATAATAATTGTATAAATCTTTTTACCCTTCTTTTTTTCTTTTTTCACCTCTGCTAGGCTCCCATCATCAACAGTATAGATTTTGTTTTCAGGCAGAGAGGCTTGTCCTTTCTTAAATTTCTTCTCCTTCTTTACAACATTATTCTCCTCGCTTTTCGCTCCCTCTATCTTCATTTTCATCCTTTCCACAGCAACAGACCTCTGGCTTGCCTGGTGACGAGAAATACAAATACTTTGATAATACTGTCGATTAACTTGCAAAACCATGGTCGTAGACTATGTGTATGTGCAAGTGTGACTAAGGCTACATCCACACTACGTTTTCGTTTAAAAACAAGAACGATCTCCGTCCAGACGAGCGTTTCAGGCCTGTTTCCGAAATAATCTCCGTCCATACTACTATGCCTCACAACACATATCACGTGCCGGTGTAAAGAGCAAGCAGGACAAAAATAATGAGGCAGAAAACGGGACTGCTCTTCACAAAATCCTCCCAGATCGATGATTATATTAAAGCATTTCTATCATTGTATTTTCAAAGTCTTTCTAAATATAAACAACATAACACCCATTTAGTCAATGTACAAACTCAGAAACTCCACTATATGTCAATATTGATGCCTCAAAACAAATCCATTACTGACAACGTCCATGAAACCGTACTTTTAGTGACAACTCTTGTACATTTAAAGAATGTTTGCGTTTCTGTGGATTAACACTGTGGCATAACTTCACCGTGTGTTTTGTAACTTAGAAGTTAATGACAAGATCCTTCACTTCAGGCTCTGTACTCTGTGTTTTGATGCTCCTTCCACATCTGGACATTGGAAAGTTCCCCAGGAACCACAAGGTCAGCAACGCCGGTAATAAGTTATCCATGTTGAATTAGCCACGCTTTGTGTTTGTTTTCTTACAGAAAAGAGTTACGTGATAGGGGCATGATGAATCAGCAAAGGACGCGTCATGATTGATAAGACCCAATCAAGAAGTGAATGTGGGTGGCCGCGTCATCGTTTCCAAAAGCCTCCGTTTTTGCCCGTCCAGACTAAAACACAACCACAGAGTTTTCAAACAAAACCGGGCTCAGCAGCGTTTCCGAACTTCTCCGTTTAAGGGGCTCGAAAACACTGACGTCATGTGAACGCTAGGTGCAAACGTAACAAAACTTTAAAAAACGAAACCGTAGCAGTGTGGATGTAGTCTAACTGAACACCAACCAAAGGTGTGGCTACCTGCTCGGGCTGGGACTGCTGATCAATGTCTCGTTGCAGGGCCAGTCGCTTCGCCTGCAGCAAACAGAGCAGAATTGTGCTAAAATGTTTATAATCATAAAAATTCACAAAAAAACAAGGGTGCATTGAAAACAATTACTGTTTTATCTATCAGCAAAGACGCTTTCACACATCTTGCGTGTATGCATCATTCTGCATGTCAGTCAATTCAAACTCGGCTGCAGGTTTGACTGATTTAATCTTCAGTTGTGGATGATTCAACTCAGTTTGTGTTACAAAATGTACATTTCTGAAATTCTCAGGCTTTGAACGTCTGCTTGTAGTGTGTTAATGTTTAGCACACTGTGCAATCTGAATGCATGGTCATGTCTGTCCAACATCTAGAGTTTCAATCCTGGATAACTCATCTGCCTTGCACGTGTTAATTGGTCAGCACATTGGTCTGAAGGTGTCTATCTGGTGTTGCAAATCCGTACCTGGTCAAAGGTGAGTTCATTGGATTTAGGTGCACACTTTGTAGAAACAAAGATCACATCCTCTTCGGAATCCGTCTGAAACATGAAACGAACAGTGTTCTTCAGGTGCAAACGGGCATGCTTTCAGTCCCACTGCGCACATGTGAGACACAACGGAACAAAGACATGTTGAGTTACGACACGTTAGGATGTAACCCATCCAGAGTGATAACAAAGCAAGAACAACACTTTTCAGGCAGGCTGAGCTGACCAAGTTGATCCACAGCACACTCTTGGTAAACCATGCTAGCGAAAATCGGCTAAAGTAGTAGCTAACACGTTTAAACCAACGAAGAAACAAACTAAAAAGACAGCCAGGCGGTGAGACTATTTTATCATAATTGCACAATGTATGGTGAAATGTAAACTTGTGCGGTTTACTTACTTTGTAACCATTGATAATTCACGTGGCTACCGGGCGGCTTTCTTGGTCCGGAAGTAGTTTCCCCTCGTTCCTGTCGTGCCAGACGTGTGGATGTGTGACGTCAGACGCAGGGCTCATTCACGTGAAAGCCGCGCAAAACGTTTTTGCCCTTAAAGAATGTAACGTTTCCCATGTCTGTAGCATTCCAGTCAAGGATAAGGTCACTTATCTAGGGATTACTGTTGATGATGAGGAAGCAAGATGCTCTGAAAACTTTGGCTGCAGAGAGATTTATCCTTAAAAGGACGAGTATTATTGACGAAGACAGATGGACTGTCTCGTATGCAGCTATCCCCTTGTTTGTCAGTAAGCAGCACTGTATGCCATTGGTAAATTACTTTTCAATTTCATCTGGAAAAGTGAGACACACCATGTGAAAAAGTCTGTCATCATGAACACTTATGAATCGGGTGGCCTCAATCTTCTTGATTTTATGACTCTAAACAATAGGCCTACCTTTAAAATAAATTGGATCAAGCAGCTTTTAAACAATACTACCTCCACGTGGAACTTTATACCTAATTACATTTTCTTACTTCTTTCTGTTATCTGATTACAAAATTGATGAACTTCCCTTAATCTTATCTGATTCGCACAAACAAATGCTCTTCGCTTGGTCATTAATCTGCAAACAAATAATTTTTCCCCACATAGATGTTTCATCTGGAATAATTGACATATTACGGGTAACAATAAATTTATATATTTATTTTATAAAAACTGGTTAAACAACAAAATCATTTTAGTAACCCAACTACTGAACGATAGCAGAACTTTGTTGAATAACCCTAAATCTCGTTAAACGTTTGGTATTCCTATCACCCCAAAAGAGTTTGCCATAGTAATCGATGCTATTCCTATTGGTATTTTAACTCTTTTAAAAGGGTCTGAAAAACCAGTCTTTTTACCATCACTGGACCCCAAGAAGACGCCAGTGGGTAATATTTGTTTGTCCATTATATCAAGAAACAACAATTGTAACACAATCATTTTTTCAGCAAGAAGTCACCACTACCCCTAATGTTTTATCCTACTGGTCTAGATTTGCTGATAACTTGAATTGGGTAAGTATGAGGACTCTTCCATACAAGTACTTCCTCACTAATAACGTAAGGGAAGTTTCTTTTTAAATTACTCATACATGTTCTCCTGCTAGCTACTTTCTTCACAAACTTTGAAACTGTGAAATGTATCCAGAGACTTTGGTACACCTGTTATATCCCCACTCTTGCAAATTTTGGAAAGACTTGTCTCAGTATATTATTGGTAACATTGACTCCACAATGGTTTCCACAATAAAAGTAACAGAAAACAGGAAGAATTATTTCAAATTAATCTTTTGATTGATTCTAGGAAAGTACCATATCCACAAAGCCAAATTTAGTCATTCTGACAATTTTTGAAACTTTTCTTACCACAGTCACACCCAATTCACACAGCGATTTGCAGGTGTGTGGAGGTGAGGAAGTTGGAAGAGTTTAAACTTCTCTCTCTTTTTTCATTCTTCACACAACTACTTCTGTCACTTTTGTATGTATAAACAATTACAGCACCATGAATTTATTTGAGGAGAAATGGTCCGAAAGTGTGCACCATCATCGCCAATTCAACAATTATTGCATCTTGCTCATCATTGTGTGACTGCATTCGCACTGCCTTCTAGTGTGGACACAAACACAAAAGTGTTTGGAACATTTTTGGCTTGGTACATGGTCGGACGACACTTCGTTCAAACTAGTTCGGACCTCATCCTCCACCTACTACTTCTAGCTTTAATACCACCCTCCATGTCTATGCCAGCTGCATGCCCATCTTTTGACTACTGCTCCCAGGGGCCAGCTGGTGTCCCTGTTTATGTCAACTACCTCTGACAGCCATCATCCGACTTCAGCCCATGACAGCTATTCTCATCAGCTTTCACCTACAGCCTCTCAGCACCCAGCCTTCAACCTGTAGTTTAAGAAGCCACTTACAGTCCTAGGAGCCAGGTTCAGCCCCAATCTCCATCTATAGCCTCTAAAACACCCAAGTATTTCTAAGGTGCCAAGACTTGAATATAGCACAGGTTACTTTTAAAAACACTCCCACATACAGTGAGGGATTTTAGATCTGCTGCACCATTGCTATTTTTAAAGGATAGTGCTATGAGATGAACTGGCTCACTGATTCAACACGTCACACAGAGGGGAGACATCGTGCACATCTTCACATGGCTCTTAAACCTGTCAGGGGTGGTGTTGGCAAAAGGGAAACGGACCCAAATGCAGACAGCTCTCAAAGGATGGGTGGAATGTTTATTTCCTGATTACAGGCTTTTAACAGGTAACTGGCAGGCAGATAATGGATTGTAGACAGGCATACAGATCCAACACAGGAATGATGACAAACCCAAATAAGAAAAAAAGAAAACCACAAATTAAATACCCTCAGGTCGGGAGAAAATGAGACACAGGTTAAACCAACACAGGTGGGAACAATCAAAAGGACTCGCAGATAAGAAGCAAAACTAACAGACACAAGAGGGAATGTACAAATGATTAAGTAAAGCAGGAAATAACAGAACCTAAACCCAAAACCCTCACAAAACCAGTCGAACTGTCAGATTTTGTATTGGCAACAAGCAAAGAACCCAGACAGTGTTTTTGTGGCAGGATGATGAATTAAGTGGTGATTTATTGTCTAAGGCAAGTGGCAAAACTTGTTATAGGCAGGCATCAATCCACAACAGACAGGCAAACAGAACTGACTAAGAACAAAGGAAAACCACAATTTAAATACACTCCCCGCAGGGGAGGAAACGAGACACAGGTGAACACAATGACACAGGTGGAAACAATCAGGCCAATTACAGAGAAGAAGCAAAACTAGAATGCATGAGGGAAGGAGGACATTTCAGAATAAAACAGGAAATAACAAAACATTACCCAAAACCATGACACAGACTCCATTCTAGTTTTTTTTTGTATCTAATGGTACCCAAGAATTCACAAATAAAAAACATCAAATTAAAATGCATAATTTCAATGACCAGTTACGTCGGAAAACCATCCATGGATAATACATCCATTGATTTCACCACGCCAATCACGACACATCATCAGGTAAAGACAAACGTGTTTTGCCACTGTTAACGTTCCCTCAGATGCAGTGACAGAAAACTGATCGGTATTTGCTCCAAAGAGTGTGTTGAGGGAATCCAACCCTGAATAGGCCTACATCAAATCTGGATTTATAATGGCAGGTAGTGATGTTGAGCCAAAAGCACAGTGTGTTGAGTTTGGTGAAATCCTATCAAATGAGGCGCTAAAACCATCAAAGTTCCAGAGACACTTAAACCCAAAGCACCCAGGATGTGTTGGGAAGCCAAAGAATATTCCTAAGGAAAAGGGACGGGCTTCAGGCACAACAGAAAGTCATCACAACATTAACAACTCAGTCAAAAGCCACTTTGAAAGCTAGCTATATGGTTGCTGCTCGTGTAACTCGTAGCAGGGAATCCTTTATGAATGAACCCCTGTTCAAGACACAGGTTGTAATACAAGCTGGGTCTAAAATGGCCCTTTCAGGAGAGGGGCTGTAAATAAATGTATTTGTTTCATGTGTTAATTAAGTTGTATAGGCATCTTTTGGGAATAATCTTTACAGAAAATAACACATGGACTTCACATCAGTTTAGGGGATACTGGACTATACAGTATAGTGGATCCATTAGTGCACCGTAAGGACAGGAGGCTGAAGAAAGATCAGTACAATGACCAGAAAATAGGTAACAGAAACTATGCACTGATGTATTAGCCACTTTGTGCAAATCACGTTACAGACAGTGCTATCATCGTAAGAGCATCTCAAAAGATAAATACCATTTATTTTTCACATTTTGGATTATTTACATGATTAAAACTCAGTTATATAGGGTTAATACATAAAAATCATGTGATGATAATATTTTCACAGTACAATATCAGAGCACACACCTGTACACAAAAGCAAAGTTGTTGGCAACTTAGTTATTTAGTTTAGTCTTATAGCAAGAAGAGATGGTCACAACATGAACATGGTGACTGTTGTATGAAATGTGTTTTAACTGGTTAATTTATCCTGGATTTAATTCAGTGTGGCTCAGGAAACTGCAACCCACCAGTCAAATATGAAGGAATTTTTATTTGTCTTTTTGCCTCAGAGTTCAATTGTCAGTGCATGGCAGATCAGTGGCCGCCAACTATTGATCTATCCGGCCTTGGAGCCAAACTTTTCAGTGTCACCAATATAAACAGTATAAATGCGTTTGAATCTGTTCCTATTAAATTCACAGTGATGGATGACTGAATGCTTTCTCTACATTCAATGGAATTTGATGTTTAATAGGATCCTGAATGCCAGATTACAATGAGATGTTGCCATACATCTCAAACAAAGTGTATATAATGATCAATAGCCTTAATGAATCTAAGGTTATCTTGGGAAAACATGAGTGAAAAGACACTGTAACTGGTTGACAAAACAGTCTAACCTCGACTTCTTTTAGTAGCAGTTCCAGAGCTTTCAATCATATCACACAGTATTCCTCAGCAGAAAGGGTTTGCCCAGTTGTCATGGAATTGTAGATGTTTAATTTTCTGAGCACTTCAGATTGTTTTGTCAACTGCTGTTTCCAATGTCAAGAAGGATCTTTGAAATTCAACACTGACACTGGTATTTCTCAAAATTCTAGAAAACACTCAAAATACATTAATTTTGATAAAATACATTACCTTTAAACTGTGCTTTTACATGCATCTCAAATGATCATACAGCTCAAATATCACAATGCCCACACAAGATCAGCGCTGATAAAGTGCAAAATTAAAACCTCCAACAGTAAACCCTATATACTGCAGTATTAAATGGCTTTTTATGATGTGCTTGTTAAAAACTACAAATCCGTGAGCTGTCAATTCATCTTTAGCCTTTTAAATCATCACATGTTACCCAGAAGCTCTGTTAAAGCTCTGTTAAATGCATGAAATGTATCAGTACACATGGTGAAATGTGCCAAACTGTCCAGTAGCACTGGCAATGGACTGGAGATATGGAGAGCAAAACACTGAGTCCTTTTGGTCTTTCCAGCATGTAATACAGAGGTCAAGCAAGCTTTATGGGCATATGCAGGTAATTTACATAAACATCCTAAAGGGTTTTTTGTTGTAGCTTGATGCCAAATAGAAAGAGATGAACTGGCATCAGTAAGTAACAGCATTCGTTCAGAGGTGCTTCAGGCAAAATGTTTACTTCACTATAATTGAATCTTTACTTTCTCATGGTCTAACAGCAGCTCATTCAGGTACTCCCCTTCAATATCACATTGAACACTAGTTCAAGATATTCACCTTTATATAATAACTTTGTCCTTCCTTTTCCACTCCTCGTCAGCGCAATAATATCCTAAGCTGTGGAAGCTGCATTACTTACTCTTCCCTCTGTGATTTTATATCCAGTCTGCTGATAAAAAGGCAACCCAGAAAACCTCAGCAAAAAGACCATTAGGGTTGGTTCTTAAAATGTGAAATTCATACATCTGCGCAGTAAAACAAATACATTATAGATATTTAGCTCACATCAAATCCATTGTGATGTCTTTAATATCTCCTTTTTCTTCTTAGGCAACAGGAAATTCTAATATCACACACCAGTGTTACACCAGTGTATCCTCTTCAAGTCTTATCCCATATCACCATAACCGCCGTCCAGTGTAGTTAATTGGCGCTGTGGGCATCTAGAAATTGAGAGACAAACAAGTAGTGAGTAAGTACAATACTCCTGTGGTTGGTTATTTAGTAAATGAGACCGAGTAAAATGCGCAGTGCGTGTTTCTTCCATGCTTACTGTTCCACCGTTCATGACCAGAGCCATCTCAGTGGGTTGGTAGACGTGACCTCTGAAGGCGATGCCAGGACGCATACTCCCTTGGCTGCTGTGGTATGTTCCAGTTCGGAGAGCTGGCAGACCAGTCAAGGTAAAGCACACACAAGTTACAGGTGTCATGCTAACAAGTGTTACATCTTCAAGAACATAATGGTTCCAGTTTCAAGAGCACTTCTGACCAATTGGGTCACTCAGAGGCCCTTCGCACACATAGTAAACCCAGACAGGTGATTTTAATTATTATGGTTGATTAGATCCCTTTTCAGAACTCTATGGGCGACCACAGGCTGTGCTTGGTTGACATCTTCTGTTAGCTTTTTTGGGATGGCTGAATGACACCTTAATCATGCTTATTGGTGCATCGAGTTTGCCGACCTGAAGTCCCATTTATGTTTCCCATAGACAATTTAACGTGACACAGTTGCAGCACTACTACATCTTGGATTGGCATGAAATTTGGCACTTGGTGTGGTTGAATCATCAGTACAAAAGATGAATTACTGCGTCAGAAATGATCGAAGTCTTTGATAAAAAAGCTGAAGCTACTGCACAAGCCTGTGGACATAACAACTTCAAGGTAAAAGTTAATTCCAAATCCCAAGGTGCCTCTCTGCAAGAAACATTCAACCAACTAGCTTAAAACTCTGAATGTGCAGTGCTAATGTTGAAAATTTTGTATTGACATCCACTAAAGTAAACTGTCACTACACTAACCGTGAGTGGAAGCTCAAGATTATAGTGTTGAGAAAACTAAAAACAAACTGCAGCCTAAAAGAATTCACTTTTAATTTCTGTGTCAATTTTGGATGAATTCAGCAATTCTGGCACAGTGTTTTGTTCTTGAATTCACTAACGCTCTGATTCGTGCCTTTGACTGGCTTTTTCTCCATGGCAACGGAGGCTGAGGCTCATGGGTATTGTAGTATTTAGAGTCGTCTGCCTTACCAAACTGACAGACAAAACATGATTTCTCAGAACAGGTGGCCACAACATAAACCTATGTGAATGTTACACATCCAGGAGAGTCCCATGTTCTGTGTTCAGTAGCATTGTTGAAAGAAAATATTTAAAGGGGAATACAGGATGGGAAAAACTCTTCCTAAACCAGTGGGCGGTCCCACTTCGCACCTCTATTCCCAGCACAGCTCCACCCATCTTCAACCTGAGAAGTGGTCTAATCAAAAAGGGTAATTGAAAACACCTCTTTGGGTGTGCAGGGCATTTGAAGTGAGTCAGACATCTTTTATGGAAAATTCCAGGTTTTGTCAACCTGGGTCTTATTTTCATGGTTTTGGCCATTACTTCAATTCATTACATTAACACTTAACTCTAAATGCTGTACTGCAGAGATTACAGAGACGGGGATTTTACTGTTCATCAGGGCAAGTAACAGAAGCCATTACCCCATCCTTTCAACCACAAAGTAAATCCTCTAGCGTCTTGCTTACACCCTGTTACATGACTTTCCTCTGTGTATGACTCTGCTGTTATCCAAGTTCTTTGCAGCACAAGTTCTCCTCCTCAATCAACTATCAATTGGCCAACCAGTATCATTAATCTCCCAAAGTCTGCTGTCTTCCAAGACGCTGGTCTTATTATTCCATTCTGCCACTGCCTCCATTCTTTGTTTATCCTGGTTCATTGTGGTTTAGCGCTTCATCTGTGAATTTGGATTCAGATAAATATGGAGAGCAATCAAAGTGAAATGACTCATACATTTCTCTGTAAGCCTGTTGGATAATCAGGCATTTCATAAGGTTTAACTTGATTTTGGATTGTGTACAGTAGCTAAAAGTGAGCCACACTTTGCTGTAAACAAACCTACAAGGCACTCGTGGTAGTATGGTAATAAGGTCATCTTGCAAGTCTAACGGGACCTTGATCTGCAGTGCAATGGATTTTTGTTTTAATGGAAGTTTATTTATCTATTTTTATTCACAAGTAAACTTTGAAGTATGAGTGTGAGTCTTTTGAGTACGCACCTGCTCAAGAAAAAAATTGACTGGTGAACATGGCTGTAACATACAGAGCGTACAGATGAACAGCGGTGAAGTAGATTATGCTGCAAGAGTGGTTTGGGCAGTTTTTTATACATATGTTTTTTGCTATAGCTATCTCTTTTATCCACTTAAAGAACTAGGGTGATATTCACAAAACATCCTAAGGCTAAAACTAGCTCCTGGGCTACTGGCATGTCAGTGTCAACTTTAGGAAAAGTAGCTCCTAAGTCTGAAAGAAGTTAGAGGCACTCCCACTCAGAGTCAGTCAAATGCTGCACGTATGTTCCTCATCGCATCAGTGTTTTTGAAAAATGCAACAGCAATGAACTTTAAAACCATATTTTCATGGCCCCTGGTCACTATTGAAATCCATTGTAAATGGCATAAATTCAGCTGACCACAGCCCAACGCAGAATAGGCACCTTCCAGACTCAAAAGATAGCTTTGATTGCAGTATTGAGTTAAAAATGTCAGACTCCATGAAAGTTAGTTACTTTTGTTGTCTACTCCTTTTTCATTCATCAGCATAACATCGAATGCAGACAATAATGTAATTCACCAATTGTGGAAAAGAATCCAGGCAACATCCATTTTTGTACGAACTAATGAGATTCATTTGAAGGTAGCATTCGACCCAGGGTGACAATTTTTTCCCCTTTAAAACTGATTCTTTATGTTGTTATACAAACATGCACAGACACACACACACACACACACACATTACATAAGCCTACTTGCACCGTGCTCCTCCATGGAAAAGGCCTGGTTTTCTGGGAAGGGTCGGTGAGAGTGAGCAGGGAGCTCTTCTCCAAAATGTGGAGCAGGGGACGTGTGACTGGTGTCGAAGAAATCTTGCGTGTTGGATTGTGGAGGTTTCCGGAGACACAGATGCGCCTCTGGAATGGCATGGAACAGCAGCAGGATCCAGCCCTGAATGACCAGGGCCACTGCTAGCGCAGGCTCATCCAACACCTTTCCATCCTTTTTTCCTCCTCCTCCTCCTCCTCCTCCTAACCTTTCCCCTTTCCCCTTTCCCCTCAGCGTTTGGCTCCCATAAAGGTAAAACCCCAGCCAGGCCACCCATAGCAATGCTGATGCCAGACTGGAGAGGAAGAGCCAGACGGCGTTACACTTCCATCTCCGTTTTTCACTCTCTCCTTCTCTATCTTCTTCACTCCCACCTGCTCCCTCTGCCCCGATTTCTCCTCCACACAGCACCACCCCCAGAGAAAGCCCCATGGCTATGAGAAGCAGCCCCAGGGTGTAGCTGCATGTCAGAGCAAAGTCTAAAGGCGGATATTCGCAGGCTGGGTGACCCTCCCTAACTACAGTCAGCAAGACCCATTCAGCAGAGATGATCCCCTGAACCAAGGCCAAGGCCAGGCCGAGTGCTGCCAGGGAGCTGCCCGATGGGCTTGTCTTGCCAGCCACCAGCCTCCTGAGCCTCACGCCCTGCACTAGCAAGCTAGAGAAGCAGAGGGCAAAAAGGGGGCCCCAGAAGGCCCTGCGGACCACACAGAGTGCCTGGTTCTTCCCCACCAGGAAAGCCAGAGAGATGGAGAAGAGCCCGAGGAGTGTGCCCAGGAGCAGGAGAAGAGGCCCCATGCCGGAGCGTCTGGCGGGGTCAGAAATGGAGCGCAGCTTAACTAGCAGGAGCACAGTGAGGACCAGAGAGCTAAGGCCGCCGCTGCAGGCCACGGCCTCCAGAACCACACCCCAGACTGACTCCAGGTCACACAGCACTCTGTACGGAGGGTCCACATCCCCACTGCATCCCCGAGGAGGAGGAGACTGGTGGGTTGAGCCATAGCCAATCAGTGACAGGAGGCAGATGATGATAGGGCTGACGGCCATCTTAGAGACACAGAGACAGAAAATATGTAGTGATGAGGAGAGAAAGGGTTAAATGAGAGAAAGAGAGGGAGAAAGGTACACAGAGATAAACATGAGGAGTGATATTGTGGAGAAAGATTCAGAAAGGAGGGAGGCAGGAAGCTGAATGTCGTGACAAATTACTGAATATTAGTTCATACAGCATCTTCACGATTCTCTAAAATACAGTAGAAACAGTGCTCAATATATATTAACATCCAATAACCCTGCTATATATCAGAGATGAATATGTTTCTCTCTCTTCCAGACACACACAAACACACAAATACACTCACAGCACAGAATAGAACCGCTTTTAGCACTGGGCAATGGTTTCCATGGGAACGGGAAACAGCGTGGGCTGACTACATCGCATACTGGGCATTTGAGAAGTCGAGTTTCAGTACCCAAAAGCACAGAGAAACGCACGAGTATGCGCGCACGCACACACACACACACACACACACACACACTCATACTCACAATGTTTGTACTTTCTTGTGAGGACCCTCATTGACATAATGTATTCCCTTCCCTTACCGCAGCCCTAACACGAGCCTAATTTTAACATTTACCATAATGCCAAGTTATAACCCTCAAACAGTGAATACGTGAGGCCAAAATGTTGTCATTGTCATGGTCTGAAACTCAAATTGGTCCTTACAAGGATAGAAGTATCAGAGCACACACAAACACACACACACCTACATACAAAATGGCATGGCATTAAAATGATTTAACTAATTGAGTCATAATAATTCCAAACTCACCTCAGATAAATTCTTGAAATCTTAATTATTGACAGTGAAGAGGCGTCATATTTTTCCAGTCTGCATCCTTTCAACTAACTAAGTATTTATTATAATCCCAGTTAATGAAATCCTTGAGGCAGCAGAAACAAAACAGTTTCCATTTTGTCTTTGAAAATGTCTCTTATGCCACTCTCTGCGCTCACAGCTCCCACTGTTTTAAAGTACAAAAAAAACACACTTTGTGAGATCAATAATGTCCTGCTGCTGCAGGGACACGTCCGGCTGCTCCAAGAAGAATCCACAGTTATGATGCATGCCTTGATACTTCACACACCCACATAGTCAAATATATCTTCCGTCTGTCTTTCACTCTTCTCTCTCAATGTCTTTGCCTCTCTGTCCTCCTCTTTCTATTCATTCTGTCTGCATGTGTGTTTTTCTCTCTCCCTGCTTCACACTGAATCTGCGAAGGTGTCAACAGAGATGCAATCCCAGCTTTACTTCTCTTCACCCACACACAGGGAGTATGATTTGCTGATGCACCTGTCTAACCAGGAAGAAAATAGGAAGTACGTACAGTACATGAGCATGGTAATTTGCAGCCAATCCAGTATTAGTCACTCGTTTGTACATCTCTGTGTTTTTTCCTGCCTTCAGGCTCCCACAGCTTCCTCATACCAATTATACAATTCTTGTTCACACCCAGAGCTGTGGGAGATGTAGCTTCATCTTTGATCACCGAAACAATCGGAGTGCTCTTCAGCAGTAAGATGTCCGTTGACGGATTGTGTTGCGGAGAGTGAAGATGGGCTTTGGATGGGGAGGAGCAGATGGTCAATCTAAACACAGGTGAGCCATGTGGCCACGTGGCCGTCCCAGTATAGAGTGTTACATAATACCCCTGAAGGCATGATTCAGCCAAGTCTCCCTTCAGAGTGGAGTAATCTCCTCCCCTGGAGATGGCGTCATGTGGGGTTGGAGAGCGACATGCGTAAAACCAGGACAAGGAGCAACCAGTGAACTAGCTAATTGAGTCAGTTTGAGAGAGATTAATGCTGACAGACACTAGTGAGTTCAGTGACAGATAGAGACAAGCAAAAGCTGGTTTTTCGGTACACAAATAAACTCACAGACAAACAGATGTAAGTAAAGGAGCGCACACGTGCACCCTGCTGTGTCAGTCAAGACAGTCTAATCCAGATAGGGAGTTCTCGCATTCTTGTAAACAGCAGGAATGTGATAGCAGAAGAATAGAGTGATTACAGTCAGTGGATGCTTTAGAGTTTTCCAGAAGGTCAAGTTCATTGTCATTATTTTATTTACATTTATATTACATTACAACATTTATGGTGGCTATGTGCTGGACCATTTCTTGGGCGTGACCCGTTGCCAGGCAACCTGTGGAGACTCCAGAAAGTTAGCCAGGCTAGGTGTCACCACATGTTTCCAGTCGTTGTTCTAAGTTAAGTTAACCGGCTGCTGACTATAGCTAAATATTTAATGTACAGACATGAGAGTGGTATCAGTCTTCTTATCTAACTCTCAGCGAGAAAGCAAATAACTGTATTTCCTAAAATTTCCTATTTATTTTCTGATATTTTAAAGACCGAACAAGTAATTGATCAGTCAAGAAATCAAACGGCAGATGAATCAATAATGAAAATAATCATTAGTTTCAGCCCTAGTTGTTATTTACACCATTATCCATCGGAGATAACCAATCGAATCCGATGGGGGTCACAGGTTCCAAGGTTTTTCTTTATAGATCTGCGTGACCTGAGCCACCCTTCTGAATTGCTTTGTATGGAGCCTAGGAGGGGACATTGATGTGATTTTTTTATAAAGCTAAAAAAAGCACACGTGCGAGTTATATAATGTACGTGCGCTTTAGTAAGTGAAGCACATGCTTTAAATAAAGGCGCCCCACACATGATCAGCAGTAAAACCGCTCTGCGCTGGCTGTGCCATTGTTTTCCTACGGGGAGAGCTAGGCGGGACGCACCGCTCGAAATTTACATTTAAAAACATACCACGTTCTAGCCAGAAAAAGTAATGCATGGTGAAATGTCAGCAGTTAGATGAGGCTACCACGTTTGTGAATAGACATATAGTTTACAAACTTTGCTAAATCCAATGCTAAAGTTAGCTTAGCGCACTTGTTGGTGATGTATACTATGCAAATTTCTTATCATACAGCTTAACCTGCAGATTTTTACTAAAGCGCGTTTCTTAAAGCGTGCATGCACTTAAAACATGCACACCCGCTTTATAAAAAAAATTACATGCATGTCCCCGCTGGGAGATAAACTAGAAATCTCTTAGCCTCTCACAGACATTATTCTCTGATTTCCCTTCTCTCCCTCAGGTATTAATAAATTAATTATGAGTCACTGTCTTCAAAAAGTTTGGGAAACCTTCTCAGATTCAGCAGGAGTTTGATTTTTATCTGCATGTTGTTTTGTCCCATTTTGTGTTTGTGTCCTCTGACAGAGACAAAAGAAGACAGAGGTGGGAGACAACAGGGTAGACAGTGCTGACTAACTCAGGCCATCAGTCCTAATCTGCGTAATCCAGTGGTTACTATGGTCACAGTCTAATAGGGCCTTGTTAAGTATGCCCCAGCCCATAATCCCAGCTTTATCCCACCTCAGGTCTCTCCTCAAACTTCTCCACACGCAGCGACATACAGATCACACAAGCGAAGTTCACTAAGAGAGGCTTGTTGGGCCTGGTCTACAAATTGTGACTCTGCAACACCTTACTTTACATAGAGATAAAACCTTTCAGAGCTGGAGCACTGTAGTTTTCCGCCTTCCTCCTTTTTTTAAATCTCCTTTTCACTGCCAGTGGCAAGTGGAAGTGTTATGTGTGAGATAAAGGGCTGCATCTCACAGTCTGTTAGCTCTATCTGCTGTCTACTTGGAGAACTACAGGAAGCTCCAGTCTGAGGTCACATAAAATGAGACATTGTTCAACTGGGATTTCATTTAGGCCCCTTCCTGTCCTGTTGTTTTCACAATAAAATATTGTTTAATGGGGACTAACCCCAAGACCCCCGGTAGACATTATGGTCATGCAGCAAATTAGGAAATGACTTTCTTCTTCTTCTTCTTCTTCTTCTTCTTCTTCTTCTTCTTCTGTGTGCATATTTCTGAGATTGCAAACCAACAAGCATACCACCACCTGCTGTATCGAAGCATGTAAACTCAGGTCATTAAATCATGCAAAATAGTGATTATATAAAGAAAAAACCTATTTTCTATAAATATATCTCTCTATGAATTATATTACAGTACATGTTCTACATTTAAACTTCTTGTGTACGTCTTTGTATGTGCTGCTGAGAGTCTACAGTGTTATGGTTATTCGTCTTCCTTATTTGGGCAGGGTTGTCTCCTCCTTTCCCTTTCCTGACCTCTGGGCAAATCTACTGGTGTCTAGCTTGAATCAGCTTGAACTAGTCTCAACCAGTCCGGGGGGCCTTTCCCTTCCATTGTTTTTGCTGTGTCCGATCAGCTCTTTTTAAAAAACTATTACTTTTCAGACATAATTTGCTGTATATGGTTTTAACATGAATCAGTTGCATTTAGCATCATATTTTGTCTGAGCATATAACATTAGTTCTTTTTGTAGATTCAAACAATATACTGAGTGCACAGGTTAGGTGGTATGGAAGATTAATAATGTCAATACATATGCAAAATGCAATTAAAGTACGTTATCTTTCAACAAGGGGGTGTTTAAACATTAAATTTAAGACATTTTAAGGTCAACGTGTGGTGTCACAATGTAGCTTTGTCCCTTATAGAAATATAAGTAAAGTTATTATTTTCTGGGTTTAACTTCCTGTTAAGCACACAGCATTTAGAATATTTTAGAAATTCAATAAAAGTCTCACCATGTTTATTTACACCCTCATGTCCAATACAACTTTAGGAGAAATTTAGTTACATATACAGCATATATATTGATACAACATCGCTAAAAAAATACGATCAGGATAATTAGATTGTTCACATTTTCACATGACATTTTCATTCAAGATGATAATTTGAAATCAACAGATGAAAGAAAAGACAAAATTTCAGCTCATATGTAATCTTCTATCTACACATATGTACCATACTGAGTAATGCAGGTACAACATGCATTTTACACAAGTGAGCACAGGGTTCATAATGATGTCTGATGTGTTTGCATAGAGAGTTTTGGCTCCTGTACAGATTCACTCATGGTGGACAGAGTTTACACTGCAGTGCTGTCTCACATGCGTTTATGGATATGCAGTACGCTGTTACAGGAGGGGCAGTAATGCTCCACATCCTTGCAATCATTCACGCAGAAGGGGATCAAACAGCAAGGCCAGATCCTGGTTTGGAGTAAAAAGTCAAAATAACACTTTATCATGTGCACATCACTGTATACATTGTAAGTCATTTTATAATATATTTATAAAAATGTGAGTGAATGCCAGTCATCTTATGAGTTTTGAAAAAAACTTTAACTCTCAAACAATGCAGGCTGGGAAGTCTGCTAATATAGTAATCATGTTTCTTTACAAATGTAATTTAATGAGTTGTGAGTACTCATCATGAAGTGGTCTGAAAATAACAACTAGACATTTTAAGTGGAATTAACTCGAAACGAATAATAGTTAAGTAAATGAGAAAAGATTAGTTGATTCCACTGAATTTCTGTGTGATGCTTTACAGTGTACCTGAGTTTATATGGGTGTGTGTGTGTGTTGGAGTCTCTACTCACAGGAGGAATCCTAAAACACCACAGATCAGCCAGGTGAGCATACCATTTTTGTGCTCTACTCTAGTGACAACAGTGATTTGGCAACGAGGACACATCATCTGTCCAGGTACATGAGTCGGTAGCTGCTGCACCACCATCACCTGGTTCGCTGTAAGGAAGACATCCAGCACCCGGTAACACCCAATGACAATAACATCTGACCTGCAGTATTTTTTGCTATATTCAGAAAATTCAAAGTTATTTCAACTTGTGAGAAACAGTTGGCGAGAGACACTCACCAGGTTGTACGATCTGAGGTTGTTGTGGGGTGTACTGGACAACAGTTTGGTGAACTGGGTATAAGAAAGAGGGTTTGAAGGACAGAATGATAAACAAGCTGCCAAAAGGCTCCTACCGATTAAAACGACAGGAATAACTCAAGAAATATGAGCTACGTTACAGTAAAAGAGAAAAACAAGCATGTAAAATGACACAGGTCCCTGACCGTTTCCCATGATATCTGCTGAAGGATCAGAGAAAACGCTTGTAAGTCAGAGATAATATGGTAAAAAAGGAACTGGGTTAAGTAAGTAAGTAAGTATTTTTTATAGCACTTTTCACAGACATGAGTCACAAAGTGCTTAACAAAAACATGAACCCACAAGAAGGAAATCACAGAAGATGTAGTTACCTTGTAATCTGATTATAATTCTGATTTCTCTGAATGAAGCAAAGTGAAGCTGTTCACAGGTTCACAGACTGAAACCTGGAATCAATCTATTGTTGCACAATCTCTTCTGTCTAAAGTGTGAAAACTTGATAATCAAGTAACAGAGCATTTTAATGAAATTAATGACAAGTTGTTAGAGCACTCTCTCCATGAAATATATATGCAGGTAAGCTGGTTTGGTAAATAAACTTGACTTGGTGGCATTGCATTTTTACATGGTAAAGGAACAGATCAGTCTAAAGTGAAACTCGAATCCCCAGATACTGTAAGAGTCCCTGCTCTCACATGAACAAAAGTCCCTTCCTTCCGCAGGTCAACTTTCTGTAAATTATACTTTCATCTCACTGTTTTACCAAAAACACAAAACGGGTTCAAAGGACACAATGGTATTGCTTATCAGCAATTTATTTGCATGTCAGAGACTTCTCCAGCATACCTGTCAACATCTAATTCTAATGCAAATCTATGGGGGCTGAGAGAGTTTCATACACTACACCTTAAGAAAAGCACAAGCAAATACACAAATCACAAGCAAATAAAGAACATATCATGTACTGTACCAAGGGCGTCACTTTGTGTTAAGAAGTAGTGGGGACATGAAGGCTTAGATGAAAAAACTTTTGTTAAAAAGTCTTCATATGCGATCTTAGGAAATGTAATGGAGGGATCAGTATGAGGTCTGAGAAAATAGAAAGTCTAAGGCTGGTCTGCAAAAACAAATTGCATAACAGCACATCAAAGGGGTATAGAGGCTACTACAGAGTCAACAATATGAACATACTCAGCATAAAATGCACAACATCGATCGCACAAGTCATCCATCACATCCACTATATCCAAAAGTAAGGAAACACCATCTGTCCAGGAACATGAGTCGGTAGCTGCGACTGCACCCCCACTGTGTTCACTGTGAGGAAGAAACCCAACACCCGGTAACACCAACTGACAATCATCAACATCTGACCTGAAGTTTTCTTTGCTATATTCTGCAAATTCTAAGTTATTTCAACTTCTGAGAAACAGTTGGAGAGAAACACTCACCGGCTTGTACGACCTGAGGTTGTTGTGGGGGGTACTGGTTGACAACATGTTGAACTGGGTAAAAGAAAGAGACATTTAGCTTGAAAAAAGGTACAAGGACAGAATGATAAACATGCTAAAAGGCTCCTACCACATGGACTAAAATGACAGGAATAACTCAAGAAATATGAGCTACATTACAGTAAAAGAGAAAAGCAAGCATGTAAAATGACACAGATGAAGGTCCCTGGTCTCTTACCAGGTTGCATGACAGGCTGGGCATAGAGGCTACTACAGAGTCAACAATATGAAAATACTCAGCATAAAACACACAACGTTGATCGCACACGTAACAGTCATCCATCACAACCACAGCTGCAACCCCATGTCAGTCGAAGAATACCAAAATCACATGTACAGTAGAAAGCACCAGTGCATGTCAGTCAGCCCAGCGATTAGGCTATATCCAATCTGCCCTAAATTATGGCAAAATAGAAACGACTGAAGAAACAACTTTAATGTTAGCTAAAGATAATAAATCAGCCACACCTTTAGATGTTAAGTTAAACCGGCTTGTTGTTTCGACACTGCATACTTTTTTAAAGTTTGAGAAACAGAGTTCACAAGCGTTCTTGAGTCAAGTTCAACCAACAATGACTCATAAGGTTAAAATGTCGATATGTGAGAACATGAATGAAACTGGAATTAGACTATTACTATTTATTTATCCATGTTAAAACAAACTGAAATCATTGGTTTGATTTTTTATTCATTTTTTTTAATAAATTGTGCTTTCAAAAAGTGATGGAGACAAAATCAGCTATTTCAAAAAATGCTGGGGACATGTCCCCAGCGTCCCCTTATGTACTGTACACTACATGAGGATACGCACTGCAAATACAGAAAACCTACGCAAGTAGAAAAATACTGCAGGTCGTACACAACAACAGAACTAATGAAAACAACACCTTTTTACAGAAGACGTTTTGACATTCCACAGTAGGAAAAGCACAGGTGAAACCAATTTTGTTACCGATCGCTCAGTGACCCTGTAAGCCACGACAGTGAGCCAGCATGCACAATACCAGGATCACGGACGCAGCTCCCGTAAATGGAATGCCGTCTTTTTTAATGTCATTAATTACATCTGTGCATTTCCTGCTATGGCAAGAGAAAATGTTTATTGTTCATGCTGGTTCGCTGTCACACTGTCATGACAGTAGCTGCGACTGCACCACCACTGTGTTCACTGTGAGGAAGAAACCCAACACCCGGTAACACCCACTGACAATAACATCTGACCTGAAGTTTTCTTTGCTATATTCTGCAAATTCAAAGTTATTTCAACTTGTGAGAAACAGTTGGAGAGAGACACTTACCATTTTGTATGACCTGAGGTTGTTGTGGGGGGCACTGGTTAACAACATGTTGAACTGGGTAAAAGAAAGAGACATTTAGCTTGACAAAGGTTTAAAGGACAGAATGATAAACACGCTAAAAGGCTCCTACCACATGGACTAAAATGACAGGAATAACTCAAGAAATAAGCTACAGCTACATTACAGTAAAAGAGAAAAGCAAGCATGGAAAATGACATAGATGAAGGTCCCTGGTCTCTTACCAGGTTGCATGACAGGCTGAGCTTGGTAGACTCCCATGTTGTTGTCCAAAGGGGGACCAGGGTACGGCGGTGCTGCCATTTCCAGCTGAAGTATCTGACCTTTTTCCATGATATCAGCTAAATCTGTTCCTCTGATCTCTCTGAATGAGGCAAAGTGAAGACGTTGAAGAGAGCAGGTTGGGTGGTTTAAAATATGGGGGCAGGAGTTTCCTGCTCTCCCTATTTATTTTTGCATCATCACTTCTGTCTATAGTGCAAGAACTTGCTAATCAAGTTGTAGAGCATTTTAAAGCAATGAATGTTTCTACAGCACTCCCACCATGACATGTAAATGCAAACAAGCTGGTTTGGTGGCATTGCATTTTTACATGGGAATGGAACAGATAAGTGAAACTAGAAACCTCAGTACTGTAAGAGTCCCTGCTCTCACATAAACAAATATATGTATATATACACACGCATATATATACAGTATATTATATCTTCCTATATTGACAGTATCTGTCTCTATACATACTGTATACATATATATAATTTCTATTATATTTATGCTGTGAAATTATTTTCTGTGCATTAAATTTATTATATAACTACCTCTTGCTGTATCCTGTGCAGTCAAATCTTTGTGCAGTTCATCCATCTCTCAAGGCAATATATATATATATATATATATAATCCCCCTCTCACCCCCCGTGGGGTGGTATGTTTCATCCTCAAGCGCAGGTTCTCTACCAGAGGCCTGGGAGTTTGAGGTTTCTGCCCAGTATCTTAGCTGTTCCTAGGACTGCACTCTTCTGGACAGAGACATCAGATGTTGTACCTGGAATCTGCTGGAGCCTCTCTCCCAGTTTGGGGGTCACATTACCACTGCCACCACTGTTGCTTTTACTCCCCACATCTTTTCTAGCTCTTCTTTCAGCCCTTGGTATTTTTTGAGCTTCTTGTGTTCGTTCTTCTTGGTGTTGCTGTTGCTTGGGATTGCTAAATCTATCACAACTGCCTTCTTCTGCTGTTTGTCGATGTCTGGTTGGTTAGCCATCACCTTAAATCAGCTGTAAAAAGCATCACCCTTCTACTGATTCTGTTCCTGAAGATATTCTCTGAGAGCCCTACAGATTCTCAGCTGAGGGAAAACGTTATAACCTGTATGAAACTTGTAGAGCCGTACATTAATATTCAATGGAACGAAACTGTGCTGTTACAGTTGGCCTGTTGCAAACTGTTTGCATCACGCTGTCAAGGGAACCTACATGCATTCAATTGGTGATGGAGGAAATCTGTAAAATTAACACACTAACAAATGTTCCACAGCACATCATCAAACAGAAACAGAATGATGAAACCTCAGCAACGACAGAACACTTTGGTTTTTATGCTTCTTTTTATTAGAAACAAATACATTTTGTATACTTTGGAACATGCCTCTGCTTCTTCACTAACAACCCTGTGTGCCTTTTTTTTCTTTCCATGCTCCTTCCAAATAGAGGTTTAAGTAGCATTTCCTGGGGCGCAATTACCTAGGTGGCGTAGTTTGGCTTTCATTCAATTTTCCCTTGCTGGAGCATCCTCATCTACAGTGTGGATGTGTGTGAATGGGCTGAATGACAAGGCGGGGTACACCCTGGACAGTGGCCAACTCGTCGCAGGGCTGACACATAGACAGACAACCATTCACGCACACATTCATCTACTAGGGGCAATTTAGAGTCACCAATTAACCTACACATGCATGTCTTTGGACGGCATGAGTTTCAGTCAGTCAGTCAGTCATTTTCTACCGCTTGTTCCCATTCGGGGTCGCGGGTGACTGGAGCCTATCCCAGTGGCTTCGGGCCTTAGGCGGGGTACACCCTGGACAGTGGCCAACTCATCGCAGGGCTGACACATAGACAGACAACCATTCACGCACACATTCATCTACTAGGGGCAATTTAGAGTCACCAATTAACCTACACAGGCATGTCTTTGGACGGCATGAGTTTCATTTTACTTCAATTTAATATGTTGTTTAAATTTAACATTGAGATTTATATATATAAAATATATAATATTATAGATTATTTTGAGACAACATTACTTAGGTCATGTCAAGGAAAAATTTTATCAGGAAAATTAGATTTTTCACATTACTTTTTTTACAACATGATTGCACATTTTCAATCAACAGGTGAAAGAAAAGAGAATGCATTTTATGCAAAAAACAATCCCTTTCAGTACAATGTCATGACATTCAAGGTCTGCTGGGTTGCCCTAGTTTGCTAGAAATGAACAGAAATCACTTTTTTGTCTGTTTTTTCTCCATAAGCATGGATCTTCCACCCACTCATGCAAAAGTCTGCTGTTTTGCCTTGTAAAACAAACGCATTTATGATGGGTTCATGATGTCTGATGTGTTTACATAGAGAGTTTTGGCTCCTGTACAGATGCTTATTTAGAAATGGTTGACAGTTTACACTGCAGTGCTGTCTCACATGCGCTTATGGATATGCAGGACTTTGTTACAGGAGGGGCAGGAATGCTCCACATCCTTGCAAGCATCCACGCAGAAGGGGATCCAACAGCAAGGCCAGAACCTGGTGGGGGGTATCAGAATAAAGTCAAAATAATACTTTGTCATGTCCACATCAATGTGTATATTTTAAGTCATTTTAACAAAAATGTGAGTGAACTGAACTTGGTTCTAAGTCACTTTATGAGTTTTGAAAATGTAAAGCCAGTAGTTAGGTTGGGTGACCTTGAGAAAACTAGTTCAATAAACTTAAGATATTAAGTTGAATCAACAACTGTTCATTCATACTGATGCATGTTGCAGGCAGATTTGTTCCATTTGCTCCATTTACATTTTCTCAGGTTAAGAAGTCAGTTCTTCATATGACATGAAGAATGTGCACCTGTGTCTGCGCTCACAATGTACCAGCATTAGTTTAAAGACTACTTGCAAGACAGCTCACAGCAACCCTGTTAGTGTAACAGTGCATCGGGGTAGGGACTGAATTATAATGCTAACCTTCATTGTGGTTTGCATTGTTTTTATTATAATAAAAAGCTATATATGACTTATCTTAACATGTATTAAGACTCATCAAGCTTCAATCTACAAAAAAGAGGCGTCTGGAAAGTTTTAACTCTCAAACAATGCATGCTTGGAAGTCTGCTAATATAGTAATCATGTTTCTTTGCAAACGTAATTTAATGGGTTGAGAGAACTCATGTTCCAAATTCGGCTGGAAACCAAAAAATAGAAATTTTAAGTTGAATTAACTTGAAATGATTAAAGCATTTATTTACATTAAGTTAATGGCAAAAGGTTAGTTTATTCCACTGAATTCCTGTGTGATGCTTTACAGTGTACCTGTGTTTATATGGGCGTGTGTGTGTTGGGTTTTCTACTTACAAGAAGAGTCCTATAATGCCACAGATCAACCAGGTGAGCATACCATTTCTGTACTCTACTTTAGTGACAACAGTGTTTTGGCAGTAAGGACACACCATCTGTCCAGGAACATGAGTCAGTGGCGACTGCACCACCACCTGGGTCACTGTGAGAAAGAAACCCAAAACCCGGTTACACCCACTACCAATAACAACAATTGTCTGACAATTGCGGTATATTCTGCAAATTCAAAGTTATTTCAACTTGTGAGAAACAGTTGGAGAGAGACACTCACCAGGTTGTAAGACCTGAGGTTGTTGTGGGGTGTACTGGTAAGCAGGTTGTTGAACTGGGTAAAAGAAAGAAACATTTAGCTTGAAAAAAGGTTTAAAGGACAGAATGATAAACAAGCTGCCAAAAGGCTCCTACCACATGGACTAAAAGGACAGGAATAACTCAAGAAATATGAGCTACATTACAGTAAAAGAGAAAAGCAAGTATGTAACATGACATAGATGAAGGTCCCTGGTCTCTTACCAGGTTGCATGACAGGCTGAGCTTGGTTGACTCCCATGTTGTTGTCCAAAGGGGGACCAGGGTACGGCGGAGCTTCCATTTCCAGAGGAGATCCCTGACCTTTTTCCATGATATCAGCTTATTAAGGAGCAGAGAAAAAGCTTGTAAGGCAGAGAAAATATGGTAAAGACAGAACTGGAGTCAGGCCTGTAATGTAATCCAAAACATTGTAATCCAAATCTGTTCTTCTGATCTCTCTGAATGAAGCAAAGTGAAGATGTTGAACAGAGCAGGTTGGGTGGGTAAAATGTGGGAGGGTTTGAGCAAAGGTTGAAACAACCTGCAGAAAGTGCTCAAACTTGCTAATCAAGTTGTAGAGCATTTTAAAGCAATGAATGTTGCTACAGCACTCCCTCCATGACGTTTATATGTAAACAAGCTGGTTCGATGGCATTGCATTTCTACATGGTGATGGAACAGATCAGTCTAAAGTGAAACTAGAAACCTCAGTACTGTAAGAGCCCTTGCTCTCACATGAACAAAAGTCCCTCTCATCTGCATCTTCAGCAATTTATTTGCATGTCAGAGACTTTTCCAGCATACCTGTCAACAACAAATTCTAATGCAAATCTATTGGGGCTGAGAGAGATCCATACACTACACTAAGCAAATACACAAATCACAAGCAAATGAACAAAATTTCCTGTACTGTACACTACATGAGGATACGCACTGCAAATACAGAAAACCCAAACAAATAGAGAAGCTCTCCAGGTCGTACACAACCTTTTTTAATGTCTGTTTTGTTTTTATGACATTTTCACATGCCACAGTAGGAAAAGCACAGGTGTAAATATCAAATTAATGATGGCTGAATTCCGTTTAGCTGTTTTCGTGTCAGGGTCCTAGTATTGATGTACAATTTTGCTACCGATCGCTCAGTGACCCTGTAAGCCACGACAGTGAGCCAGCATGCACAATACCAGGATCACGGACGCAGCTCCCGTAAATGGAATGCCGTCTTTTTTAATGTCATTAATTACATCTGTGCATTTTCTGCTACGGCAAGACAAAATGTCTATTGTTCATGCTGGTTTGTTACTTTTAAATGTCTGCTTCAATTCTCTTATTTATGCACACAGTTGAAACAGAATCAGCCCAACATCAAATGGATCAGACCGGTCAAACTGCTCACAGTGACCCTGAAATATCACTGAATCCAGGCGGAGTTCATGGATAAAAGTAAACAGAATTTGTGTATATGACAAAAAATAAACAGTTATAGGCCGACTAAAACTCAGGGGTGTGCAGTACAAATGTCAAATATTTACAGGCTTTCATACATTTTTTAAATATGTAATGATGTTTTTGGTCTAAAACCGGCCTATAGGTAACCAATAAATCCTGGTCTATGTCAGAGCTAAAGCATAGAGGTGATGTTAAAATGACATCTATTGCTCAGATCACAAGAGTGGAGGAGACTGATGATTCATGCAAATGAAAGCTAGGAAAAAAGTTAGTAAGTGGACCTTAAGTTAAGATTTATTTTGTAAAACTACAGTTTCTAAGGTCAAGAAGGAACTTTCATGCTGAATTAAAATGTTAAAACTAAAATAAACATTTTCAGTCATCATGAAGGAGTGGTCAACGTAGTCATCAGTTTTAAATATCCCCAATGAATTTGTGTTGTGTTCAGCTTGTGACATTTCACTATTTGCTTGTGTTTTCTGTATTTGCAGTGCATTTGTTTATGTTGCATATGTGTTGTCAAATCGGTGAATGTGTTTCTGACAGTAATTAGCTTGTTTGTTTGTTTTTATTTGCAGCTTTTTTTGTCCTTAAATGCTGCCTACTGTATGTGAAGATGTTTTCTTCATTTGAATGGGTTTTCTTAAGCTGTTTGCATTGAGATTTCTTGGCCACCTGACAGATGAGAGAATACTGTTTCTTCAGGTTCTGCTGGCATGTAGGTATTTCGTCTTACTCTGAGCCAAGTATGTTTTATTGTCTTTCAACTGAGGACAGATGAAATGCTGCTTACCTTGATAAAGAGGTCAGTAGGGTGTGTGAGAGCCTGGCACTGCTTCTTCCTCTGATGTTTGAGAGAATCTGAGAAAGAGATCAAGGCAAATGAGCACCTTTGAAAAAAGCTTATAGCCCATTTGCATCTCAACTATATTTAAAATAAATCACCATTACTTGTTTCTTAACAATTCCAACCAAACCTTAAAAATATACAGCATTACATTTAATTTTATTCATTTACCATATTTTATGTTACAGTATAAGCTTACTAGATTCTTGAAAATGTTATGTACTGTTTGATTGAAACCTTTTATACAGTAGAAACTCATTGAGTTCAAGCTCTCTTGCAGGAGTGCCCTGTTTACAATCAGGGATACACAAAATGAACAAAAACACAATATCCACCAAGAGGTAAAAAAATAAAACAAAAACAGCTTCAAGGCAACAACTACTGTAGATATCAATTAAAACATTTTATTTTCAACTTGTATTAATGTTTCAATGCTTGAGGCAAACTGAGAAACATTTTAGTGTGCCATGTCCAAGACAATACTGCAGAGTATTGTATTTGTATGGTGCAAAGTAAATAAAAGCTGTTTTCTCTAAAGCATTCTTACGGTAATCCTGGGGACTTAAAGAAAACTACACTGAGCTTGTGTGGGATATCTTGATTTTGTTGTGCATTCAAATGCAAACAGGGGGCAATTATACATGTTAATTTGCCATTGAGCAATGGCGGTACAGGAAATGTTACGGGAACATCCATCCATCCATCCATCCATCCATCCATCCATCTTCTTCCACTTATCCGGGCCCGAGTTGCGGGGGCAGCAGTCTAAGCAGAGACGCCCAGACTTCCCTTTCCCCAGGCACCTCCTCCAGATCTTCGTCAGGCCCTCCTCCCGGATAGATACACCCAGAACACCTCTCCAGGGAGGGGTCCAGGAGGCATCCGGGACAGATGCCCGAGCCACCTCCGCTGGCTCCCCTCGATGTGGAGGAGCAGCGGCTCTACTCTGAGCTCCTCCCGAGTGACCGAGCTCCTCACCCTGTCTCTAAGGGAGCGCCCAGCCACCCTGCAGAGGAAACTCATTTCGGCCGCCTATACCCAGGATCTTGTCCTTTCGGTCATGACCCAAAGCTCATAGGTGAGAGTAGGAACGTAGATCGACCGGTAAATAGAGAGCTTTGCTTTGCAGCTCAGCTCTTTCTTCACCATAACGGACCGGCATATCGACCGCATCCCTGCGGAAGATACACCGATCCGCCTGTCAATCTCCCGTTCCATCCTTCCCTCACTCGTGAAGACCCCAAGATACTCAAACTCCTCCACTTGAGGCAGGACCTCTCCACCAACCTGAAGGGAACAAGCCACCCTTTTCTGGCTGAGTACCATGGCCTCGGACATGGAGGTGCTGATTCTCATCCCAGCTGCTACACGCTCGGCTGTTACGGGAACATATTTTGTTTTAATATTCCAAGTGACTGGCAAAGTGCAACTTTTGACATGTGGAGATATTTTTGGTGATTCAAGAAAGACACTTTGGAAGGCTAACATGAAAATATTTTAAAGTATAAGGCTGGTGTTGTTCTGAATTTTTATTATCGTCCACAAATCCCATGAAAAGACCAAAACCAACAATATATTAGTCGTTAAATTCATCAGCCTTTATCTGGCACTCAAGCCCAATTCGTTCCTACTTAAGATGTAAATCTTTAAAAATTGGTCACAAATATATACTTGTATATACCTATACCTCCAAGAATACCTCCCGAAATAGTCTGTTCCCACATTGGTGAATGGGGGCTTGTCGGGTATCAGGCGATCTTGTGGCACACTTTGACTGTATCTTCCTTATAGCATATTTAGCTTGTGGAATACAGAATCTTTCTCTCAGTCTGGATAGTGTATAGTTCCTTCCACCATGTCCTGTTACTTGGTGAGTTTGTCTGCTGGCAATGCAGAATGATGCAACCTTCCTCCAACCCTTAAAATCGCATCTTGCACAAAAAGGATCAAGCTTGACAATGTGACTGCTCCTTTTAAGCTTGTCAACTTCTGAAGAGTCATCAGTTCATCACTGAAGTTCTGACTTTGACAAAACTTGATAATCTCAATTTCTCCCAATGCAACATCTTCAGCAGTAAGCAAAGATTCACTTATAGCTGCTCTTAACCGCTAAATTTGGCTTGTAATCATCTCAGTTTCCTTTTCTTGAATCCAGCTATCACTTGCTTGTGATATGAGAAACTTATGATGTGATTATTATTTGTTATGCGAAGGTAGGGGACAGCTCCATAAACGTTCTCACTCGCATCGGCGAAGTGATGCATTTGTGCAGATGTAATCGTTCCAAATCCAGCCATTTTCATACACCTGTCCACAGTAAAACCATGTAGCTTGGTGAGATCAGAAAGCCACATTAGTGCCGTTTGAGCCGGTTCAGCAGGACTATCCTCATTTCAGGTGACTTTCCTGCCACATAGCTCCTGCGGGATCGTTTTTGCTGGAAGAATGACAGGTGACAAAAATCCTATATAGCAATCTTGTCTGTGGTGTAAGTTTTGCACATTTTCTGCTTTTTGAATACATCTGACTCAGTACACCAGTTTACTCCTTGGACTCTCATGCTGCCTGCTAAAGGTCTACTCCAATTGTCCAAAAAATAGATCGTAGATAAAACGAAACTATAAGAGGAGACAAAATAGGCTAGAGAGGAGATAAAAAAGCAGCCGATACAGGAATAAATAGGATAAAAACTATTCCGAAAGAAACAAAAGACCCCAGATCAAAATATTATGGGGTTTGATAGTTTATAGACAGTAGTTTTACCTGTTAAATATATTGTACTGCATTACTTTATATAAAATTGACTTTCTGTATCATTTCTGCTAAAAGGCTGAACATTTACTCTATTTTACTTACTAAAACAGCTGTTACCAATTATTTTAGAAGATAAAAGACAGACCTTTAAGAATGGAAAACTATTTTTAATAGTTCGCTGTTGCTCTTTGAAATACGATGCCCTCTCCCAGTAGTTTCAGTTTTTACTACTGACGTCTACATAACAATAAGAGAATAAGAAAGAAAACAGATGATTACCGATTGTGTGTGAATTTTCAGCAAAAGGCGTCATATGGTTTCATCCAACTTAAAGGTGATATTTTGTCACTTCCACTCTTCCAGTGTTTTTCTCTGCGCTGCTAGGTAATCTGATGTTACACAGAGTAACTTGAGATTGGAGAACCGCAGGCTATTTTTAGACAGGGCTGAGACTGTATGACTGTGTGGACCAGTTGGTGCAGCTGAGCTGCTTCTGACTCTGGTCAGCAAATGCTGAGGATATTTTCTTCCTGTGTTAAAGCGCCTTCTCTTTAAACTTCAGGTGCATATTCTAATTGTAGTCGTGTGTCGTCAAATTGAGGAGACTGTGTGCAGCCATCTGAGTAAAATTTAAACTAAACCGTTTTGAATTTGAAATGAACTGATTTTTTAAGTTAAATAGTCATGAATAAAGGATACTCTACATTATGAAACTTGGCTCCTGGGTTTTGCAGCATTTAAGCAGAACTGTGTGTGTTTACAACATTTAATCGCAAAGTGCATTCACTGTATCCAGATAAAAAAATATTTTGAATTAGACAACATAGCATTTGAATAAAGGGTGTCTTTAAAGTGTGTCTTTCCTTTTTTGAATTTCACAGCAGATGGGAAGGACGGGAAAGAGACTTGCCAGTACTCTGATAAAATTCACCTGCATTGTGGGAGTTGACTATCTAATTTGCAGTACCTAAATGAAAATTGATCTTGTGTTGAAGCATTAGGAAAGCCATCTTGCATTTATGAAGCTTGATTATAGCATCTGAATTTTTGAACCAATCATTCTGAACTTACAGCAGTAAAGATTAAAACTTGTTTTTATTAAAGTCAATTCATACTTGTGAAAGTTGACTATTGAATTACATTGTTGAAACTAAATCTGCTTTACCGCTGTGAAATAAGATGATTCTGCGTTAACATTTAAATATAGAATTATTGTAAGATTACACATCATAGTATTTACAGAATAATTTTTCATTTTGTCTAGAAAGCACACTTGTATAATCTGAATAAGCAGCTTTGAATTTAGGCAAATTACATCTCTTTAGCACCTGCAAAGGTTAGCGTCTGTACTTACAGGTATGCTTGAACTATTTGCATTTATGACATTTGAATAATATCATTCAAACAATGTTGTTTTGTAATAGCATACGTAGAGTGTTCTATACAAGCTACTTACATTTACAAATGTGCCTTGAGTTAACACTAAATTGCATTTACAGCATTATCATATATCAAGACTGCAATCAAGAATACGGGCTTTGATAAATTCAGTAGCGCAGTGTACAAACAGGGTGCCTGCTGGCTGCTGGTAAAAGCAATCAGAATCTGACTATAATAATAAATTAAATAAGTGATTGACATTGACATTGTTTTTGATTCTAAAAAGTTTTTAATTCAAGGAATAATGTCGACTTCAGAACAACAGAGGACGTTGTGTGCCAGATATCTGCTCCCTGAAGCAGAATAAGGGAAATAATCAAGAGTTGACAGAAAAGAACTAAAGGCGTAACTATACAGTGACTAGAGAGAGAGATACTTTATTGAGGGACATACAATCCTCATGAAAATCAGTGTTGAAGTTGTATCAAGAAAAGGAAAGAGATTGTGTGCTTCGGTAAAAGTGCAGAGAAATATTCATGTTTATATATATTAATATTATTAATATTATGTTAGTTCATTGTATTTTTGATTTAATTAATTGCATTTATGCTTTGCATCATGTGCTCTTTTGTAAATCTATAAAGAAAACTACAACAATTGCAACTCTGGTATTGGCTATGATGACAGAGACCTTGCACAATTTTGTGACTGTATCACTGATTAACATGATTAAAGAGCAAGACAGGAACGAAGGGTGGAAACTAGTCAGCAGCAGTTAGCAGCTGGAAAAAAAAAAGATACGGGGGGCAGTGACAGGTCCCCCTGCACATGCCCCATCAACCACTGCCACCCAGTCCTCCACAGCCTGTAAGAATGTACCAACAACCACCCTCTCCGAGACAGGGATGTTGGAAAGGGCAAGGTATGAGAAGAGGAAGGCCTGGTCCGGCCCCTGGTCTCAAGGGACAGCCCCTTTCTGGGGATGTAGAAAACCAGGACACATAAGAAGCGAATGCCAAGAGCGGCCTTGGGGGCCTAGGGGACAAAACTACCAACATCGCCCCAACAGTCATCAGGAAATGGGCCCTGATCAGAATTACCAGAGGTGTCCATAGGGTCTGAGAGTCAGCTGGCTACACACCACTGATGAAACTAAAAACAGCACATGATGAATGTCGAGCCTCCAGAGATCCAGATATCTTATAGTCTTATTAATTATGATTAATAAACAAGGTGCAGCTCTGAAAATGGAGGAAAATCAATATTAAAGAAAAGAAAGAAGAGAGAACATTGCATAATGGATCTAAACACAAGATCTATTGTGAAGGAGGCACAGTCAAGTGAGATTAAACCGAAAATCCCAACATATTGCACAGTTATTTCAAAATTATGACATCCATACCGACCAATCGTAATCCACAAGTAATAATGTTTCCTGAGACTTGGCAACAAGTGGTGATCATCAAAGAAAACAATACGTTAATGGAGGAAATGCTAAAGCAAGTTTCTCCAGTTATGGTCACGATATGACTATGATGCTGATTTGGTCATGACAACTCCATCTGTTGAAATAATATTAAAGACATTATGATACAGGCACCCGTAGTCCCTCTCCCTAACAAAGACAAGCCAGTTTATCTGCTTGTATGTTACAGGCAGAATTACGCCACTGTTGTTTTGACAGGAGTAGGATTGAAAAACAACCAATTACCTGCTATTCTGCTGCTTCGTCAACTGCAGGGGTCGCCTCCCTGTCATCAGGGTTTGGTTGCAGCTCATGTGATGAATGTGCATATTCCCATGTAAATATATTGTACAGTGCACCAAATGTAAATTAAATAACAGTCATAGTGTTTAATTTCTTACATTTTTTCATTCTTTAATATCTAGTTTTAAATTATACTTTATATTTATGATTCTTGAACTGCACTGCTTGTTTTGTCTTTCTTTATATTTCTACTTTGTTCATTGTTCTGTACTAAAATACTGGAACAAATTTCTAAATGTGTAAACCTACTGTACTTGGGCAATAAAACTGATTGCTTCTGATTTTGAAAAGGCATCAAGATGGCCTCATGAAGCAGAGTGAATTCATCCTCATTAGACAGAGAATAGAAATATATAAGCCAATTTGATTCAATATCCTGGCGTAACTGTCCCGATATGCCAAACAACAAACTCTGCAAACAATATGCTTTTATCCAATGGGGGAAAAACTACATGACTGGATACAGCAGTCTCAAACGTTGTAAAACTGCAAGCCAATTTGATGGCCGAACCACTGCCAAAATCAGAAAATCATTTTGTTTGTAGACAATTTATGTTGCGGGACGCGTGCTGCGTTAATGAAAGCATGCAAGTGGACTACAGGTAAAATAGTGACGATCTATGCAGACTTAGCGTATGCTTCTAATATACTCCATTATGACAAAGTGCTTGCTCTTATTGTAGCAAGCACTTTGAAAATTGCAAATTGTTAAATATAAGGAACATAGAAAAGACAAGACTTTGGAGACAATAAGGAATGATACCGCAGATAAAGCTGCTAAATAAGTAGCCACAGGAAGTAGGGATGCTACAATGCTTCCAGGAGTGGAGCAAACTAATGAAATCACTGACAAGATATGTAGTTTAACATTAAATTGGGACTATAGGCCTATATTGTGGATTCTAACATATAGTATTATATTTATTACAGTAAATGTATTTCTCTGTTATTTTCATGGTTATGTCCTTTTGTTGGTTTTGGTTATCTTTGTGATTGTTTCCTTCACTTAAATTATTCATATTTCTGTTATTGGTCTGGTCAGCAGGAGGCATGTTATCCTTCAACATGTATTTATTTATTAGATTTATTTGACATGGACATAACAATTACATTGGACGAACCATATGCATTTGCTTAAGTGTTTTAGCACACATGATAATTTTCAATGTTTCTGTTGCTGACAGGTGGTTTTTGAGGTTGAATATATTTTCATGCAGAGATGCTGCTGGCACTATGCTCTCTCTGCACGTGAAGCAGTTTTACATTTAAGTTCATTTATTCGCAGTATAGCATAGGCCGGCTTGTCAATATTGTTGACAAACGTATAATTGTACATATTTCTGCAAAACTTTATGACATGTCTGAATAATTAGACCATTGCAGTCCTAATATGTAGTGTCGTTCTATTTCAAATTGTAAATAAACCATGTCTGAAATAAAGTGTAGCTACTATAGCACCACCCTAACAGTGTTAGCAGGATTGAGAATGAAATATAAAATAGCTGTACCAATACTTTGGAACAAAGGGGGGTCATTGATAAAAAAAACAAATGACAGAATCAAATGATTTAGGTGTAAATGTAGCTCTAACAGATTTGCTTTCCTTTATTAAATCAATTGTATAATATAGGGGGGAGGCAGAGATACAGTCTTCTTCTTTTCCTTTCAGCTGCTCCCTTTCAGGGGTCGCCACAGCGAATCATGCGCCTCCATCTAACCCTGTCCTCTGCATCCTCTTCACTCACACCAATTAACTTCATGTCCTCTCTCACTACATCCATAAATCTCCTCTTTGGTCTTCCTCCAGACCTCCTGCCTGGCAGCTCCAACCTCAGCATCCTTCTACCAATATATTCACAGTCTCTCCTCTGAACATGTCCAAACCACCTCAATCTGGCCTCTCTGGCTTTATCTCCGAGACATCTAACATGAGCTGTCCCTCTGATGTACTCGTTCCTGATCCTGTCCGTCCTCGTCCCTCCCAAAGAGAACCTCAACATCTTAAGCTCTGCCACCTCCAGCTCTGCCTCTTGTCCTTTCTTCAGTGCCACTGTCTCTAAGCTGTACAACATCGCTGGTCTCACCACTGTCTTGAACACCTTTCCTTTCATTCTTGCTGATACTCTTTTATCACACAACACACCTGACACTTTTCTCCACCCGTTCCAACCTGCTTGCACTCGCCTCTTCACCTCTTTTCCACAGTCTCCATTGCTCTGAACCGTTGACCCTAAGTACTTAAAGTCCTGCACCTTCTTCACCTCTGCTCCTAATAATAAAAAAGTTAGTTAAAAGAATGTATAACAAATTAGGAATTTTTCACTGTTTAAATGTCTGAACTCATTAATTAACATTAGTCCATTAATCGTATTCATTTTTTATGTTAACTGTGACAGCTGGCTTTCATAATGAATGTTATCTTCATAAAACCAAAACATCCTCGTTGTCTCATTTTCCCAAGAAGCTCAGGAGCACGCGTTTATTCATCCTTTCTTTACCACAGTTCCATGGCATATCAGTATTCACACTGTCGTCAAACGCTTTCATTTTTATGTCTTCTTAACTTCCTTTGCATACGTTAACTTGGGGCACTTATCTGAAACTATATTCTTATCCTGTTTTGTTCAGTTCTTCCAATTTCATGTCGATGCACTCATCTCACTCGTGAGCTGGTTGTTTTACTTAATGTGGTGGCTATCTTAAGTCTGCATTGTTGTCATCTTTATCCAATCTTTCTTATATCAATAACCACATCATAAGGAGACTGTCTTACGCGTTGAGTCGGCTTGGTGGCAACACCAACGGTAGCTCCGCTGTCCACTCATTTATTTTTTTGTTTTCTGAACATCTGAAAACTCATACCAAACATTCAACAATATTCCCCAAAATTACACTGAAGTAGATTCCCTCACTACACTCCAACAAGTCATACTATCTAACAATAAAATAAACTTGCCACTGGTAAATGGTTTTAAAAATGATTGCCTTTATACTAGTGCAAAATGTCATAGCATTAAACGTTGCCATGTTGGTGGTATGCACAAAATCACATCGAGTATCCAACAGGAATTCACAGAATGTCATAAAAAATGCACTGTGACAGTAAAACAGCACCAGCAGAGGGCTCAGTGTGACACACATTAACATGAAGTGTGACTGTGTGTTTTGTAGGAAGTGGACTTAATCAGGAGCGTCCAGGCTCTTCTGAAGGGAACTACAGCTCAGGATGTCAGTCAGATCAAGTGGGTTCATGATGAATGTGATACTTATTTATACTTCTAGTACGGCTGTGCAATATCCTCCGTCCCATTATATATTGTTAATAAGCTACACGTAACCTGACAGCCCATGCACTATTACTTTATACTGTAATATTAACTTCAACCGGTAAACCCACTTTGTATATTACACTTATTTAAATTGTAACTTTATACTTATACCCACTTTGTAGTTACCTGTAGTATAGTGTATTACATTTTTGCTTTTTGCCTTGCTTAGTACTTCCATTCTTGTGTGCACTGACGTGATAGTGAGCTGCTGTGACAAAGTGTTTCCCCTCGGGGATTAATAAAGTATTTCTGATTCTGATTCTGAATGTGTATATTTAAATATTGTAGATATTTTTGTCGAAGAATTGCAGAGCGAGGGCAATAGATATGCTAGTAATAAGACAATACATTTTTTTCATCTCTTTCAGTAGTGATGATTTTCTTTTGTGTTGTTTTTTAAGGATTTAAGGATTTATTTAAGGATTTAAAGGTTTATTTGATGTCGACACCCTCCTCTCCCCCTCTGTCTCTCCCTAACTCTGTGTGTGTGTCAGTACAAAGGTAATTTACAGGCATCTTTGTCTCTGTTGTGTGTGCTCCCCCTGGTTCCTTTAACAACTATGGAAATAAAATAGGTTATAATAACACAGAACAGACAGTAAATAAAGTCGTTGCTTTCTTATTACTACTCAGAAATGACCCGAAAGCTTACTAAATGAATGACAATTAGCAAAGAGTTGCTTTTTTACACATCCAGCAGATGGACACATTATTCACTTGGTTTGTGTTTAAGTCCAATTTGAACTCTCTTTGTAGCTCTGTTGTGCTCTCCAACACTTCCAAATGGAAATACCTGACTCTTTAATTTTTCAGAGGTTTTTCTTCTGAAAACAGCTGCCTGCTGCTGCTGAAAACAAGGTTGTGAGAGCTGTGAGACTGCGCCAAAACAGTAAAGTTGCTGGCCCTAAAACCAAAACAATAAGCTAAAAGATGCTTAAAAGCTCTGTAGACCTGAGTGGAATTGCAGAGTCAGGTTATAATTCGCCTTCACTACAGGCGAAGATAAAAAGTGCGGCTTTAAAGGTCCAGTATGTAACATTTAGGAGGAGCATTGGCAGAAATGGAATATAATATTTATAAGAAGTCCACCTGAAAATATGAATTGTTGTGTTTTCATTACTTCAGAATAAGTTGTTTTTATCTACAGAGGGAGAGGGTCCCCTTCCACGGAGTAGCCCAGTACGAACAAACCTATCACTGTCTCCGGATATGGCCGTTTACGTTTCTCGCGTGTTTCACAGCCACCTGAGTTTCTCCTACAGGCTTGGAAAGGGAGGGTGAGTCGAGCCGTATTCAAATAGTTGCAAATTGCAACATCACCGCTAGATGCCACTAAATCCTACACACTGGACCTTTAAGGTTTTACAGGGAGGTTTTCTTTGACTTGTTGGAGCTGACGGTGGTGATTTGCCATTTTGTTTCTCTTAATTCATCTGTCGTGAGCTGAGTCCTATGAGTCATTTTCATTGTAGTTGACATTGGGTTATATAACTAAACTTGGCTTGAAATGTATTTTAAGGTGAAACTTTTATCTCAAATGACAAAAACCCAGGTTCTGTGAATTTTCATCAATGTCTTCAAGGTTGTAGCTTTTTCTCCTGTAATAACAGGGAGCTCACAAAAATGTTCTAAACACCCAATGGGGTGACGGCTACAAGACGCAGTGAGCATTTTTGTACACAGCTATCAGCACAGAGAAAAGATTTTCATCATAAGAACCATCCAGTTTAACCTGGAGTCCGGGTTCAATTTTGTTTAATTTCTGCAGAATTTCTATGCATTCATTTTTGTCTTTGTTTAGTAACTTTTTAACTGCCCTTACCCCCACATGCAGGGAATCCTTTTTTCAGCAAACTCAGCTACAAGTCTGACATAAAATTTTGTCAATTTAACAATTTAAGGCTAAAGCTGGAAGGAATCCAAAATATAAAACACAGGTACCTCTAAAAATGTACAAATCTTTTGTGACAATTTCTTAGAATATTGTTATAGGGCAGTTAAAGGTTGTTTTATGTCTGGCTGTGATTGTTTCTTTCTGTATGCTCTACTCAGGTTTCTCTTGCAAAAGAGATTTTGATTTCAATGAGATTACCTGTTTAAATTAAGGTTATATACGTAAATGAGATACTTAATCGTCCCCTAAACCGTATTGTATTGTAGATTACAAACACATGCACAGTACGCAGCATAACAACAGGGGGCTGACATCCAATCAATGAGCTGAAATGGGGCTGCTGGTTATGGACCTCATTTCACTCAACCAACGTTGTGGATAAAGAGCTAAATTGATGTGCCACTCCCTATAGGGTCCTGCAGCCCAGTGTGAAGTGTCAGTCATGTGGCTGTGGCTTTGTGGAGGAGCGGGTTGTCCCCCAGGTTGGTGGTTCGATCCCGGCTTCCCCTAGCCCAGCTGTCGATGTGTCCTTGAGCAAGATACCGAACCCTAAATTGCTCCCGAGGGCTGCTGCCATCGGTGTATGAATGTGTGTGAATGGGGTGGATGTGATGTGTAATGTGAAAGCGCTTTGAGTAGTCGGAGACTAGAAAGGCGCTATAGAAGTATAGTCCATTTACCATTTATTTAAGTTACAAAACACTTGACACGAGCAGAGAGCAGTTGGTTTTTTGTACCCACACAAATATTGGATTAGAATAATATTGCACTTACTGATGGGAGTATTTTATTTCGAGCCAGTAGATCTCAGTCCTGGTGTCCATTCATTTCCATGTAAAATGTTTCTCCTGGATGTCTTCCCTCAATTTGAGAGAGATTCCCCAAAATGTCAGGATGAAACATTTGTTCCCTCCCTTTAGCAAGGGCGCAGGTTTGCTTGAGACACAATGAATGAAAATACTATTATATATATGATATTATTTATATAATTATGCTAAAATCCAGTTATTGTGGTGGCTAGAAATAGAAATGCTATATACATGTCTGTATATTCGCTAACGTTCCGATAGACATTGCTGTATTTGTGTCTTAAGGCCAAAAAAGGCCTTCAAACACTGGAAGCAGCACTCGCTGCTGCCTGTCCAGCTCATTGCTTTGAGTGCACGGTAATAAGTGAAAGAGACTCAGACAAGCATATGAACTTTTTTTGTCATCTAATTTCTTTTATCAAGACTATGGTGGCTAGACAGTACAAGGAAAAATGTACAAAAAAATTAAAAGAAAACTATAAAAATGTCCCCCCATCCAATGGAAATTACACCTCTACCCTATAGGGTATGAGATACTCGCTTCCAGCGTGAAGTATATCCTGCAAAAGGGTAATTGGGTTAAAATAATTTAAGAGTAGGCTTTAGACTTTCCTCTTTGATAAAGCTTATAGTAAGGGCTGGCTCAGGTGAGTCCTGGACCATCTCCTAGTATTGCTGCCGTAGTATTTCTGCCTCCGGAGCTGTAGAGTCTGGATCTTATTATTAATCTTATTACTATAATTATCAATATTATTCCTTTCGCCAATTATTCATATTATTATTTTATTAATATTACCACTACAGAGTTTAAACGATCCCTCTTCCCATTGGCTGCTTTTGTCTTTTTCTCTGTCGACTTCAGCTTTAATTATCATAATTTCAAAATTAAATGTGGAATTTGCATTGTGTTACTGTATGCTCTCTCTCTCTCTCTCTAAACCCTACCAGCAGCAGGGGCGCCCACTCTGAGTCTGGTTCTGCTCGAGGTTTCTTCCTCTTAAAAGGAAGTTTTTTCTTGCCACTGTCGTCAAGTGCTTCTGTAAATAATATTATAAAGAGTACGGTCTAGACCTGCTCTATAGGACAAGTGCAATGGGGTAACTTCTGTTATGAATTGGCGCTATATAAATTAAATTACACTGAATTGAATATGATTGAAAAGTGAGGTATTGCAAGAAACGATAGGTTTACGACAACCTTCTGCTTTCATTGCTGAAATTGTAGTGAAAAGACAGAAGGGCCTACTGTCTTTTTATTATCTTTATTAGGGCCCGATGAAGGAACATCAGCACCAATTCATTATCATCCAAAAATCAGGAGTGCTACTCTGGAAAATTAAGTCTTTTTTTTTTTCTATTTCTTAATTTTCTTCAATTTGTGGTGACATGGCTGACTCCATGCTGGCACTTTGTTGGTTGCCATGCTTTCATTCACTCAAGCTGATGGAAGATTGTTATGGCAACACTTATTGGCTGTGACAAAAACATGGCTAAGCGTGACGAACTGATGTTTCTTTGGCAGGTGTACACACATTTGAACTCAGTGCAGTGCAGCCTCCTTGCATATATAAAGGAAACAGAGAAACGTTGCATGAACAATCGCCATTATACACATTATTTTACAGCACTTTTATACTTGGAAACTTATCTACAAATACATCCGACCCCCATCCACTATTGATTGAAATGTAGCCTAATGTGCGCTTTCCATTGGTGCTGCCATTTTTGTTTGACATCAGATGACTGCTTCTTCATGAAGTCGGTAGATGGATTTGCCCAAGGAGAAACTCTGACTTTGAGTGGTGGTCTTCCATTGTACTTTTTCTAGTAGGAGGTCAGAAATTTTGGATTTCCAAGTTGTCTGGATTAATCAAGCCATGTAATCAGTGAGATATTACAGCTGAGGAGCATCTACTTGTAGATAAGAAAACAAGCAGCACTGCGAGTACACAGGATTGAGGACCTCTGTTATAAAGATCTATTTGTGTCAGACATGAGAAAGAAGAAATCCTCTGCAGTTCGTCACATTGTAGATAACGTGCGAAAGGTGAATGAATCACTGCTGCAGAAACAACAGACGAAGAGCTTTTCAACGTCAGAATATTTTGTGAGTATGAGGAGCAAAAAGCAGTTCTAAAAAAGTACACTGAAGTCACAGTTGCTTGACAATAAAATAAATAAAAACATTCCTAAGGCCAAACAATAATTGTGTTCGATCGATATGAGAGTTGAAGCAATGACTATGACTCCCAGATTTAATTTAAGGTCATTCGCATCCACGTCAGATGAACAGTGTTTATAGCTCTTTTGGGTGGTTGTAGATCTACCACCCATGCAAGTCATAATTACCAGAACGTTTCTGATAGGTAAGGCTGAGTATCTTATTATGGGTTAGGGGTTATTAAAATTCCCACATAATATTAAACGAAGACATAATCGTAAGAAAAAAACTATGAAAAGAATAGCTAAACCTGCAATAACTGATTCGTTTGGCCTCTTGACGGCAACGGAAACAAGTGTGAACACGACATTGACATATCATCACATTTTAAGTTGATGGCGAACTTGTTGACGAACAGTTGTTCATTTATGAATCCAGCAGTTACAGAGCAACATTATCATTCCTTTTGGAGTCGTGTTTCCGACCACCTAATGAAGTCCAATAGTCACTCTCTTTTAGCTCTGTTTTTCGGTCTCCACCAATTCCTGAGAGAAATATCTGTCTCTTTAGCTGCTAAATGCTCCACTGTGTTCAAGAGCCAGTCGCTAACTAGTGACAGTGTTTTTTTTGTTTTTTTACTGAAAACTGCTGCCTGATTCAGCTAAAGACAATGCTGTGAGAGTGAACCAAAACAGTAAAGTTGTGGTCCGGAACAGTAAAACAATGAGCCGAACCTCGCCTTAATTAAAGCTCCGTAAAGCCGAGGGGAGCTGCAGATTCAGGTGAAAATTCTCTGTAGGTTCATCACTACGAGTGCTCCATTTCACAATGTTCTCACATTGTCATTTGATACGATGTTTTTGTAAAAATATCAATTATTGCTGTTTTAAGTGTTTTAAATGTTTTTTTTCCTACAACAGCCAGAAATTGTGAAAAGGTATCTATCACATGTCAATGGGACTTTAGAAGTTTACCGTTTACTGAATTTTTAAGTTTTCTGAATGCCCCAAAATTTTTTAAAGAATGCAAAATGGAGCCGCCCTGTCTCCTAGAAATTATATTTATATGCAACTAATTCGCAATAGTAAATATGTCTTGAGGGAAATGTAATCGCTGCATGGATTACACAGATCGTGTGCACCCTACTTTTATTTAAATTTTATTTGAAAGGAACGATGCAATTAAACATAGTTTCAATACAGAGCACAACACTGATGTGCTGCGCAGAGAGTTTATAGCTATTTCTAGTTTTCAACTCTTGTCCATAGTTGAGCTTTTACATGTAGGCTACAGTGTGATTGAAATATACAGCTTTCAGTAGCATATCATAGAAAACAAAATACACTACAAATATGGAAACAATAAAATACACATACCAAAGTACACCAATACACTTTAGACAGAACTTAACCATTGATTTAAAGGATTTTATATCTGTGATTAATTTAATATCAGTAGGTAATGTGTTCCAGAGGTGACAGCCCTTTATAGAGAAAGCTAATTATCCAAATTTATATCTACGATGTGGTATTTTACAGTTGCCATCACCATGCTCCTAGTCACTCTGTCTTCAGCCAAGACCATTTCTCTTGTCGTGTGTGAAGAACAGGCCTACGAAAACTGTTGTTGCAAATAAGACAATAGAGGAATGCTGGCAGAATAAGTGAATATATTTATTTTACCACTCAGTGCTCTCTCACTGCCTCCCGTTTATTTCTAACGTGGCTCCTGCACATTCAGAGCTCGGAAACTTTAACCTTACACAGCAGATTTAAACATTATACTCAAGAAGTGCATTCAGACTCTGTCCCATAATGAAGGACACATGGAAATCACTTTAGGTTTTGGCCAAATCAAAGTCACATAATTTTATTGACTGGATATTATGTGTGATAAATATCAATAGACTAATTTAACCAAATACCAATGGACAATTTTCAAACCGATATTCTATAGCTGCATTAGTGTAAAATGGACCTGCAGCTGATCTGGACCAAGCATAAAAACATAATCCAAAGCAGTAAGTGGCAAACTGTAGCTGCTGAGACTTGTTCATTGTGTTAGTGTATGGATGATCTGCTGTGGAACATTTGTTAGTGTGTAAATATTATAGATTTCCTGCATCACTAACTGAATGCATGTAGGTTCCCTTGATAACGCAATACATACAGTTCGCAATAGGCCAACGGTAAATGCACAGCTTCGTTCTGTGGCTCTACAAGTTTCATGTATAATGATTTCTCGCAGCTAAGAATCGGTATCACTCAATCAGAATATTTCAGGAAAAGAATCAATGAAATGTTGGTCCTTTTTTCAGACAATTTAAGCAGAAACTCTGACCTCTGAGCAAGTTCAGCATAGGTTACCATGGTGATCTAACCTGGTTAAAAGAGAGCTTCCTTCGTGACAGTGAAAACTCTGGCTTTAGGCTCAACATAGCTGGCTAAGCCACTAATCTCGCTTTGTAGTACACCCCTCAGGCCACTACATTCAAGGCGATGCATACTGTAGAACGATTTTCTTCTAAGCATCATCAAAATGAAAAGAACAGATCAAGATCAAGTTCCTGATTCCTGCCCCGCTGGCAAGTTCACAGGAAAAGGACTGCCCTGTTGCTATTTGAGGAGTCGTTTTGTAGGCTCAGTATGCTTGACCTTTAGCTCTGCTTTTTATTAACAAACAAGCTTGGACACCCACATATGCATGCAGGCATGGGCACACACACAAAGCAGGAAATGCAGGCCACAGACTGAATAACTTCTCTCCAGATACTGATTATACTTATACTTTATTAACTGCGATTGAGCTCCATGAGTCTGCATGATGACATTTGGTGACAGAGAGAAAGGGAATGATAAATGTGTGAGAGAGACAGATAAATATAAAAGATAAAGAGGCTGCATATATGAATTTCAACAAACAAAGTAGTGAGAGGAACCTATACAAGACATATTACTGGAGGAGACATGCTGGGTTTAACAAAGAACTGATGCAGTCAGGGGTGTAGGACTTGGGGGGAAAGGGGACTGAGTACACAAAGATACTAGAATGAATAGCTGTGAATGCAGGAAGGGGCCCATAGAATATGTCTATGTACAGGGTCCAGAATTTAGTGCTATACCCCTGGATGCAGTGACCATTTGTCCATGGCTCGTCGCTGGCTGATTCACCATTGATTGGAGCATTATCAGCAGGTTAACACTGTGCAAATGCACACACACACACACACACAGGTGCAAGCTGTGGCTGTATCTAGCCAGTATTCACGATCCTTTGGGAGGAACTGTTACTGTTCTGCTCCTGATTTTAACTCCCCATTTACGCCTCCTTTTATGTTTTCAGTTGTGTCATGCCATCTGGGAGGTTTTGCTGTCATCCCCTCTTAATTCAACCCACAATGCTCAGCTTGTCTTACGCCGTTTGCTTTTTCTTTCTACATTTCCTGTACCATCCACCTCTTCACTCGGCTATCTTAGTCATGCAGGGCAGTTCTCCTGCCACTGAAAGATTAATCATGAAAAAGTGAAGAGATATTGAGTGCAGAGAGTGTGCGGTTGTCAGAGAGGAGACAAAAGTTGGGAATGTGTTCCAGACATCTTCTGTGGCCTCATTTCCCTTTCCGTCATGTAGGTTGACAGACAGTAAGCATGCTCTATAGATGATGAAGTCCACCTCTCTGTAACAGGTCAATCACTTTCTTTCTGATCTGTAGTGTCAAAGCCCCTATCCAGCCAATCGGTATACATTTGAAAATGCTCAACTGCACTGATGAGATGTATAATTTCCCCAAGCGTCATCATGTCCAGTCAGTTACAGAGAAATGGATTGGTTCCACCACCTGAATCAATCAGTAAAATGTTTTAAAAAAGAAGTGAGAAGCATAATTTCTCCAGGTTTGTTGATGATGGACAGACAAAGTCCTCCCTGTCATTTCATTTTTTGTTAAGGATGTGTCACAATTAAAACAGAAAACTTTTGCCTCCAAATTAATTCATATCAATAAAATTGCTACAATCAGTGGATTTGCTCACGAGGGTGCGAGGTAAATGCGCCTGGATATCATATTTGACACGCAAATTTGACAGTGCTGTAGAACGGAGATCTAGCCCGAGGGCAAAAAGTGGAGGAAGCTATTGCACCTTATTAGCTCTGTTCCATACACTTTTATTGAATCTTTTCTGTTGGACGATAAACAGCCCCCTAAAAGAGTCGATGGTATAAATACATCTTTGAATAAACTGTGTGAACTTATTGTCCCGTTAGCGACAACTGCTTACTAACTGTCAGTGTGCCTGCAAACTCTGACAGTTAGCAAGGAACTGTCTCAAAAGCAGAAAGGAGATTGTGCTGCTTAAAACTTTTAAAGCTGTAGAGGCAGCTTGAGAGAGTAAGAGGCAGATGGTAAGACATAGATAAAGAGAGGCGCTTTGAGATTAAGCAACCAGAACTAGTCACACCCAATGCCTTTACAATGTGATTTCAGTGACAGTTGTAACCACCATTGTGGCATTTGCACTCTTATATAATAAAAGCAGTCTTTGCTGTCTGGAGGAGAAACAGAGTCAAGCCTCTCCAGAAATCCTGCTTATGTGTGCGTGTTAGTATGTGTGTTCAGGCAGAATCATGTCTTTGTTTGTTTAAAAGCTGAAGACCCCCAACGAGATTATGAGACTTCTGGGCCAGACAGCGAGGTCTGTAAAATGAAGAGCAGGGGTGTTGAAATATGAAAGGCCACGCTGTCGGCGGTCTGCATTAATCGCAGCTCCACAGCACCAACTTCTCTCTCTCCCCTGCCTCCTCTTAACACTCTGCTGGTCCTTTCTCATCTCTTCTCAGCCCTCTCTACTGTACTCAGCATCAAGCTGTTGCTCCTTTCCTCCTCTTTCCTGAACTCCTTTTCTGCCAAACCAGGGTATAATGTGTCCTGCCGTCAATTCAGTTCAGATGGCTTCACTGGCATGAAACTGAACAGTTTATTTTTATTAAATTACCTCTATACTGATAATAAGTCTAAATTAGTAAGGAATAATAATAATAACGAAGCTGACAATAACAATATACATCATGTAAAAATACCTAAATGTGTTGTATGCAGTGTTGTATGCAGACCACGGCAGATACCCTTAAAAGGTTCAATAGTGTATTTCACACTTTCCAAGAAACTAATCATATTGAGGGAGCAAGGCTGCAAATCTAACCAAGCCAACTAAATTAAGCTAACTTAGCACAAATAAGCTAACAAACATTTCTGTGGGTGTTTTTAGCCTCGGCTCGCTCCTCCAAGGTCTTCCTCCTTTAGGCTTGCCTACGAACACATTATTCGTAGGCAGCAAATTCGATTATGTATCAATTTATGGACAATTGACTAAACAATCTCACTGCAAGGTCCATTTAGTAGCTGTTCTGGAGCTTTTAATCATGTCACATGATCGTCATGAGCAGATGGAGTTTGCACAGAATAGTAGATCCACTTTAAGGACATTTTTGTCCATGTTTGCTTCAAAGTAGAGCTTGAAAGTTAATTCTTGACCTCGGAAATAACATAAAAAATATATCACCACAAAGTCAATGTAGTTTGTTTTGTTTTTTTTCCAGTGACTTGCCCAGTTGTCACTGCTGATGAAGCTCATTTTAGACAATCAAAAATTCTGGATTAGCTACTAAATGGAGTCAAGCAAAAACCTAAATCTCAGAATGTATGGGAAATGTTTTATGATTTATCACAAATGTGTACTACCACCTGTAATTGACACTACTACTGTACTCTTGTACAATTGTACAATTTTTAGTGTGACAGAGAAAGGGAAAGTATTTTGAAGCTCCACTTTTCCAAGACAAGTGTTTTTGTAATGAAATGTTGATTACTGTAATTTTAAAAGCCTGTAGGAATTGAAATGTTCTGACTCTAGCGCCCCCCAGTGGTAGTGTTAAATAATTTAAATATGCTATACCTATCCTATGTGAAGGGGCTTAAAGCTTAAAAGTAAAATTTGCAATTCATTTATAAATGTCAATGTGTAAGAGTGAGTTACAGCCTAAAATTAACACATGTTTTATTTGAGCTGGAAGTTTACAGTTTATGTGATGAGTATGATTCATCAGTTAGTACTTGTGAATTAGTGATTCAGATAAAAATGTATGAAAATGTAATTAAGTTTGATCTGCTTCGGGTTTGTGCGAGTGGAATCTAGCATTTATTGATGTGAGAAACAGAATTGTCTCTGAACAACAAAAATGTATTTTCTCAAGTGTTAACTGTGTTGAGAATCAGCAGAAGGTTATAATTAGACACTGTACTCACTGTATTGCAGCCTGGAAGGAATACAGACGATACAGACTTTTGCCAAGATCAATGCTTAAACTGATTCATTAATCCTTGGCCATGAGGAGCACTGTCCACCAAATATCATGTAAATGTACTGCTAAATTTGTGAGAAATTCTTCTGACAGACAAACTAATAAACCAAGATGGAAAAAACCTTCTTAGCAGGTGCACTTACATCTGCTCAATGTTTTGCGCCATATGAATAAAGTATGCCTGCTGCTTCTCTTCCATTCGTCTCATTCTTCTCACAGCTGTGTGTTTGAGAAATTGAAGTGTACACAGATAAAAAGTCTATGTTCTGCTCTGAAAGTACACACATGCACGCACACATGCATGTTTGTCATGTCAGTCTTAGGGGGAAAAAATAATATTAATAATTTCATGCTATAATGTTTAATTTATTACATTATGCTATTAAGAGTGTGTACATTTGCCTTGTGTTAGTGTGTAATAGGTAATAATTAATGAAGCAGAATCTGAGTCCACCTGACATCCAGTCTGTGGTCATTACAAAGACGGGATGTCCTCAAATACCTTTCTATCCATATAGGGATTATTTCAGAGCTTAACTCACAAAAATACCGCTAATCTTCTTAATCAGGACTGTGTAGGTGCGGTTTGATCAGATTTGACTGAAAACATAATGAAACAACCCACCAACAGACATCAAATTTTAAAACAAATGTTGCTAAATCCTGATGCAACAAGTAAAAAGAGTAAAGAGAAAAAAAATCTCTCAATTAAAATAACTAGAACTGTTGTAACTTTGGCAGAAATGTGGTGTTCATGTATGACCCCATTGATCATAGTAAGAAACTGATTGGCATTAAATGATAGTTCTAGATTTATTTTCCCACACATATAGTTTAGTTAAATCCAGTGTGTATGTCTGTGTCCATAACTGTATCTACTGTTTGTGTATATATGTATGTGTGTTTCAATAATTCAACCGGTTTTCTTCTCATTGTTTGCATCACACGCATGAACCCGTAAATGAATCCCTGTCAAGAATTTGTAACTGGTTGCTATGCATATAAATCACTTCATATAGCAAGATATGACTGAATGTTGACATATAAGTTAAAGTCATAAGGTTATATCATCATACATACATCACCTGTAGTAATGTACAAACATACCAGGTTGCAGTGGTGGAATGCAACTGAGTGCATTTATTAGTTACCACACTGAAGTATAATTCTGATGTACGGTTCTTGTACTTCACTTGAGTATTTCCATTTTATGCTACCTTCTACCTCTACTCCACCACAAATCTAAGCTACCCATATAAAGTAATTAAAATTACCCCCACCTTTACCAGCTGCAACATTAAAGTGATGAACATATTAATGCATCACAAATTATAATCCAGTAATACAATATATATGACTCTGAAATGGGCCATTCTGCATAATGAGTACTTTTACTTTTGGTAGTTTAAGTATATTTTGATGCTTGTACTGTTGTACTTTTACCTAAGTAAGTGTTGAATCCAGGACTTTACTAGTAACAGTATTTTTACACTTTGGTATTGCTAAATTTACCTAAGTAAAAGGTCTGTTTACTTCTTCCACGACTGCCAGGTTATGATTTCTGTGTTCACTCTGTGCAACTCTTGATACATTTTCAGATCTTCCAGCTGATATACCAGATGTTGTCAATGTAAATAAGTGCATGAAGGCTGCACTTATGAACACAGCTTGGAGGAGGAGGCTTTCCACACCGAGGGTTTACAAAGTACGAGCCTCTAGCTGATGCTGTCTGTCTCACAGCCTGGTAAAAAGTGTAGACTGCTTGTGCTATAATTTCCATAGATTTAAAGTGACAGTTTGCGAATGTAAGGGTGTGTTTGTGTGACAGCCGCAATCAGAAATGTCTGGTTTTTGATCATACAATTTTATTCCAAAGAAACCCAACAGACATACAGCACTGAAGCACCCAGATAACTATAAATAAAAGAAAATACCATAGTGTCTGTATTTCCATGTGAAAGCCTTCATTATTTACAGCCTTGATTTCTGTCTTCTTACAGGGACAACTTCCATTGGTTTCTCTGTCATTGCCTGCACTCATTATATTTACCTAATCAGCCTCTTTTCACCTTGTGCCACTGATGAATTTTCTCTTTTTCTTTGCACTGATGAAAAGTGGCTGAGAAAGCACAACCATCCACCGTTGAGATTTTCTAAACTCATCCTCAGTCCAATATGTGCTACTACAATAAACTCACTCTCACTGATGGGAGCGTTATTTGATTCTAATTAGTTTTTATTGAATTACCTTAACCACGATGACTGCTTTTATAAAGGTATTGGTTGTGTAGCGACCACAAAATGGAAACTTTTTACAAAAGAGATAACACAACACAGGACCTTTCATAATAAAAGCTGAAGGGCAGACATGTTTGCAATATAAGCATTTGAAAGGACAACACTAATGGAGCTGAGGTACTGTGCTGCCAGTGTGATCAGAAATAGCATCTACTGTACAGTAAACAAGGTGCTGCGCTAAGTATGGTCACACTACAACAGCAGCAACAATATATGCTGCTATAAACCCTGTATTTACCAGCATCACAGCTTCTGCAGAGAGAAAATATGTACAGTATACACATATGTGCAAACCAGCCAGAACTGCACCAAGACACAAATTATGAGGCATATATACAAAGTGGAATGCTGGCTACATGTGACTGAGAAGCTGACAATCAGCAAGCAAGCCATTTGAAAATACAAACAGTATACAGCAGACTTTTTCCACAAAGCTGTACCAATGTCAACTTCATTCATCAATGTATCTATTTATATTCACTAAAGAGAACAGAAGTGAGGGCGACCATGAAATGGAAAAATGCACTTTTACTATAATACAGAAAAATATTGACACTGAATTAGTGCATTGTGCTGTTTAGCTGTTTGATTAAAGCTGTAGTAGGCAAGATTTCTATCTGAAAATACCTTTCATCTTATCGACCTAAATCATACAGTGTGATTGCAAAAAAGAACCCTGTGATGCCCGATTTACCCAAATAAAATTGGGATATTGGGTACCTGCAGGAAATCCTCTCCACTGGCTTTAAATATATCCTCAATGGGTTTTTTGATTCTGAAAAGTATATACATTCTTACATGTTGTGTAACAGATAAACAGAAAGTGAAAGTAGGAACATGTAAATGTTTCTGTGTCCATTCAGGAGCCATGATGATTGCTGAGAGTGGCTGAGAAGGCACTTATGTCAGATGGCGGGATAGAAAAATAAATGGGGCTAGGTAAACAGCTGGGTGATTCATACAGGTACAGATACACATCTAAGATAGACATAAAAAATATTCATGAGGTTGTTTCACTGATATGGAGCATTAAAGTTGCAATGCATTTAAAATGAGCGTTCATGTGTGCGTCAGAAAATAGTCCAAAAATTGATCTTAACATTATAACTGCAGAAAAGTATTAGTTTTAGCCATTTTGATCAGCTAGTCCAAATCTGCTTCCACTTGTATTGTCTCACATCATGTTTGTCTTCTTCAGCTTCTCTTATCACTTCCTAAAACACCAGATGATTATCGACTGTTGGCTACAGTTCCTGTCGAGCTATGGATGGAGAGGAGAGGGGAGTAGTCAGGGCAGTGATGATGGGAAGTTCAGCCGGGGTTACCATGGTAGTGGTTGGTCCAATTCCTGGGCAAGTGGAGAGAGATAAGCATGTAGGGCGGGAGCGGTGCAGGTCTGCTGCTGTGTGAGAAGTAGGCGAGCCTGGAGGGTGAGGAGAGATCTTCAGAGAGAGCAGGAAGAGGGCCAGAGTCATGGAGGAAGGGAAAGAAAGAAAGAAAGAAAGAAAGAAAGCAGCAAAAGCAGTGGGATGATAAAAAGAAAATATTAGGGGTGGCATTTTCATGAAGGTAAGAGGAAAGGGAAGGTGGAAAAAGAAAAAGAAGAAAGTTAATTCACATCTGGGTTACTTGGATGAGTTTACATCATGTTTAAAGCAGAGCTTTCAAACTTCCAGATTGCAGACGAGTACCAGGCCTTAGAATATTTGCTACCAGACTGCGAGGAAACAATATAATTTGTCAAAAATGCTGAATAATAACAACCCTATTATACGTGCCAAGGTCCCATGGTGGTCCACCGGAATGGGAGGGACTTCGCTTCTCTATTGAGTAGGGCGGGATACAAACAGCAGTCTCCTGGGTGAAAGTCCTATGTTTGTTTGACCCATCCATCCAACCCGACCTCATCCCTATGTGGATTTTGTTGGTCTTTATACTATGTCATCTGACTTTTTTTTTCTCTCTGACGTTTGTGTGTAAAATGACATTCCGTCTCTGCACAATATCAGTCAGTAGAGATTAAATGGCGTGAAATGACATGCGAAAAGCAAAAAAGACGAGACAACGTCTTAAAAGACAGCGTGTTATTCATACGCCTGGCGCAGATTTGCACTCTACTGAGTGCACCCTTTGAGTTCTTCTTTAGTCCCTGTCATTATAAAATATACTGGTTTTAATTTATGTGTGTGAGAGGTTAATATATCATCACAGCTTGTCAGCATTCAGCAGCGGATTAAATCTGTGTGGTCACCTGAGAGTTGCTGAGAGATCTATCTATGTTTTTAATTTAAAAATAACCACAATAAAATACAGAGTTACGATACAGTTATAATCCTTAAGATTTTGAGTAAATAAAACCCCATTTTTGAAAGTACTTGTGGTTGGCATTTTTTGTGCAATAGCCATTCAATGTATTTACATTCAGTAATTACATCTCTTTATAGAAGTGTTCATTGTTAGTGGCAAATTCTTGTTTAAAATTGCCTTCAGACACATGAGGGCTTTACAAGAAACGATGCAGCATGCAATCCAATGTCATTTTCAGCCTCACGGTTTATGCATTACATCGTGTCAGAGCTGTATTAACTTACTGCTATTGCAAACCAGAATTCTTGAACCTGTGGTATTAAACTGTACTTGCTGTTACCACGGTTACCACAGTTTATACCAAATCATTAAAGACTAAAATCTTCTGGATTGCAACTTCAACTTTTGGTTTTTGGTTTTGACTGTTAATCCTCTCTCTCTCTTGTGTGTCATGTTCAAACTCATATCAAGACTTATTTGTTGGTTGGGAGGATAAATAGAGGATGTCTGAGGCAAAACTTACATGATTTGTGAACACGTGAACAGACTGGAGCTCACACTCTAACTATAACTTACAGTGTGCATACCATAAACAAAAAACCCTGTCAGCTAGTCCACAATGAAATGGTCAATATAAAAAATATATTTTTTATAAAAAGAAAATATGGTCTGTAGTCCAAAAAAGGTTGGGCCCCACTGGTTTAAAGTATATATACACACTATATGTGTGTGTGTGTGTGTGTGCGCGCGTGTGTGTGATAGTCATCATTTGCTTCTCACTGCTTTTCTGAAGACAAAGAGATATGACTTGAAATTATGCTCTGAGAATAATCAGAGGTCCATACATCAATAACTGAGCACTCTAACATAACTCTGTGATTTGATATCCTTGATACAGTTGAAGGAGCTTTGGGAGAGTTTCATCAGAGCCACTCTGTCAGTCTAATGCACCTCTACTAATGCACCTTGTACTAGTTACCTAATTGGACACTATTAAGCCCCATGCTCCAGAGTCAAAGCTTTTTTCCCTTTCCTGACCGCCCTCCTCTTTCTGACACACACACACACACACACACACACACACACACATAAACCTAATCTCATAATCTTTCACTCCTGCCTTCAGAATTTCCCCTAATCATTGCCTCCACAGAAGTGTTAATTTACCATCCTTCTCCAATTAGCTGCTCTCACACACAAACACAAACACACACAAGAACATTGCAGCTCTCTGCATCACTAATGAGACGGATGCGTCAGGTTTGGCAGATTTCAGCTTAACTGAATTAAGTAGGTATAAGTATAAGTATAAAATATATGTATAAGTAATGATAATAGTAAGACATTATATAGAGAATAAACAGCAGGGGTATGATATGAATAAAGTGTATACACTATAGGTCAGATATTTATTTTATTGTTTTTATTTCCTCTTTGCCCATGTTCTTTGACAATATTCTTAATTTACCCACCTTGTATGGTTAATATTCCATTCTTTTGTAAAGCACTTTGTAACATTGTTAGTGTTAGTGCTATATAAAAAGTTTATTATTATAATTATATTATAAAATGTATGGGTATGTGAGAGTGTATATAGTGCAAGTAAGTAAGAATATGTGCAGTAGTTTGGCAGTATTGGGGAAGTGTGAGGCAGGAACCAGTGAGGCAGAGACAGTCCGAGTGCAAATGTTTAGTGGTTGGACTTAGGTGTGTGGCGGTCCGGGTTGGAGGGGGGAAGGGAGTGCTGCACTCAACATTGATTTTTTATTATTATATCTCTCTTTCATTTTTTTGTTTTTCATTTTCACTTGAATTCCCATTTTTGCCCCCCCAAAAAATCCCATGCCTACACACACAACAACCAGCACAACACACACACACACAGTACCTGGCTGCTCTGGGGATCGTGGTAGATCTGGTTACGAGGGGAAAGCAGAATGCAGTCGTGTGTTGTGGTTTTTTCAGTGCGCGGACCACTGGGGTCGCCATCATCTACACCACTGGCCTTGCACCTCATACTCCTCAAGCACAGCACCTGCCGGGCCACAACAACAATTATCTGTAGAAGCTCTGAAGCTACATCAGAAACAGCCATTGTGTTGAATTTGACATTTGACAACCAAGCTAGAAAGCAAGACAAGTCTGAATTGACATACAGACATTTTGGTCACCCTGTTAGATAGTAAAGTATTCTGAATTCAGTTAAAGGCCCTATTTGTGGATCCACAAATAGAGATAATCCACAGATTTGTTGTGAGAAGTTTCGTGTGGGAACTATTTTCATTCTACCAAACTACACTTGCCAAAATGGGCGGAGGAAGCACTGAAAATGTGGGTGGGACAATCTAACAGGGGGTCTGGGGGTCCTCCCACATACATTTTTTGACAGAGTAGATGTCATTTCCTGTATTCTGGTGCCTTTTAACAGGTGGTTTGATACTTGCATCTGACTATACTAGCATGAGAAAAATTATTGGAAAATTTTCATCCAGAGGAACTGTTTAATTAGTAAAATTAGCAATGTTATAAATAATGTCTCTAAGTAATTAGAGGAGCTTCACCATAGGAGAAAATTACACATTTGAGCAAAGTTAATACTGACCCCATATATAGGTTAAATTGAGACATGCATGCAGAGAGATGGAAAAAGGCATCTATTGTTGTTCTATGCATAAGTATGAATAAAGTTTATCTTTAATATGTTTAATATGAGGGTTTTTTGCCGTGCAGTTTGCGCATGATTACGCATTACCAATCATGGTCAGATGAAATTAAATGACTGAAATGAAATCACTTTGACATGAGTCATGTGCTTAGAAATAAAATAAGCTGCACTCAACTGGGGCCTGGCTGACAGAGGAAGTGTTTCGTCATCTGTTAATTTGTACTACATATGCATGCTGTGAAAGACTCTGTCTGACTTGTTGACGGTAAAGAGATTTTTTCTAATAGTATACAAAGTTTGTTTAAAGGGGTCTGAAAACTCTCTCAAAGAAATAAACTGAGAGGAATCAAAATATATGCATATATAAACTGTATATCCTTATTCCAATACAGTACGAAGAGGTGGCGAGAGTATTTCAAACTATTGTAGTGTGCAGGAATAGTTTGACACTCTGACTTCGCCTCCAGGTAGTCACTGCTCACAGCCAAGAAATAGTCCAGTACATACCCCCATATGTTGTTTGTACACTTCAGTCTTTGTTAGGATTAAACAAATGAGAAATAACGTGCAAATTAACAAGCGTTAGAGGTACTCCAACGTGTATTTTTTTGCCAGTGGACAGAGACAGGCTAGCTGTTTCCTCCTGCTTTCAGTCTTTATGCTAAGGTAAGCTAAATGGCTGCTGGTTGAAGTTTCTTATTTAATGAACAAACATAAAAGTGTTGTCAATCTTATCATCTAACTAATGTATTTCCCAACATTTCAAATTATTTCTTTAAGCTTGGTCATTATTCGGTTTTTATAACCAGAGGATATTCTTCCTACTTTTCTGAAGCTCTGTTTGAAGTTGTCCGACAGGAAGCCGTAGAGTACCGGGTTGGCACAGGAGTTGGCGTAGGACAGGATGACAGCAAAGAAGTAGATGCCAGCAGTGGCGCTGGACTCTGGGATGATGATCACCAGATTGACCATGTTGATGATGAAGAACGGCAGCCAGCAGAGCACAAACACCACCACGATTACCACCACCATCCGTGTCACCTTGCGCTCCGAGCGCCGACGCTTGGTGAAGCCCGCCCGCGCCCCTGAGTGCTTCACCTGCACGAAAAACACAGAAGATAGTTTCATTATGATGATGGTGGAGAGGATGAATATGAGAGTGATAATGATGATGATGAACATGAGAGGCAGGATGTTGAGGATGATCATTATGTTGATGCAGATTATTTGTATAAAAAACCTCAAGGATTTAATAACATTAGAAGAGTCCTTAACATAATTCATGAAAGATCTGAGACTAAAGATACAGCGATACAGTCACTGGATGCCCGACAGGCTTTTGATAGAATAGAATGACTAAATGTAAATGTAAATGTCTTTATTTTATACTGCTCTGATGTCACATGATAAAGAGTCCACTACTGATAGTCTAGAGGCATGGAGACTAGATATCCAAGAGGACATAAAAAATCGGATTTGGAAAGGGCATGCTTTAAAGACCAAAAATAATCAATTAATACCAGAATAAAGCTAGTAAAAATATTTGATCAGAACTTAATTAACTCGGTCAAGCTTAATAGTTGGTCCCCTGACATCCGAGACACTTGTATTAAATTCTGAGAGAAAAACTGAACATTATATCATTGTGTATGGGACTGCCTCAAATCAAAACATACTGGAAAAAAGTTGTTCAGACTATAACTGAGATCATTGGAGTGAGGGTACCTTGCCAAGAAGAGAGATGTATACTTGGTACATATCCAAAAGACTTTATCATTAATTTAAAACAGTCAACTTTAATTGACTTTGGGCTCCTTCAGGCCAGGAGCTTTATCTTGGAGAAAAATGGCTGTACCCCCAATACGTGTATGGGTGAGGGAGATGGAATCTTTGCAAATTTCTGTCAGTAAGAAGGTTATGCAGATTACAGTAATTTATACACACACATATATACACCTTGATAATGATAAGTAGGTAGCAGAGGCAAATGATGAGCAGCGGTCCAAAGAAGCCCACTGTGGCAGTGTAGAGAATGAAGGCTGTTGACCACACATTCTTTGGCTCTGGCCAGATCATGTTGCAGGAGTTAAATGTGTCCTAAAGGGAAATGAAATAAACAGACTAAAATTTAAATATTAAAGGAAATAACTACAGCAAATTAAAAATTCTGTCATTATCTGCTCAGTCAGACAGTGTGTAAAAGCAGGTGAACACTGGACTTAGAGCCCACAGGATAAGTGTTTATGCTCGTAAATTATGCAGGAATGGATGTTCGGAGAAATGAAAATTACATTATGTGCTTTCGTGGGTTTTAAAGAAGCACATTTTGCGTCGCTAAAGACATTTCCAGGCTTTACTGTGTTTAGTTTGTGTGATAACAAGAAATAACTGTCCAACCAACTAATAACTTTTTTACCTGACAGGGCCTTTTTGTCCTGTTGTTATCAAACCAATGGCCTTCAGCAGCACCGACATAATAGCAACTTTTTCATAAGTTACATTCCCCTCCATTGTTTCTTTTTAAAAGCTTTTGTGTTTTCTTACTGTTACAGAAGTTACTGCAATGCTTTTCTTTCTGTGCACATATAATAGCGTCTGCTGAAATTCTGAACAAAAGACTTACTTCAGTTTGCAAGTTTAGAATTTCAGCAACAACTCGCATATTCTTGCATTAATAGATTTTTTTGTCCACTTGGGGGCAGCGGTTGAAATGTAAAGTTGTAAACACAGCACTAACACATTATCAGCTTTTAAGTATATATGGCAAAGTTTACACACCCAACAGATACGGAGAAACATTCATTTAGAGTTGTGGTTCTGGTCACCTGCTGGCAAATGTAAGTGTAATATTCACTCTTCCTTTTGTTCTGTTTTGGTCTCCACCAACTCCTGAGGGAAATATCTGGCTCTTTAGCTGCTAAATGCTCCACCATGTTCACCAGCTAACTAACTGCTAGTTGCTAACTGCCATTTGGTGCTGGACAGGTAGTGTCCAGTGGATTTAGTGGGTTCAGTTGCCAGTAGGTTGTAGAGAGCAACAAAAGTGAACCAAAAACAGAAACTTTATGAGCCATAAAACCAAAACAATGAACTGAGCGCGACGTTAAAACGCTCTGTAGAGCTGAGGAAAACAACAGAGTCTGGTGAATATCACCCAACTCACTTATCACTACCAGTGGCAGGTTATAGTGTAAATTACAAATGTCAGTTTATTCGAATGCACTAACAAGGAGAGGTTTTTAATACAGTTTCATCTTGCAGTTTTGACAAAAATTACAAATAAATATGCAGACATGTGCTGGATTACCTGCAGCAAATTTCTCAGTCAGTTTTTTACTGTAATTACATGAATGGAAAACAGTGCTGATAGGAAACGTACTGTATATTGTTTGAAAGAATAGTTTGACATTCATTAATTTCTTAGTTAGTGAGTTAGTTGAGAAGATCGATACCATTCTCATGTCTGTATGGTAATCTATCTCTTGGCAAGAATAGAAAAAAGGGAATTTTGCAAAATGCCAAACTGTTGTCAACCTTGTAATTAGCTTCGGGGAAAGTTATACATTTGTAATGAATGAACTAAAACATAATAAAAAAACTACCAATGGCGATTTTAATTATTTCCTTATTAATTTCCATTTCAGAGTTTCTACAGGGGTCAATTTACTGTGTTTGTTGGTGCCATATGAAATCTTGACTGGACTGAGCAGAAAAATGCTTTCTTTATCTGAGGCACTGAAGCTAATTTGCATCTAAAGATAAAGAGTGGGGGTCCAGGAATGAAGTTTACCTGAACATCAGAGAAGATGACCACAGGCAGGACCACCACAAAGGACACGGCCCACACGGCTGCGCTCACCACTTTGGCCACGCGGGGGTGTCTCCACTTGGTGCTGCGGATTGGATGAACCACGGCCAGGTAACGATCGATGGACATGACTGTCAGGCAGAAAATTGACGTGAACTGATTCATAGAGTCTGCTGTCATGACCACACGGCACAAGAAGGAGCCAAACGGCCAATAGGAGAGCACGTTCTGTGTGGTGAGAAAGGGGAGCCCGATGATGTAGAGCTCATCGGCCACAGCCAGGTTCAGGATGTAGATGTTGGTGACTGTCTTCATTTTGGCACAGCGCAGTACCACGTAGATGGCCAGAGTGTTGCCAGTCAGACCCACCATGAAGACTGTGAGGGAGATGACTGCTGTCATTAGAGTGCTGCTGCCCTGAAAGGGGACACTTTGAGTGGACAGATTCGAGGAGATGTTAAGGAGACGGGGGTAGGAGAAGAGGAAGGGTGAGGGGCTTGCTGCAGAGGAGGAGTTGGGGTCTGATGAAAGTGGAAACCAATAGGTCTGGTCTAGGGGCTCCATTGTGGGTTTTAGAGAGTCCAGATGTAGATTTGTTTCCTCCTGTTTTCACTGATTCAGAAGATAGTCTGCCATGTTAGTGTCCACGCTTAGCCTACTTTGGAACACAAAAAAGGAGAAGAATCAGCAGCACCACATGAAAACGAAAAAAAGTGGTCTGACCTAAATAACCTGATGTGTTATGTGCAAGTGTGCGCTCTGACGATAGTGGAGAACATGGTGAGTTCAACCAACTGGTACTCTTTCATTAGCAATACGCTGTGTGTGTCTTCTGGCGCAGCGCGCACCATGAGCCAACTCCACGGAGAAAAGTGTGTTGCCATTGACCCTACATTCTGAGTTTCCAACAGGGAGTCGTAGCCCTAACTACACACAAGCGGCTGCTGTTAATGAACCACCACAGATGATCGTTGTCACCTCTCCCGTGTCTTTGCGTTTTTAATAACACTAATTAATGACGTCTCATTCTACCTCACACTGTACGTTGTCTCGTGCGTCAAGCGGGAGTATCGCAGGGAACAGTGCCACGGCTTTTACGCACGGCAGATCTGCTTGACTACAAGCTCTATAATAATGCCTGTGTTATGAATATATGAATAAGCGATACTGTATATGGAGGTTATGCCTGCACTAGTAGTATCTCAACTCTATGCTTATAACGACTTGTTGTAGTCCCAATGCAAAGCTACATTTTTAAATCACGCACATTACGCATTAATGATTCATTCAGAGTGTAAGACAAGAACATGCTTACTTAGGCGAGCAGAGAAAAAGTCCAAGTCTCTGTGCGATCAAATTAAAGTGAGTAGATCCCAAAAACCAAATTCCTCAATGTTAGTTCAGTCCTCTGATTCTTCAACAATTGTCCAATATCGATCTCGTGTTCGAGCTCCCAATCGTTCGCTGTCAGTGGTGCTGAGCAGAATGTGCCGGCAGCAGCTCCGTGCTTCTCCTTCAACTTTCTTCCCACACAGCTCTGCTAGGTCTTTGAAACGATTTGTTAGCAGATGGAGAGAGACATAGATAGAGAGAGAATGAGGGAGGGCAGAGAGTGACAAGTATGCTGCTTCATGAAAACACAGCGGGCGAAGAGTTACATTTCGAGCTGTCCCTTCAAAATGTCATCATGACATCAGTGATAAGGAGCCTCTATGCTCCATGGGCATACAGTGGACTCGTTTCTCTCTTCTTTTTCTGCTTCAGCATCAGTAGTTGGACTACATTTACTCAACTGTAAAAATGTACAATTTTGAAATACGCTACTTTACATTTATGCTGGTTTATACTTCATATATTTCATTACATTTAAGATGGAAATATTGTACTTTTTATTCCACTACAATTATCTGACAACAATAGTTATCAGATGTTTTTGCAAGATTTTGCATTAATATATAATCACTGTATAAATTATGATGCAGTGCTATACACTAGATTAAGCCACTAAACATTCTATAAAGTAGTTACAACTCTCAAAGTTCAACCTCAACCACCTGCAACACTAAATGCTGCTTACATGTGTAATGTGCTAGTAATAATCCAATATTACCAATTGTAAAATAATATAACACTCTCGTGCATAATGAGTACTTTACTACTGATAATACTTACATACTTAAGTATTTTGAATGTAGAATATTTACTTATAATGGAGTATTTTAATGTTGTATCTAATATAAAAGATGTGCATATTTCTTACATCGCTCAGCATGTATGATCCCCTGAACACAAGCCCATACAGTAGCCATAGACTATTTTCATTAAGTAATGATTTAAGTTATTATTTTTGCACCAATCAAAAAATTGAACTATGTGATCTATTTTATTCCCACAAACATGTTTCAGTCATAGTTTCTACAATAGAATGGTTTTCGTTTAGACCCAAAGCTTCATCTTGTTTTTCAGGCACTGACAAAAATGGATAATGAAACATTTTTGGAATATCTTAATGCCAAATTAAAGGGAGAGGTATCACCTTACATTACTGCCTGTTTGATACTGACCATCTGTCAGATGTAAACTGAACCACATTCTCTCAATGTAGTCCTCATTAAGATGAATGTGCCACAGACAGAGGGATACTCTGACTAAACATATTTGTGACCACAGACTAAATTTAACAGCTTTGTTTTTCCGAGTTGAAACATCTTCTCTCTCCCCGCCTCGCTGTCTCTCTCTCTACACACACAGAGACATAACATAATGTCCCACAGAAAGCCTCTAGCAGTTGAGTGCAATACAACTAAAACTGCAGAAATAAACTGTCTCACAATCTCATATGAGCTTCACACTCAGAGTGGACTCTGATGCACTTGGAAGCTGCAAGTACACACAAATAGGTACAGTAATTACACATCAGAGGCTGCATTGAAATATTGACACCGAGAATATTATCTGAAAAATGCAAAATATTCAGAGCTACAGACATCATTACCTTAAACATAATGAACTCCTCACAAATAGCTATAAATGTAGGCAGTAGTAGCCGATATGTTAATTTTCAACAGTGGAGATGGCCCAATGGGATCTTCCCACAGGCAGTTCAAAACCAGTGTGTCTCATATGTTCCGAGACTGTGGAGATTATTAAAAGCGGGAATATGAAGCGCCACTACAAGACAAAGCACATAGCATCGTTTGAGCATGTTGACAAGGGGGATGGATTTTGGTAATTTTGCTATCAAGGCGGATGGCGTCCCCCCTCGTCCCCCCTCAAATCGCCTATTGAATGTTGGTTTTTAACAGTTCTCTGGTGGCTGTTGCAGGAGAGCATTTAGTATTAGCATCAGTGGGCGCCGCCCTCTTTGAGCCATAAAAAAACCATTACTACTAGTAATAATAAATTAAACAAATTGTAAATATTTGTGTGTTTGAAATAGCAGTTTAGCCAAAGATATGAACATATGACACAAAATGTAACTAATCATCTTCCTCACATCTAACCCGTAAAGGGCGATTATTTTAGCGCTACAGGTGAGCCACTGCAAGTTGGTCAGGCTCTATTTTAACTACATGACAATGGCAAGTGTGATCACTAAGTTACGCCTCCAAGACCCAAACCTTACTTGGTAAAATCTCTTCAAGGTCTGTTTGATAGGACAACTTTGGTGGAGAAAGGTGAAAGAGCTTGGCCCAGATCAACCTGACCGGGGTCAGGTTAGCGAAAAAGGGAAGCAGTGTATGCGAGGTAAATCTCCTAGCTGGCACGCCAGGAAGGCCTGGCTAGCTGGATTCAGTCATACTAATGCCTTATTTGGCTTTTTCGTGTTTGCTTTTTAAAGCAACGGGGACAGATCCAGCATGGACAGATGTCTTGATGTGTTTGTCAAGGCGTGACTTATTTTATGTTGGAATAAAATAATTGTTAAATATAACTGCAAAGTAGTGTTTCCCTTTTGATACCTCATAAATCATACTGGGGTGTTTAAAGTAATTGACTGGATGTGGCACAGCCCTACAGAACATTTTCCACCGGCCGCTAATGGTAGACATATACATACTATTCTACAGAGCAGAATAATGTTAATCATATGACTAACTTATTTTGTGATTTTTCTGATGAAGTTAATTTTCCGGAGCAGTCTGACTGCACATCTTTTGAAAGCCCCACTAATAAATATTACAATACACAGATGAATGGTTTGAAGGTTAAGAATGATTAATTTCTTTAGCTCCATGACAGCACAAGGCAACATACTGTATGATAAAGCACTGATGCCATGTTCTTCAGTCTTGATTGATGCCTAGCAGCTGTAAAGCAAACACCCCAAGTGTGATGCTTCCGTTGAATAGATTGAGGATCGATGCAGAGCTGGAATCAAATGGTCTCCATTAATTTTAAGACAAGCATCGTCAGTGAGCCTTGCTCACCTGGATGCATACCGTTGTCACAAAGATAGCAAGAAAGCGTTTCAGAAAAGAGAGGATGCCTCAAGTAAGAGTCAAGAGCTCCATTTCACATCTGCCTTCCTGAAAGTCAGTGGTCAAGGTTTTTTCACACACCATACAGTATATACACACAAAGGGATATTGTAAGTGCACTCAACGAAGATTGAGGAAAATCGATCAGAAGGAAAAATAAATTAATTTCATATAGAAAACAATCAAGTGGCCTTTGGCTGTGGTAAATCACTGGTTTTGACATACACATCTCAGGGTAGGATAGTAATTATGATAGTTTGAGTAGAGGTTTGCATTGTTTTATTCAAAGACATTTGTGAGAAAATGTTAAAATAATCACATGGAAAAAAGTGAACTTCCCTATCTTTACAGCTGACATGAAACAAGATAAGAAAATTGCTTCAGCTGTGGAAAAAAATCTATGAGATGTTATCAGATGGGAACAGGGCTGCGCTACAGGTCCTTGTGTGTTTGTGTGTTCAGGTTTAGCTATACTTGTGAGGGCCAACTACTGAGAACATCTTAGTTTGCAGCTGATGGTCAAAGGTGGCTTTGATGTTAGCGGGTAAGATTAGAATCAGTGTTAGTGTTACTGTTGTGGCAGGCTAAATGCTAAATGTCTAAATGCTAATAGAAACCTTCCACTGACTGGACAGTTAAAGGTGCTCTGTGGAGGTTTCTTGTAAACATGTGTTTACATTCAGTGAATCAATGCAATCAAAACAGGGAGCCACTCATAAAAGTTCTATTTTGCTGAAGACATTGGTGCTTACTGGAGACTGCCCATCATGTCTATAAGTAAAAGGTATTTTTCAAAGGACACTTAGTCAGAAGTAGACCCCAGCTGATCACAATAAACCTGGACATGACTGGATCAATCACTGTGGCAGCTCCCAAATCCTGTACAATATTTCTCCGTACAGGGTTGATATACAAGCGTTAATACACATTTCAATCAATGCATCCCTCGTTTGACAATTCATACATACTGGTTATCCTGCAGATCTACATGTACATTCTAAGTCTTACCCCCTGCTCAGATGTGATTGGTCAGTGGTATTTGCCAAAGCAAGATGTATGCCTGCATGGATTTACCATGAGTATTCATTTTCAAAACATTTTTGGATTGAAGGACTTAACTATTAAAAGCACATTATTAGTAGAGAACCTTAGACTGAGTCTGTGTGTTTTTACAAATAATGTATTTTTGGCATTTTGCCTTTATAAGACAGCACAATAGAGAGAGATACAGGAAATTACTTGTAACAAAGGTTGTTGGCAGTAGTCATTGCAGTTGCCTGTTATCTTAAACCAAGGGATTACCAAAACCAGCATGGCTGGCCAACAAGGGGGTTGCTGGGGCCTGTCAGGATGGGCCGCTGTATTGATTTAAAATGTATAAGGAAGAAGAAGATAAAAAAAGTCCAAGCTGTGAATGTTGTTAATTCCAAGGACATTTCTGAGCCTTGTTCGTCACTGGTCCCAGAACCTATTTCCAGAAAATATGGTTTAGGACTGTTGGCTATGGATGTAGTCTATTATATGTAATTGAAAAGTCCATGGGCATGATGACATGATGACAAGACAGACTTTCCTCCTCAAGTGAAAGCAAAGGCAATCCAGCAGTAAGTGCTTGGACCTTACTTTGAGCATGCTATCTATTTTATCCTTGACATGACTATTACAGTGTGTTAAAAGTGGGCTCAAGTGGAAATCTGTTCTGCCACACAACAAAAATCCCACTGCCACATTCTGAAGCTATCAGCCTGCACAATAGGATAGATCAGAGTAGAAAGATTTTCTTCCTGGTAGTTTTCCTTGCCTGCATGAAGGGCAGGTATCCTCTCTGATGTGGTGCTGTGAAGCCCTTTGAGAATGCTATTGCAGTTAAAAGCTAAAGAAATTTATTTTTAGCTCGAAATGTAAAGTTATTTTTTATTTTGATCCACTTCACTTAGCAGATAAATATCGCCATGTCTATGGTGTCAGCTGGTTCGTTGATAATGCAGCTATCTACTTGTGCTTGTTGTGTTAGTTCCTCATGAATGAAATGATTTGGAATTACCTTTGTTTGCCTTTTCTTATCTGTTTCTGGTTCTTCTGCACAAAGCTTGAGTCATCGGTGGTAAGCTGTAAGATGAGCCCCCAGAGGACGCCACTGACATCTTCTTGCATCTGAAGGGATGGATTTAAAGCACTTTTTAATGCCGCGGCTACCTGCTGGTGTGAGTTTGAATTGCTTTGAAGCAGCTCACCAATACTAAATAAAATGTTTCCAATGCAATCACGCAGTCGTTCTTGGAAACAATTATGTAATTTCACAAAATGGCTGAAACGTGGCATTCTATCAGTGCTTTAAAAAAAATTCCTGGCATACTTATCATTTGTTTAATTATGTAAGCTGTGTGTTTCATGTGCATCTCTAAATGTGTCACTAACAGACTATTTCTACCTGTTACTCTCTCTCTATGCGCGCGCGCACACACACACACACACACACACACACACGCACTCTCTAGTTAATATCTGAGTGTCAGGTGGGTAAAGGGGGGAAAGTTAATGCCTATCTCCACAACAATCCCCTGGAGTGAAGCTATCACACAGCCAAAGGGTTGACCTTAGCAGCCTGTCAAAGGACATTATTGTCCTGTGGGCAGTGTGTATGTGAGAGAGATAAAAGGAAAATAGGAAAACATGGCTACGCAGAGAATAAAAAAGAAAGAAAGCAGCTTTATAGTCTTCTGTTCGAAATACAAACATCTAAGAGAAATATTAATTAAATACAGACAATCAAGCTTTGGCCAAAGGCAGTTCTAGGAAAGCAATGATTAAGTTGGGTCCCAGACAGATTGAAGGAAAATCCTGGTGGGAATATAGTACTGGTAGCCAAAAAAGTAGTTTGTACCTGTGATGCTTTTTTTTAATAAGTAATAAAATAGATTATGTGAGTGGTGTGATCTGAGAGAACGGGAAAGTGAGTCCCATCTTCTTCTGTACGCTGCATGAAAAGGGAAGTGTCAATCTTAAAATGCTTGAAATTCGTAAGTTTCGCGTTTTGGAGTCTCACAATGATGCCAAGGCTCCAGGAAGTCACTTTATTTGGCAGAAGGGGCACACAACCCCTCATAAAATGGCTACTTGTCATTTTACACTTAATTTTTGTACAGATTACAGAAACAAAAAACAGATTATTTCACCTTTCGACAGATCCAGGTAGGCTGTTATTGTTTTGTTTTGTTTCCCCCTTATTTCAGTCTTTATGCTAAGTTAAGCTTACCTTCTCCTTGCTGTAGCTTCTTATTTAATGGACCGACATGAGAGTAGTACTGTATCTGTTTCCCAAAATGTTGGGAAAACTAATCCTTTAAATTATAACTATACTGGTGCAGCAATGACTGAAGTTTGAAATGGTTGTTTAATGTAGCTATTGTAATTTAGCTAGCTCTCAAAAGCCTGAAAATGAATTATTATAGTATTTACATAGTCTTTATCTTTTTCACACAAATGAGTGCAATTCAGTGTACTTGCCAACATCTGTATTGCTGCAACATCAATGAAGCCATATAATGAGTGAAAATTATTCTTCCTCCCATTCCTTAACATCTAGTGCCAGAGTGTCCATAACGGATCCCGTAAAATTCAATTAGCCGATGCTTTTGTCCAAAGCGACTTACATTTATTTCCCCACACACACACATCTGGAGCAATTTGGGGTTCAGTGTCTTGCCTAAGGACACTTCAACAGGAGGAGGTAAGGATTTAACCACGAACTCTACAATTAAAGTCAAACCTGCTCTACAGCCGGGTCTACAGCTGCCCCTCATGTGGCACCTGTACATGTGCTGACATTCAAAGGTGTTGCTGTGAGAAGGTCAGCAACTGAGCACCGGGTTTCCTCAGTGAACCTGCCTGATTGAAGACAACTAAGAGCAACACTCTACTTAGGTAAACCTAAAAACACAGCTGGTAAGTTGAGAGAACTGTAGCTGCAGATTTCTTGACAGAACAAACAAGTGTGTCCTCATTCAAACACACAGCAGTGTGAGAAGTACAGAGAGAGGGTGAGTGCTGTGTATGTCCTTTGGAGTTAATTACTGTGGCAGAGGAATCCACTGTGTCACATACTTAAAGACTAAATTTCTCTTGCTTTCTCTCTCTTTCCTAAAAACCAAGAAAAAACTGGTGATAGAATTGAGATTTTTCTATAATATATTTCTGTTTTGCTTTGGCCATCTGCTAGTCACCATGATCAGTCTATCACTTTGGGAATTTTGATGCACATTTTGGATCCAGGTGCAGATAAAGTTTCTTAAATCATTTTCTATGACTAGAATAACACATTTGGATGACTATTTATTTGAGTCTATATATTTCTCATGGCTGGACTTCAGTGGCTTGTGCCCACTGTTTTTTATTTGGTCCCAAAGTGGGCTTGAGAGTGGAGGTAAAGCACTTACCTGTGGTCATGAACTCTGATGGAGAAAACTGCTACCTGTTATCCGGCTTTGGTACATCCACTGGATAATAATACCGCCAGGTCGTTGTAAAGCTTAATGCGTTGGAACTGCTTTCTCTTCTTTCCTGTATGTTCACTATTGTGTAGCAGTGATTGGCAACACTCTCACTGCCAACATCATAAGAAAATGTCCTTCAGAAATTTCCATTTACAGTCAACAAAGAAACGTTTCTGTCAATAAAAGGTGTAGTATTTTTTTTTATTAGTTCAACCTTCAAAGTGACTTACAGATGACTAGAGGTGCGACATCTTATAATTCTCAGCACAAGTAAAAGGCATTTCACTATGTACAGTATACTTTACTGTATGAAAAGAGGAACACAATACACAATTATTGTTAATTATTAACCGTTATTTAGCCAGGGAAAACCCATTGAGGTTTCATTTTCAATGGTGCCATCATACATCCAATCACAAGGTGGAATAAATGTAACTTAGGCAGAGTTGCTGCATAGGCTGAAAATTATTCATTCTAATTGTGATGTTTTATTCATAGAAATTAAAACAAGTCAGTCGACAGTTAGTCTCACATCAGTTACAATTCATAAATATACTGCATCTGTAATCACTGCTGGGTGATCTCTTAAAATCAGAGGAGACAAAGATTATGAAAACAAGCTTCTTTTCACTGTCGTGTACTCTTACAGTCACGATCACCTCCTTTTTACACGAGATCTTCTTCTTACCCTTTCCTGGTTTCCAACACTATCATCATCTGTGTTTCCCACCTCTTTAATCCTCTGTCCTTCAGCCTATGACAACAACTCTTCCATTCCTCTCTACTATGCCCCCTCCATCTCACTCAGCCTCTCCAGACCCTCCTCATCGGTCTCCCCCCTCTCTCCTCCTCTCCCCCTCTCTTCCTGTAGCCCTACAATAACACAGACAGAGGCCTCAGTAAGTACTGTTTTCCTGGCCGGGCTGGAGGACCCTCCCCATAACCAAACAGGAGCCATGCTAATTTTACCTTCACGTGGCGCAGACTGGACCAGTCCAGGCCAGATGAATACAGAATACTACATAGGTTTCGACAAACTGGTTCAGCAGGGCAGCTCACATAGTCTGTAATAGTCAGTTGAAAAAAGGCAGCTCAACCTGAGATGTACATGACTTTATGTATATGTTGTTAGACCAGTATGAACTAACAGTTAGGACAGGCTGCGAGGCCAAAATCCATATTCTGATTATATAAAGAATATTTTTCTAGTATCAATATATATCATAATATGGCAAAAAAATACATAACTCATTGTGTTGGATTTCGCCACGCTAGCGGTGTGGCTCTAGTGATGGCAATGTCATTTGGTCCATCACTTTGGTCCACAATGAAACATCTCACCATGACATTTTATGTATTCTCGTTCCCCAGAGAATGAATACAAATGACTTTGGTGATCCTCTGACGTTTCCTCTAGCGTCGCCATGAGGTTCACATTTGTGGTTTAGAGTGAAATGTATCAACAACATTGGATGGATTTTGAAACATATTTATGTCCTCCTCAGGATGAATTTTAATAACCTTGGTGATGCATTAATTTTTCATCTAGGACCATCATCATATCAAATACTTTGATTTATGAACAAATACCTGCAAAACTACACTCATTCCAGTAACACTTTATTTTGAGGGGCCTGTAAATTCATAGGAGTGTTCCTGGAAAGGACTACATAATTTGCGACTACATATAGGGGAAATTGATACAGTTTAATTGTTACACTTTCAGTAAATTCCAATTTAGATCTAGCTACTTTACAGTATTTTAGTCAGTAATGTGCATACAATTCAACATATATGGAGGGTTAAGGATTCCCTCCAGACACATTTTAAAGTTTGCAAAAAAAATACTCTACGATTAATATTTTGGAACACATGGTTTTCCCACATAAAAGGTTTTTAGAAACTCAGAAAAATTTATTAGATCTAATTAACCTAATAAATTAGCCAAATTAAAACTAATTAGCCTACTTTTTGTAATTATTTATATTTTACTTAGATTTATTTTTTCTTTCCATTTGATTGAATGGTGCATCCATGAAAAATATGGAGTCTTGGGTTTGAACGTTTTACTCCGTCTAAATATCATACAGCTTCAAGTTGGAACCATAGTTGGAACAAAGTGATACAGAATATAAGAGCTACCTGAGTCTGAAGTAAGATGATTTTTAACAACCTAAAAGGAGAAACAAAACTTTAGAATTTTGTGTACTAATGCATTATACTGTATGTTTTGAAATAGTAGCAACTGATTACAGTGCGGTCACTCACTTTCAATAGTAACCATTTCAGTTATTTGGCCTAAAACATTTGGTACATCCCCTCTTTCACTCACACATGTTTTATTTCTCAAAAATGAACTCTGCAATGAAATGCTGCCAATGAGGACAACGGAGTGCAAGAGTTATTGTGGGACTCTAGTTTTCTTTGAGCACCAGATGCCTGCAGGGAGAATGGGTGGGTCCTGGCCAAGTCAAATACCCAGGAAACACCTCTTCACAGCTTCAGGAAATAGAAGGGAGGGTGAAGATTGTGTGTGTGTGTGTGTGTGTGTGTGTTGGGGGAGGGGGCTCGGCTTGATATGATAGAAAGGTTGTCATGAATGTTCATTTTCTAATCAAATCATAGCAGAGCAGTGTCATTTCTACACTACAGTGAGATGACAAATGGCACATCTCTGTGGAGGCCAAAAAGCAGTCATATCTCTGCTGATGAGAGAATACAAGGTGACTGCTTCATAGTGATTTCTCACTTTTCACCTGAACGATTCATACGTTTTCTGTCCATTCAACTGAAACAGAAGTGATTTGCTTGAACTGAGTTTAGAAAGATTCCATGATTACTTGGCTCAGCCTCATGCTGTTTTTAAGCACCACAGCATGCCCAGTGACAGGCTTTCTTAGAAACATCAAAACAGACCTGCCAGCTGAAAAACCTCTATCACCATCAGCAAAGGAAAAAAACTGTCCAAATATATGACACATATATATGCTGTTATTAAGTAAATGGCAAATATTGCCAGATATGATATAGAAAAGAGGAAAAAACACAATGTAGCTTACTGCGTCAGTTATTGTACCATTAAACACAAGAAGGCCGACCAAAATATAAGGAGTTGAATGCCTGAGTAGAGACTCTGTATACTCCTTGAAACCTTGAATGTTACAAGGGGTCTATCTGAATGGAATATTAATATGTCTCCTGTTCTGGCGTCTGAACCAACCTGAGAAAGACCGTGTTGAGCAAACAACATAAAACAGCAGCTTTATGTGCAAAGCACACCTTGGTTAAAATTACAATTCTCCCAATCTTGGATTATGGCGACTTAATCTACAGGTTTGCTTCCAAAAATCTTTTCAATAAACTGGACGTCATTTCCCATCTCCTGTAATTAGCGTTGATTGATTACGATGGGAGCCTGTTATTTATAGGATTTTATGGATGAGAAAAAATTAACCTTCCACCTTGATCAATGCTGGATTACCAACTGGGCAACTCATTGGGCACCCTCAGGCAACCATATTCATTGGATGTCAGATGGTTTTGTCAACTTAACTGGTTTGTAATTGACTGTAAATTTGGGATCATGTGGCTACCACTAAAGCAGATATCAAAACATATCACCTAAAATGTCAAAGGGTCTTTGCATTATTACCTATCTTAGCAGGCTGTCAAATTGACATACATATTTCTAAAGAAATATGTGATTAATCAAATGACTACAAACAGGGGCCAATAGGGACCCATAAGGCTAGTTTTGGATTTTATTAGCCTACATTTTGTAATTATTTCTATTTTATTACAAAGTTTTGTTCAATACGAGACTGAGAGGGGAGAATCCGGCCATGTTCAATAACTGAACTGCATTACACAAGAAAGGAATGAGAGGAAACACGGCTGTGTGCCAGCTCTCAGCGGCGGCTCAGGGAACTGCATGAAGTGGAAGCAGGAGGAGGAGGAGAAAGAGGAAGTTCTCCTAAAGTTTTTTTTTCCCCCCTTGAACGCGTTCTGGAGAAGCTCCGTTAGATTTTCAGAGGAAGGGGTTCCCGACCTGAAGAGTAAAGAAAACGCAGGGGAGATAACGGTGTCAAAAGGTTCCCCCCTTCTTCTGTTTCGTCTCCTCACATGACAGGGAAAGGGGACCCGTGTGTTTGCCTTTGTCCTGTGTATTTTCTTCCTTCCCAGACTGAGAGGACTTACACCATCAGAGGCGATGAGATGTGAGTGAGCTATGCCTTGTGGAAATGGACAGACTTTATCCAAGCGAAAACATGGCGTCTGCATCCCGAGGTTTAGCTTCTTTTCCAGTCTGCTTGTGGCGCTCTGCTGCCTGGAGGCATGGGGCTCCGGGCCGCGGGGGGACGGCGGCAGGAGTTGCAGCCCCTGTCCCGTTAACTGCAGCTGCGCGCTGGCGGGGCCCCAGCCGTCCTGCGTTGTCAACTGCTCCAACATCGGGCTGGAGAGGGCCCCAGCAGCGGCAGAGTTCCCGCTGGCCACCAACGTGCTGTAAGTAAAGTGCCTAAGCAGCTTGATGAGGACAGGGATGCACAGTGGAGGGTGCATTAACTCAATTTTAACCAGGTTTTAATGGTCGGAATAGTTTAAACCAGCTCTCATGAAAGTGACAAATGTCCTAATGGGGTACGTTCACTCTAGTTTGATTACGTGGTAAGTATTTAGTTTTTCCACCACATTTTCTAGTCGTTTTTTTTGACAAATGAACAGATTTTTGTCCATCGCTCTTTTTTTGCATCTTCCAAAACTGAGATAATGATAGTTACCTTACTCGAAATACGTTTTTATCTGGGCTTTTATTTTTGTTGTTGCCATGCATGGACCTGAATTAATTGGTCCTGTGATACAGAAAATAAATCAGCAACTATTTTGATAATCATTTAAGTCACTGGTGAAGCATAAAAGGCCACATTATTTTACTGGTTCCAGCTTCTTAAATGTGTACCTATATTACTGCTTTTCTACATTTTGCATCAGTGGAAAATGGTCATCTTTGTGTTTTGGAGTGTTGGACAAACCCGGCCAACTGAATTTGTCACCTTTGGCTCTGGGACATTGTGGAGAGCTGACATTAGTTATCTAACATTAGTCAAAAAGATTAATCCAGACAATAATAGAAAGAATCTTAGTTGCAGCCCTAGTCATGCATAGGTGCTCTGACAGATGTGGTGATTGTTAATGTGGCCTTGACAAACTTGCACCAAAGCAGCACTGTGCATAAGTGTAGCACGTCAATAAAAAAAGACAGAAAAATATAGTATTTCAAGAAAAAATAGCTAAATTAGGATACACAGAAGGGTGATATAATAAAAAAAAATAGTACTTGTAGGTTACCTTTTTGTGTGGCGCAGGCTTCTGTCAAAGGCCAGACTGCTAGTGACACTGCGTGGGTGGATGTGTGTCTCAGGTTGGTAGTTTAAATGGAGTTGCTCAGCAGAGAAGTGAACCTGGTGTTTGTGGTGCAGATCAGTCTTCAGCCTCTGGTGCTGCTGCAGCGAGAACATTCTGTTCTGCGCAGACGGAAGACATATGTTATCAATTATTTATTTCCCCTCACGCTACCTTCTTTTATTTAATTTAAAGATTTACACTATATACCAGGCTTTTAATCAATGCACATTATTTTGGAACTTGCTTCAGAGACTTGACGAAATGCTGAAATCGTTGAAATGAGGTTTTAGAAGCAAGTAAATCTGTGTTTCAGCTGAAATTATTCACAACTAAAGGCAGCATTTTACCAATACTTTCGAAACAACAACAAATGTTACCAATATGCAATTGGTAATATTTGTTATTGTTTTGAAAGTATTTAAACCTACCCTCTCATCTCAACAGGCTTTCAGTGATAGCATTTGCAAGAGAGGAACAGTGCTCTGTTAGGTGCCATGTTAATTAGAGACAGACCCTGTAGCAGGATCTGTCTCTAATCATGTCAGACTCTATTGGAGCGCTAATTGCATCAGTCTAGATAAACCTCCTTGGTCCTACCGTGCCAGCAGAAGCCATATGTGGAGGTGACCGACTGTGGACATTACTGTCTTCCCTGATTCGGCCTGTTGTCTGCTGCTCCGAGCCTATAGACAGAAGCATGGAGTTAAAATCTGATAATTGCTTTAAGTTAACTCTGATTTCATGGCCGACCGTGGAAGGAAGAGACATCCAGCCAAGATCCAGTGGCAAACTTAACAATGTTCATTTTATAATGCTGCAGGCAGTGCTCAGGCCTGTATTACTCATCATTTAAAGAATTTAGAAAAACTGACCTTTTCTTGCAGGGACTTGAAAGGGTAATGGCGAGGCTGCCTGGGGCAGAGAGATGAGCGCACAGGACTCAAGATGTAACGTATTAGATAGTAAGCTTCCCACAGTCTTACCGCGTTAGTGTAGAATGCAGTTTGCCTGTTCATTAAGGCTACCATGAATCTTTACAAGGTGCAGTCACAGCATGTCTTGCAGTGAAAAGTGTCAAACAGATGTTTCAGGTGTGAGAAAATGGAACATCATGCATCAATATTTCTCATATTGGTAATTATATAAAAAGTTGCTCCATGTCAAGGATATTAAAGGATTTCAGAAATGGCCCAGAACTCTCTTTAGGTTTTATGTCCATAAATGTGAATAGTGATTGACAGCTCGGACTGTCGTTTCAGTCCTGTGTGTTATTGGCACTGATGTGCGTGAGTTTGAGACCTTAGGGGAGTAAACAAACTGTGGCTCTGAACTTGATTAGTTGTCAACTCACAGCTCACAGAACAGAACTGTTCTTCAAACATCAACCAAGAGAGATGCTGTAAATCAATAATAGGCCGACAGTGGTGCTGCTGTTTATAGTGTGTGTGTGAGCGTGTTTTGCACCATATGAGTGTGTGCGCAATGGCCGGGCGGTCGCCAGATGGGGTCACTCACTCAGGTGGATTGTGTTTGAAAATGCTGCGTCAGCCTGAAGTTTACGTGTTGTGCCACTGTGACTGTTTCGCTACACACAGACTCAGCTTCTCCTGCTTTCATTCCCAATGTTAATACCATCAAAGGGGTGGAGATAAAGAAAATACTTACACCTCCCATTTGTAATCATCAGGTCTGCAACCGACGATTATTTTCAATATGAATGAATACCGCAACAATACTGAATGCTTTTAAGCACATTTATTTAGTTTACTTTTGATGAATAAACAGTATGATACAGTACTGCGGACCAAAATTTAAATTTTGATGGACATTGCATTGAAGCTCACACTGGTCTGCACCTGGCTGTGTGTGCGTTGTCAAAGTAAGGAATGTTTGCAGTGCGGCGGATCACCAATACGTTTACTTTAAGCACAGCCAGCATTTGGCCGAGTTCCCTTCACAGTTTCAGCAGAGGAAGGAGCATGTTGAGCATTTTATTTTCATCAGAAGAAATTTCAGATGCCGTTTCTGTGGTAAAATCATTAAAGCTCAATTCTGATGTTTTTCCAGCAAAATAAGCAACGCTATGTGACCTTCATGTGTTTCTGTGAATCTCTGCTTGTTGTGTATATGTGTGAGAGCGATGATAAGGCATGATTCATTTATTGCTGTATTTCCTTTATTTTTAAAGCACTTCATTTTTGTATAAAGACATTCAGACCACAGCGGTAGTTATTTAGCCAGAACCTGATTATATTGACTCTAATGTTGCCTTCTATATTGTCTTAATAATGTTCAAAGACAGAATGTTTTCACTGGTCTGTTTAATCATCTGGCATTTATTAGGGGCTAAATTAAAGTCTAGATTATTGTTGTGATAGTAAAACTCCTGACTCCTGATTATAAAAGGGTATTTCATAAAGGCTTATATATACTGAGATGTTACTACGCCACTCTACATTTTGCTGCATGTAGTCTTAAATATGCACACATGCTCTGTGGGCCTAGACGGGTTTCCGTGCTTGTTTTCTGTTTAATGCCACAAAGCTGTTGGAAACCACAGAGCTGCACTATTACACAGTTTTCCATTCAGCAAAAAGCAACAGATTTTCATCTGATGTAGTGAAAGGTTAGGACGTATTAAAAAATTGAAGCAAGAACATGTCAACCAATGAGAAAGGGCTTAAAAATAAAATGGAAGCGATGCTGCATCTTCTCCTCTCCTCTGTGCCCCTACCTGGCCCCAAATGTAAATGTTAAAGACACGCCCCTGGTAAACAGAATCATCCAGTGGTAGTGAAGTATTTTAACATACTGCAGAGTGCAGCTGGAGAAAAGCATTCCCATTACACACCAGTCCATCTGTTCCAGCCCACACACAATAAAAATCACTTAGCACTTCATACAGACAGTTTAGGCAACTCTGAAATCACTTCTGGGAAATGCTTGTAAAATGAACTGTTTTTAAAGTTTCTGTAGCCTATTTTTTAGTATGCAGATTGCTGTGACACAAATCATGGTGCTGTGTCTGTCCTGGGACAGCAGACCGAGAAAGTGAATGAGAAATTCAGTCAACATCTGTCTGAAAGTACACAGTGTAGAACACCTAATCAGTTCACAGTGGAAGACGAGGGATTGGTGTAATGCCACAGAGTACAAAGATTGTTTTTTTTTGGCAATAGATAATTTAATGTATTGAATCTTTAATTAATGGGATCTCGTAGTATTTCAAACTTCCATCGCATTGCTGTTATTTTCCTTTTAAAGGCTTGGTCACCTCAGTCAATAGGTTATAAAAACATATAGCCTATTCTTACATACTGATGATAGCAGAGTTCTTGCATCAGCTGAGACCCTTTATATATACAGTATTTTCCACATCAGTGTCTCTGTTTCGCTAGAAAAGAACCCAGAGGCCATGTCAGAGATGAAGTACATCCAACTCATTGTATAGGAGTTGTTACATTCAAAAACAATAATTTAATTGCAATACAATTCCAGGAGACTTTTCATAAAGGCAAAGAGATGCAGATGCTTTGCAGGTGTTGGAAAAAAAAAATTTACTCAGACGAAAAATTGACAAAAGGCTTGATTTTTATTTTTTTAAATTTTATATTGAACGTGAACACAAAAGGTGTGTAATATTTGCCAGTCTTAGCTCTGTGTTGTCAGAATTGAGTGAGTGCTATAGCTGTGCTTTGAGGGGAATGTTTCTGTGCTTTTAACCCTGTAACTGCCAGTTGATGTTTTGGGACACTCGCTATTCATTTCGCACTACCTGTAGAGCATGTTAACGTACTAGCATACTACTAGAATGTTAATAGTGTTACCATGCTAACACTGGCATATTAGCACACTATATTTGATGTATTGTTTTCGTATAGTACCTACCATACTATGTTTATGGGAACTCAATTCGGTATTCAAACTAATTTGTAATTTCACCCATTAAAAAAACAGCATCAAAAATACATCTAAGATGAAATATTGTTTCTCGGTGCCTGTGGCCCAAAACCCCCCACTATGAAACATAAAAATATTAAGATTTAAAAAAAAAAAAGCATCAATATATCAAAAATAATAAATAAGAATAATACATGTCCTGGTGGAAAAAAAGAAAGAAAGTGGAGTGCTAAGAAATACTAATGTTGAACAAGGTTGATCAAACGCTAATAATTAACAACATCAATAATTGCAAATTGCATTGCCATCATAAACGTTACCAGCGCATTGTGCTTTTTCTGCCAAGTCAAAATGTCTGATGCAAAACACGTGAAATGGAAGTAGCTGATGGGAATTTGGTTATTAGTTTGATATTGGAGGTATTGTAGCCATGCTGCTAATGTCCACTGTCTATACACTAAATTTGCCAAAGTATGTATAAAGTTATAGCATATTTCCATGTGTACTGATATTTTAACAGTTTTTCCAGTTAAATTGGTTTGGAAATGGAAAATTGAGTTTCATTGTACATATTAGCTTAGTTAAGAAACTATTCAGTACTGTATGTTGGGCAAGTAACAAAGTAAAGCAACTAGTTAGTTTCCAAATGAACTTTCCTCACATTTTTAAAGACTGTGTCTGTCCTGGGCAGTGCACCCGTTACCTGAACTGTAAACACACACCACTGTCCTATCTGCCTCGCTCAGGAGATTTTGTGGCGTTACCATGGCAGCGAGATGGATACACACACCCACACACACACACTGCAGGCGTGGCGATGTGCTTTTGATACAAGTCCGTTTTACAAGGAGAAGTCTTGCCTTTACACTGGATCATTAGGCTTCCCAGCTGTCAGACAGACAAGACTCAGTCTCAAGTTCTCCCACTTTTTTGTGCATTTTCTCTCTCGGCTCCCCTCCTCCTCCAGAGGTGGTTATCATCCATACAACCACCTATATATACACTGTATACACACACACACACTCATGCACTCACTCCCTTTAAAGAAGTGGGAAAGGAAAGATTGAATGTACCGACCATATGCAAGGGAGAATTTGTTGTGTTACCATGGCAATAGTAACCAATGACATCACTCAGAAGTAGAGACATTCCAGAAGATCGTAAATGAGAGAACTAGGGAAGAAACAGGGAGAGAAGAAGACGAGGCAGCTCCCATGCTGTCCTTCTGTGTGTGTGTGTGTTTCCATGTGCTTAGTAATTTTTAACTGCTGGTAACAGAAATGTCTTGGGTTTATTATTAACTCACTGAAGTGTTGGTGGTGGTGGTTACACGGCAGGCTGAAGAAGGAGCTCTTTTTCACAAGAAGGCCTGTGTGTGTGTGTGTGGGGGTGATGCAACATCCTCCATACTGAAGTCATCCTTTTGTCTTTGAAGTTGTATAAATTGTCTAATTTGTAGGACTGCAACTTTTGTCTCAGTCACACCTTGCAACACCAACACAAGTGACGGCTGACATACTCAGCCGAGACTTTCTTGTGAAGTAGTTGGCTGCAATTCTTCCTTCCAAAGCTCTGCCATGTGTTGTGTTCACAGACAGAAAAGCCTGAAAAAGAAACAGATATACAGACTGGTGTTTTTATTTTTCAGCTGCCAATTGTCTTGGTTGCTGGAAATATGAGGTTTCGTTTTCATACCAACAGAGGAAGCTATTTACTGTCCTTAATTTTAAATTGTAAAGTTCTATGTACTTAAAAATTGCCTGAGCTAGATGTTCAATCACACTAACTATAAACTTTACTTTTTAAAGCACTGGTCTTATTACAAGTTAACTGAGTTGACTGTTTTCATCTAAGCCTTATAGTTATATTACACTTTGCTTACCATCAATCACCATCTGTAGGAGTTAATTTTAAGCAAGGTTTGACAGTGAAACATTGACATAATTAAATTGCCCCAAAACAAGCACTTGAAATGTGCAGTCACATCAATCAGATTGTTCGTGCGCTGCAATATGAAGAGAGGGTTGGACTGACTGAAATAACTGAGCTCAATGCAAACGCAAAAATTATACTGATGTACAAAGTGATGGGCCACTCAAAATGTACGTTGAGTATCAAACAAGCAATGTAGACCTGAAAATTGGCTGTAAAAAGTTTGTAGTTTGCTCATCGACAGAGAACAGTGGCTGCTTGAATTCATCATGTTTCAGTGGATTCCAATAGTGACACACTTTCATGGTAAAAATATCCACAGAATCTTGCTGCATTTTGGGGAAACTGGACAGTGGAGAAGTGGATTATGCTGCAGTAGTGGCTTGAAAAGTCTCTGGATGTTTTGGAAGGTAATACACTTGGAATCCATTGAAACTGATTAAATTCAAGCTACACCCACTTTTATAGCCACCGTTTACAACTGCTTTCAGAGGGTGAGCGTTTAACACCCAAAACAACGTTTTTGGGAAGAGTATCACTTCAAGAAATGACTCGACAAATGGACCTTTTGATTTGTACAGAGGGACCCTCATGCAGAATAGACATTACATATCGGTCATATACAGTATAAACAAGGTCATCGCATGCATTCAGGCAGCATAACATGCAGTAGGTTGCAGCTGTAAGTAAGAGTCCTACATTAGACCTGCATTATAGATTAATTATTATTAATTAACTATCACTGTGTGATTGTCACAAATGAGCAATGTTGTTTTCATATTTATGTACTCACTTCTCAAACGGGCAAGAACTTTCCTCTTCCACGTGTAGGCAATAGTCTGCCGGCAATAATAGGCCTCCCGTTTCATTGTCAACAGCCGCTGTTGCTCACTTCCGTTGTTATGTAATAGCTTTTGCATTCGGGTTTTCCGTTAATGCACTTGTGTTCTTTGAATTTTCAAAGCGTTTTGCACGTGCAGTTTGTCCGACACGTCTCGGCCACCGTATAACGCATTCAGCTAGGATGATGAACATGGGCTGTGTTACTGCATTAACCACCCATTTTATTTGAGTGTCTGTGTAAATGTGTGCACTACGTGCTGTAGTGCCCTGAACAATTCCACAACGGAACAAAAAACGTCGTGTCCATGGCATGAACACAACGTTCTGCTGACAATCCCACAATGCAATGCTTTACATTTTATAGATGTGAAAACTTGTGCGACACTTCACCTGTCACTGAAGTTGCTGAAATCTAGATGTACTGCTCGCTATAAAACATTATACCTGCTCAGCGTCAGCATGGTCATTGTGAGCCTGTTAGCATGTTGATGTTAGCATTTGTCTCAAAGTGACTGTGTGCCTAAGTACAGCCTCACAGAGCTGCTAGCGTGGCTGTAGACTGTTGGTCTTGTTTTATGACATGCACGTCCTGTTCCTATAGAGTTTGAATGCGCTAAACATGTAACATTTAATTAGCATGTTGCGGTGGCGCCAGTGTGACATGAATCAAATGTAGTTCTACGTTATCATTTTTCAGACGGTCACATATCCATCCTGCCAAAATTCAAATGTAAATTGCAGCTGTCCTTTACATTTGAACTTTTTTGAGATTTGCATTTCAATGCAAACACACAAAAACCAAGCATTTTTTTATTTCCCACACAAATGTGGAGGATGACACAAATAAGCTATTATCCATCATTGTTCTTTTACGTTGTTAGCAAATTTGAATGCCTATCAAATTCACATTTATAAACTTCACTTTAACTGATGGCTTTTGTGTGCTAAATTTTACTATCCTATTTATTTGAGTCAGCTTTTGGTGTTTTGCATTTGACATAATTTTATGTCAGTGCTTATGTTCTTTTCATTTTTTGTTTGCTTTATTCTGAGGGGCTTTGTGACCTCGGTCTCAATATGGAGGTTGATACTTTGATATTGACGCTGCTGATGACAGGTGCTTGCATTTATTTGGAAGACACTTTTGTTCAAATTGACATAACAGTAGATATGCGGAAGTCTGTCGGGGGGAAAACAAGACAAGTAGAAGTAGAAGCAGGTCCCACTATGCCATTGTTTACTCAAAACATTTGTGCCCATTTGCTGCCAAGTTGATAGGCATTTTTACGAGGTTTTTCTGTTGCTATTCAGGGTTTTTTTTTTGTGTGTGCAAATTCATAAAAACGAGAAAATCCAAACGACTTGGATTTGATTTGGAATTATGAGTTTTTTGCAATTTAACTACAATATGATATAGTTACTAATTTAAATTTTTCTCGAAATTATGCTTAACTGAAATAATAACTTTTGTTTTCTTTTTTATAGTCACACCCCAGAAGTAATGTGGGCCTGAGACCCATTTCTGGTTTAAGCCCACAGTTTATGACTTCAAGATATGCTGGACTCGTTTTCGTTTACCAGAAAAAGAGTGAGCAATGAGCTCAAGACGGTGTTACAGGAGTTTTGTTTTTCCTTCATGCAGTGACAGCATGTAAACGTGTGTGTGTGTGTGTGTGTGTGTGTATGTGTGTCTTTCTTTGGGTGAGTGTGTTAAACCGCTACACACAGCTGCCCTTCACATGCCAGCTGGACACTAGACGACCCAGGCAGCAGCAGCAGCAGCAGCTGGAAAAATGGACAGAATGTTCTAAGGTGGAGAGGAGAGTGTTTGTGACCCAGCCAACCAGCCAGTCTGAGAAGCAAAGTGTTAGGCTTTCTAGACCAAACTTTTTCAATCAACACCCCCTTCTTCCCTACTCCCCTACCCGTTCCCCGAATTTCACGCTCCCTGTCTTCCTGCAGTGTGGAAAGTACCCATCTACTGCTGAGATCCCCCCCCCCCCTTATGGCCCAGGCATGAGGTGCCGGCTGGCAGCTCTCACAAGAAGCCCTGTGGAGGAGAATGAGGAGAATGGCCAAGCTAGGACAGGCAGCCCACAGTGGGGCGATTGTTCTCCAGACCTGGCCTGTGTCGCTCACTGCTGGTTCCCCCAGTTTATCCTCTGCTTCCCTCACACCTGCCTTCTCTTCCTCTAACTATATCATCTTTAACCTCTCCTTTACTTTTGTCCTGCTTCCCTTCCCGTCAGACTCATATAGGTCTGGCCAGCCTTCTAACATAAACAAAGCAGCAGAGCTACAGAGGGAAAAATGGGGGGGGGGGGATTGGGAGAAATGACTGGGGGGAGGGAGGGAGCAGCGGAGGAATCAGTCAGGGAGGCTGAGGGGGATGAAAGCAACCACAGAGCAGTCTGTGTTTAGTGGGTTAGTGGAGCGCTGGCCTTCACTTACAGGGACTTGGACCACTTCGCCACCACGATGCAGAAGATAAAAATCTGTCCTACGATCAGACCTACATCAAAGTTTTCATCACCAAACTCAGGATAATTTTTTCTGCTCTTATTTTTTATGCCGAGGGAAGACAGATGAAAGTCTTCCCTTTCTTTGTCTTTTTTGTTTCCCTCGTCTCTCTATTACTTCAGATGTACCCCCCCCCCCCTGTAATTCCTCAGCCTGTGCCTGAGCACAAAGTAGTCAATGAGAACTATGTGTGTGTGTGTGTGTGTGTGTGTGTGTGTGTGTTCTCATCCATCCTCCAGCTCAGAATAAGTGGCACCAGACAGGCCTTATAAGGAGTGGTTAGATCATTGGCCACACCGTTAGTAAAACAGAACCGTGTGTGTGTGTGTGTGTGTGTGTGTGTGTGTTTGTGTGTGTGTGTGTGCAGGCCTATACCTCAAGTGTGTTCTACTGTGTGTGTGTGTGTAACTAAAACCATGTGTGTGCAGAGGTAGCTGAGAGAACGGGAGCCTGTTGCTAATAGACATGGTGAATGTCACATTATATGGTCATGTTAAACACACACACGCACACACTGTCTCTCTACTTAATCTCGTCTTGTCTATGTGGTGTCAACCATAAGGTCAGAAAGAACGTTTTTGTATACAGTCGAGTAGCACCCACACACACCCACACACCTGGCATTGATGTTGAGAGCATTACATGAGGCGAGGTGTCAGCCTAATGTGTGAATGATCAGCTTGCGGGCGGAGCGTCTTAATGCTGTCCTGTTTCATCTGCTGATGGGTTTAGCAGAGGAGAACTCTCTCCCTCTCTCTCGGTCTCCATCTTTCTTACTTAGCTTGTCTGGAATGTACAGATGTTTCCTTTTGGGAATGGGCGTCCTGCTCTGTTCACACACACACACACACACACACACACACACACACACACACACACACACACACACACACACAGGAAAAAATAGAGTGAGAGAGAGGAGAAAGAGGAGTACATTCTCATACACTCACATACACATTTTCCTGTCTTAAACTTTGACTTTGAAACACCTCAGGCCAGCAGTGTCTTGTCATCTCTCACACAGACACACACAGGGCTTTTTGTCCTCTCACAACCTCTGGCTTCGTGTCTCTTGGCTCCTTGTTGTTTTTCTCTTTCCTTTTGTCTCATCAGTCTCACGTGCAGCTGAGACTTTGCTGCGAAGGCACACACAACTTAGCTCGACTCTGTACTGCTTCCTCCTCTGCTCAGCTGTAAAATGTCCCACTCAGTACATATGTTGGTCATACCTCAAGGGGTCCTTATGTTCATTAGGGCTTGACGATATGGTAAAGAAAAACTCATATTGCAATTATTTTTACAGATAGTACAATTGCGATATGATTCACAATTCGTGCGAATGATCACGTTTGCATCACAATGTTCATTTTCACTGAAAAAAATATAAAAAGCATGATGATGGGACTTTTGTTGGGGTCTGTACCAAACAAAGATTTGCTGCAGGCAATCTCTGCAGCGCTACAGCACTTCATTATAATGCTGTTTTGTCCCACATTTGACCTCTTATCAAAAAAAATGTATGCTTCTGCGATTTGGATATTGCACTTGGCCATAATGTAATTTGGATAATATTTCGATGAATTGTGCAGCCATAGTATTCACATACTGTATATAGGTATATATACAGTAAAAATATTTGTTTATGGTATGTGTTTACGTAAAAAAGAAATGTTTATTATGTGTTATGTATATTATGTGCATTTGTATTTACCAAATAATGTGACATATTGTGATTATTACAGTGCATCAGTTCTGGAAGTATTTTTAAATGAAGCTAAGAAAATCAAATGGCCATTAACATAGTAGAAGAAAGGGTCACAAACTGAAACCTGTGTCCCCTTGCAAATGTGAAAAATGCAGTTATCCTGAAATAACATTTTTATTCGGGCTCATCAGCATCTTTGTTTCTGTCACTTGACAAAACCTTGTCTTTTTTTTTTTTTTTAGCCCCTTCTGACATGTGCTGTTGTACAGTAAACTCAATAGGGATGTCTATGATTTCATGAGGTGCAGCACATGAATATATGAATGTGAGCGAGTGACATTTACAGTTGTTTTCTCATTAGCCATCCTCTTCTGCCTTTCATTCTTAACGCACAGGGGTTTATTTGTTACTGTTTAATTGAAAATGAATCCCAGTAACTCACAAACTGCCAAATTAAACCAGTAGTCACAAGTCTGAAGCAGGTCTAAAGCTGGATGGCATCATTTCACATATGGTTTCATAATGGTATGCCTTTCGTGACTCAACAAGTGTCATTTGAACGTCTTATAACTTAAAGGGGCATTCCACCAATTTTAAACATAAAGTTCAGGTTACTCATCAACATGGGAGTACTACTTATTCTGTGAAATCAGTCTTCTGTGCTTCTGGTGAAGGGGCTTTATTTCTAAAGTCTGAGAAAATAACCCTGATGATGTCACAGTGATGTCATCAGCATTTTCTTGCAGACTTGTAACCAAAATCTGTGTTACAAACTGGGGGCATGGGGGTTTGAAAGAAGTGGGTATTTACAAGGCAGGGAGAATCATGCACATTTTTGATATTGGTTGCATTATGGGAAATGTAGGATCGAGTGTTTTTGGAGCTTGACCCATGCTAAAAGTGAGGATTTCTCGGCTTCTGCTGCTTCGATTCTGACCATTCTTTTTTAAGTCTGTCTCTTGTGAGTCCCCCAACTTTCCAACTAAATCACTGGAATGCCCCTTTTAATTTAGGTAATTATCATTATTTAATGTTGATAAAGAAATTGCATGTTACTTGGGGTCTCCTGGCGACATTAGGTTCATACATACACCATGCAATCATTTTGACCCCAGTTTGAATTGTTACATGCAATCCCTTCTCTCTCCACACATTTGCTGTCATTCTACTAGCTGCCAGCAAATAAGAGGCGAAAAGGAATTACTGTAAATGCTACTTTATGATTTGGGAGGTAGTAAGAAGTAAGTTTACTGTCCTTTTGGCTATTGAAAACATTGACTGAATGACCTAAAAAATAACTGCTTGCTAATTATTAACAGAAGTATTTTTGTAGTGATATATTACACTTTTTACCCGACAACAGCTGCGTTACGGTGTGTCTTTGCAAAGATATATTAACCAGAAAATCCTTTATTGTTCTTAGTATTGTGTTTTTTGGCACATTTATTTCATATTTAGTGTCTCGGGTTTTATTTATCTCCACCTCTGTTTGTGTGAGCTAAATATTTCACTTTCTCTCTCCTTTGCTATCATTACATTTCCCAGCACTTACACAGTCACATTATGTGGTAAATTAATTGTAGCTTTTGATGATACTCTGTGACTGTGTGTGTGTGTTTGTGTGTGTGCATGCATTCATCTTGACCTCACATGCGTTTTAAATGTGGATATGTTGATTTGTTCCCGCAGAGATCTTTCCAAGAACCACATCTCCTCCCTTGATACCAGCCTGCTAGATCGTCTCACTGGCCTCCGAGAGCTGTGAGTACACAGTATTATGTGTTTGTGTTTTCTTATCATTTCACAGAGTACATTTAATCTTCCTACAGTATATGCGTCTCTGTCGAAATATAAATATATCTATCTATATATCTATCTGTCTTTCAGGTATCTTCAAGGGAACAGGATCAATGGTCTCCCCAGAGGAATATTCTGCTGTGGGCCGCTGTCAGTCCTGTGAGTACAAAGTCTCGAGAAGATGAGGACCTGGCAAACCCAAGGTCGAGAGGAGAGGAGAGGAGTAAGGGGAACTGAGGAGGATGATAAGAAAGCAGGAGAGAGACAGGCTTGGTTTAGTCTGTCTTTAAGTAGGTAGAAATCCCTGGAGTAAACTAAGTGGACCAGAGAGCATTCACCAAAAAACACACATACTGTATACTGCAGACACACACATACCCACACATGCACACACACACTCCAATCACAGCATGATTACGTTCAATTACAGCTTACTGCTCCAGGCTCCCACTACCTCCCTCTATCCTTCTCTCCATGTCTCCCTTCCTCCATCCATTACCTTATTTCTTCCACCCATTGAATGGGCGTTTAAGCGTGTGTGTGTGTGTGTGTGTGTGTGTGTGTGTGTGTGTGTGTGTGTGTGTGTGTGTGTGTGTGTGTGTGTGTGTGTGTGTGTGTGTGTGTGTGTGTGTGTGTGTGTGTGTGTGTGTGTGTGTGTGTGTGTGTGAGATGAGAGAGGACTCTGGTGGTTTCCATCAGCTCCTTCCAAAACCACCACACAACGGCCCCATTATGTAGCCTACTGGATAGAGGAGAGAGGGAGGGAGAAGGAGAGCATGAGTGGAGAAGGAAAAGCGAGAAGATGGAGTAACGAAAAAGAAGGAGAGGTGGAAACAGGGGGAAATAAAGGAGGTAGAAACATCAAATGTCTGAGAGCTATTACTCAGCACTTTAGTTGTTTGGGATTTGGTTGGTTTTTATGTATTCTGTTATACTGTATATATGAGTCGTTTTTGTGTAAAGAGAATGTGAGAATGTCCTTTTCTTTGATTAACACATATCTAAAACTAATTTTGCATGACTGAATCAATTTACAATTGGATAACAATGTAGGAGAAGTTTCACATGTTCATTCATCCAATTACTCTGTTATTGGCTTCAAGCTTTTTAGTCGATGACAAACCCACACAACTTTAACCTTGTCAAAATGACAGTATTATAGTAATTGCCACAAATCAGTGAAGTCAAAAAAAGTAAAGGAAAAAGACTTACTCTTGTGTCAATGTCAACAATTATTTGTCTGATTTCTTTCCATCAGCGATTTGAGCAACAACCAAATCACCACCATAGAAGAAAGAATATGCGACAACCTATGCAATTTAACTCAAATGTAAGTATTCCCAATTCTTTGTCATCCTCTCTGTATCTCTGCATCTCTTTGTCTCTCCAGCAAATCTAAAAATATATGGAATTATAATTAAACCCTATTTATACACACACACATATAGAAGCATATGCACAAGCAAACGCATACATCTGATCACACATGCTTGATAAGCAGAATGTTTCCAGTCACATCGCCTACACACAAGATGAATGAAGGGCTATTTCAGACTGGAGTAGGAGGTAGTGAGTAGTAATTATTCCTCACCAGGTCTTTACATGACAAAAGTTTTCTTCTTGTGTAGAGTCTGTAATTGAGCGAAGCTGAATGGACAAGTCGGTAATGGACAGAGAGACACATGTCACATAATCTTATTGTTCTTGCTGGCCTGTCTTTCTTTCCTCCTCCCATCTCTTGCTCCATTTATTCACCCTTGTCTCCCTGATATTTTTATCTTTTTTCATCTGTCATTCCCATCACCATTGCTTCTTCTTTTCCCATAATTTCCCTTCATACCCTATGCCTTGTTACCTCCTTGCCCTGGCTCTTTCTTTCTCTGACATCATTTACAGGAACCTTTTTTATGGCAGACATTTTGATATGTAGCAGTAAAAGCACAGGTAACATTATAACATTAGTCATGGTTATTTTACATTTAGTACATTTAGTTGTGCTAGTTTCAGGGTCCTGGTGTTGTGCATGTTGGCTCCCTGTCATGGCTTACAGGGACACTTAATGGAGCAGAGCCATCGTTAATGTTAGTAATACCTGTGCTAGTTCTGCTATTAAAAACCGAGATCTAGCCTGGCTCTGCCAAAGGTTCTTTCCAAACACTGCAAAGATGTAATATTGAACTACACTTTGTATTTTGTAATAGCGACATATGGTTTAATTAATATAGTTAGTTTACTGACCAAAGATACCTGTGCGCCGACACAGCCTCCAGAAGTCTGTTGAAATGATAAATTACAGGCTTTTAATACTTAACTCTGAACAAAAGGTATTTGTGTATAGTGTGTTAGCTAACAAGATAAAACATCTAACTATTGTCCAGATTTTGGCAGGAGCTAGCTGTTATGCTAACTGTTAGCTAAGTGATATTATTTTTCTCTTCTAACTCCACTTAAGTCAGCGAAAACCAGTGTTTTTACCAAAATGTTTGAGTTACTTAATACAAAAGCTGAAATGTGTAACATTTTTTTTGTTTTTAGACATTAAGACCAGCTCATTTAATGTTGTTGCGCCAACATTAATTGATAACAAAGTGACAAAAAGTAACATACATGTAAGTCCATGTAAAGTTACTTTCGTATTGCAAAATTGACCTAATCTCATACTACTTTGTGTAATTTCAGCACATGTAGCTAACATGAGCTAATCTCATGAGACTCTGCCATGTTCTGCCGTCTTTGTTGTAGCGTGTCCAAAGTTCATACCGTACAGTTTTATTAACATCGGCATCAGTGCGAGTGTCATGTTTCACCGTTGCTGATCCAATCACTTCTTCCCTGTCTTCCTCTCCTCCAGTGACCTGAGCAGTAACCCCTTTGAGTGTGACTGTAAGCTGTTCCGGCTGGTCAGCTGGCTCCAGGAGAAAGGGGTGCGAGTTCGACGCCCGGACGCCATGCTCTGCAAGCACCCTCCTGATCTCCGCCACCAACCCCTGCTCAACGTCAGCCTGCTCACCTGTGGTATGAAACAAGTGCACGCTAATGCAGACAGTTGCCCATGTTACATTTACATGTCACAAAAATTACAAATATCAAAAACTTTGAAAATCTCATTAATCTGCTTTCCCTGTTTACTTGGCAAATAGACCCATCCAACCTATTCAGATTAATGTGTACCATAATAGAAGTAGTTAAGGGACTTCCTTGGCCTACATTAAGTTTCAAAACCATTGCTTCTTCTACAGGTCTGAACTATGCCGCTTGTCTTGAGGACGGCAGCAGTGGAGGAGGGGGACGAAGCGAGCTTGTTATCTTCTCTTCCTCCACACCCGGAAACTTCACACGAGAACAGTGTAACAGTGTGTGTTATGCTGCGTCACACCGCTACGGGGGCTTGGGGGCGAGGTACGAGTGTCTCTGCAGCACAAACTCCGAGCCGAACTTCATCAGCGAATCTCAGTGCTCTGCTGCCTGTACAAACCCCCATGTTATGAAGGTATGCAGCACACAGTGGTCCCAGGTAGTAATTATTGCACTGTAAGATCTTCAGATGTCAAGTGTTTGCATTGTAAAGCGCGGCGTCAAATGGAGACCTACTTTAGTGTAGCTTCTTTCTCTTGCTTCGTTCCTTCTCTTGTAAACACAACATTCACAATTTCCTTGAAACCTTCCTATAACCTCCCAAAAACGTCCCTCTGTGGCTTGAATGACTTCCCTACATCCTCAGATTCAGTTTCCTGCACGACTGCTGTACAGAGCAACTCAAGAGAAGTTATCCAAAACACAAATTGAAAACCAAGATTTGTTTATTTTAAATCAGAGCAGTTCACAAGTTTCATTAAAACCATAAAAATAACAGTAAAACCACAAACATCTTACAAATTAACAGTAAGGAAAGTTTTATTTTACCTTTTAAATACTTGTGCATATTAACACAGAAACCTCCTCTTCCTCACATGGTTGCCTTCATGCACAGGAGTGTGGGTGGACTGTCGCTCATGATGTGTTTGCGGTGGACTTCTCGGTCTCACTGAAGCCTCTCCCGCTGCAAAGTGTTCACGACAGCATCAGTTTCTCCGCCGCCTCCTCTGTCACTCCGGTGACACTGTCCTGGGACTTTGGGGACCTTTCATCTCAGATCAACACTACAGGAACAGGGGTCACCACAGCAACTCACAAATATGGACTTCCGGGACATTATGCGGCCAGTTTGACGGCCTGGGCTGGACACAAGGAGGTGAGGGAGTAATAAATAGGAAATCCTTTTCTTTTTATACAATATAATAAAAGAGCATCAATTGTTTTCTTTTAATTTAAATGTTATATAACATAATGACATGTGATTTTAATATTTTGTTTCGTATTTGCACACGTTCAGGTCTCTGCACGCGTAGAAGTGACCGTGACACTTCCTTCCAGACTGGAGCTGCGCTGTCCACCTCTTGCTGTGGCCAATAAGAGCCTAGAGTTCACGCTTGTCAGCTGGGGCGCTGTTGGCGTGGATGTAGACTGGAAGATCACAAAGGATGGCGTCCAAGTCGCCAAAGGTAAGATAATGAGACAGGATTGACCCATCAGGCAAGTCTTAGTCTATGAAAGTACTTACACATTAATTGTGTCCCTACAGTATATCCCTTTCCCACACATACACAGACACACTCAGTCTCTCTCCTGTATACACACTTAACCTATATCCCTTCTTCATTCGTCTCCAGACAGCCTCTCCTTTATACCCTGCCCCATCTCCCATGAGAGTGCATTAAGATTTCTTTGATTTGTTGAGTTCTAGGATTTATTCTTTTGCTATTACTTGATCTGTGCACCGGTTTGTTTCTCTGAGATATTGTGGGACTGGTTTCTACAAAGTGGCAGGCGTAGCTTTAGAAGAAAGAGGGAGATGGTACAAGGTGAGAGTTTGTGAAATTATTCAGTTTAATTCAGTTACATTTTATTTATATAGCGCCAGTTCATAACAGAAATGATCTCGTTGCACTTTTCATATAGAGCTGGTCTAGACTGTACTCTTTATAGTATTTGATATTATAATAATGTGATCCACTAGAGGACAAAGCAGGATTATGAAAGACAAGACATGTCACTGTGGGTTCTTTCTGGCTGTCTCAGCTGGATAGTGTGTGTGTTCGTGTCCTTGTATATCAGGTATGTGATTAAGGCCACACCGTCTTTAATTTCAAGGTTTTTTATTCTATTTTACTTCTTTCCCATGTAGCAACAACTTTTGTATCTCTTTTTCTAGTCCTTTTCTTACTGTGCCCCTTTTCCTGTATATCTTTTCCTTTTTTTTACAGGTTTGTTACGTTCACCAGAGCTCCCTTAAAATTTGTACATCTTTTGAAGTGACAGTACAGTCTCTAACTCTATAAATGCAAATCCTGTTTGAACAGTACTGGCATTGCGAACACCTTAATTTTTTTTAAGTTATCGTCGTATGTATGTAATGAAGAAATAATTCTGTACCTTGGGGCTTTTGTAATACCTATCAACATGTAAAACAGAAGTATATTCCGACTTTTGAAAGCTTCAAAAAGCATTTTTTTTTCATCTAGAAGTCAAATCTTTTGAAGATCATCTCTTTAGCAATAGAATAATGATTGTATTGTTTTCCATGATGTTACAAGTGTGACTTCTTACAATCCGGGAAATCATGTGAATTTTTCTGACCTCTGCCAGCCTCCCCTCACTGTCCAAAGGATGGGGTGTACCACGCCGAGTCCTCACGCTGTTTCCAGATCGTTCCAGGGGAGTTGAGCTGGACAGACGCTCGACAACAGTGTTCAGACCGCGGCGGGGATCTGGCAATAGTCAGGAGTGACGCGCTGCGTAACCTGCTGGCACACAAAGTCACACAGTGAGTGTTTCTGTCTGTATGGGGTGCAGAAATGGGGCCTCATTGTTTTTCTTTGGGATTTTTGCAACAGTATGTATATTCTCGGTTTTTTTTTCTCAATTTTTGATCTCCGTTTGTGATGTGATGAATTTCAGTAAAGATTTTCTTCAAGTACTAATGTATTAGTATTACTGTGTGCCGTCAATACATAATTAGATGTACGTATATATCGATAGATGTCAGATAACCTGCCAGAGCTGTGACACAATGTGTCCTCCCTGTTTGTAACTTAATAGTTCTCACCATGTTGCAGTCTGTCTGCAGCAAGAACGACCAAAGAAACATTGATACAGACATCAAATGCTCAAAACAGATGTTGAACTTTCAATCACTGACAATCACAAAGTATGTGGTTTGGATGGGGGTACTTAAAGTGTGTTTTTCTTGCACGTGTTGTTCAGAGATGAGGACGTTTACAAGGGCAGTTCTTTTCATTATTCACTGTTTATGAACTTCATGCCTTGAAGCTTATCGCATTGATCTTTTTCTCTGGTTTATTGGTCCTTTTGTTTTTTTTTCATTTTTTTTCATTTCTTCTCTGGCTGCATAAACAAACTGAAATTGCCGTTTTTTTTCCACACATAGTATAGCGTGTATGATATGAAGAGATCATGACGTCAGGTTTAGCCATGGTAACAGTCTCGTTCCACAAAAATAGTAGTGCGTCTTTACTGTATGCGTCCGTGGGGTGCACCATATATGGACATCAAGGCTTTGGTAAGATGAAAAAGTTTCTGGCCTTGTGGTGGTGTGAAGGCCTCCACAGTGTTTGGTGTTTAGGTCAGAGAAGGTTGCAAAAAACACATCTGTAAAAGCACAGCTGCACTGTAACTTTAACACCCTGGGAGGAGGAGTCCACAGTTCATGGTGTGTCTGTGTCTGTGTGTGTGTTAATGTGAGGGTAGAGGCCCTGCCCTCGTAGACCTAAGTGAATGAGAGAAGAAAAAACCTGCTGCAGATGGAGCTTATCCCCTCTCTCCTCCTCCGCTCATGTCTTCCTCCACCCCCTTGCTTATATAAGGAGCCTGTTGTTGTTTTTTTCTTTAATCAGTCCCTGTTTTTTGCCACAAAGACCCTTTTTTTTTCTTGTTCCCTCTCTGCTTGTAATGTTTTAACCCCTTTCCGCTCTTTCAGATGTCGTTTTCACAGATGTAAGTAGTCAGCCAGTGTCGAGAAGTCTGACCAGATCATAGTGAGTCATACACTGACTTTTCTTTAGGAGGGAAGACAATATAGTTTTCATAAAATTAACAGCGTATGACCGAAAGAAAAATTGAAGCTGGGGGGAAATGTGCAGTCCCATTGGGGTTCAATCAATTCCTCTCTCTGCTCTGCAGTCATTGAGTGTTGAAAGCAAGTTAGCACATAATTCATAGACTTCAATGTCACTTACTGAGACCCACATTGATTCAAGTCTGGATGTTTTGTAAAATGTTTTGTGTGGTGTATTGTTCTGTTTTGAAGGTACTATCACATTCACAAGGACATTAGTGAAAAAGACATTTTTCTGTTGTTTTTTTTATCATTCACCCTTGAACTGCGCGTGTGTGGGGGTGGACGTGGTTGGCTGTCAGTGGCAGAGGGAGAGGTGGGGGAGTGGCTCAGGTGAGCTGTGTCAGGGAGAGCTGTGTGTCACAGCTGGGTCTTGCTGACTAATTATGCTCCCCCCTTTGGAGTGTGTGTGAGTTCTCTCTCAGGTCCAGCACGCTACTAGATATACAGAGAGCATAATTAGTCAGCAAGACCCAGCTGTGACACACAGCTCTCCCTGACACTGCTCACCTGAGCCACTCCCCCACCTCTCCCTCTGCCAATGACAGCCAACCACGCCCACCCCCACAATGTGTTTTCTTTGATTTCTTGTCTTAGAGTTGGTCATGTTTGTATGTGTCTTTCTGTGTACGTTTCAAATGATGGCGCCAATCTTCCAAATGTCAGCAGCCACGTAGCTAAATGTCAAGCAGCCGCTGTGTTAATCTGTGTCTTACCTGTCTATTCTTGGCCCAGGGAGCGAGGTGTGTGGCTGGGCTTGAGTGATGTCGACTCCCCAGGCAAGCTACGCTGGGTCAACGGCTCAGAGGCACACGAGGGAGAGGAGGGCCTGCCACCTCGTTCCCCGATCTCCCGTGGAAATGTGTGTGTGTCCCTCGATCAGCGCAATCAGACCAGTTCACACCAATGCAACGCCAAGCGGGCCTATGTTTGCCAGTACAGCCCCCAAGGTAGATTCACACAGGCACATGCACACAAAAATTTGGAGCAGTTCAAAAGCCTAGAAAACCGTAATCCGAGCAAGAAAATCCAATTTCCCTTGCGCCTTAGTTGTTTGGGGAAAGAGCAGATAATTTAAACCTCACTGACAATTTTATGTAAATTAAGTTGTGGCAAAAACAAGCATAGAAAGGAAAAGCGAAAGGCCTCCTTCAACTAATCACCAGAATAGGGTCATGTTTTTGGACTAGGGGAACATGGAAGAATGGAAAGAATTGTACATGATAAATGTAATAGTTTTGTTACCCAGAGGCCACATAATTGTAAGTATTCCCATTTCTCATAATTTCTGTCTGAGTACCGTGTTTGTAAAGAAATAGATTATTACATTAACATGTCCATGTGCCTTAAAACTCTGAAAGCTGTAGAAAATATACAGACTCCATGAAGTGTTTTAGTATATAGTATTTATATCTGGCAACTGGATATCAATACAGGTTAAAGGCTAAAAGTAGAGCACATTTGATTTCAGCCATTTTGAATGACCATACACAAAGTGCCACACCTAGATGTTTAGTGGCCAACATACTGTGGGTGTGTTGAAATAGAACATATTCTGCAGTAACCTTAAGGGCGTACATGTCAGTCTCATAAAGTAACACTTAACCTGGTGCACACGGAGCAGAAGTTATAATGGATTTACCATTTTAGTCAGCGTCACAGGAAGAGTCCTAATGAGGCAGAATTCCTCTAAAGAAACGTATGAAGGTGAACAGAGGGACCAGCACACTCTGTGTTTGTGTCAGTCTGCAGATAGCAGATACATCATGTTCTTCCTTTAGTTTTTCAGTAGTTTTGTTTGGTCTCTGTCTTCAGAGGTTTGTTCTCTCTCTTACCTCTTCCTCTCTCTCTTTCTCAAAACAGTTTGGAACAATGTGGACTCCAGGTGCTCCATCATGTCTTATAAATTGCCTCCATTGCCTCTCTCCTCCTTTGTAACCTTGAGTTCATTCTGTTTCTACATCTACAGTGCGTGTTCCAGATGCAGGGATCTACGTGGTGGGCTTGGCTGTGTTTCCCTCCCATAATCCTTTGCACCGCGCCCAATCCGCTCTGTTCTCTACTCCACAACCTCCCAGCGGTGGCATAGAAGTGAGGAGGAGTCTCAGCTTGTTGATTTAATCATCGTACTGTTCCTCATGTCTTTTTTTATCAAACTTTCTGTCTGTTTTTTATCAATTTCCCCCCCCCCTCAGGTGCTGTTGTTCCCAGCTCTGAGCTTTGTTCAGGCAGGTCGTCTGTCCTCCCTAGAGTTTGTCACTCAGGAGCTCAGCTCAGAAATCCACATTCGATTCCAGACCTACAGACCTCACTGTCATTATCCCGGCCTGCACCTGCTGCTACCCAGTGAGTCAAACAGAAACGCATCCTCACACACACACTTGACGCATAAAAACATCTCCACATTGCTGGTATGAGCAGGTGGCAACCTAGAAGCCACCTGCACCCACACCTCCGGTTATACAACAACATCCACACACACACACACACACACACACACACACACACACACACACAGCCTTGTCTAAGGTTGTTTGGTAGGTCAATATGAAAGAAACGTGACAGAAAGTAGGGCAAACCAGGAGAGGAAGGAAACAAGACCAACCAAGGCCACCTCCCTTCCTCTCGTCGTCCAGGCACATGGCACCTAACTAAAAATGGAGATGCTTTCTGGGTATTTTTTTTTTTGTACTTGTCCACTGAGCCATGGCAGCAAAGCTGTGCAATTGACAGAAAAGCAGAGAGTGGATGCACATGAAAGATGTGAGAGAGAACTCCACAAAGAGGCGTGCTACTTGTTAAAGACATGAGAGCACGTTTTCTGTGAATGCTTGTTAGATGTTAAGTGACATCAGGCTAAACCGCAATTATCAATCAACTTTAGATTCTGACTTGTTTGTTTTGTCTTTTCTCCTTTAAAGTAATACATGTTTTTTTGTTTTTGTTTTTTAATAAATTCTCATTTTGACAAATGTTTTATTCACTACGTAGCCTTTGTTATTAAAGAGAAAAGATTATTAACAATAATATATATAAGTACAATTTTGAGGTACTTGTACTTGCATATTTCATATTCTGTGACTGTATACTCCACTACATTTATTTGACAGCTATAGCTACTTTTCAGATAGGCCTATAAAACACATGATCCGCTTGTATAATATGATGCTAGATTATAGATTAAACAACCCAGTAGTATATAAAATAGTTAGCTATGTATTAAATAGTAAGGAGGTAGAGATGAAATTAGCTCCACTTCCAGAAACAGCATTAAAATGTCACATCAGTAATAATCCCTTAATATTATACAACACTCTGGCAGGAACAAAATCCTACCACTCTTATACTTAAAATTAAATTACTTGTTGCTTTTACTTTTGTACTTCTACTTAAGTAAACTTATGAATGCAGGACTTTTACTTTTAAAGAGTATTTTTTATTTTGCTATTTTTTTAACTTAAGTTAAAGATCTCAATACTTCTTTCACCACTGACCGCATCAACGCCACTTGGTTACTTTTCTAACCTGTGCTGTCGGTGCATTAAAAGACATCTTGGGTGCCTGAAACTCGAGATTCCTGATTTGCACTTGTACACTTTGAACCCCATTTATATTGTTTGGACAGTCTGCCTAATTAAGGTGGTGGCTTTGGGAGTTAAATGGAATAAGAGAGAATTATTTTATAATATGTGCAAACTTCAATTAAAGAAATGATTAAAACAAGATCCATCTTGTGTCTCAGGTTGTGGAGGTCCAGCGTGTGCTCCGGTGGCTGTTTGTGTCCCCAATGACACGAGGAGCAGTGATCCACCCTCTTGCCCCCCACTAGAGCAGTGGTGTCCCTTCCAGCGCCGGTGCCTGCCCCTCTCTAGTCCCCCCCAGCCATCTTCCTGTCCTAACTGCACCCATGCTCACCGCCTGCCCCCTGGGGCGCTGAGGCCACGATACACCCTACAGAATGAGGTGGTCTTCACTTTACCAGCAGGACCAGCTGCACACATACTGGTGAGAGGATTGACTTTAACCTCCAAAGTTATTCAGTCAGGGAGAGAGTTTTCAGTGTTTTTAGGCTTTGGATATGAAATACAGTAAGCCCAGAACAAATAGTTGATGACTGCCAGCTTTAATTTGAGGGTGTTTGGATAAACAGTTAAGGGATTGCAGCTGTTGTACAAGGCCTGCCATTTTACTACAATAAAAGAGGCAGATTAAGATTCCATTCAAAGAAGAAGACACTTCTTCTTTGCAGACATAATAGGCAGCGTGCAATTTTCCTTCTGTCCATCTGACTTTGATCTGTATTTGCCTGTAACTTACTCTCCTGATCCCGGTTTCTCCCAGGTACAAGAACAGTTGGAGGACCTCCTGGTCTCCCGTGGTGATGTCATCGCCCTGCAGCATGATGCTGGCCCCGCCTCCCTTCTCCGCTGCCTGCCCTCCCCACACTCACTGTGGCGACAACCTGTTTTAGCTCTCAACCAATCCGAGTGGTTCTGGATCAACAACAGCAGACAGTCGGCTGACCACGACGCTGACCCTCTGCCCGACCCTGACCCTCTGCCCGACCCGGAACTTGACGTGAAGGCGCTGGTGGAGGATGGTGAGGGAGGCTGGCTGGAGGAAGTAGTTTGCCCCGTCAGAGTTCTCTATGTGGGACACAGTGAGACTCAGCTGCAGGGAGCACAGCTGTCTGCTGGGCTACCCCAGCCTGGACTCTACAGCCTGCTGGTAAGACATCAAAGTCATATCCCAGCATGCATCTGACAATCTCTCTATAAAGAAAATTGTATTTAAAAAAATTACCAATATTTTGGCATGTTTTTTCCAATGTTAATACGAACTAATCATCATTAAGCTGTATTAAGTGATGCATTTATGTCTATGCCTCCTTTTTGTCCTACATTGGTAATTCTGTTGTATTAACAAAATAATTGAGAAAATGTTTTCTCAATTGGATAATTGGATAAATTCCAGGTGACTTCAGCTGAGCCATCATACCCAGTGTCAGCATCATGCCCGTTGCGGGTGGTGCCTCCTCTGGGCTTGACGATACTCCACCCCCCTACCCGGAGTGGCACCCTCTACCTGCAACCCAATGACACCCGGCTGCTGCTCCGTGTCCATGCTCGCTACGTGACAAAGGCCTCTCGACATGGCAGTAACTGCAGTGTGACGTTCCAGTCCGACTGTCCCCCAGAGTTTTCTTCCAGCCCAGCACTCTGTCAACCCGGGCCGAGCTCAGGCTCCGGGGTCGAGGTGGTGGAGCCCACCCTGTATGCAGTGCTGGATCTGAACCTGGGGACGGAGGAGCAAAGGAGTCCAGTGCAGGTGGAGCTGGAGGCCCATAATAATGTGACGGAGGCCAGCCTGTCGGTGGTTGTCCAGCTGGAAGAGCCGCTCAGAGGACTGGTGGTGCAGCCACACCCTGCACACAGGGTGCTGATGGAGTCAGTCGTGGTGAGTGCGTGTGCTTATGCTTATGTGGTATTAAGTTTATATTTGATATTGATATCATGCACATTGCACTGTACTCTGCCTTTTTTTTTATCATGTCTTCACACGTTTGTATATATGTTTTTGTGTGTTTTTAGAGCTACACATCATCAGTGCTTGAAGGTTCCAATCCCACGTTTAAATGGACAGTGGATGACAAGCCCTACTTCACTTATTACAACACTGTCCTCAATGTCATCTACCAGCACGCTGCCGTCTACAAGCTCACAGTGAGTTTCACCATAGTTATTAGCATTTTGATTTTCTTGAAGACCATCCTGGAACATGACTATTTGCTCCTAGAGACTAGGTCCACAATTAACAATTATTTTCACTATCAATTATGTAATCTGCTGATTATTTTGTGGAAAAATTGTTGGTCTGTAAATGTCAGAACACAGTGAAAAATGCCCTTTACAGTTTTCCAGAGCCCAGCTTGACGTCTTCACAGTCCAAAGATTCAACTTATAATACAGAATTAGGAAAACCAGCAAATTTTGTATTAAAGGCAGTCGGAACCAGTACATTTTTACCATTTTGGATAAAAAAATGACTGAAAGGTTTAATCAATTATCACAATATTCTACTAGAGACCTTTTTATAGGTCACATCAGTTTTTTGGAAATATTATGATTACACCTCATAGTATTGTGTCACAAAAAAAGCTAACATACTGTAGTTGTGACACAAGACTTTAACTTCTTACAAGTGGTCTTCAATGTCTTACTTGTCATGTGGCATCTCTTACAGGTGACGGCCATGAACCATGTCAGCACCCTCACAGAGCATTTCAACGTGACCGTGGACCGGCTGCAGCCCATGGCCAACCTCACAGTAAAGGGTGTGCCAGATGTTGTCCCTCAGGGCTCCACTCAGACTCTAACAACCTCTGTGCTCGTCGACATGTCTGTGGCCGCCACCTTCCGGTATGAACAGAAGGGGGATAGATGGACAGAATCATAAATAGATAAATAGAGAGATATCTTCAAAACAAAAATCAAAACCCTGCCTCTTTTTCTCTCTTCTCTTTTTTTATTTTCTATGGCTGAGTGAAAACAGTGCATCTGTTTGTGTTTGACTGCTCCTTTCTTCTCCTCTATCTGTCTCTCTGTCTTTGTCTTTGCTCTTTTCTCTGTTTTTGGCTTCCTGTGCACAATAATAGCACTGCAGCAGTCATACCATACAGAGCCTTGGATTTATAACCGTGTGGTTAGAGCAGATTGCTGACAAGAATTTTCCCTTCTGCTCGGCTGTTTCCCCTGTACCCCCCGCCCCCCTTTTTATTCCACTCTTTCTCTTGTACTCTTTTCTCTCCCTCCCTCTTTCACATTCCCACCCTCACAACTGCGGCGCACTCTTTCACTTAGTTTCCCTCCACTCTCAACATTCTTGGTCCAGAGAGGCTTCCTGAGTTTTGAGTTTCCACTTCTCCTGGTCCAAACCCTCTATTGCCTCGTCACAGAAGATTCTCTCTTTCCAGCTAGTGTGTGTGTGTGTGTCTGGATGGAAACGGTTACCATCTAAGTTCCTGTATTTCTGTTAAGGTCCTCTTTTTAAATGGTTTTACATTCTCTGTTATGCTGCAGATGGTCCTTTGGTGACGGTGGATATAAGGAGTTTGAATACAAACCTCCCTACCCCCCCTCCCTCCTGCGCCCTGCGTCACCCAATCAGGTCCTTCTATGCAACAATGTCACTTATATCTACTCTCAGCCAGGTAACCCCTCGCCTATCTCTCTATCAGCAGTACTAGCATACAGTTTTGACTAATTGAGCAGCAGTCAATTTTGATTGACTTTATTTAAATTAACGCAAGGTTAAAATGTCTTTAATGGCTAATTTCTCCTCTTTTTTCCTTCTTCTCCCTTTCTTCCTTCTCTCGGTACAGGAATATACACAGCGCTGGTGTCAGTGTCCAATCGTTATGAGAATATCAGTCAGAGCATCAACATGAGCGTCTACAGCATCCTCACTCGCGTTGATATACAAACAGAGCCGCGACTCCTCCTTACTGGCAAATCAGCCGATTTTGAGGCTCACCCTCTGCCCTCACCCTATGGCATTCACTATGACTGGCACTTTGGAGATGGTTCTGCTCCGCTGCAAGGTCGCCGTGTGGCACACACCTATGTACAGAGTGGGGTCGTTAATGTCTGCGTATCGGTAAACAACACCATCAGTTCTACGGAGGTTTGTGCCGAGATGTTTGTATATGAGGAGATTGAAGATTTAACAGCTAAAAGCTCCTCTCCTACAGAGCTTCACAGTCCTACTACAGTATGGGCACACCTTGCATCAGGTAATAACATCACATGGACATTCTCCATGGGCGATGGGACCATCTACACAACATCTGAACCTCACGTGTCACACAGCTATATCAAAGACGGCAACTACACAGTAAATGTGACTGCTGCGAATGCTGTGAGTTCTGGCTGGACAATCCTACCAGCGCAGGTGTTTGTCTTCCAGGTTGTGAGGATGGAGCCATCCGGGTGTGTCCAAGAGCGGACCCCTGTCAACTTCCAGGCCTGGGTGTCCGGTAATGCATCGGCTCATCTCTATGAATGGAGCTTCGGGGACGGAAGCCCCAACGAGACACACCATGGCAAGCCCAGTGTCTCACACACCTACTGGACAAGTGGGATCTACCACCTCTCTCTGCTTCTTTCCAGCGGGGTAAACAAAGCCACCAAGGCCAACTTCTTCAACTGGGTGTGTGTGCAGCCAGCTTTAACCAACATCAGCCTTACCCTTGAGAAATCACTCTATGCTGTCGGCGAGGCGATCCGGTTCCAGGCCAGAGCTGAGCCAGAATTTAACTACAGCTATCAGTGGGACTTTGGTAGAGAGGAAGACCTTGTGCTTATCCGTGGTTCTGGGAATATCGAGACAACGTATAAAAACCCAGGTCATTACATGGTGACAGTCATTGTCTTCAATAACATCTCCACCAGTAACACCAGTGTTGTGATTGAGGTTTTGATGCACATAGGACCAATTTTTATTCAACATAATGGCACTAAGTACAATAACCTGACCCTTAGAGCACCATACGCTTTCACAACATCTGCCTTGGCTTCCAATGTCACTTACGTCTGGAACTTTGGAGATGGAAATGTGCTTACAGGCCAGAATATCCTCCACACCTACAACATCTCAGGAAACTACAATATTACACTGACAGCAGCCAACACAGTTAGCAGGAATCGCACTACTTTACCTGTTGCTGTGCTTGCACCGATCTGTGGGTTGACCGTCAACGCCAGCTTGGTAAATGTCCCTCTCAATGCCTCAGTCAACTTTGAGGCCCAAATGGAGGAGGGAGATGGTGTCCGGTTCTCTTGGATCTTGTGTGACCGCTGCACCCCAATCCAAGGGTCCTACACCATGTTCTACACCTTTCGCTCTGTTGGCACTTTCAACATTATTGTGACAGCGGAGAATGATGTGGGAACAGCACAAGCAAGTATCTTCCTGTTTGTCCAGCGTGAGCTGGAGGGGCTGCAAATTTTAACAGCGGAGGAGATCAGAGGAGGGGGGGGCACGGGACTGGATGGTTGCTGCTTTGCTACAAACCGTGTTCTCCACCTTCAAGCAGGATTAAAGGAAGGAACCAACATGACGTTTACTTGGAACCTCATCAGAGAGCTAGCTCCCATCAGCTCAAGTTTCAACATAAGCGGGAAGACAGTGGAGGTGAATTTCTCCACACCAGGCCCCTGTGACATCTTTCTCCAGGCAGCCAACCTCCTGGGCCAGCTGTCCGTCAACAGAACCATCCACTTCCTGGAACCAGTCGGAGGGTTGCAACTGCAGATCAGCGACAACCCAGTTGCAGCCAATGCTTCAACTAACCTGACAGTATTGTCTAGAGAAGGCTCGGACCTGCAGTACCGCTGGTCTGTGAATGAGGACGCTCTGCAGTGGAACAAGCCCTGGAACACCCACACCTTCATCAGTGCTGGCCTAAAGGAAGTTAGTGTGGAGGTCTTCAATGAAATTAGCTCCGAGGTTGTGTCAAAGGTTGTCAGTGTCCAGGAAATAATTTCGGGGTTAAGGTTCACAGCTACCAATGTGACAGAGCAGAATTACGTAGCAACAGGTGTCAGCGTCTGGCTGCAGGGGGAGGTATTGACAGGAACCAGTGTGACGTGGACATGGCTGCTGAATGGAAGAACAGAAACAGGAAGGAAAACTTCTCTGATTTTCCAGGAGCCAAAAACTGCCATCGTTACTTTGAATGCCACCAATGATGTCAGCGGGCAAGTGGTTTCCAGAGAGTTCTTTGTTCAGGCCAAGATTCGGGGGTTGGAGCTGAGGGCAAGTAAAAATATTGTAGCAGTCGGTGAGAAGGTGGAGTTCACCATTTCTATGGCAGCGGGTTCGGACGTTTCGCTCATCCTCAGCATCAGCGGAGATGCCACTGTTATCCCTCAGCCCAACCAAACGTATGTCCACACATTCAGCAGGGTGGACATGTACATGGTGAATCTCACTGCTCACAACCAGGTAAAGTCAAAGGAGATTGATAACATACATTATAAGATTATGTCAAATGGTTTGACTGGTCAGTTTTCACTATTATGATATATAAGATAAAATTCAAACATTACAGCCATCATAGCCATGTCAGAAGTACAACATGTACAGCTTTGTTATTTTCAATTTTTGCCATTCTGCACACAAGTTAACACTTAAGGTTTGTTATCACTGCCAGACATTTACACATTTGTTAACAATGCTGACAATCCAATGACACTATTCTTGGTACACACAGTACCAACCTTATGGCATCATTGTAAGTGACTTTAATTCTCTGCATACTGCTCTTTACAAAGTGACGTTGACATAGTAGAGCATGTGTAAAATTTAAGTACGTACGTGTTGCCCTAAGAATATTGTAAAATGGTGGCCAAGATATTTTGACTCCACATTCTGACTCTAAGTGGGATTAAGCAGAGGAGTGAAAATGTCAGACTTTGGTGCTCCAGGAGGAAGCCCAAACCTACCCACCCATAGATCTGATCTGAGGACAGTGAGAATAACAGCACATACTCTAGACTGCACCTGCACAGCACATGTTCTACTAAAACATATGATGCCATCGGAATGATTTGAAAATACATCACAAACATTTTACACATGGCTTTAGGCACAAAATAGGAAATAATTAGCCATTTTGAATTTAGTTATCGCTACATTACTCTTTTTGGCATGAACTCTCTCAAAGACAGCAAGAGAAGTTAATCAAACTAATACAGTGCACGTATGTTTATGTATTGCGGTATGAAAATTCAGGTGAGTTCCAAGAGGCGGCACCTCCATGTCGAGGTGATGGAGCCGGTGCGTGGACTTTCCATCCTTGAAAGCTGCACAGCAATCACTGTAGGTGTAAAGAGATTGTTTGTGGCCAACATCCTGACGGGCAAACCTGTAAGTTTCCTGTGGACTTTTGATATGGACCACCTCCACCATGCATCGCTTATGGGCAAAGAGGTCAGATCACGTCAATATTTAGCCTATATTAATATCACAATATAGCAAGCAGCTGTTAAGCTTCACATGTGGTTATGTGTCTCATTGAATCACACAACCCCAGGTGTTCTACACGCCAGCAGTTGCAGGTTTATTGACCATCTACCTGAAGGCCATCAATGCACTGCATGATCAGAATATCACCAAGCACATCCTGGTGCAGAATCTGCTGACGTCTGCCGACCTGTATGCATTGCCTCGGGATACTTTCATCAATAAGACAGTGACCCTGATGGCCTCTGTCACACCCAATCACACCAAATCTAATCCTGTGGAGTGCTTGTGGGACTTTGGTGATGGTTCTACTCCAGTTACCACCAACACCACAACTGTGGGCTATGAGTACAGACACCCAGGACACTACCTGGTCCAAGTAGGTTTGTTCAAACTACATCATTCCATGTACTCTGTAGATTCATTCTTTATTTGTTGATCTGTAAAATGTGAGAGACATTCATTTGACAGATACTGTATGTGAAAGCTTGACATCTTCCCAGTTTTGTGATTTCACCAGCTTGTTTTTCTCTGTCAGGTGAACTGCAGTAACCTGGTAAGCTGGGTGTTGGCCCAGGTGGAGGTAAACATCAGTGTATTAGAGTGTGAGGAGCCAGAGGTGCAGGTGGTTCAAGCCCCCCGCCTGGCCATCTGGCGCTCCCAGTCCACTTTGGTGGAGGCCAGTGTGGACCTGAAGGGCTGCCTACGCTACGGAGCTCAGTACCTCTGGCAGATACTATCCACACCCTCCTGTGATAATGACAAAGACCACGATATTCCCCCTGGGGCGGTGACTCAGCCCTCGCAGTCTTTGCGTGTCCCAGTAATTCGCCTGCCGGCGGAGGTGGATGTGCAGCGGCTACAGCTGTCGTTGCCTAAGATGGCTCTGGCAGCAGGGAACTACACCGTGGTGTTTTCTCTGTCATACAAAGGCGTGCCACTAAGGAAGGCTGCCTGTCTGCAGCTCAGTGTCATGGCTGCCAGGTCAGTGGAGAATCAAATCTCTTATCTGTGGAATATATCCTTTCCCCCTTGTATTTATTGTTTCTAATTTGCTAATTAATTCTGCTTGTGATACATACATTTCTGCAGTATGAAGTTAACACAATAATCCACTCAAAATCTTTAGTAAGTCTGGCAGTTATAGTCACTGAATTAATGCCAGTTACATTGGATTCCAATGGTAACGTAGGTTTTGAGATATCAAAGAGTCCATAGAACTTTCTCAAACCACTCCTGCAAGCATAACCCACTTCTCTGGTGTTGATGCTTATGCTCAGGATGTCCCTAACACATGTTTGTGCCAAAATCTGGGTAAATTCAGTCCTGAAACACATCCCTCTCAAGCTTTCAAGGAAGCATGTGCATTGGTAAAGTTGCCTCTCTGGGCTGCACATAAGTGAACGTACAGGCGTGTCGTTCAGACATGTTTACGTATGTGTCCACTAGGAAGCAGTGCAACATTTAGCCAATAACAATTTAAGAAAACATAGGAGAAATCAGGAAACTGAAATAAATTTCACCCAGATGACAATGTAAATCGCTACATCTATGAAACGTGAAAGAATTGGACTGGACAATGACGAAATGGGAAACGATATTAAGTGCCTTGAAGAGGAATTTAGTTTCTAATGTTCTGCTAGAAGTTCACTTGTGGCAGTCCTATGCTGAAATGTATGCTTGACACGCCGGTTGTTGTTGAGATTTTCGAGGTGTAATTGCAGCGTAACTGTGTTGACCAATACATTGATAAGTAGTTTGGGTTAAGTTCATTTTGAAATTTGCACTACTTTATTTTTTTTAATGTGAATTTAAACCCTTTTTTCTTGTTAGGCTGATGCCCATCATAGAAGGTGGCACCTACAGGGTGTGGTCAAGGACACAGGACCTCCAGCTCAGTGCGGAGCAGTCCTACGACCCCAACATGGACCCAGACAGCCAGTCACTGCTCCACTACCACTGGGAGTGTCAAAGCACCTCCAAGGTAAGGGCAGGATTGAAACAAAAGTCGCTTACACACATTATAACTGAAAAAGAGCCAGATGAGCATTTTCTGGTTAAATTGGCAGCGTCTGTTGCTCACAGAAGCAATGACTTTCAGACTTTGCAACATGTTTCCATTCACATGATTCTACACTGTACATTAATATACATTCAAACCCTCACCAGCAGTGTGGATTGTTTTTTTCTTCTCAGAGGTTTGTCTGTCAGATTGTGGCAGATCATGTTATTGTTGATCCTATAAAAAAAACATGTCACTAAAAATGTGTCGTTAGTCTTTCGATCGGTAGAGTTTTCACTGAAATATTTTTACACATAAGAATCTCTTTTATTGATTTATTTCTATTGTTTCAGCAACAGTGAAGTACTGATTAAAATTATGACAGGTCAGTGAAAACCTACTTGTAAAAACTATGTAGCCAACATTTGAATCATGTTGATATCAAAGTGTGCTATCCAAATGTAGTAACACATAACACAAAGGTGGGGAGCTGCTCAATGCACAGAAGGAGAGGGGGGGGGTGAATATGCTCAATTTGTGAAAAAATGCAGGCACAAAAGCTAAAGGGGGAAACAGGGTCTAGCTCAGGTTGCTGTACATTGCAAGCTTGGAGTTCTTCAGGCAACATCTATCAAAATGTATTAGTCACTAACAAAAACTAATGTAGTCATTATACCTATTAAATTAGAGCTAATATTTATTATATAGTACTTAGTACCATATGTATTTAGCAGAATAGTGAGTGGTAAATGAATGTGTTTTTAAACATCTTCATGTGCGAGGACTTTTTAGAGTTCTTTGCTGTTCTGCTTTTGCTCCTGTAGTTTGACAGGATTGTCGCTCTCTCTCTTTCTCTCTCACTATATTCACAATATTTGGCTTGAGTCTAATGGAAATTAGTGTTGAATTGTCAAACCAAACTCTAAATAACTTGTAAATTCACTATGAAAAAAGTATCAATAAAATGATTGAGAGTAGAGTTTGGAGGACACGTTTGTTCTGCAAAGGAGACTGTGGAAAATGTTCGCAATAGTCATCTGGGTCCCGAGTACTGTAACTGCCTTCAGAAGAGCCTTGGCAGCATTGATGTGAAGAGGAGAACTCAGTTCAAGGAAGTTTGTGAGCGTGTCTCTTGAATGGTGTGTTTGTGTGTGTGTATGTATGCGTGCAAGTGTAAATTCATTTAGTGTTTTTCACACTCACCGCTTCCTTGGCTGGGTGGGAACACATTCTGCCTGTGCCGCAAAAGACCACAGTATAAGACCCAATGGGATGGGTGTGTCCTGCAGGAGTGTGTGCGTGCGTGTGTGTGTGTGTGTCTGTGTGTATTGTACAGGCATTTAAAGGGTTATGTAACTGTTTAGAGATAAACTCAGCATTCCACAGCTGGCGCTTTGCTCCCCACCCTGACAATTACACACTTGCACATACAGTAAACAACATGCACACATCACACACACTCACAGCTGTATAGCACTGCCAATAAAGAGAAAGGACATTCAGTCTGACCGCGAAACAGTTTTGCACTCAGGTAAAAGGATTCCAAACTGAAAAGATAGAGAAAAGGAGTCAACAGGAACACAGCTGATCAAATGTACTACACTGTCCTGACCTTGCGTACAAATAAAATTGTAGGAGAAGCGAGAGTTGGTTAAAAAAGGGGGCGGAAATGTCACTCTTACACAATGATGACTCCTTTGCTTTTCTCTGAAGCAGAGCTGACAAAGTCGATTGTCACAACATTTGTGACAGTGTTTGGTTGATGAACATCCATTTTCACAAGATCTGTACAAACAAATAGATTTTAAGAAGGAAAATTCAGTAGCATTGTGGTTATGGTGGACAAACGATTGGATTCTTTATTTACTTTATTTAATTTAACTAAGTAAATAAAGTAGGATTATCCCAAATTAACAGTCAGATTACACATAGGTCTTTTAAAATTATATTTATATTTCTTTAAAAAAAACAAACAAGCAAGTTTGCTGTTCTGACGTCAAGGGGGAGGCTATTCTGTAGTTTAGGCGCCTTTGCTCAGAATATCAGTACTGCTGTCTATTTACCAAACTCTGTTCTCATGTTATGTGAAAGTTTCATAAAAAGAAAATGTTGCTAAATTATGGCCCAATTTCTGCTTGCAGGGTGCAGAGCACTGCTCCAGTCTGAACTTCGGCCTGGGCTCCAGCGGTCCAGTGCTGGGAATCTCCGGCTCTGAGCTGGAGGCGGGCGTCGAATACACTTTCACACTGACCATCAACAAAGACGGCATGGCGCCAGAGTCCACCACACAGACTGTACGTGCACACATTCTGCCACACACATGAATACATGCATGCTTTAAGTCGGTGGTCCCCATCCTGGGGATCGCAAAATTAATCTGAAGGGTCACAAGATAAGTGGGATTGAAAAGAAAAAAAAAACATTGTTCTGCTAGACAAATTTTTATTATTCTGTTATCTTTGCTTTAAAAATCTTATACGTATACAGTGTGTGTATACATACATACCTCAGCCAATTGATCTGTCTCTTATACAGTATATACACCTTTAATTATAAATATTCTATGTACAACTGGGAGCCCAAATCTCATGCTGGGTACAGTGGTTAGTGCTATATTTCCTTAAAATAACTCTTGTTACATCCTGTGAAAAAGGGGATATTTATCTTTTCTTACTGTAACATAAACATGTTGAGCATGTTAGAAGTGATTTGTCACACACTCTGACTCCGCCCTGGACTAGTAGAAGAAACTCTGAAAGCTTGAGGTCCGTGTCTGCTGTCAGAATAGTGGCGCTCTCTGGTCATTTTATTCCTGATTGCTGTGTGTCACAAATTACAGTGTTGAATAAACTGTTGATAGTGGAACACAGTGGAGGATGTAGTTTAAGCAGCAGTTGTTTGTTTTGGCTTTGGCTGTGTGAGTATTAATGTAATAATGAGTTATTGCCACAGTGAGGATGTTCAGTATTTTCCGCTTCTATTTGGTTATGCTTAATTACATATAGATAGATGCACTCTGATAAATAGGTAATAAAATAATAATACAAATTAATAATGATTATGATAATAATGAATTAATTCATAAATTCATCATGTCCATATTGTTACTCTACATACTGCCTGTCTTTCATATACTGTATGTAGAGAGATTTTACTTGTATCAGTTCATTATGTTTCAACATGTTTCACACCGAGGTTTTTGCTTGCATCTCTTTTTACTTATCAGTCCCATCCAGTAATGATGACACAATTTTCTAAAGTTCCCAGGGTTCTCTATTCCTTCCTCCAAAGCTTTTGTTTTGGTATATCTTGTTCATTGATCATCAGCTCTACAACCAGGAACAATAAGCTGCTGCCAGAAAAACACACTGACCCTTTACTTGAGATAAAATACAACATAAGATTAAACAACAAAAGGCAGCAGGATAGAGCAGAAGTTGAGAAATGGAAGAAAGTTAATGTGTTCTACCTAAACTTAACATGGTATGATACATACTGTAGGGTTTGTATTTTGTTGTTGCAATGGCTTGGGTCTGATCGGAGGGACTGCATCCTATCCACTGCCTGAATTGCAACATTTTATGTTTGTGTGTGACAGGTGTTTGTCCAGAGTGGACATATTCCAATGGTGTATCTGGAGTGTGTGTCCTGTAAGGCCCAGTCCATCTACGAGGTCAGCCAGAACTCGTATGTCTACCTCAGAGGAACCTGCACCAACTGCCAGGGCTTTCATCGTGGGGTAAAAACACACACAGGCAAACCCACACAGGGGCACAAGCACACACTCCAACTCCAACTCTCTGTTTCACAGCAAAATGAGGTTACTGCACCACAGAAGTGACAGTGAAATCAACATTTTCTGATCCTTCTCTTCCCTCTCCTCCTCCTGCTCCACCTCTCTCCCTCTGTCCTTTATTCAGACTTTCCCTGGGATTTGTGATGCAGGCAGCAGTGTGTGGGTGTGAAAATGAGGTCATTGTACAACTGGAGCCAGACAGAATATGTTTGGTCCTTACTAACACTGAGAAACAATTTGAAAGGCAAAACACTTGTTGAGTCACTGGGCCTCAAATTGCACATACCAGCCGACTGCGCTCAGCTGAACTCTAACATAGGTCACTTATTTGAAACTATTTCAGTGTACTTCAGTTTCCATACTGCACAGAGGTTATTTTGAATTTGGTACTCTTTGCATACACCTGACTACATGTCTACTACATGTATATACAGTATGTCATCAGCGGAGTAAAAGAATAGCATCAGCTGAAATAGAAACAGCTGGAAGATGTTCAGTTTCAACCTCTTTCACAAGGGCATCACTTTGTGTTTAAAATTGGTGGGGACATAAGGGCTCAAATGAAAAAAAAAAAATTTAAACGGTCTTCAATTTTAGGCAGTGTAATGGGGGGATCGGTATGAGTTCGGAGTAATTACGGTGGGTGGGAGCGGGGGTTTACCCAGGACTTTATTCCACAGAAAGTGGGACAAGTAAGGATGTTCTTGATATTTATGGAAGGTACATATGTGTTGGGTTCATCTACTATAGGAGATGAACTACAGAAACTTTGGTTGTGATGCACCAAAATATGTCTTATTTTGGTGGGGTGGGGGGAGTAAAAAAAATAAATGGATGATTGAAATGAGTTTTATTTTGCTAGCTACCACGATAGCCAGATAACGCTAGCGTCCTAATGCTGGTCTGGCCACTAATGCTAACACTAAGAGGAAAGCACTAAAGGATAGGTTCAGGTTTTGAAAGTATATCATCTTTATTCCAGTCGCAGGCAAAAGGGCTATGGACTTTTTTTTTTTTTTTTTTTATTTTTGTTGTTTTGTTATTATTGTGCAAAAAAAAAAAACTTTCTCAAAGCGTTCCTATTTCTTAGTTTACAAGTTTTGGTGCAAGCAACATTTTTAACATATTATGCTTTTTAAAAAGTGATGGGGACAAAACTGGTCATTTCAATAAGTGGTGGGGACATGTCCCCAGTGGAAATAACAGCTATGCTCTTTCATTTAGGCTGGCGTTTAATTGATTAATGCTTTTTCTATTTCGAAGGAAATCACCAACTGTAGCTTGCGTTTAGCAAAATCTGTCTGTGTGTCTCTCAGCGTTGGAGTGCCATGACGCTTCAGAACGAGACTCTGGTCCTAGACTCCTCCTCCACCACCACAGGAAGTGACGGCATGAACCTGGTGCTGCGGCAGGGCGTCCTGCGCTACAAAGACTCCTACATCTTCACCCTGCACGTGACTGACAGCAGTCTGGATGGAGAGGGCGCCGCCTCCATCACTCTGCACCACAATATGGCCCCGGCTGGCGGGGCGTGTCAGCTGAGAGTGGGAGGGGAAGCGGGGGTGGAGTACCGATATGGAGACGTTGAAGGCTGGAGGATACGCACACTGTTGGACCGGGTGCACTTCACCTGCTCAGGTAGGAAGAGGGAAGGTGTGGCCTCGCTCTCACACTGTCCCAATGTTTGATTTAGTTAAATCTGTCCAGTCACATTAGCAGATTTCTCCCTCCATTACTTATCACCTATTTACCAAGATCGTTGTCTTTTCTTCTCGTCTGTTCACTTTGTCTTGCGCACACTCTTGCCTCCAGGCTACAGTGATCTAGGGGTCTCAGAGACTCCTTTGCTCTACAGTCTACTAGTGACGCGCTGCAGAGAAGACTACTGCGAGGACTTCTGTGTGTACAAAGGCAGCAGCCCGGAGCACTCTGCCTTCCTGCCCCCAGGCTTCAGCTCGGCAGAACACCGTGTAGCCGTTTCCATTACAGTGGAGGACCACCAGGGAGCTGCCAGCATTGCATTCAACAAGTAACTACATTTTACTCAATGGTTTAGTTCAGTTAAGCAGCCGTGAGGCCAGTAAAATAATATTCAGTTCTTCAGCTTTTTTTAGTTTACCTGCCAAGCTACCGAAGTCCGCTAAACCTGTACATTACTGAAGATTTACCTAAGCGGTACAATAAACCTTGTTGACTTTCACCACAGAGTTATTGTAAATACGTTTAGTTCAAAACGAACTCCTTTTAGTAACTTTAACCTAGCGTTAACAAAGTGGTGGACCAACCAATCGAGATTGCCATCGCTAAAGCCAAGCAGTTAGCATGGCTTAAAAGCATTCATGAATTTATCCGATTCTGGGTAGAAAAATGAAAAATAATACATGTATCCTAAAATCTAACCCTCTAATCTTGTCCCTTTCATGGATAAACCACCCTACTGTCCTTACACATCCAAGTCCAGACAAACATAGCATAGTTAGAAACACGGTATTCAATAACAGAGTTCTTTGTTTTGCATTTGTGTCCAGGTCCATCGAGGTTGTGCCGCCAGATCCGCCCCCTGAGTACAGCAGCCTCCCACATTGGCTGTCTGAGCTGACAGACAGCGAACTCAAGAAGCTATTGGAGCAGGGAGACTCACAGAGGGTCCGAGAGTTATCATTGGCTCTTATTACAGTCTTAAATGAGGTAGGATTAGCCAACTAACATTGATGAACACGTTTATCGGTCCAAACATTCAATTGATAATACATGAACCGTACTTACCCCTGTATTTACCTTCTTCCAGTACGAACAGACCAGGGAGTCGGTGCATGTGTCCCGAGATGAGCGCGGTTACCGAGTCAGAGTCCGCAGCAACATCACCAGAGCGCTGACCGCTCTAGACCTGACCACTGTCAACGACATCCAGCAGACCTCCGCTGCTTTGGCTCAGTGCACGGTGAGCAGGATGAGAGGGAGGGGAAGCTGGAAGGAAAGCAAAGAGATCAGGACAAGAAAGAAAGATGGGCGATTAGAAAAGGCAAAGAATAAAGCTTGAAAAGAAGGAAACAGTCAGGAAAGCAAATAAATGATCACTGTGTGTGTGTGTGTGTGTGTGTGTGTGTGTGTGTGTGTGTGTGTGTGTGTGTGTTTTCCAGGCGGTGAGTCGAGAGTTTATCTGTGAAGAGTGTCAAAACAGCACTCTGAACAAGCTGGAGTCCATGCTTGAGATACTGCAAACTGACACCAAGCAGGGCACCGTCACTCCTACTGAGATAGCTGACAACATCCTGAACATCATGGGTAAGGAAGAACGGTTTCTGGGTCTCGAAGTGCACGAGTGTTCCCCCCTTTCAGAACAGTGTTGTTGGTCTCAAAACGTGAATGAAAGTAAACTGTAACACTGGAATAAACTGCCTGTTTATTTCTAAGTGGAGGTAATGCCTTCTCATCGCTGTAGCTTATAACCGGAATCACGTGTCTGGTCTATAACATGAATTGCAGCTACAAATAGTTTAGCTCAACTGTAAAACTGCTACTCTTGCTCATAAAATATGTATTTATCCTGCTTGTTCTATCGGATTCATATCGTCTAGTCACCCTTGTTTCTGCAAAGGCCTTTGTATTCTGTATTTCAACCATCTCCAGTAGATACACATCAGTCATCAAATTAGTCCATCAGTGGTTGGCTGACAAGCCCTCAACCCCATATACACACTACCACTAACTTGCTAACTGGCTGCTTTGAAGATTAATAGTTGGTATCTGTGCAGCTGTAACTTTATCTCCACCCTTCTTTTTTTTCCTCGTCATATCTCCCCTAGACATTAACCTTATCTCGTATCCTCTCCCTCCCTCCAGGTGATCTAATCCATCAGGTCAGCCAGTCAGCATCCCAGTCTTACCTCCAGCTTGCCTACATGGATTCCCCCTCGCCCCCGTTCACCTCCTCTTTTCCCTCCTCTGGTGAGGAGCAAGGAGGCACGCTGTTGGACCCCTCTCCCTCCTCCCTGGAGCCACACCCTCTGCGAGTGGCGGCCAAGGCCTACAGCCTGTCCTCGGTCCTCATGATGATTCTCATGCACGCCCGCGTGCTTAACGAGGAGCCGCTTGTGCTGCGAGGAGCGGAGATCGCTGCCACAGGAAAACTGGCAGACCCCCAGAGCCTGCTGTGCTACCATGACAACAACAGTCCAGGTGGGCTTGTGTATTTAGTGTCTCATGAGCTGATGAAAGTTATTTTTATAGATTAGGAAGTTCCCACCTACAGGACACATGACTTTCATCACTCATCTTTCGTCTATAAAAATCTATAAGTTTTACATTATAGGACTGTGAAGAAACACATGCATCACAATAGTTTATGTCGGCATATTACCCTCTCTTTTTCTCTCCTCTTTTTTCAGAGTGCCAGCGGTTCTCCATCCCCCGAGCTTTCAACAACAGTCTCGGCAGAGCTGCTGCAGGAAACAGCATCATGCAGCTTCTGTTTCAGGTAACATCAGAACACATCTAACATTATGGAAACTACTCAGCGGCATACAAAATTCTCCTTTGAAGCTTGATCTTTAGGCCGCTGTTAAAGAACTTGGCAGCTTAAAATCTTCTGGTGCCAAAGTCATCAGTACACGCTCACAGAAATAGCTTGTCGGAAATGGTCTTTTGTATTGCTGTTTTACCCTCACTTCATCAGATCTAATTTTCTCATCTATGCACCTCCTCTTATGATTTTTCCTTCTCTTTCTCACCAGGTGGATTCCAACCCCTTCCCCTTCAACTATGTGGCGAACTACACCGTCTCTACCGAGGTGGCATCCATGGAGTTCCGCACTGAAAACGGCACCCAGATTCCCATCTCCGGACTGGACGATAGTCTAGCCATCACTGTTGCCATTAACAACGGAAGTAGTGGACCAGAAGCAGGTCCTGAGGGCTCTGGTACCGGAGGGGTCCCCACAGCTGGAGCTGTTAACATCAGCCACTGCGACTCCGTCATCGTCAGGGTCAGCACGGGAAACACCAACAGACAGGCGGGGCTGTTTGTGCAGCTCAACTTCACCTCCCTGGAGGGTGAGCTGTCACGTTCATCACATATACACATACCTGGGGTGGACAAAACAACAGGAACAGCTGAACAATATAATGTATTCAATGCAATAAACACACACATTGGTTGGGCTTACAATATTCAATTTTAGTTATTTAAGTATTTTGAAGCTGTAGTGTTGGACTGCATTGAGGATGTGCAAGAGGTGGACCGCTTGTGGCCTTTTCATTTTTATTGTTCTCACTTTCATTGTTTGTACTGTTGTAATGTGTCCAAGCAGCTTTGATACTGCAGTGTTCTGTCTGGGATCAATGAAGAACCATACTGTGTTGTTTTGGTATCCCTTGCTCTCTTTTAATTGAAGGAACATCTAACGTTATTTTCGTGCCAGAAATAATATATAATTCTGAAGCAGTCCAGTATTTAATTGCAGCATGAATTTTGAATGGGCTTGCCAACATATAGCTTTTATATGGGCCGAATAGGGAGATTACATTCTATAGAGGCATTAACATGACGGTTATGAAGAGGTTGAACAGAACTCATTGAACTATATAATTTGTAAATTATATAACTGCCTGGTGCCTTGACCCAGCTTCATTCTTCTTATTATTTTTTCCTTTCCTTCTCCAGATACCAGAGAGAAGGATAAAAGAGAAGTGGATGTGGAGGAGCCATACATCACAGCCTACCTTCATTTACATGAAAGACCAAATGAGTTCAACTGCACAGACAAAAAACAAATCAAACTCCGTATGACCAGGGGCCAAGATCTTGACCACAGGAAATACACCTTCTTCCTGTCGCCAGAGTAAGAGCCCCTGTTCATCCACTGCCGCTTAATATGATATTTGCCAAACATGATATACTATTGTTAGTAGAGGGTGGAAGGTCACTGAGTAATTCATTTGGGATTTTGTTTCTGTACAATTCGACGACAACCAAACCAGTCCTGTGTTCCACAGATCGTACGACACCACTCTGGACTACTTTATCAACGTGAGCACGGCCTGTAGCCCTGGGCAGCCTGTGGGTGTTCATCTGGAGGTCGGGGTGTTTGCCTCTCTGTGTCAGTACTTCAGCGAGACTGAGAAGCAGTGGCGGACAGATGGCATGGTGCCCCTGGCAGAAACCAATGCCAGCAGAGCGGTTTGTCGCACCAGGCACCTCACGGCCTTCGCTGCGGGCCTGTTTGTACCGGCCAACGCCATCAGCTTTAAAGTGCCGGTGAGTCATCACAAGAGCAAACACTTTTTGTGCCCATGGACCAGATAAACACTCACATTTAAACCATTATTCCTTGTCTTTCAGGAGCGTTCTGGTGATCCAAGCCTGGTTGTGCTGTTGGTGTGTGTGTTGGGCATACTAAGCTATGTTGTGGCAGCAGCTATCTTGCACAAGTTGGACCAGCTGGATCTACGCCGGGCTGGTGTGGTTCCACTCTGCGGCCGAGATGGACTCTTTAAGTACGAGATCCAGGTCAAAACTGGTTGGAGCCGAGGGGCAGGTGAGTTAGGGAGGGGGACACTGTTCGACACCTGTCCGGATGTTAAAAAGTGGGCCTATGTAATCACTCAATGGTTACATACTACTGTATTAGCCTGAATATTCGCCTGAAAACAACCCTGATTAAAAGCCACAACTCCTTTTGCAAGAGCTTTTATTATAAAAAAGAAGAAAAGAACTCTGAATAAAACAAAGTAGAGAGAGTAGTCGTGAATGAACAACCCCCTTTATCATTAGCAGTTTCTGTAAATATCTGTAAGATCAGTGCCTTAATTATTAAAATAGCAAAAACTATCTTACTGCAAATTAAACATGATGATAAAAAGGAGAGTCTCTACAGAGTTTAGAATTTGTGGAACCTGTCGACATGATGAGTCTTTCTCTGTCCCTCTAGGCACCACGGCTCACGTGGGAATCAGTCTGTATGGACGTGAGAGCCGCAGCGGACACCGCCATCTAGACAGCAGAGGAGCTTTCGCCCGGAACACTCTCGACATCTTTCATATTGCCACAGACACCAGCCTGGGCAGTGTCTGGAAAATACGAATTTGGCATGACAACAAGGGTACTGATTCACATGGGCACACACAAGAGTTTAACCAACTGATATTGAAACAAATTTCCTATAACCAGAAATTCTTGACCCTCCCCTCAGGTCTGTCCCCAGCATGGATGCTACAGTACGTCTTGGTCAAAGACTTGCAGACAGGAAGTAGCTACTACTTCCTGGTTGAGGAGTGGCTGTCAGTGGACAATGAGAGAACTGATGGACGGGTAGAGATTGAGGTGGAGGCCTCAGGTAAGAAGCTGCAACCAAATAATCCGCAATGAGCATCCGCTGATGGTCGATGCCTGTTCGTTCACTCTAAAGTGTTCCTTCCTGTTTCCCTCAGAGGAGGCTGTGCTTCGTCAGTTGCCCCGCCTCCTGCGGTGTGAGCTGCAGAGGGCGCTGTGTGACAGTCATCTGTGGCTGTCGCTGTGGGAGAGACCCCCCCGCAGCCCATTCACCCGCCTGCAGAGAGCCACGTGCTGCACTGTCTTACTGCAGCTCTTTGTATTGGCCAACACACTGTGGTACAGCATTGTGGTGGACAAAAGATACAGGTATAGGAATCTCCTTTTTCTTGTCTTCTCTGTCTACCTGTCTTTGTGTCCACATTACTACTGGTGATTTGTTCCTACATTTGAATGTCATCCGGTGCTGCAGCCCGCGGGCCGTGTCGAGGTTTGCTTCATTAAATGGAGAGACGGTGGCTGCAGGTGTGGTGACCTGTCTGATCGTCTACCCTCTCTACCTGCTCGTCTTCACGCTTTTCAGAATGAGCCGCAGCAAGGTAACGCAAACCGGCCCGAAAACTACAACACAATCAGCGCTTTTAGCTCCTCCCATAGGCTAAACATGAAGTTCAATATTTTCTGTGTGTGTGCGTGTGTGTGAACATTAGTGTGTGTCTGTGGAGCAGGTGCCACCACAAGTGGACCAGGAGTCAGTGGAGATCGATGACTTCTTGGACAACTCCATGGCTGGAAGTTCCTTCCTCTTTTTTAATGGCGAGGTAGAGTCTCATGGGAAAAGGCTTAGATATAAAATTGAATCATGCCTGATACGGTTATAGTTCAGATGCCTTAATGTGTTTTTTACTTTATCCTGGAATCAATATTAACATAAATTAAATCCCATGGTTTTTCTGGCTTGAAAAACAAGGGACGGAAGCATGGAAAACATGTATGCTTTTACTTTGTGAGATCATTATTAGTGTAAGTTTCCCTCTGTCTTTTTCTCTATCTATCTATGTATGTATGTATCCACCCATCCCTCTTTGTTTCTCAGACCAACTCTGAGGAAACCAATGTGGATTTGCCCACTCCATCAACCAAAAGGTGAGTTACTATTTTTAGAAAATGCATTTCTAACCCTTTCGAAAGTGAACTGTAATTACCAGCTGTCAGACGAAGTGCAGATACGAGAGAATAGAAGAATAAAGAGAATACAAAATGAAAAGAAAAGGGTGAAATAGTTTTATATTAATTTAGAGTAGCCTATTGTGCTCTGAAAGAGACTGAAAAGATCAAAAGTATTTTTATATTGGCCTCTGTGATTTCTCTAATCAGAAAACTATAAAACTATAATTGTCTCACTGAGTCTGATGTTGTTACAACATCATAATTGTTCCCTGAGAAACTTGATTGTTTTGTTGGCTTTAAGAGAGACAGAGCAGAAACTCTGAAGACTGAACAATGTGGTGAAGTCACGATACATCAACAAACATCTCTCGTGTACTTCAGCGTGGAGAGTTGGGGCATGGCAGAGGAGGAGATGGAGGACAGAGATTGGCCAGAGCTGTTGAGCGACGTGTCTGTGGTGGGAGGGGCGGGGCATGGGGCCGGGCTACCGAGGCTGAAGAGGGGTCAGGGGAGCCGCCACCTGGGCGTCGACATGACCTTTAACCCTGATGAGGAGGAGGGAAATGACCAGCGCAACAAATATTTCACCTCCTCAGGTAACCAAAGCAGGAAAGCTTTTAGACCAGTTACACAAATCAGGTTACTCAGTTTATTGAGTGCCTTAAGCATTTTGTTGTATTATTACACTGTCTGTGTCAAAAGCAAGTCCACACCTTTTATTCACAGACGAGGATCTGATCAAACACATCCTGACAGATGGACAGAACTTCTTTCCTCAGGCAGATGAAAGTGAGATGGCTGACCTGTAAGTTTGATCTCTGAACAAGAGATATTTGATAATTTTTTTTAATGTACTTTCATGAAATGTAATGGATTCACTAACTTTACTTGGAACATATGTGGATTAGGCTTGGTTTAATTTTATTTCCATTGCCTGCGTGTGTGTCAGGTCGAGCATTTTCGGAGATAAGACTGAAGTGATTCTCCTCCAGAAGCTGAATGAGCCTCTTCCTCTAGAACCTGTGAGAAGAGACCCCCCAAAAACTGCTTTCACCTCAAATACAGGTGTGTGTGTGTGCTATTGTTTTAGTATATTCATGGGGTCCAAAACCAGGAGCCCACTATACTTGTGGGGTCTGACCTCCTTTGTGGGGCCAAAATGCTGTTTAAAGGGCTTTTTGAGGGTTAGGACTTGGTTGTAGAATAAATGTTACAATTAGGTTAAGGTTAGGGTAAGGGTAAGGGTCGGGTTTGACATCTTACTTACAGGAATAGCCAAACAGACACAAAGATTTACCTTGATCTGCCAAATTGTTCATTCCTTAAAAAGTCAGTGCTATTATTATTATTCTGCAAAACCATGTGATTTAGACCTTTTTTATAAACTGACTTTATTTGTGTCAAATCATTTATGCTTCCCTTAGCAATAAACATGGGATTATCAACAACAATCTAGTATATTTATAATATATAAATAGGGATTAATGAATAGAAAATTGTCTGAAATGGAAAGAAAACTAAAACCAAACTGGAGCAGGGGAAAAAAATTATGTTGCGAGTAGACAAGCTAGTTCAGGGAAAACTTTAGTATGTAATAAGTGTACATAATAAAGATGTATGGAAAGTGATTTAAACAAAAATCAATGCCAGCTTTATTCTTGTCGTTTGCACCCCTGGTAAATGAACAAGACAGTGGTGTAACATCCTATCAAATGCAAATAATTATACATATTGCTTCAGATAACACATTACTCATCATGACGAATGATATTTTGTACAATCACTCCAAAACTTGCGAGTGAGACCTCTGTTTCTCCCTTAAATTTAAGAGCATTTTGATAAAAAGTTTGATAATTAACTTTTATTCTTAAGTTTTACTTTTATCTTTTAAGTTTTACATCCAAAATGTTCCTTTTTCTGTATTGAGCAGGTTGTTTTTTCAGTAGACAAGATAGCGTAGCAGAAAATGGCAAATAAGTCTAGTTTCTCCTTGTGTTAGTGTTCCTACTAGTTTGGTTCAGGATTATTTTATCAAGGAAAATGACAACAAGGTCCCTGTTGTCGATTTTATGAATTGAATCCAGGTGCAAAGAAATCTTTCTCCTGCCAATTACATTAAGTCTTAAATACCATCACAACAACAAAGTCATTGTGAAAGGTCTCCATATTGGACTTAAAAGGGCATCCAAAAGTTATTTTCCTCATAGATCAATTATCTGCAAACTGTTCTGTTCTGCTGTTGCTCTGCGTGCTTTGCTCTTTGGCCGGATCAGTGACACGGGACACACAAATCACCCCACACTTGTAACTCTCATTAGGTAAAGAGCAAAGTGTGATGATTACTTTTAAAAAGCTGAATAATGAGTAAGTGTTGCGTTTATGCAGTAATGAGCCCAATGCTGGCGGCTGTGAGTCTAGGCCATTATAGTTATGTTTTGATGTGAAACTAGAGTATATGCATCATGCTTTCACTTTGCTGCCTTTGTGTTTAATAAGCAAAACAAATCCCTTGTGGTCAGAAGAAAACATTTATTGAAAAGCCACGCTTGTCTCAGCACTGGGTCCAAAGTTCTTATGACGTCATTTTTTCTTCTTTGTTAGTAACGTTATTCATTGAACAGACTTTGGAGTCCTTGTGGGTAGAAACTTGGTTTAAAAATTTGTAAGAACTTATTTCCTTTTTTATAAAGTGTGAAATAGCGTTCAAAGACATATGTATTAGACAATAAAATAAAAATGCAAATTTGTTACATGGAAAATAGTTAATACTGTGAATTAAAAAGGTATATACTCTGAGGACTCTTTTTTTTTTTAATATCTTTTCTTCGTCAATATTTCCTTTTCTTGTTTTCAATTCCTCCGCCCCCCTCAACCCTCCTCACCTCTCTCCAGTGGTGACCGACGTGTGTCGTCCCAGAAGGTTTCCTCCCTGGTGTGGACGGGCCGCCCTGTGGGGCAGCTGGACAGGGATCGCTCTGGCCAGTGGGGTTTCAATTTGGGCGGCCCACGGGTTCAGTCAGAGTGTCACCATGATGTGGCTCATCTCCTGTTTTGCCAGTTTCCTGTGCTCGTGCCTGCTGTTGGAGCCAATCAAGGTACGCACACATTTATTCTCAAAGATGTTAGTTTACCACACACATACCTACTCTTCTGACATCGCGTTGTTTTTTTTCCAATTTTGCGGCACTAAATATTTAAACAAGGGATCCAATGACATGGTGTAATTTGAAAGATATTCGCTTGTAGTTATGAACCCACAGAGAATTATGTGACTCTGCAGTTCCTCTCAGCTCTACACAGCATTTCAGCGACTTTCAGCTCATGGTTTTGTTTTGTTTTTTCAGCCTGGAACCTTAACGTTTTGGTTCACTGTCACCGCTCTCATCAACCCCATTTTGAGGCCACAGCGGTTTTCAACAAAAACGCTCTGTGCTCTGAAACCCACTGTGCTCCAACTAGCAGACAGACAAAGTTAGTAACTAGCTGGTGAACATAGTGGAGCATTTAGCAGCTAATTAGCAAGATATTTCCCTCAGGAGTTGGTAGAGACCAAAAACAGGAGCTAAAAGAGAGCGAATATTGGCCATAAACACATCTCCAAATGAATGCCAATGTTGCTCCTTATCTGCTAGACATGTAAATATGCAACACTAACACGCTCGCCATCACAACTTTATAAGTTGATAATATTATGTTGTGTTTACATCTTGTTTTGCTGCCCCCCCATGTGGCCAAAAAACTAAATTGACGCAGATTTAAAGAATACATAATCCTGGCGCTTTTGTACCCTTGAAACACTTAAGATGAATTCGAAATGCCCTGACCTCCAGCTGAAAAACAGGCTGTTTTTTCTTTGTTCCTGAAAAGCTGGAATTCCTTACATACACTGCACACGCCCAAACGTTCCTTTTGACTAAATTCCCATTTGGCTGTGGTCATGGCTGAGGTTTTCCTTTTTCATTTCAGCTCATCAGTCTGAAGGGCACAATCAATTTTGGGCAAATTCAACGACCTCTTGAGTTTTTGAAACAGTTTCCAAAACTAACGGCTTCGTTGCTCCCCCCGCCCTCTGTCCCACAGGTGTTGTGTGAGGCAGTTTACTATGCAGTGTGTGTGCTTCGCCTGCGTCCAGAGGACCAGGATGTGCTGGTGGAGTTCCCCCGGGTGGAGAGAGTGGTCCAACGGGTCCCCAGGGTGAGACCCCCACAGGGCTTTGCTCTGTCTCAGGCTCGACACCAGGCCCGCAAGGTGCACATGCTGCACACCATGCTGAAGGTGAGTCAGACAAAGGTAAACGTGCAAGGTTAGAGAGCTGATGCTGGAGATTGTCTTTATAGCTTTACTGTGTTGGAGACATTTATCGCTCTGTCTTGTTTGTTTACAGAATTGTTGGTTCTTATTTTCAGAATTTCCTGGTTTACATGTTTTTCCTGTTGATGGTTTTGCTTCTCAACTACTCTGACTCGGCCAAAGACACACACAGCCTGAGACTGCGCACTCAGCTGCAGCGAGCGCTACACACACCTGAGTATCACAAAATCAGCAGGTACACACACAAACACACACACTAACAGGTAGAACTTCAGTTGCAATCTTGACCGTACCTGAAGATATTATGGTGGTCCAATAAAAAAACTGAATAATTTTTTGAAAACTGTTAGCTTAGACTATTTTTTTATTGGTTTCTTCCGCTGAGAATAACATCTTGTCTTTCAAGGGTGACCTCCTGTGTGTCTGCTTGTAAGACTTTCTGAACCAAGTGTGTGAAGTCATACATTTGACCTGGATGTGTTATGGTATTCAAACCAAAAGAGAATGACTGGAAGAAACTTGGCTCTAGCAAACAGTGTCCATAACTCATGTTCTAAAACAAAGCAGATCCAGAGTCAACTGTACAGTCGTCCTGTGTGCACACAAACATGATGGAAGACGCTCTTAAGTTGTTTGTCTTCAAATGTTGACCCAACATTGGGACAACTCTGTAATGAAGCATATGACAAACACACAATGTATATTGTTTTTACATCCTCTCATTTTTTTTCTTTTAGCCGAGATGACGTTCTGATGTGGCTGAATGAGGCCCTGTTGCCACGGCTACTGGATGACTCCGCCCTCTTGAGAAACACAGGAAGTGTGTTACTCGGCACGCTGAGGCTCCGTCAAATCCGTGACACAGAGGGTGAGATTAAAACGTGATCACTGCCTTTACCTTTGTTGGGAATTTGATGGAGACTAAATATTTAAATAAACTGAGGCTCCGACCGTACAAACTCATTGAGTCTGTGCACATGAAAAATATATATATTTATGGAGTTTTTCTTTTATTTCTTTGTGCCTCTGTCTTTCTTTCAACAATATTGAGTCAATTGCATAACATCTTTAATGTTTAGCATCACAAGTACTCCAACAGAGATTATTATTATTACTACTATATCATTTCTGATGTTGTTGAAACATTTTATTTTTTATTTTTTCCCAGTTGCAGGTGGTTCCAGGGCAGGAGACAGTATTTGGGGAAAGAGCTGGGTTACATCTCCAACTGAATACGCTGGGAATTTAACTGCTTTTGGAGCTAGCAATAAAAACTGGTATGGAAATAATTGAAAACCTGGCTTTAACAAGGCAGGCATTAAGTTAGCTTGTAGGTCTGATTCAGTATCTCTTTAACATCTGGTCCTCTTTAATATGTCAGTGTTTTTTTGGTTTTTTTTAATCCTCTGTGTCTCCTCCCACTCGTCTTATTAGGGTGTGGCGTTTGGGTCAGATGGGGGTGTATAAAAGCGGAGATGTGGTCCACCAGCTGAACAGAAGCCAGGAGGAGGCCTCCTCCTCCTTACGGCAGCTGCAGCAGCTGCACTGGCTCGACTACAGGTAGTGAACTCAACTGAAGGACAGGACCGGAAATAGTAGAAGAACTAAGACATTTTAAGCCAAGGTTACACTTAAAGTAACATCCTAGTGCATTGCCAGATATTAAATACATAAGACAAGGCAATACAGTCTGTAAAAACTGTTTTAACTCATTTATAACAGAAAATCGAAACGATATGCGTGAGCGCACAATGATGGAATAAAATGGAACCTTGCGTACTCGCTGTTTTATAAATCTGGAGTGGAGTTTGATTGTAACTGGAGTGCACTTTGTCTTACAGCCTGCAGTCATTAAAAAGTTGCACATGAAAACCTCAACCATTAAACTAAAACGTAAAAAAAACACTCCAGTTGAGAATGTGGGCTGCTTTTCAACAATTGTTCTGAGAATCATAACTTATGGCATAAATAAAACTTTAATCTGGTTAATACCACATTTGGTATTAGGTTGCAAATATTCAGAGGGGAGCAACTGAAAGTCAATAAAGAGTGGGTGGTGGAGGTCTTGAACGGCACACTTAACTGTGTCTTTTGAATAAAAATGAAGAGGAAGTGACTTTGTGAAATGTCTTTTGACTCCTGATCTTATCGTAGTCCATTAAGTGTGTTTTTGTTTTTGTGTGTGTGTGTGTGTTTGCAGGACTCGTGCTGTGTTTGTGGAGTTCTCGCTCTACAACATCAACACAAACCTCCTGGCTGTCTTCTCCTTCCTGTTTGAGTTTCCAGTGTCTAAGCGTGCCCAGTCCAGCCTTGACCTCCTTGTCACCACTCTGTGGCCGTTCACAGGCCTGGACCTGCAGCTCCTTCTGATGGTAACCCCTGGCAACCCACTGTCAATAATAACAAAAACTACTCACCAGCAAGCTGCACCAGAATCCTTTCTCCTGCCCTTGGCTTTGTTGTTTTGGCGACACGGCTCCAGTTTAACGTTGTGGTTTCCTGTTTTCCAGATGGTCCTCCTCGCCCTGCTGCTGTATTTCCTGGTGAGGGGGGTCTTGGGAGTCCTCAGAGACGGGTATGTGTACTTGCTGTCGGCCTGGAGACTCCTGGGCATCTGCAAACTGGCTCTGGCAGCGTCTGTGTGTGGGCTGCACCTGAGCCGCTGCACCATGGCCACGCAGCAGTGGGCGTCATACCTGAGGCAGCCAAGGGACGCCTTCACAGACTTCTACCCCCTGGCCAGAGAGAGTCAGATATACACAGTCATGTCTGCCTTGCTGCTGTTCATACTGGTCCTCAAGGTAAGAGAGAGAGGCCAAGGAAAGCAGGGCTAACTAGAATATAAATACGCGGCAGAAAATGGTCCTCAACAAACGGGCTATTTACTCCTGTTTGAGTAACATTTGCAAAAGACTACAATGGGCAGCTGTTTTAGAAAATGATTAAGCTTTTTGGAAATTGAAACTATATATTTGTGAGCCAAGATTTACATCTTCAGTAGGATTAAAAGGGCTTGGAGTGGAGAGCCACAGAGAGGAAAGTCGTTAAGTACTAAGAGAGATTGCTAACACGTTGCTGGTTTTGGTCTTTTCGTGGGAGTTGGTGACAATAAGGAAAATGTGGACTAATGCCAGCCTTATGCTTATAAAGACTGACTTCCTGTGGCAATGTTGATCTACTTTACTTGCTTTTGTCTGATCATCCAGGCGTCCCACCAGTTGCGGTTTCTCAGAGAATGGGCCGTGTTCGGCAGAGCTCTGCGGCGCTCAGTCTGGGAGCTGCTGGGCGTCGCCCTGGCATTACTGCTGTTGGTGCTGGCTTACTCACACACAGGACACCTGGTCAGACTTTTTCTCTTGTCTGTTCCTTCTGTCTCTGTCTCGCTGAACTTTTATGACATAACATAATGTAAACTGCACATAATACACGATGTGCAAGTACATAACCTTGTCAAAACATGTTCATCTTTCATGTGTGGCTGTCTAGTCTGTTTCACTGTCATGCCTACAGTCCAATTTCTTTATAATGCCAGTAGTAACGCCAACAAACTTCCCTTCAGCACAGACTGCATAACACAGCTTCATCTGCACTGTTAGAACAACTATAACAGCAGCCTCACTGTTTGACTATGCTACCCTACAGCTTTACTGAAACATGACAATGTGACTACCTTTATGCAATAAGGGCCCGAGTCAGTTAGAGTGGAAAATATATAATTCTCAGCTGTGTTTGTGGCAACATAATGTATTTAACCTTTATTTAACCAGCTTGTTCCCTTGAGATATAATCTCTCTGTTTGAGACAAACCTGCCAAAATGGAAGTATAATTATGTTACATGAACTAACAATAACAGAAGGAAGAAAAGGAGGAAAAATAGAAAAGGCATTGAAACACATAACAAATTAATTAATAAATAATAAGTTATGAGTACAAAAATAGGCTGAACATTTTAAAGTATATGTAGATATTACAATCTAGAAATCAGACATTTTGTGCATCTCTAAGTATGCTTGTGCTACTGCATGTTTTCACAAATCAGCTCATTATAAACCTTTTTTTTTTTTTTAATATATCCTGTCTTCACTCCAGCTCTTCTACTCTGTATTGGATGGCTACGGCAGTGTGAGCTCTGCCTATCTGTCTTTGTTGGGTGCTGGCGGACGTGGTCTGCTATCATGGCGCCCTAGCTGGACAACTACCGGCCCCTCTAGCACCGTCTCCTCGCTCGTGTTCCACGCGAGCTTCGCCGTACTTCGGCTGGTGTTGCTGTGGTTAGTTACTTCTGTGTTACTGAGGAACTACCGGCGCGCACGAGCTGAGCTGTACCGTCCGGCTGTGGATCTCCAAGACTACGAGATGGTTGAGCTGTTTCTCAGACGACTCAAAATGTGGATGGGACTCAGCAGGACCAAGGAGGTACAATTCCTGTTTCATATCTACAACTGTTGTGGCTATTTCCTGGACGTATTTCGGGGACGAAACAAAACATTTTGAGATTTTATAGGGACAAAATGTGAGAACATTAATGGTATTAGACACTATGCTACACTACGTCTTCAGTACTATTTCGACAGATATCCATTAATCCTCACCTTTGCCCTAATCCTCCATCTTCTCTTTTTCATCCTCTTCTTAGTTTCGTCATAAGGTACGGTTTGAGGGCATGGAGCTGCCACCGTCCCGTTCGTCCTCCACCAGCGACTGTAAGTCCCTCTGCTTGCCGCCGCTGGACGGTCCTGACTCCCCTCCCACCCCAGACAGCATTGATGCGGGCTCTGAGGCCTCGTGGCGCCCGGCCTCCTCCAGCCCCTGCAGTCTGACAGAAGCCCCGGGGATCGGCCTGGGACTCGGGCTGGGCCTGGGTTTGGGGCTCGGTCCAGGAGCGGTGATGGGAAGTACCAGCTGGAGGGAGAGGGCGGAGACCGAAGCCTCTCTGAGGAGGCTCCTCCCCACCCTGGACGCCCTGCTGCAACAGCTTGACCGTGTCACCATGGTAACAGAGGATGTGTACCACATCGAGTGTAGACTGGAGCGAGCCCAGAGGAAAAGGAGACGTAGAGGGAGACAGAGAGGAGGTGGTGGCCAGGGAGGGAGGAGCGAGGCAGGACAGAGAGGGAAGGGGGAAGACAAGGACTCTGCTGGATGGAGAGAACGAAAGAGTGGCAAAGAAAAACACAAAGGGAGCAAAAAGGGTAAAAAGACAGATAAAGGTGAACTTCCCAAGGACTGTGGAAAAACTGCTGCCAACCCCAAAAAGCTTCCAGTAGCCACACCAGTTCCTTTTTTAAAGCCCAGACCAGCCTTTGCCACTACAGGTACCCCCGCTCCTCACTCAGCCAAACCTTCAGCCAGTGCACCTCCTCCTACACCAGTCACAGATAAATCTGCCTCTGACTCTCCCCCTCCCCCTGTCTCATCAGCAAACACTCCTCCTTCCCAAGTCCCACTGCCCAAAACACCCACTGCACCTCCATGTACCCCTGCACCTACCCCTTCCCTGCCATCTACTCCCGCCCCTACACCCATTAGCCGGGACTGGGACCCCCCCACAGAGAAAGAGACACTCCCCTCTTCCAGCCTGTTCAACCACCCAGCTCACACTACCACCATTCCTACACGCAAGCGAAAACGCAAACCCCCACCCCTCAAAAACAAGGTACACCCCAACCTAGACAGGCACGGCCCCGGACCCCCAAAATCCTGAGGAGTCTGGATTGAGGGACAAACTGAAGTGAAAGATGGAGCAAAAGAACGCGAGAGTAAATGTTGGGTTAAGGACGAGAGGCGGACGGGGGCAGCAGGTTTTGTCCCCAGGTGTTCCTCTCTAAACCCAGGGAAAGGAGACAAAATAGCAGATGGGAAGGTATTAGGAGGAAGCACAGGAAGGAAACAAGAAGAATCACAGTGGCGAGCAGTTTGGGGCAATGAAAGATGAACAGAAAGCAATAAAAATAAGACTTCACAGGTTTATAAGCAGTGTTCCGTCCAAGTCCCTGTTCAGTTCTCTCAGAAACAAGGTGCAGGTCACCAGATGCTAACTGAGCTGGTTTAGTCAACCAAATAAAGGGCAACATTGAAACCAAGAAATACACCTGTTCCTTATTTCCCAGGACTAAAACTGACCCCTGATCCAACGTGACCCTGGAGGTCACGTGGGGTCACTGACAGGAGCACTTGAGCGTGCTCACCTAAGGACTTAAACTGAAAGCAGACAATGTAGTCAGTTTTTTTGTGTATATCAAAAAATGTTGATTTCTCAGTTATGTTGTCTGTCTACATATTTTTATATTTTATATCTCGGTCACCATGGGTACTTGTGGCCTGTCTGAAAATAGTCATGTTTTATGAACCCAAATTTGCATGCAGGCACACACAGATCTATACGCACATGCATAGAAATAACACTGTAGGCACAGAAAATTGTATCGTGCCGCACACTTCAGCCCACTGAGGTACAAGAGAAACAAAATGAAACACACACACACACAAAAAGGTTGTTGGGATCCCAGCAGCCAGTTCTTCAGGGTGCAGATACAACCATCCTCTCTACTGGAGAAGTATGGAGAAGTGATACAAAGACAAAGGGAAGCCACGAGTAGTGACAAGAAGGTGGTGTAGCAAGTAGTAGTAGAACGACGCAGACCAAAGTAGCGTTAAAAAGCAGAAGGATCAGAGGATGCTCAGTGGAGAAGTTGGGTTGTAGATAGAATTTGATGAAGCATGAAGGATTTGCAGTACGTAAAATTTACACAAGTTCTCCCATCATAAAGCTATAATGTTTGATTATCTTAAATGTTTTTTCAGTGTTGTGTTCAATATGGTTGTGATTTAAAAGCACTTTTGTTCTGATGTAGACATTTGTTTTTTTGGTGAGGCGTGGTGTAAAGTAATAAGCTTGGTTTCCAAACCAACAGATAAAGCTTCACTCATTCTGTATCTTCGCTATATAAACGTTGCCAAAGCTTTTGCATCATTTAAGCATTCTGAGTTTTACCATGCCAAGTAATTCATTCATTTTGTACTTAGCACTTTATTTCCTAATGGAGTTGATATCCAATGCCATATTTAACTCAAGTGTCAAGTTCTAATTCAACAGCTACATTATAGCAGCTTCCTAGTAAGTATTAAGGTGTTGAAGCCATAGCTAGCAGTTGTTTGTACTTTTGTCTGCTCATGTTAGTAGTGTTGTTAACTTTCTTGGTTTTTTTTGAGGGCTTATTTAGATCAACATACGTACTTCCTGCGTCCAGTGGGCAGATCTCAGGGAACCCACCGTTTTCCCCAAAACCTGGAAAGACAACCAGGAAAACCAAAACTGGGGGCAAAGCAGGTGTTTTCAAAGTAAGGAAATTACATTTTGTGGTTAAATCATGCCACGGACATTGATTTTCAGCATGTTTCGAGTTCAGCTTCCTTCTTCTCTCAGCCCAAAACTTACGTTATGTGTCGGCGCCCAGTTTTCATGTGTTTTTAAAGCACGTGAAAAAAAACGGGCCGACGTTGCAGAGGTAGTGATGGGCATGCCAAAGTGTGATTGAAGCCCTTTTTTTTCCCCCTCCTTTCGCTTCCTATCAAACCCCACCATTACAAAATACCAACACCCTGAATGTTATTTTGAAACATTATCTCACCTTTTTCCTGCCCCATAAGTCACAGAAGTTTTATGATCTCATAAAAAGGAATGAAAGAGACCCTGCTTCAACTGTGTGTACATTTCTGTATATATTGGTGCTTTGTGGTGTATATATATTTGTGCTTTTCATGATCAGTATTGTTTTTGTGCTGCAGCGGTCAAGCCTAGGTCAAGCACTGGTGTTGCAAACTCCAAAGTTTTACATTTCCCCAGTGTAACTAAAGCACTACAGCCAAAGCTATCAATCTATTTAATATAAACCTTTTTTCACAATATGCCAACTACAAACCACAGGAAGCTCAGCCGTCAACAGTTAACGCCTCCACTGGCCGTCATATTCCTGTTCTGTGTAGCAAGATAGTGCCAAAGCCCAACTTTTTGTCCTCTAGCAGTCTTTGTGTTGTACCATGGATTTTGTTTTAAAATGGTTACAAATTTGTCTTTGAAAAGTCATTTGTCTATGCTCTTCTTTGTATCTCATCTGTTTTGCAGTTGTAGCACTTAATGCTTTTGCACTTGACAAAGTCAAATAAAGGAGTTTGACAGCTTAACTTTGCATAATGAAATGGTTTTGGTTTTGAATGCTTTTAAATCAAATATAATTATTCTCTGGCCCTTTGCTACAGGTTTATGGTCTGCTATCAAGCAGTTACTCAAAGAGCACAAATCCAAAATTCAAAGCCTTTTCATGTTCATTTTTTATTCCACACACATTTACACACCCTGCTCTTAAATGTAGTGTTCTGTACAAATTTACTTATCTCCTGTTGCACATCAGAAACATTGTGATTAGACTTAAGTGCAAAGCGTTAGCATTTCAAAATATGCAGAAATTACTGTCCTCATATCAATACTTCATCACAAAATAAGCCTTATTGATACCATGAAGCTCGTAGGTTTTACAATACAAAGTCCCGATTGGTTCTAAGTCAAAATCTGCTTCATCCTGAATTCTTTCACACCGAGAAGTGAAAGTAAACTCCCCTACGCTTTAAGACCGGTGTGTATGCGTACCAGGACCATACCAAATGTATTTAAACAAAATCAGTGAAATCATCCACTGTGGAAACAAGTCTTTTCCTTTGCCCAGAGACTTCTTGGTTCGGTGCTGGATTGCACTGCTGAAAGGACTTGTTCTGTTGAGTGTGCCCTTGGTTGAGAGAGATGCCAGGAGTCGAGCGAGACTGAATGTCTTCCTGGGCCTTAGCCAGAGCAGAGAGACGGCAAGATGGATGAAATTTCAGAGAGGAAATTGAAAATATTATGAAGTAAAAGAAGTGACAGTGATGAAGGGGAACCATTTCTTTCTTTGTGTGCTTTCTTACCCTGGTCCTGATCCTCTTAATGTGTCGCAATCTTGCTAGCCATTTAGAGGCGTAAGCATCAGAGGGGTTGGCTCTGTACTGATGAACCAAAGAGGCCATCTGTGGGTAGAGAAAGAGGAGTGAAGTGTGTGTATGTGTACAGTATGTGAAAGGGAGTGATAAGGAAAAGACTTACATTTGCATGCAGAGCCATCTGTCTGACTAAGAGTGGAAGGTTGCGGTCTGAAACGATTTTTGCCACTGTTGTGTCCACTAACCCTTCCAGGTCTGAAAGAGAGCAAGAGGAGGAATAAAAGTAAAACGAAACAGAGTGGCAAGGAGCAAAACCAGAGAGAACAACGTGATTAGCTCACCTTTGCGGCACTGAAGGGTGACTAGGTTACATTCGTAATCCAGTGGTTTTACAATAACTTCTACAAAGTTAAACTGACCCTAACGGGGGGAAAAAAAGACAAAGAGCTTGAAGTACAAAATATATACTGCAGATTTCAAACATTTATGCATGTGTGTACATGTACCTTAATGGTGCCCAGTTTGTACTCCTCTCCAGAGTCATTGTACACCACCATGACAAAATCGTTGCCAATGTGACGTTTTTTGTTGCAACAGCCTTTGTCGCTCTCCCTGTTTGGCATCAGTGTGGCTATGTGGAAGATAGCTGTGGAGACATAACTTCGTTTAACAACAAGCTGACTGGCTGTGGAAAACAAATAATTACTAAATTAGTCTCAAACACACACACGCGCCTACCCTGCATGATGTCGTCATGCCAGCAGTAGGTGAACTCTCCGTCGTCTCCATACTGGTCGAGCCCTCCGAGGAAGATCTGGTCAGGGTCACAGTCTTTCAGATGGATTAATTTGCCCAGGCCTGTCAGGAAGGCAGCGTAGCGGTTCGAACCGTACTCATTTGACAGGATGGCAACCTCATAGTTGACCTGGAGGGAGTGGAGAGGGTGAAGATGTAAAGTCAGCGTGTAGGAATGATCTGACAGTAAAATTCAATTAGGTCAGTAATCCTTGTGTTCTCACCTGACCAGCTCCTACAAACACCACTCCGATCTTATGGGTGTCATAGGGAGGCATCTGGTCCAGAACCTTCACAGCGCGATCAATCACCTACCACAGAGAATAAACGTTGCAAACAACACTGTATGAAACGCACTGGGGCAGATTCGAGGTCAGCCAGAGAGGTCAACTAACCTGTGTTTTGGGCAACAGCAGCGGCTTGTTGGCTTCATTCCCAAAGAAAGGAGAGTGGTACAGCTGCAGGAAGACAAAGCTATCAGAGACAAAAAGAGAAAAATAAGTGTTGGGACACAAGCACAAGAGAAAAAAAAAAAAAAAAAAAGCTTATAACCCGTTTGCCTTTATTTAAAAACCCATCAGATGTGTGATTCATAGGTATTGTATTCATAAATATCTACATGGTATAAAAATATGAGCAAATGTACAGCTACGTATAGACTATATTCCATTCCAGGTTTTAGGAAGTAGTTATTATTTTTTCCCCATCTTAAACCATCTTTCAATTGAAAACTGAGTTGTAACACTTTTCTTCGCGGGCAGGCTGCCACGTGGGATCAGAGCAGTGGGGCAGAGATTAGCTTACTGACTTGGGTTGATACATTGTGTCACTTATTTGGCAGAAACAGGTGACCGAGTTTTTTTGTGTATATTTTGAATTACCTGGGACTCAGTCCAGAGATCTTCTCCGTGTTGCTGGGTCCGGGTCGACTGTGGTACGAGTCCCTCTCAGTCCTCCTCTCCCTCCTGGAGGAGGGGGCTGATACTGAGATGGTGTGACCCCGGGGTCGGTGGCCTCCGCTGGGGGAGATGGGTCCAGGTTGTGGCACCGCTGCTGGAAACTCCAACCTCATCCTTGCTCCTCCACTTTGAGATGACACTACACCTGGGCCTTCTCCCCCTTGACTCTGACCTCCCAGTCCATTAACGTCCCCTCCTGTGCTTCCCTCCACCTTCTCTTTCTCAAAATGAGGCTGCTGGGGCTGAGGCTTGCTGTCAGAAGACGTTTTTGGCCACGATGTGTCTCCCGGCACAGTCTCGGACTCCATAGCGGCCTTGGAGAAGGCTTCCGGTAAGGTTTGCAGCTCCGGCGACGAACTGGACTTGTTAAGTCCATGACCCTGGGACTGAGTGTGGGTCTGGAAGGGAAGCTCGGGCCCCTGGCTGCCTGGGGTGAAGGGTCCAAGAGTAGGCTGATCGATGGGAATCGCTCCCTCGCTCACTTCCTCCAGTGTTGACTTTTCATCATCTTGACTGGAGGTGGAAGAGGACTGGAGGAGAAAGATTAGAGGAGTTGATGTAAAAAATAAACAGCAGAGGGAAGACTTTAAACCCATGTTGGTGGGTTTAGCATGTTTTAGCAGATCAACTAATTGCTAAAACATGCAAAACCACAGAATGGTTCTATAAGCGCAGAATTAAAACACTGGTGGATGAGTGATCACTGGCTGTGCTGGTATGCCGCTTTTTACGCAGGAGCAGGGGTGGGGAAAGCCAGCTTAGCTGATAATCAAACATGTGGTGGAGATGCTGGTGAACCCTCGTTTCATCTTTTCACAGCTTTAGAGTAAGCACAGACAGTACAGCCACAACAAGCCATGCAAATAAATATTTATTAGTATGTACTGTATCATGCTGTAGCACACATGGTATTTTGTTTAGTTGCTGTGGATTCAAGTCAGCATAAGCTGCATGCGCTGTTGTGTTTGCAGAACTAAAAGCAGAGTGCACCAACTACCTACCCTGCTGAGGGTTCCCGGCGGCGGGGTCTTGGTGAACTTGTCCGCAGACATGAATATGGGATCAGAGGTCATTGGCTCAAACTCTTCACTCTCTAGCCAATCAGACGGGGTGTGTGCTGTGGTGACCCCTGACCCCTCCTCTAGCACCACCACAGAGTCTACACCAGGACACAGCAACAACCATGTGGGTTATAGGTGGAAACACACACAAAAACTGAAGTAGCCCCCCTCACACACACACACACACACACACAACACAGTGTTGTGCACTGTTAATACAATCAGAGACATAAACGCATACGCAGGCGTAAGACTCCCACAACAAACTAATTTTATCACAGCTGTCAGTAATTTTGACATCACCTCACACACATTCTCTCTAAAATCTACATTCAAGTTAAGAACATAAGGATCAAATGTATCCACCATGTTGATCGATCAAACAAACTCAAAGGCAGTCAGGCAAACATATGAACAGACATTAAGATCATGACCTTCAGTCAGTCAGTCTAATCCACAAACACTGAGATCAGAGACAGACCAATCAATGCAGCAGGCAGCATCTGGTTCAGCTACTTGATTTTCCCATCAAGACACATGCATCGGTTTGGTTGGTTATCTCAACCCGAACACACTGCAGCTACTGCAACAGCAGCCCAGACCAGGCCCTCCAGCCCTGTATCTCCCAAATAAACACTCTCCCTACACTCGAAGAAGAAGAAGAAGAAGAACCAGCCAACACAGTCAGGTCTCTTTGACACTTGACTGTTGGCCCTCAAAACTGCAGCTCTGAAAGTGTCTCCATCGCCCTACTGGTCTACCAGTAATGCAAGGAAGAGCAGAGTAGTTGGATGAGGTCTGGGCTTTCCTGTTGACAACAACATCGGAAGGTCAAAGGTTAAGAGGTCAACCTGGGAGCATATTTCAGTGACAATAGAGTTAGAGAAGATGATTAGGAAGGAAAATCAAATCACGGAAGCATTCAAAAATGTAATCACAATGTCATTGGACTGATTGATCAGAGTGCAGGCACGTTTCCAGCATTGCTTATCGAGGACCCCTGTTAATTGAAGAATGGGTAAAGCAGGAATGCTGAATCCTGCACTTGCACAATATTCAGGTACAAAACAGCAGGTCTTTTGCACAACTGAGTTATTTGTGACAGTCGTCTTTCACCTACAATTAAAGGAAGAGCACCATTTTGGGGAATACACTTATTTGCTTTCTTGCTGAGTTAGATGAGAAGATCAATTCCACGCTCACGTGTGTCCATTAAATATGCAGCTGGAGCCAGGAGACGGTCAGCTTAGCTTAGCATAAAGACTGGAAACGGGAGTCTACGCTGGTTGCCTGGCAACCTCACAGTGACGACAACACTTCAGAAAGTCAGTGCTCCCATTGTTATATACTGTATGAATATGGAGCCAGGAGAGGGTTAGCTTATGATAGCATAGCGTCCCAGCAGATAATCCCCTGTAAAACTGCCGTGTTGTTTTTACACGTCAGTTTTTGTACAGATTAAACAAACAATAGATAGAACATGTTAATTTGTGAGTTTTAGAGGTGCTGAGGCAGATTTTGTTACCTTTGGACAGAGCCAGGCTAGCAGTTTCCCTCCGTTTAAAGTCTTTATGCTAAGCTAAGATAACCTTTATCTCATGTAACTCGTCAAAAAAGTTAATAAGCATATTTCCCAAAATGTCAAACTAGTCCTATACTAAAACATCTTCACCGGTCTTCAGATCTTACACTGTTCATAGCAAGTAAGAGATAATGTGTGGCTTTCTCTGCCAATAGTTTTACATAAAGGGGATATAATGAAAGCCATGTAATGACCAAATGTCACTTCCAGTTTGTGCTGGCAGACCACTGTATTGTGCAAGTGAGAAGAAACACACTACACCAGGTGTTTTCTGGAGGGGGGAGGTGTGGGGGCACACATGTGGTGGACAGTACCTGCCCAGGAAATGCTCCTGTGCAACCTGCCAGGGGCTGGAGAGTCTGGGGGGGCAGAGCCCAAACCCAGAGACCAGAGAGAGCCACCCACTGCAGGCGGGATGCCAGAGGACAGGTTGGTGGCACATGATGCCACATAACACACCGGAGTGAAGAACAAACCAGCAGGTTGGTGAGGATGAAAAAAAACATGAGAACAAACCAATCAGAAAAAAAATCTTGAAGGCAATGAGAAAAGAAAAAATGGTGAAAGGAAGAGTGAAGAAAAAACGATGAGTTGATGAGGTAAATAAAGAGTAAATATCAAGATGAATAACTGGAGGCAGGCGAGCCCCAGAGTAAGAGATGATGAAGAAACTCATAGGACACTGGGCAAAAAAAAACAAAACACACGGACGTTTGACTCATAAAACAAAAAGAAAAAATCTTTGACGATTCCTGATCTGAGCAAATCCAAGCTAGCTTATTGATCACCTTCAGGTTCAAATAAGAGTATTTACAGGCATTTAGCTCAGTCCAAGGACAGGCAACCAGGCGGACAGGACGGATGCGCTCATGCGTAACATTAACGTTATTAGTCCATTCTAATTTTCTGTTCTGTAGCTAAATATTGCAGATATCCTGTTGTGTTTATTTTACTGATAACAGGATGACATTTTTATGATCTTAAAATTTGGGGACAAATGACTTGCACTGACCAGTTACACACACACACACACACACACACACACACCCCAATAAGATGAAAAAATAACACAAACTTACTGATCTTTCCAGCTTTCTCGCCTCAGACTGTTACTCACCGGTGTTTGAGCGTTGGATCAGGTTTGCCTTCCCTCCGGCGCTGCTGTGTGTTTGGGTTAGGGGCTCGGAGAAAGGGGCTGGTGGAGGAGCAGCAGTGCTGGCGGGAGCGCTGGCTGTCTGGGTAGGAGGCTCCTTCACTCCCTCCATGGCCATGAGGACACTGGAGAGCTCCTGCAGCGGCATGTTGCCAAGCTCCGAGGAGAAGGGACTGGGTGGGTTCTCCAGACACATCAGCCAGCTCGTGTTACCTGTGACGACCGACAGAGAGACGGACACATGCATTAGACCACTGATCCGCTGTAAAAAGACCACACAAGGGCTTTTGATTATTTTAGCCCAATAACTACAAATAAAACTAGATTTACATTAGTGCTGAAAATTGACCAAACCGTGTCAGAGATTTTTAGATCATTTTCCTCCAGGCACCCGCACACATCAGAACAGTATGAAAATCAACTTGCAAAGACGAAGTGTGCTCGAGATAGACGATGCACCACAGTGAACATTAAGGTGCCTTTGTATTTTTGTCAATTTTTAAACTGTTTTTTTCATTGTCCCCATGTGGTACTACAGCTGCAAGCAAGGGCTCTTCCCTTGCCAGTGTCTTCAAGCAAGCTCAGACATTCAACATGTGTGACGCCTTTGCTGAAAAACACTGCATTAATTGTGAAATTGGTTGTTTAAAAAACAGTAAAATACTGCAAGTAAATTTTCATATTATCCAGCAACCAATAGAAACCAGGGGCATAATGGGAAAAGTACATAATGAATATAAGATCACATGGTACGCTTCAGAAAACTGCCTGTTGTATTTTTACTTAGTCAGTTTGTAGATAACTGTTATGCATACCAGATGGTCTCCGTATGAAGATCTCTGCCCAGCCCTGTGTAAGCATGGGGAGAAACTCAGCCAGGCTGGGGTTGTCTTTGAGAGGCGGAGGAGCAGACGGGGTGGCAGAGGCGGAGGAGGGAGGACCCAGATTATCCAGGGTGGAACCAGAGGGGGGAGAGAGCGGAGCAGCTAACTCGCCCTCAGAGGGGGACACCAGAGGACTGAGACTCTGTGCAGGACCGGCACGTAGAGCATGGCCGCCTGGAATGGACAGAGAGAGGAAGGTCATCATCTTTGTCAGCTCTTCTCCTCACATTATATTCAGGCCAGTTTGAAACAGAAAGCTCACCTGATAAGATATTTAGATTCAAGTTGAAGAAAACAACAACATTTACATTTACATTTAGTCATTTAGCAGACGCTTTTATCCAAAGCGACTTACATTTGAGGAAGACAATGGAAGCAATATAACAACACAAGGTAACAAAAAGCATAAGTGCATCAAAAAACGAGTCTGGTTAAAGCCCAGCACAGTATACAAAGCTAAGGATAGGAAGGGTTTCTTTTTTTTTTCTTATAGCAGAGGTAGAAAGGAAGAAGAGTTAGTGATTGTCAGTCAGGTGTTGACGGAAGAGATGCGTTTTCAAGTGCTTTTTAAAGGTGGCTACAGAATCTGCTGATCTTGTAGAGGCCGGCAAATCATTCCACCAATGTGGAACGGATCCAGAGAAGGTGCGCGAGAGTGATTTTATTCCTTTTTGGCATGGTACCACCAGGCGTCGTTCTTTTGCAGAGCGCAGGGACCTGGCAGGAGCGTAGGTCTGTATGAGCAAGCAAAGATATGATGGTGCAGAACCAGTGGTGGTCTTGTAAGCCAATAGCATCCCTTTGTACTTGATGCGGGCGACAACAGGGAGCCAGTGTAACCTAATGAAGAGAGGGGTTACGTGCGCTCTCTTCGGCTCATTGAAGACCACTCTTGCCGCCGTGTTCTGGATCATCTGCAGAGGTTTGGTTGTGCAAGCAGGGAGACCAGCAAGCAGTGCATTGCAATAGTCCAGTTTGGACAAGACCAGAGCTTGGACTAGGACTTGTGTAGACTGCTCCGATAGGAAAGGTCTGATTTTCCTGATGTTGTAGAGGATGAATCTGCAGGACCTGGTGGTGCTGGCGACATGGCTTTTAAAGTTTAGTTGATCATCAATTACCACCCCTAAGTTTCTGACCGTGCTGGATGGAGTAACGGTCGTTGAGCCAAGTTGAATGGAGAGGTCGTGGTGAATCTTTGGGTTGGCCGGTATCACAAGCAGTTCCGTTTTGTCCAGGTTCAGCTGCAGGTGATGATCCTTTGTCCAAAGCGCAATGTCACTCAGGCATGCCGAGATGCGAGCAGAAACAGTTGAATCATCAGGTTGAAACGACAAGTGGAGCTGCGTGTCATCAGCATAGCAGTGATAGGAGAACCCATGCTTCTGAATGACCGAGCCTAGGGATGTCATGTAGATGGAGAAGAGTAGGGGACCAAGTACCGAGCCCTGCGGCACCCCTGTATTGAGATGTTGGGACTCCGAGACCTCGTCTCTCCAGGATACTCTGAATGACCGACCCGATAGGTACGATTTGAACCATCGCAACGCGATTCCAGACACACCCATAGCACTGAGAGTGGACAGGAGGACGTGGTGATTAACTGTGTCAAAGGCCGCAGACAGGTCCAGTAAGATAAGAATGGATGACTTGGATGTCGCCTTTGCCAATCTCAGGGCTTCGACAACTGAGAGCAGCGCGGTCTCCGTGGAATGGCCGCTCTTGAAACCAGACTGGTTGCAACAAAGAAACAAGCGGCTATAATAAAACATCAGGCACTGCATAATGACAGACTGCGCAGAAGAAAAATCACACGCACACGTTCAGGTTGACTGACAAAGCCAAAAAGACTGACATTAAAATACACATTGTATAATATACAGGCAGCAAGATCTAGTTATAATAACTTCTGTAATGCAGATCCACCAACACAAACTCCAAAGCACACAAAGTATAGACAGAAATGTGGAAGATCGAAGAAGCAAAGTATACTTCTGCAGCCCATTTGAACGTACTATGACCTGATATAGAGATAATGCCACTAATCTTCATTTACATGAAACGTATCAGTTGTTGGCAGGGGTAGAGCGAGTTGCAGTCTAAAAATGGTGAGATAACGCAGGCAGGCACAGATAAAAGCATGGCTGCAAATAATCTGTGGAGGACCAAAGCTACCTGATGATTTCTCATCTCGAGACAGCGGGAACACAACACATTTTACCTGCTCTTCAGAAGATGTTTCAAATAAGGATTTTGAAAATTAGGACTAACTGCCAAATGCTGGCAGAGTTTGGCTACAATTGTTATACAAGAAAAGGTATGTTAGCATTGTCACACAAACATTAGAAAGTTCTCTTCAATACAAAAACCATAATTCTTGTTTAAAATAATGGGAGAAGCCGGTGTGTCATGGGTCCTCTAAGTCCAAGAGGCCAAGCAGCTGAATATTTTTTACCTGACATGGAGCGAACCCGTATGCGTGTGGCTCTGTTGTGCTGCTGGCTTGACTGTGACTCCAGTTTGGCTGGAGCCTCTTTGGTTATTCGGGTGTGCAGTGATGGATCTGACCTTTAGGACCAGCAAAAAGAAATGATTACAAAGCAGCTAATGAGAATAAAGAGACTACACTCATGCTAGCAGCTCTGTGAGGCTGTACTCAGTTTAGCTTGTGAGCATGTTAACATTTGCTGATGAGCACTCAACACTAAATACAGCTGAGGCTGATGGGATTGTCATTAGTTTTGCAGGCATTTGGTCACAAACCAAAATGTTGGACAAATGGAAATGTTGGCCTCATGATTCAAATCATTAGAATTCATCCTCATGTATGAACCAAATATCATGGCAATCCATCTAATAGTTGATGAGATATTTCAGTCTGGACCGACCAACCAGCAGACAGACCAATGTTGGCGTCCCTAGAGCCACACCACTAGCATGGCTAAAAATCGAAGGAATTTTTTGTATGTGTGCGTGTCTGTGTGTGTGTGTGTTTCACCTTGTCAGTTCCCCGCCTCCTCTCAGCCGTTCAGCCATGTCCAGGCCCAGCAGCGCTTGCGTTCGTAGGCCTCCACTGGTTGTTATTGTCACCAGCTTGTTGCCCACCAGCCAAGTCATACTGCGACCCCCCGCCAAAAGGAACTCTGCGATGGGAGACCTAAGAGGACAAAATTATGACTGCTAAAGCCTCTCAATTCTTTTTACAAAACATCACCATTGTGAAGTGCCGCCCACCATACAAACACACTGATTAAAAAAACAAAAACAAAACAAAGCCTTGCTAACCTCTTGGGCAAGGCGGAGAAGTTGGAAAAGACATATCGTGCCATCATGTCCAGACAGGTCTCCGTGAGCTCCAGGTGGACAGTCTTCAGCCCCTCGTCTGCCTGAGTCACCGCGTTTTCATCAGCGGAGCCCAGACTGCAGGTGGTGTTTGAGGTCTGCATCCTACAGGAGCAAACAGAGAGACGGTTATACAGCGAGACGGGCAGAGGAGCAAGAGGGAGGCACACAGAGACATGCAACGTCATGAAAATCACACAAACACACCAATGTTCACGTTTCTGTCTGATCACATGCAACGCAAGCATTTATATGCACACATCCATCCACATGTGTGTATATAAACAAATGCACATGCTGGGACATGGTATAAGTGGCCTCATCAGCTGTGCTTTCCCTGAATGTAAATAAGCTCTGTGTAAGAGGCTGAAGGGATCTATGGTGTAACATGTTTTGATGCTAAGTGAGCCACAGGACTGCAGGAAAAGCAGCAGGTAGAAGCTGTGTGTGAGTGAATGTGTTTAATTGTGCGCTAATGTCTCCGCTGCAGCCAAATCTCTTTATTAGTGTTCAGTGTAGAGTGAGCAGCACCTCTTTGTATCCACAACAACCATTACTGCCTGCTCCAAAGGCAAATCAGGTTAAAAGCGCCTTGATAGATGTTAACATCAGACTCAATCAGGGCTGAAAAGATACTGGAGGTGAACTCGATCAAAATGAAGGCCATGCTGGCTCACTGCTCAGAAGTAAACACACTCAAAACTAGCGATTTACAACACTCTGCACCCAACTGCGATGTCTCTGTTCATTACAGTGGGGAGTATACACGGCAGGCAGACTGTTTTCATGCCTCATCCTGACAGAACCATAAAGAAACCACAAGAAAATGTACATAAAGGAACAAATATTAAAACAAATGAGGCAGAGAACACCTATGGGAGGAATAAAGAGAATGATGCAAGAGGAACATCTGTTCTTGGTGGATCTATCATGGTAAACAGTTTCATCTTTGTGTCAGGCCTATAACCGTCTCCAGTTTACAAAGGACACTATAATAATTGGGTGAGGGTTGTCAGACAAGAATCAATCTGAACTGAAAGTGAATGTTGTCAAGGTTTCATAAATCTACATGATTACATCATGTTCACAAATGCAAATAAAAATGTTTAAATTGAACTATATGCACGCAGTAAGACAATGACTATATCTGTGAGGTTTAAGGATAGATTTATAATACAGCTGTGCAGTTTAATTTGTTCTGTCAGGAGGAAAACGAAGAAATCTCTCACTCAGACCAAGTCCCAACCTGTGACTAGACAACTATTCCACACATTTTATACTTACCAATCTTCCACCGACAAGGATTCATTCTTCACTTCAATGCCTAGTGGACACGTACTCCAGACAGCATGACCATGAAATGCTCACGACTGAAACGGTTTGCTGTGTCCACTGCTTTCTCTATTATGCTTTATCTCATTGAATTTACACTATACAAACCAAAGCTTAATATTATGGCAGTCGTAAGAATTCAATGCTTTGCTTTTTTTTTTTATTGCAGATAGAGTACAACTTTCAGTATGGATGAATAAGCGGTACATCACGAGCTCAGATAAACGCAAAGAATAAAACTAAACTTGTTTAGGGTCATTTCTCGATATCACATAAGAGTTCAGTTTATGAAAAAATTTAACCTAAAAGTCTAAAAACATAAAACATGGTCATGTTGTCTGGATTGAAATAAGTGTCCACCAGGAAACAGGATTCAATCTTACGTGTCGCTCAGACGTTACCATTCAAAAAGACACAAAACCAACCGTTTGAGAATATTAGATATGCAGCCATTTAGCAGATTAAACAGATCTACACTGCAGTTGTTTAGTCTTTTAAAGTTCAATGTTTCACTATGAAACTACTGTATATTGTATTTAATTTCAAACAGTAAGGTACTGCGCTTTTACTGCCATCTGTTGGGCAAAAGGAGTATGATATATTCAAAATAGTGGCACTGCAGCCACACCCGACAACTGCAATGTTAGATCATACATCTGTCAGTCACTTGAGCAAGTCGGCCAAGCAGAGATAAGCGTAAGGGTCTGAAGATAAGTCAGGTGTTTGTGTTTGTGTGTGGTGATATGAATGATTTGAGTCTGTAATCAAACATTTAAAAGTTCAGCCCAGCTACCCCCTAAAATCCCAAACTAGGAGATTGCCATGGTCATAGCAGCACAGTGTGTTTGTGAGTGGCGCAAAACAAAAATATATCAAGCAAGCAAACAAAGCTGTTGTCCCTGTCACTGGCCGAGGAAGCAGAAGTGCCCTCCCACCAGGAAAAGGGAGGCAGAGTTGTATGTTGCGGTTGATGTCAATCAGGATAAGATCACTTTGGATACGCATGCTTTGCACCAGTCCCTCCTGCCATTCATTTTTTGTTAGGCCAATCAAAACCACTCAGCAACACACCCAGCAAAATCAAAAAACAAAATCAAACCAAAGACAAATTAAAATTAAATGAAAATAAAAGCAAAATCTGTTAGTGCCAAATCAAACAGAAAAACGACAAATGCTTTCCGATGTCTTCTGAAAACACTGCATGCAAAAGCATATCATAAAAACAAAATCTAACAAAACAAAATCACGTGTATGATCACAGCCCAAAACAAACCAAAAAGGTCGACACACAAACGTTCCTCCAGCATGCACCGCCCGCTCCAGGTGTCCCTGGCAACAAACCACCCAACAGACCCGCATGACAATGACCCTAGACCCCATCAAACATCCCATGGAGGAAGCATCAAGTGTTTGGGTTGTTTTTTGTTTTGTTTTTTTATTTGGTTACCCAGAAGGCTCTTCTCTAACCTGCGGACCGCATGTTCGGAGACACTGATGCTGCGGGAGCGGAACGCGTCCATGGCTGACAGGTCCCTCAGCTCTTTAACTGGAGAGCTGCTGCTATTGGCTACCGCTGCTGCCGCCTTCGCCACTTTTGCTGCCCGCAGACTGGGCGGTGATGAGTACCCATGGCGAAGGGTGAGGGGAACGGACCCGTGTTGGCGATATGGTGGCGGTGGGCAGTAATGGGGTGGGTCATCGTGAGGGTGGCAGTGGTTTGGGAGTGTGGGGGGGAGAGTGTGGTGTGTGAAGGTACACCAGGAGACAGCAGGAATCGTCGCCAGAGCAACATGAGCAGGTGACCAAAGGGCACACGCCACAGAGACGAGGGGCAGGGTACGGAGGATAGGGCCACAAAGGGCAGAGGTCACAGGAGAAGGGAGGGGCCAGGAGCAAAGTAGGAAGGATCCAGGATGACCCGACCACCCCCCACAACCACAACCACAACGCAGCACCCAATCGCAGGAGGCAGGGGAGGGGTCAAATGAAGAATTGAAAGAAAAACAAAAAAGGTGAAAATTAACAGCAGTGAACACTATGAATCAGATTAGAGGAGAGCGGAGTAAGAAATAGGAAGATATAAAAAAAAATAAATTAAAAAAAAAAAAGGATAAACATCAACTAAAAGGAAAACTGACAAGCTACAGTGGAGGGTAAGACAGCTTCTGCTAGTCAGAAAACAAAATACACACAAAGTATTTAAGAGAGCAACAAAATAAACATTATTTCACACAGCAGGTACAGAGTGAAGCCAAGGACTATTACAGGAGAAGTAAAATAGTAGGGATGGACTCAGCACAGGCTTGATATAATGGAAGTTAAAACAAGAAAACCAACTCATCCAACTGAAAATGAAATGCTGGGTTAAACCTGAGGGTTGGAGCTCAGCAAGTCTGGACTAAACACACTGAGGGAGCCATAAAAAGGACTAGACAGGACTCTAATAATAATTCAATAGATTAAAACATTTTCATTTTCCCATAACCTCATTTTTTAAGAAGGAATTTTGTATTTTTTTTATTTATTTGAAAAGGCTAAATAAGAAAAAAAAAATAAAATCTACTTCAAATTATTCCTATGAAATCTGACATGCAGCACTCCAACCCAGCAGTAGGCAATGAGCAGCACAATGACAGGACAGATCATTGGATGAACGGTAAGACCAGATGGAACACTGAAAGTGAGTCGATATGGAAGGTCTTCAGAAGAGGATGTTAGCAGAGGCACCATGTATCAGTATGAAAAGCTATAGGGGAGTGTGCTTGATTGCAATGGCAGCAAGGAGGTTTTAAAATATATGTAACCCTTACCCATTGCACAACGGAGGAGGAGAAGGGTTTTGATCAAAAGCTCTGGGCAAAAAAGCCACAAACTAAAAAAGGGCAAGCTGATTCTTTAGTGAACGGCCCATCCAGAGAGTGCAGTGCGTTCTCAAACAATGTTGGTTACTTTTAATAGTTGTTTTGGGTCTTCGAAATATGCACTGTGGAAATTTTGGTTTAACTAGGAGCTTAAGATTAAATCTATACTAAACCGTGTGTTAACACTACCACACTAGCGTCTCCTGGTCATTTTTGTAGAGATTCCTGTCCACACTGAAACACCCAAAAAATAGGAACATAGCTAAATGTCTGTGCCGCTGTTCAGTCCCCTCCTCTCTGTGATCTACTGTGTCTACCGAAAAACATTCGCACCATGTACAGATGACATCTTGCGGAGAAAAGCTTCCTTACACCTCTGTGTGAAAGACAGTGTGTATTTCGCTTTGTGTACATATAACGTTTGTATTTACTATGGTTATAAACAGTCAGATGGCAAGATGTGAAAGCAACCCCTATATAGGCCTTTCCTCATGCCATCGCCATGTATGCTACAGGTGGTGGACACAACAACATAAACACCTGGACAATATAATACAATCATCCACACCCGAGCTTCATTTTCTACCACAGAGTTGAATCTAAATCGACCGCAGGGCTATGGCCTTAGATTACATTTTATTATACAGGTGTTCAAATTATTTTGTCCACCCCCTGTATGTCAGTAATATGAGAAGTGGATTTTGAATAAACAAAATAAATCGTGGCAGAAAAGAAATTTCAAAATGTAAAAAGCATAAACAATAAATAAAATGAACTAATGATCACCATGGCAACCTGAGAGGAGTCATTGCAACCATCACGCCACAGTACCAGTCATGCTGAGTCCCCTGTTACCTTGGCAACCCCAACCCTCTTACACAACAATGGCCACAGGGTCAGTGTGTGGTGCTGCTGGTTTGTACGTCAGCACTTGCAGCTGTGTGTGTACGTATGCTTTACCTCTTGGGCCTTTCATTGAGGCTGGTGCTTCGGGCACGAAATGAACTTTGCTCGTGACCGTCATCAAATGGCAGCAGGGCGTTGGAACGTAAACCCTAAAGACGTAGACGAAAGTGAGAACATAAAGACATGGAAATGCAAACTTTAAACGTAGTTAAAGTCAACACAGGGTGTGCAGCAATTCTCAAATAATGTCAAAAGATTTAAGCACAAGGCTCATATAATTCAAGTTTGTACACTGTTACTACTGGATCCCAGTAGACTCGGTTTTAGATTATATATATATATATATATTTTGGGAAATACACTGATTTGCTTTTTGCCGAGAATTAGATGAGGAGATTTATCCCACTCGCATGTCTGTCCGTTAAATATGAAGCTACAGCCAGGAGAAGGTTAGCTTAGCATAAAGACTGGGAAAAACAGCTAGCCTGGCTCCGTCTAAAGGTAACAAAATCCACCTACCAGCACCTCTAAAGCTTTAATACGTACAAAAATCAAAGTGTAAAAATGACAAGCTGTGGTTTTACAGGGGATTATGTGCCAGACTATTTCTTGGCCAGGCACAGTGAGTTAGGAAAGGTTGCTGTATAGAAAATCTAATATTTCCTCAAGTGTGAAACTTTCTTCTATAAAATGTGTAAGCAAAAGCATGAGGCAAAAGCACATTGAGTTCAATGAGGGAGTTATGCTTTCATGCTTTCTCTTAATGTATAGTTTCTCGTCTCGAGACAGGATTCATTTTTTTCTGATTTACAGTGCTGATGTTTCATTTCAAAATAAAAATTGCAAGTCATAAAAAAAAATAAAAATCAATAAAAAGATTCAAAGACAAACCAGCACACACCTTTGTGATGTACTGAACGAAGTCCTTGCGAAAGGGGAGTCTGCAGCGTATGAACCACATGGCGATCACATGGTGGGCCAGGGACACGATGTACTGGTTGAACCTTATGGGAATGGAAGAAACAAACAGGTCAGAGTGTGTCTGTGCGTCTGAGAATACATGTGTTCTTGTGTATGTGAGCACTTACTTGGAAGGGTTAGTGTAGGGTAGAGAGATGGCAAACACACTGACATACTGCTCAGCTACAAAGTTGGCATACAGATGGGGCAGGCGCACCAGAGCTATTTAAAAAAAAAAAGAGAGAACAGAAGAAAGAACACATCAACTAAACACTTTCTTCTCATGTCCTAAAGAACATTTTCAGTAAAGAATGAAGACAGTGCTCACTGGAGAGGAACTCAAGCATAGGAGATGCCATGGCAACGGTTGCGGAGATGTGGGTGAGCTTGACGATAAGAGCGGAGAGGAGCTTGATCATGATGTCAGGCATCTCCACCGTGCACATTGTAAGAGCCACCACACACTGTTTGGCACAGCGGTAAATGAGGCCGGTCTCGAGGCACTGAACCAGCTCTCTCTGTAGAGGGGAAAGAAAATTAACGAATGACATTCCAGATGTATAGGCTGTTTGCATGGAAATGACTGCCTTAATGTATTTGTGTGGAGGGACTGGTAGATCAGAGAAATAAGGTAGTGTGTGTGATATACAGACGCCAGCTATAATGTTGTTGCCTAAATGTGGATCTTCTAGCTCCAAACATCTGACTATAAAGTCAGTAAACCTAACATGCAAGGTTCAGAATATCCTAGAAACCAGCTGGTGATGTCACAGACGATATGTTTGTACCTGTCTCGACTGCTCCAGGTAGTTATGGTAGGAGGTAATCGCTGTGAGGACAGGAACCACTGCCAGCTGAACATCAGTGCGAGAAAACCCCTCTGGGGTCTTCTTCAAGCGCTCTGAGATCAGCCTGTCCGTCACCTACAAACTCACAGACAAATAAATGAGCAACATGTAGAGACATTTGGTCACGTGTAAGCAAGCAAATTCACATGTTTGTAGACTTTTAAGTATATATATTTGTATGCATGTGTCTTCATTTGAACTACCATGCAGCAGAGTGTAGAACAGAGCTGGTCCAAGCTGCATGGTGATGTGAGCAGCAGAACTTTGTACTGCAGCGTAAACGGCAGCTTGTCGAGAACCAGCTTCAGCACCTTCCAATCCGTCTCCTACAAGAGAAAAATAAACCATGGCTGATGTCTAGCAGGGAAATCCCTGTAATCATCTGTTAGAAGGGTTATCTGTTTGGTGTGCAAAGTCATTTGCTACAAAGCCCTGGAGCATTTGCAATAATGAAGTTATTTACCACAAGAAGTAGCGGACACAATTTTGACGCAGACATTGTCTGCTCCACGCATGCCACATTATCGTCCAGTTGGATGCAATCATTTTGTGTGTGTGAGTTTATGTGTGTGTACCATTTTGAGGCACTGCAGGAGGACACTGAAGGCAGGTGCGTAGGGCAGGTAGGCCGAGCGCATGGAGGCTGTTGTAGCAGAAGGAGCAGTGGGGGGAGCGGGGCTGCCAGCAGGAGGAGAGGTTGAACCTGCAGGCTTCTTTTCACTCACACGCTTCTCTGGCTCCCTGAAAACAACAAAAGACACAATTAACAGGTCTGTTAATATTTAGCTGGCTGGATTATCATAAGCAAAACAGACACAGGTAAGAGCGGTGGCCGAAATAGTATGCATGTGTCCTCACCCTGTGTCACAGTAGCAGTAAGGACTGAACCTCATAGCCCTGTCTTTGTTGGGGACTCCGAGACGGTGAAGAGAGTCCGCTCGCATCATCAGGAAAAAGTCAAATACCTGAAGGAGAGAATGAAGTTAAAAGAATAAGACGTCAACAGGCATTTACATTAAAAAAGTAAGAGGCACACCAAAGAACGAATCCCCCCTACCTGTAGCCTAATACTGGAAGCGATAGCTGAACAGTACTTGTTCTTGTAGTGAAGCTGCAGGTGGCTGATGAGCAACTCATACACGCGACTAGCATGACTGGCTGGTAGGCTGTAAAGCTTGCTCTGCCGGAGGGGAAACAGATGGGAGGTTTATCACCAGATTCATTACATTTCTCCGAGATTCACAAAAACCTCATAAAAAAAACAAAAAAGGGAAATATTTTTTTCAACTGCAACACAGGAACAAAATGTTTTTAGTGCAATTTTTTCCCCATAAGTTTATCGTCTTAGGTTAAAAGATAAAGATAAGAGACGTTGATACTAACCAATAGTTTAGCAGAAAACAGCAACGTAACTGCATAGTAACTTAGTTTATATATTTTCTTGTTGTTACGTCTGTGTTTTAAAAGACCAATCAATAAATCAGTGCAATAGGAGGTTTCCATCTTGTGTTCGGTGGCGCATGAACGTTTGTTTTTTTTTCATCCAAAGAATGTTGTTGAAGTGGATTTAGCTCAATAACCAGTAATGGCCATATGGTTTCAGGCAGACTACATTAATATCTGCAAACACACTCATTTAAAATCACTGAAAATACATTTTTGGTCCTTTAAGCCGATGGCCAGCTTAAGAAGTTTGGAAATATCAACAAATTTGTAGGAGATTAGGAAAAAAATTAGAGTATTCAAGTTTCATATCCTTTTTAAAATTTCTCTTTTTCTGAAATAACAATCTTAAATGTCACTTTTGAGAATCCAGCCCTCAAAATCTGCATGTGTGAACCTGTAGGATTTCCAGCAGGCCCAGTATAGCAGTCCTGACGTCCTCCATAGGAGACTCTGCTGTGGGGTCTCTCTCAGGAACCTCCAGGGGCCCTGAACACAGAGAGCGACTGGCCACCTACACAGAGAAAAAACATAGAAATGATCTCATCAGGGCTGGAACGGACAGAACTAAACGACTTAATGGGGGTAAAAGTGAGACAACATAAGCACGTGTGTGTGCTTGTGCGAATGTGTACCCGCTCAATGATGTCCAGCAGGCTGGTGAAGTGGTGTGTGTTGCAGCCCTCAGCGAGGTCCACCAGTAGCTGGGTGGCCTGTTTCCTGACGGCCAGGTCCCGGTCTTCAGCTATCCCACTGAGCTGGGGGATCACCACCATTTCAATCAACTCATCCTGTAACAAGTCAATGAAGAAAGCAAGAGAAAGAGTTTAACTTTTTAAATGAGCTCCACAAGCAGAACTGCATCGAAACCTACATCCACACATTAAATACCACATATTAGTGCACAACAGCGAAACAGAAATGTTACAGAGACAGACAGGACAGACATACAACAATTACAGTGACAGCAGACTTAACAGTTAGTAAGGATGCAAACGTGAGTGTCTGCGTGCGTACAGACCTCATAAAGCTGTCGGTTGGTACTGAGAACGAAGGACAGGATATGAAGCACTTTGATCCTTATCACACCGCGAGTCTCATTCCTTTCAGGGAGACAGTAAGATACCCGAGAGAAACAGGAAAGATTACGACACAGAGAAGACAGGCATCAAGGTGATGATTAAAAGGAAGAGGAACACAAAGAAAACACCAAAATCTGGTCACTGAGGGGTTCTATATCAGTACCATTATCTTTGTGTGCATCCTACCTGAAGAACTTCTCCATGAGGCGGTGAAGGCTCTGAATCCAGCCGTCCTTGGCTGGCTGGATAGACTGGGCCCTGTACGAGATGAGGGTCAGTACCGATGCATCCTGTCACACACACACAAGATTAAGATTAGAAAAGTAGCAGCGGTATGTCAGAGGACCAAATGACTACACAGCATGACACCAAGGGACAGAAACTCGACAGCACTAACAGGTCTTTTGTCAGCGCATTTCTCCACCAGACTGAAGAACTTCTCTGTGGAGCCGTGGTAACCGTTCTGCTCATACAGCTCCTCTACTGTGGTCAACAGCTCATACACGATGGCCTTCAACTCCGCACTGCCTATTGTCTGTGAAGACAGAGGAGACAGGACATGTGCTCAAAAAGGGAACTGGTGGACTGCACACACACACACACACACACACACACACGTGCAGTATGTATGCATGTACCTGGATCTGCTGTAGCAGTCGCTCTATGATTCCCAGCAGGATGTCCCAGGTGACCACCTGCAGCTCTTTGCCGTACTTCTTGATCAGTCTGGTGATGGAGAGGACGATTTCATAGGACACCACCTCATTGGCGGACGACATGGCCTGAGTGGCAGAGGTCAGACAGCAAAACAGTCATCGCAATTGATTTATTGCATTCATAGCATCAAGTATAGTCTTGTTTTTTCAGACAACCTACTATTTAGTCATTTCTCATGTATATTTACTCATTATTGTTCAATCTCGGCTCTTCTAAATCCTTAGAACTCAAGACGGGGCAACAACTGATAAAGTCACACTGGATCCTGCTTGATAGAAAATATCTATATAGCATGACTAACACTAATTACATAAAGGGAGATCCAGCCTCTGCCACACACTTTTGTACTGGGGACAGCAACATGCATGTATGTGTTTCATAGTGTAAAATGATGATGCAACGTTTGGCCAGAAAGAGAGACAACAGAAGAAGTTAGTTTTAGTTCTGGAAGTTGACATCATTGACAACATTAGAGGTGAAACAGAAAATGAGTCTGCAACAATGTTTAAGTCATATTTTAAGCAAAAAAAGGCAATAATTCATATGCTTTAGTTTTGTTTTCATGTAATTTGAGCATTAAGATCATTTTGGCCAAGACAACATAAACAGAAAGAATGCATGTACATTATGTGTATGTGTGTTACCTTGTAGAAAGAGGGCAGAACAAGTGTCGGTGTGTTTTTGAGGGCGGGGAGTCTGTGTGCACCCCACAGTGCCATTCCAACAAAGAATACAGCTCCTCTCAACAACGGTGCATCCTCCATGTACACTCTGGTGGAGGTTACAGGTAGTTAGAGAGAAACACATCAGGGGAACCATACCCCCACCCACATCACAAGATGATAGATTCAGTAATGCACCACAGGCTCAGAAAACATGCTTAAACCAGTACAATACCTCTCCTCCATTATGCGGCACATGGTGTAAATGGCACTGTGGCCGAGGTGAGTCCCCAACACCTTCCTCATCAACTGGAGAAGCCGAGAGCAGCACAAAAAGGGAGAATAACAAACAACACAGGAGGCGGTTATGAATTATGCCCTTTCACATCAGAGCCTAGAGATGAAAAGTGTTTGTGTGTGTGTTCTCTCACCTTCCAGCAGGATTCACAAAACTCCTTGACATTGACAGTACGACAAAGTGTGATGATGAAGACTGTGAGAGAGTCTGAGGGCAGGCAGTTGTAGCACACCACTGCATCGAGTACTTGTAGTGCCACCTGGACACATCAAAACAACCCCACACACACACACACACACAGACGTATGTACAGCAACAGATCAGCAGCTAAGATGTGCTAAGGCCTGTGGTGCAACTTCGGCCAGAGACTGCTGTCGAATACAAGCCAACTGTGTTAATTATTTTTATGTAGTGCTTTAAATAATGAAACAATACACAGTCTTAAAATAATTCAAGATTGGAGTAGGTTTCACTAGAGCTAATGAGTATTGATGTTGTTTACATAATCGTTGTTTGTTTACAATAAAACCGTTTGCATTTTTCATGGTCATAACAACAGGAAAGAACAGTTAATTATAACCCTTACACCAGACTGCCACTGCGTCACACTGCTTTACAAAATATCTTTGATGTTTTCCTATATGTTACATTTATGGAGTTGTAAAATGCAAGTTCCTGATTTTATACCACATGGTTAAATGTTTAAGGAATTCCACCTTAGCATAAACGTAATCAGCACGATAGGAGTGTCATGCCTTCACCAATTATAAAACAGCTTCACATAGGGAAACTGTTCCCTAACCTTGGCAATTTCGCATTCAGCATCATTCAAAACCTGCAGATAACTGGAGCTTTTAGTATGTTACTGCATATCAGCAACCCGGGAAAAACAAAACACTTAGATAGCAAAGATGCTCTGGCCTACAAATCTTGTTCTCCAGATGTAAGAGAACATGTTTGTTTGGTACAGACTCCAACAACTGTCACACCAGCGTGATTTTAATAGGGGTTCTTTCAGTGAAAATGAAAACAGTGATGCACAAATGAAGAACTTGAAGAAATACAAATAATAACAAATGCCTACCTCAATATCTGTTGAAGATGTTGTTCTATTGCACAGGAGACAGATTTTCCTGCAGAGAGCACAAGAGAACAAGAAAACAAAAAAAAAAAAAAAAAAAAAGCATGTTAATGACATTTTCTGGATTAAATAAAAAATAAAAAACAGAAGTGTGAATCTCTGACTTACTGGACCATGATGGAGACATTCTGGTCCAGGTAGCAGCTGTTGAACTTCACCAGATTTACGAGAACATGGAGAAAGTCGGAGGTGAGACCTATGTCCATCCACAGGAGGACAAAGCGTGCTGGGGAGAGAGGAGATTAAAAAAAATCATCATATCTGTCCCAAAATGCAGTTGTAGTTGAATTAAACAAAATTAGTCACAGTGACATAAAGTCGGTCCACAAAAACAGAATAGTGATCACAAGTTGAAACTAACCAACAGAGACATACAGTGTGAAGGAAGCGAACAAATACAGCTAACTAGCATGAAACCTATCTTCTTAAAAAGAGCGTTTGCAAGTCAGAAATCCAAACACTAACATCACAATTCCTAACCAAAGAGGATTATGCTTGTGAACTAGACAGACAGTCTATGAGCCACTGTCCTTTTAAAGTGCTTTCATATTTTTCCATGGAGCTTTACCTATGTCCTCCTCCAGGTATGTGATGTCTTTCCCGTTCTCAGTTAAGGCCTTGAAGACTTCCAGCCTATCAGAGAGGTCCTCGTTGCACGGTTGGTAGTCTCTGATCATCTTGAAAAAGTAGGCTCTCAGAGGGCCGAGCCGTTCACCCTTCACATAAACAGTGAACGTGACTTTATGAAATAACAAAACTATATTCACATTTTGTATTTGCTTGTGTGTGTGTGTGTATTGTGTCTATATACCTGTCCATGTATAATGGCCCTCAGCAACTGCAGGACAGCATGTCTGGCCTCAAGTGGCTGCTCTGGCGACAGCATGTCCTCCACGGCTTTCCATACTGCCTCCACTGCATGCTGAAAAGCACATACGCTTATATTTTGAAAAAAGAAGCAGGAGATTACACGTACAGCTGCATCAAACATACCACACCCGCAGCAGACTCACCTCCTCGAATTTTTTCGATTTGGCAAGATCACAGACGTGATTCATCATGCGAACACGGTTGCTCAGACCGCAGTCCGGGTGGAGCTCCTGAAAAACAATGTGGCCATGACACGATGCAAACCACGACAGGGAAAGAAATTCTAAAAGCGTGGTGAGTTTAAGTGTATATGAACATGCACAGATGTTCAGTCTCTTCTGCACACCTTGATGATGTCAGTCGTAATGATAAACTCGGACGGTTTGTTTTCACTCTGTTTGCTCGGGGGCCGCGGGGGTCCCAGCCCAAAGATCCCCTTCACCTTGTCCCTGAGACTCTCCTTGCTTGGTTGTTTATTCATGGCCCAACCTGGAGGCGTGATAGACTGCGCAGGCTGGGACCGATGGCTGCCTGGAGAAAGAGTAACACACATGTAGACCATTTTGCGACATGCATCACAGTTAGCTTGGATAGGAAGGATAGAAAGATAAAGCACCGGACTTTCTATAAATGTGACTTGATGTCCCTTGCCAGCAAGCAATTAGATGGATGGGCACAGTAAAACCTACATAGGCTCAACCAAAACCTATTGCAATTGTGAAATCAATTTGCGCTGAGCTAATGAAAAAGATGCTACCACTGTACATCACAGTGAAATGTGCCCTATAACTGGAGTCAAAATTGTAAAATGTTGAAAAACATCAGCAATGACGTTTCAATATGACTGAGCATTACCTAAGCAAATCTGATGCTAAAGACTTAGAGTCAGTTCACCCAAATGACAAGCACACTTTCAACAGTTTTCACAGGAACTATTTCTTCAGTGATCACATAGTCCCACTGAAAACTGTTCACAGCGAGGTATGTGGATTACCCAGAGTCTCTGAGACGCTGTTTCCAGAAGGACACGCTGCTGCTGAATTATTCCAGCCAAATCGGGACATATCTCTCGACACACTTGAATGTTTGACAGGTGCGTCAGAGAGCAGACCTTGCATACTTTAGTATACCTGTAACACTACGCCCAGATCTACGTTTGATTCCCTCACTTTTTGGAACAGTCACATCCTCTTCTCTTTGTTGTCTTTTTCAAATGGTTTGATATTTGGACAGTGTGTGGAGTTGTAACATGGATCTTATTGAAGTGAACTTCTGATGCATGATGAAATAAGATTTCCAGGATGAATATTGGCATTTATTACCCCTTATTTACCTTTTCGTCTCCTTCTAAGCCTTTGACAGTCTGATAGCTCTATAGATTTCTTGAGAAAACATCAGGGATTCTTCCAGGGAAAAAAGGGCAGGCTTTGTCTGCAGGGATGTTCTCTCCTGGGGTGTGCATTTATAATTGTTATGAATTGTGTATTCTCATTAAAAGGATTGCATAGTATTGTACTATAACTGCCTGAGTGGTGGATATCTTCTTTCCCCTGACACCAGACCAAGTTACAAGGTGGTGGTGCCAGCACTTACCCTACCTTTAAATCTTCAGCAACTGCACGTTTGTTACACTATGCAGGGCTGCATCTAGGTACCACAAGAGGTAAATTAATAACGGTGTTTTGATAATTTGGGTGAACAGACCCTTTAAGACTCCCACAAACTAACGTTATTATCCAGCAGTGAGGTTCGGAGTCTCAGACTGTAACTGTGTAAACCCGGCGGTGCAGGTAGTGAGAATTTGCTGTCATGTGGACTTGACAGATACAGAGGGGAGGGGAGCAGAGCAGACAACGACAGTACTGTTTCAGTTCAACAACAACAACAACAACCACCACCACCACCATATCGGTGCCAGGTAAGATACCCTCCGAACAGAGCAAATTATATCTGTTGCACTTGACAAAACAAACATGGTATATTCAGGAGAAACGCACAATTGCGGTACTGAACCGTTAGCTTACGTTACGCTTTACGCTGTTTGATGTGGGCTAGCGTTCACGCTCTGGTAACATAAAGAAAACAACACCTCCTCCCCCTTCGACACCTCTCACCTTATTGGAGACGGGTTGCTCTCAGATTCATTCAGGCACAGCTTCGTCCATGTGCAGCCAACACAGCCGTCTGCGTCTGTGCATTGAACTCCGTTTTAGCAGCCGAACGCTCGTTCGGTCCAAGCTCAGTCCTCCACTCCTCAACCGGATGGCACACCGATGCTCTGACAGGGGCACTTCCTACAAAAACATGTTTGCCGTTTTGCTGATGGGAAATGTAGTTCTGAGCAAGCTAAACCCAAACTATTCTAAAACTCGTTTGTTAGTCTGGCTTTATATACGATGACAAATGAAGAGCAAAAGATGTGCACAATAGCAAGCCGCTGTTCTGTGTCCCAACAGCCCCGTAAAACTGCTTCATAGTCGAACGGTAGCGATAACTTACATGTTACTAAAACGGAAACGTTACCCAGCGGCTAACGAGCGGCTAGCTAAACATGCTGACAATGCTGCTGAAGTTGGTTCCCCATCGCCAGGCTTCTTCTTCTTCTTCTTCTTCTTCTTCTTCTTCCTCTTTCTTTTTATGGCGGGTGACACCAACATTAAGGTGCATCATCGCCACCTACTATATTGGAGAGTGAACCAGCGTTTACCCACTTCATAATAAAAATAACTCAATAAATTAAAAAAAATACACTAAAGTCTCTTAACCAGTTCTGTTCTCTTGAGATAAACAAATAAACTCTCTAATCCATAAATGAATATATTTTTAAGCTTTAGATCGTCCACTCCCAACTTTCTAAGTTCGTTCTTCATTGTTTCTCGTTCATTAGTATACTTTTGACAGACACAAATAACATGTTCTACTCATTCCTCTACTCCACAGTGCTCACATAATCCCGTTGGATGTTTATTTATTAATTTTAAGGTTATATTCAGCATGGTATGACCAACCCTTAATCTTGTTCGAATAGTTTCCTCTTTAGTATTTCTTCTTGTCTTCCTCACCCCTCCTCCTTCCCGTTGTATTTCATAAAGCTGACGTCCTGTATTTCCACAATCCCACTTTTGTTGCCTTAGTGGTACATGCTTTAATTACTGCTTTTGGTTCAAATTTACTGAGTGAGATATTCATGATGTCTTCATTTTCCAACGGCTGCTTGGCGGGTATCCACATAAACCACATCGCCAGGCTGCCCGTGAGTGGCGCATTTGGGTGACAAGGCGACGTGCTTGGAATTTAAAGGGACATTTCGAATTCAAAAACACCTCATACCTGAACTGCTATTTATCCACATGGGTTTGACTGTAGTGGTGTGAGTTTCCGTGTTTTGGAGATATCGGCCGTAGATGTCTGCCTTTTTGAATGTGATGGGACTCGATGGCACTCGGCTTGTGTTGCTCAAAGAGCCAAAAAATAATAATAATAATAATACTAATAATAAATATTTTTCAAACTCCAAAAAGTGCGCTAAGAAAAGTGGAATTAAAGTCCAACACCTGACTTGAATGAACTTAACATTTCGGTCTCAATCAGACTAACTCCACACAGGCTCAAGTCAAAGTAATTGTTCTTCACTGATTTTATTGCCGACTACAAACCAACGTCCAAGGTGCAGCCCACCTGCTGTATCTGAGCGTGTAGCATCATGACTTTAACCAAACGACCACTAAAAAAAAAACAACGCCTTTAGAAATAATTGATATTCTAGATATTAAACCTGTTGATTTTAAATATTTGAATAAAGCCCTGTGACCTTGTAACTGTTTAGCCTCTGTCTCTAACAGACCTCCCGTGCCCCCCTCTCCCCGCCCTTCAGCCTTTCCCTTATTTCTCCACTGGACATAACTACATCCCGTCAGCACACTTCCACAGTTTAGTCCCTGTAAAAACCGAAGTAGGAGTAGTCATGTATAGACTGAGGTGATTGAGGATATACAGGACTGACAGTCAGATCAGATTTTTGTGATAAGAGACCGTAGACCTTGTTGTGCGTCACTGTCCCGGGTATTAAATTATATGACTTAGCCTTAATGAAGAAACTTAAATTATGATATTTTGCAGAGACCTTCGGGAGATCAGTGTGATTTACTTATGTTACAACGTCTGATGTTTTTGTAAAATCTCAGAATTAAAATACTAATTTAAATGATTTTATTGTCATTTCCTTCATGCATTTATTTTAAAGGCGACTCTCAACTTGTCTGGTCCCCTCGTGACCAGAAGCTACGAATGAGAAACCAACTTCGGCGCCATCGAAACGCATCGCCTCCCGTGGAGCACGAGCGTCTGCCATGTAGTCCGGCGTTTGTTTCGCAATGGCCTCTGCTTATTTCACGCAGGGCAGGTCTGTTCTCACCCGCAGTGCTAATCCAAGTGCTGGCTGCACACCTGCGGCCTCCCTCAGGTCCAAACTTACCGACAGACGGAGGAATGTGGATCCAGTTTCCTCTGTGGGGGTGAAAGAGGAGGAGGAAGAGGCGAGGATCTCTGAGCAAACACCCTCCTCGGCCCCCTTACCAACGGGTAAGGCTACTAGCTGAACACAGACACTTGTCGAAATATTTAAAATAAACCAGAATAAAACTGCTGTGTCCGCGCAACGCCCGGGCAAGCTATGGTTGTTGCCAAAAAAGAATAACAATGCACGTGCCTTATTCGCTACTGACCTCCTGTGTCAGCAGAACCTGAACTTTAGTCCACGCAGTGAACTGGCCTAAGTTACTGACAATGTTCAGAAAATTAGACAAGCTGTCAGTTCCTCCATGCCAGGTAGAGGGTCTGTATTGTCCTCGTGTCAACTTAAAACCAATTGGCGTGACACAATTTGATCCTGCTATCAAAGCCTGGAAGAAACTGTGCAACATCTGACATCTTCCTCAATGTTCTCCCTTCAGGCATTTTCAAAGGTGTTTTTTAACTGCATGGCATCAGACTCTCTACTCTGAGGCAGGTTTCCCAGGGGCCCTGAAAACTGCAGTTTAATATTTATTAGTGTTTTTTTTTTTATTATTGTATCATCACCTGAGAATAAAACATTGGGTTTTCGTTCCCTTAGAATAAGCCGTTTGTATCTACAGAGGGAGCGGGTCCCCTTCCACGGAGGACGCCATGTTCCTACAGTAGCACAGAACGGATGCACCGACAATGGATGTTATTAGAACTCGTCTAATACATATTAGTAGACAGAATGGAAAACTGGGTGGGACTTTCCAGCTAAACTGGTTTGAATTCTATTTGAAGGACAGGGACTACTTTGTGTTTATTGGTAATTATTGGTTTATAAATATGGAGTTAGACGCTTGAGGTGCATTAAGGCAATTACAAAATCAGCTTACTATCACTTAAATCCTTATATCAAGAACTAGAGGACGTATGTCTCAGCAGGATTTAGAAAAACCTGTCCATGGGTTTCTTTTCAGTCGCCTCGACTACTGTGACGCTGTCTTTACAGGTCTCTCTTGATCAGGCAGCTGATTCAGAACGCTGCTGCTCGAGTCCTCACATCCACAGAGTGGATCACATCAATCCAGTTCTCAGATCTTCACACTGTCTGTCAAAGAACGTATTTTAAAATACTGCTGTTGGTTTATGAAGCACTGAATGGTTTGGGGCCAAATTACATTTCTGATTTGCTGCTCCGTTATGAACCGTCCAGACCGCTCACATCGTCTGGGACAGCTCTGCTTACTGTCTCCAGAGTCAAAACTGAACATGGAGAAGCAGCATTTTGTTTTTATGCAACACATACGCTACTTTATTTTTAATTTAAATTCATTTACTATTACTATAAATTAAACTTTAAAAATCACTCTTTGGCCGCTAGACATATATGCAGCCAGTGTGGGGTGGTCACTCGCAGACATTGCTTTGATTTAAGGAGTCTCAAGCTAAAGAGTTTGGGAACCACTGTTGTAGACAGTTCGTCCAGTGCACAAGAGGGCGGCTCTTAACGTCCGGGTTATGCGTGGTGTGCATTACTGTATCCATTTGTAGTTTGTTGTAGTACACTGAAGAAGGCAATGGGGGCCGAAGGTGATGTTTTTTTAAATGTCATTACTGCAGGCCACATGAAAGATTTGTGACTGATTTACAAGCATCTCATTGTTACATCGTCTTCTGATTTTTTCTTTTTTCAGTCGACAGAGTTTTTGCAGCAACTTCTGTATCTCTGTAGACCCTGTGGCTTGTCATGTCGTCTTCTACAAACGCTACAAAGTCAGACCGCTGTTTTCCTGTAATCAGGAGCTGGCCTTGGACCAGGCCAGTAGTAGCTGTGCCGCTGTTTCAATTTCATGCTGTCACGTGTCATTTCAGGTATTTACATTCAACATAGCTTTAGGCATTTTCGCATTTGATCTCCAGTAGGCCAAAGGGTTTATTTTCGGTTGGGTCAAACACAACTCCCTCAGGAGTTGACCCTAATCAGGGAGCATCTGGGTGGTTGACAAAGCCACAGGGCCAGAAATTGGTGTTCTTTACCCGAAAAGTTTGAGCCACACCTTTTTCTTATTCGCTCAGCAAGGTGTTTTCCCATGAAGTGGGACGATGTGATCCTATTCCTCCTGACTCAGCCCCACTCTTCAGAGACACTCTGCTCCCTTGTAGCAACCTCTCTTTTCATGGCCATATCCATATTAGTTTCTAGTGATCGCAGATGTAGCTGCTGTTGGAGACTGGACACAAACTGACAGCTGGTAGGCTCCAACCTGTAACCGTCTAGAGGTGGAGGTGGAGGTGGTGGTGGAGGGGCATGTGGGTGGAATAAGACGATCAGTCACTCAGGCACTGGGTGCTGGTAGATGGGACCGCCTTCCCTAACCTTCCCAAACACTGAGTCAACCAGTGGGACATCAGCACAATGTCAGCTGAAAAGTTCTTATGAGCCTCAGCCATTTTAAGGACATCAGGATCAGGCAGCTCCCCCCGGCACTGCTTTGTAAAGTGTGCTCCTGTGTGGAATTCCATTTCATAATTCAAGTTAGACTTTCAGACGTTAAAGTTATAGAGTTATTGAAGCTATCCTTGCCCCATCAAACTATGTTCCTAACTATCTTCCATCCTACTTGTGAGGTTTCTCACCTTTCCTCATTGACCTATGGCAGCTAGCTCGGACACTCACTCTCCCTGTTCGTTGATCTTTATTTGATATTAGGGAAAATATCACAATATCGTCAAGACACATAAAACTGGGTCATATTAGTCAAATTGTTGTCAAATTATCCAACGTTCGATAGCACAGTTAGCAATATGGGTAATCCTTTGTGGCTGTTTGTTAGGTAGCTACTAAGAGAGTAAGTTTACCTTCGTAATTATCGGTGTAACTGGAGATGTACATCTTGAAGGCCTTCTCTCGCTTTTAGTCTTTGGTGCTGATGTCACCGCTTGAACATCTTTTTCTTACCATTTATTTATAGTGCAGCAGAAGATAGACAGGAAAGGGGGCGAGAGAGAGGATGACATGCAGCAAAGGGCCGCTGCGGTAAGGACTCAGCCATGGTACATGGGCCAAGAGCTCTACTAGGTGAGCTGCCAGGGTGCCCTGCGGTGAACATCATGATCGTTATCTTTGGAAGATCTTGAAAACATAGTTCGTAGAAAGTCATTTCGTTGTCTAAAAACAACAAAACAGTTTGGGGAAGACCCTGTCCTGATTCAACATGACAATGTCCCATGCACAAAGTCAGGTCCATAAAGACATAGTGGTTTTCAGAGTTCGTTGTGGTAGAACTTTGACTATCAGGCACAGAGGTCTGCCTTCAACACCTTGGAACTGGACCGCCGACTGCGAGCCAGGACTTTTCACCCAACATGGCCGGCCTCGCTCTGCTCTTGTAGCTGAGTGGGAGCAAACCCCTATAGCCAGGTTCCAAAAGCTGGTGGATAACCTTCCCAGAAGTGTGAAGGCTGTTATAGCAGCAAATTAATGCCCATGAATTTGGATGACATGTTCAATGACGTGTCCACATGCTTTGTTCGGATGTCTACATACTTTTTGCCATGTAGTCTATTGTCTTTTTAATGCAGACTCACTGTATTGCCATGCTGGGTCAGATATTTCTCATTCTCTCTCCCCTGTGCCCATTCAGGTGGTGGCCCTGAACTCCTCCCCCACAGCACGGCGCATCCAAAATCAGAAACAGACACTTTACCACTGTCCTCACACAGCCACAGGAGGAGACAGCTAAAGGTGGAATATGACGGGGATGAAGGCGTTACGCCGGTGAAGACCGAGCACTGGGAACCTCCCGACTGGAAGAAACAATTAGGATACATTCGTGAGATGAGGAGCGGCCGTGATGCACCTGTGGACAACATGGGAGCAGAGAAATGCTATGACACAGAGGCCCCTGCACATGTAGGTGTGGTTCAGATAATTTGTTTTTTAAGTCTACATAATTCACTTGTTCAAATGAAATCATCCGGTTCCCTGTGTCGTCTTCTCTGTCGGCACAGGTGAGACGCTTCCAGGTGCTGGTTTCCCTCATGCTGTCCAGTCAAACCAAGGACCAGGTGACGGCAGCAGCTATGCAGAAGCTCCGAGCTCACGGCTGCACGGTGGAAAATATACTTGCTACTGATGATGAAACACTGGGAAAACTCCTCTACCCTGTCGGCTTCTGGAGGGTAGTACAGAAGTCTTTTTATGCGTTACATCACTTAGCTTTAATTAAATCACTTTAGGAGCTGTGCTTCCATCCCCTCACCCCCCTTCTTTGATCAGTTTGGCATCTTATTGAATGGTTTCTCACACCCACCCTTTTTTTTTTGTACTTTTAAGAATAAGGTGAAGTATGTGAAGCTGACATCGGCCATGCTGCAGAAAGAGTTTGGGGGTGACATCCCAGACAGCGTGGAGGGGCTGGTCCGCCTGCCAGGGGTTGGACCTAAGATGGCCCACTTGGCTATGGACATCGCCTGGGACCAGGTGTCCGGCATTGGTGGGGGGACACTCCTGAAGCACACACCATCACTTACAAATGCATATAAATACATCACATGGACTAAAATGAATTCAGTTCTGCCCAATGGAGCAGCTTGAATTCACACAGTAGTTCACGGTTTTCTAAAAAATGTAAGTCTTCACGTATGTGCAAGCGCTCATTTATAGTGTTAATGTTTTGTTTAGGCGTGGACACACATGTGCATCGTATCTCCAATAGGCTGGGCTGGCTCAAGAAACCAACCAAGAACCCGGAGGAAACACGCAAGGCCCTGGAGGAGTGGTTACCCAGGTAACGGCACGATTGATTCACCACTGTCCCGTACAACATGATCAACGCGGACCAACAACTCAATAAAGCTCAGCATGCCCACGACTGACCCAGATACATACAGCACATCGCTGACTCCTCACCGGTCACTCTTGAAATAAAAAAAATCAGGAAAACTGACTATTTGCTAATTTAATTTTAAATTGTGAGGAATGACAAATCCATCATCTGCAAAACTATTTTCAGTACCCAAGTCGGTCCCTGCCAACAAGTATGTTTTATATTATTTAAAACATGAAAATTAGCCTCTGGTTGTTCAAAAGAGGCATACAATATTTTGTGCACATTTTCAACACAACTGCCAGATTTGGGTACATATTAGAATAAGATCATTTAGCTGTAGAAGTAATAATTATACACAGAAATCAACAAATGTTTCTTTAATTTGCCAGCACCTGGTGATTTTAAAGCTGCTTTAATCAATATTTTCATATTAACAATGGGATCAAATGACATGTAATGCAAGAGGGGTTGCTTGTAGTGATGAACCCACAGTGAATTATCACCCAACACTGCAGCTCCGCCAGAACCTTCTTTTTGCATCTTTCAGCTAAACATGGAAAAAGCGCAGCTAAAGAGCCAGATATTTCCCTTTTGAGTTAGAGAGCAAAACGGAGGGTGAAAAATTGCCCTACGTTCATCAGGTGGTCAGAGACAGGACTCCAAATGAATGCTAATTTCACTCCATGTCTGCTGGATGTGTAAAAAGACAACTGTTGGCTAACAAGTTCGCCATATCAGCATAAAAGATTAAAATCCCACATGGGCAAAAAATAATAATAATAATAATCAACGAATGCAGGTGTAAAGTAGGTGTGAGATGTTCCTCTCACGCTCTGTTGCAGGGAGCTGTGGAGTGAGATCAACTGGCTGCTCGTGGGCTTCGGACAGCAGGTTTGTCTACCCATCAACCCTCTCTGCTCCGTGTGTCTGAACCAGCACACATGTCCATCTGCCCACAAGAACTCTCCTAGAAAGAGGCCTAAAGCTGGAGCCTTTAAAACAAAAACCGAACAAGAATCTGCTGTTAAAGATGAGAGGACAAAGAAGGAGCCACTGTCGACACCCGTTTCCCCCACCATGCAGAGAAGGAAGCTAAAAAAACAAGTTTCCTCATTGATTTAGTTGTCACACAACTTTTTGTCTGAGCTGGGACCAAATGTTGGACAAGAAGACTTAAATGTACACGCACACACACTGAAAACACAACATTGATGCGAGTATGGTTCATAATGTTTGTTTTCATCACTGAGTTTTGACACTATAATGACATCTTTTTATGAGATTAAATATTTTTTTACTGTTAGTGGTTAATTCTTTATTTCCAAATAAAAAAGGTTTGTACTGAAACTGGTTGTGAAGGTCATGTTTCATGTTTGTTACTTCATTGCATCAACACTGAACTAATTTATAGCATTTTAATATTTGTCACTACAATACCTGGAATATACAATATACTTGTGATGAAACAACATGAACTAAATACACAACATACAAATATAATAAGACGGTAGTCTCAATTCCTTATTCATAATAGCTGGTTGTATCAAGTAAATTAGGTGGTCACACGATGCCCTAAACTAAATGCAACATGCTAAACCTAACCTACTTAGCAATGATTCTGATTCTGAGGAATGTTAACTTTTTTTAAAGGGCCATTATAAACATTTTAATTAAAAGGCACGATGAATAGGAAATTGCACTTGGGAAAGAACCCATGATTCACTTAAGTTCACACACGACCTCTATTTATAAAGACATAGTTGAATTTGTGCAGCCAACCTGTTGGCTACTGCTTGGAATATATCACAACTTGAACATGCCTGATAAAATGACATGCAAAGTGCTGGTTCACATTGAGCTCTGCAGCACTGCACAAAGGTCGCCATTCTGTTAGATACTGCACATTTTGTTAAACCCTTGTACTTTCATTACTCTGCAGTGCTAGAACTTATTTGGAAGGATACTTCCCCTATAGGTGTGTTATGGCAGGAACTGCACGGGTGCAATTAATAGCAATAACAACTGCATCTCATTAGGTGTGTCACTTCCAGGGCACCTGGCATTTTATGTTGGCTGACTGCCATGGCTTACCGTGACACTTTAAAGGAACAGGGCCATTGTTGATGTTATTAGTTACACCTGTGTTTGTCTTGCTACAAGCCAAAATGCCTTCTGTGAGAAGGCCAATTACATACTGTACATTAATGCACTGGACTGAAGGCTCTAAAATATTACACAGTGTATGCATTTGTGGCAGTATGCTTTAGCTTTTTTATTTTAGTTGGGGTTTTTTTTAACAAGGGCAATCATTGACCTTAGCTTAATTGTGTTATTTGGTAAAATGTAAATGTACTATACTTGTATAGCACCTTTCTAGTCGTCCGACTACTCAAAGCGCTTTCACACTACTGATCACATTTACCCAGACACACGCATTCATACACAGATGGCAGGAGCTAGCTGCCCATCAGTACAAATTAAACTAACCATTCACACACACACTCAGCTTCGGGAGCAATTTGGGGTTCAGTATCTTGCTCATGGATGCTTCGACGCAAGGCTGGTGGAGGCCGGGATCGACCGCCGACCTTCCGGTTGGTGGACGACCCGCTCTGCCACCAAGCCACAGCCGCCCCTTTTAGTGTTGGTTGTGAATTCTTAATGGTGTTGTTAACTAAGGGAGAGCTGACTGAGCACTCACATGTATAGTTATCCACATTTAGACTGAGCTTACTGTTGGCCACTGAGCAGATGGATTAAAGGCTTACTTAAAAGGGGCAGTTAACCCCAAAATCAAAAGTGTATAGTGCTATTTATGCATCTAGAAAAAAACCCTTCCTGTCCTTAGCTTTGTATACTGTGCTAGGCTTTAACAGACAGGTTTCTGGTGCACTTATGCATTTTTGTTACCTTGTGTTGTTATAATTGCTTCCATTGTCTTCCTCATATGTAAGTCGCTTTGGCTAAGGGTGTCTGTTAAATGTAAATCATTTGTTTTTGGGTGTGCCTTGCCGAGTTCTGGGGACATCCGCGGTAGAGATGGCTGCATTTTTTTTTTTTGAATTAATGGAACTTTATGGCACTCAGCTTGTGGTGCTCAAAACAAAAAACAAAAACAAAAAAAACCCCATTTCAAAAACTCAACAACGACGTTGTCAAGATAAGCCACAGACCTTGTTGTGAGCCGTTTCCTGTGGGAACTGTCGGTAGAAAGAAAATAGTTCCCACAGGAAACGGCTCACACCAAATCTGTGAATCTGTGAATTATCTTGAGTGACCGGGTCACAACAATCCAGATGGCTAAATAGCCCTACAGGTAAGAGGAAAAATATGTTATAGGCCCTATTCGATTTTGGGGTGAACTGTTGGCAGCTTGATCCACAGGCAATAACTGAATATTTCACTGCTTGAATATGGATCTGATGTATTGAACGAGGGCACATCTTGCAGTGTTTACGTCACTCACAAGTGCAAAAAAAGTGTGCTCAATAATATTTGCCCCGTGGGTCTCTCGTCTCCGTGAGCTGAATATTAAGAACACACGCCCTTAAACTTTACTGTCCTGAATTAACTCGAGATACTCCCTTTTTTAAATGGATGCCCGTGTTACCACAGACACGAGGAAATAGTATAATTTATGAAACATTAAATCCCCTTTGACGCAACCGTGCCTGAAGATAGGGATCGAGGGCGGACACGGAAGATTTCCGTTCTCAGGTCACCGTCAGTCTTCTTTCACCTCCACCAGCTGGGGCAAGCCTCTGCCTCTCTAGACGGGCTGTAGGAGTAGGCGAAATGTCCCTCGCGTTACGTTGAGCGCATTTTCAAACGCGTCTTGGCTGCGGGCTCGTGTCATCCCCAAACAAATGCATTCGCGCAGTAACCCCCAACAGCCTCATAACATTTCCTGGCAGCGCATCGCGGACAGGTGTGCGCTAAAGGGGACGTGGTGGCATCTGTCGTTGACGCTTCTTCACACTCGCACTGGCTCGGACAGGAGGACGCACGCCCAGCTGACGAGGAGCTTTAAGTGTTACGTGCGAGGAACGGCTTTCTAATCTCTGATCTCTGGGATTACTCCTCCGATGGACGGGACGGGACTTGGCCGCTCTCCGTGGTTTTTAGCCACAGTTTTACGCACACTGTGCACCGTTTTTGCGCGCTCATATTTGCGCCCTGGCATGTGCATGATGGATTAAACACTCATTAGTGTTAGCCTAGTTTTTGATTTGTGCTCTCTGAACAATTGTGGATTATTAATGCACTCGCATCAGGCTAGATGATGATGATCTTTTGGTCACTGAAGCGTGCAACCATACATTGGATTAAGAGCCAGCGACTTTCCACCGCTCTTGGACCGAGCACCTGTTTATTCTCCTGAGACACTTTGACCCGTCACCACACTCTTGACGCGCTGGGATGGAGAGCGAGCTGAGACCCAGGATCTGTTTCCTGACCAAAGGAGAGCGCGGCTATGGGTTTCACCTGCACGGTGAGCGGAACAAGGGCGGACAGTTCATCCGCAAAGTGGAGCCCGGCTCTTCGGCTGACCTGGGAGGACTGCGACCAGGAGACCGGGTGGTGGAGGTGAACGGGGAGAACGTGGAGAACGAAACCCACCATCAAGTGAGTGATGGCTCAATAAATACGTTTTAAAAAAGTGCTTGCGTGAGAGAAGCCAGGAGTCTCTCATGAACTCTCTGAGGTACAAACAATGAGTTCTAAGCCTGTTAGACCACTTTTTGCTTTTCCTGTGGAGGAGGGGGGGGGGGGGGGCATCTCAAATGGGTTCGGGGGGCTGGGGGAACACGGGCAGCCATATAAAAAAGGGAGTATCTCGAGTTAATTCAGGACAGTAAAGTTTAAGGGCGTGTGTTCTTAATATTCAGCTCACGG